>CM060918.1:784982038-786232038 GCA_030737875.1 Allium sativum | reverse complement strand
TGCTTCTATCATTCAACTATACCTTTAGGTAGGAACAATTGGGTGTAAACATGTGTTTGAGACATGTTATCATTGATGGTTGCAAGTGGTTGCTCGTGGATTCATATACACGCACATTAGACACTAGATCGGCTCTGTCACCTTTCATATTGCATATGCATGAGTGTTTATACTTGTTTATGGATGAAATTAAATGTGTTATCATGTGGATGTTGCATATGGATGGATGTTTGTGCACGCATATAGTGTTTATGCGATTAGGGCTATTTGCATACATGTTGGACTCATGGCACTAAACATATTTTGCATTAAGAAGATCAGTAGGGCCTGATCATTTGTATTAGATAAAGAACATATACACACACTTTCTGCATATTTTCATACAGCATTAGAAATCTCTTAAGGACAATGGATTCCTGTGATTGATGATTGAGTAGATGGATGATTGGATGGTAGGACACATTCTTCTTAACTTGAAGATTTCAGGGACGAAATCCTTTAAGGAGGGGAGAATGTAACAATCCGAATTTTGATAACATGTTAAAACAAGAAATCAAGGCAGAATTAAATTTTAAAATAAGAACCAGGGAAAATGGGTTGCGCCATTGCGTTCGTCTCGGAATTCTACATGAAATAGAGTCCGAGTTTTCAAAAATCGGAGTCCGGATGAAGAAGTTACGGCCTTTAGAAGATTCAGCAGATTTCAGGCAGCACTGGACCAGGGGGTCGACCATAGGGTCGACCTACCCCCCAGGTCAACCGTAGTGTCGACCTCCCCCCCTTACAGGTCGACTTGGTCGGCCTGTTTTGACCCTGAAACCATTTTTGAAGCCTGAGACGTGTTTTGATGGTCCTGATTGATTCTAGGGTTAATCAAAGGGCCAAAACTAGTTGCTACACCTATAAAAACACCCTTAGACCTAACCTAACTCATATCAAATCATTCTTACACCATTATGCTGATAAAATACCTCTTGAACCATGGACGCCGTCTCCAAATCAAAGTACAAACATTCAAACTCAAATCAATTCAAAGAACAAGGCTTCTACAATGATTCAAGACAATAAATTAACAACGCCGCGACATTTTTACAACAAATTCAGTTCTTAATTCATTAGCCTTGCTCTGTAAGTTCTAGTTGTTTTTAGATTTAAACATTTAATTATAATATGGCTATGGAATAAAGTGGATTTGGATTTTAAGTATGTTTATCGATTCAGACCTATTTCTATTGCTTCTTGAATCTTGAGTTTTTAAGACTTGTCTATCTTTATTCTCATGACAAGTTCATGATCTATTCAGCCTGTTGTAAATCAGTTTTCTCAATTCATGTTGATATTGTTATCAAGTTGTAATCTTCATGCCTATGATGATGTTTTTCTCTCTGATCTTATTTTTATGCAAAATTCTATCTTCCCCTATTTATTTTCTTTTGATGAACCTAGGTCAATTTCGGACCTAGGCCTAAACTACGATATACGTGCAATTTGTATACGAGGAAATATTGGGATATTACCTATTTGGATATGTGTGTGTGGTGGAATTGATGGCATAACATGAAATTTGAAATTTGGGTATTGTCAATATAATTGAAATTGCAAGTTTGGGTATACATGAATTGGCATGTAGATTAAATCACGAGTTTGGGACTATGTATATTAAATCAAAAGATTGGGCTTATGTTAATTAGGCATATGTGGAATTGGGAATTTGAACATGAAAGCAATCGTAAACTTGATAGTTGGCATAAACATGTATTATGAACTTGGGCAACTGACATGTACTGTAATAAAAAGATTATAGTTTGGGATAACTACATCATGAATCATGATTTGGGTTTATTGGGTATGAAACTTGATACATGTAATCTTGGCTAGAACTTGACATGGTAAAATGGCATGAAATTGGCATACATGTAAAACTACATAAATTGAACATATGTAAATTTGGTACGAATTGGGCATATGTAAAATTTACATATAATCTAGAACTTGGGCATATGTTAATTATGTAAATTTTGGAGTTGAAACATATATGATAATTTATGACTTAGTGGAGGTTTAATATGAACACGCCTAAGTTGGGTTTTGGGTAATTGGCATGTATTGTAAATAAAAGGATATAACTTGGCATAACTTTATAGTGAATTATGATAATAATTTGGGAATACGTTTTGGGGCAAAAACGTGAATCATGAACATTTCTATATGTTGAACACATGAACTGATATTGGGGTTTTGGGTGGAATGCGACCATTAATGAACCTTTGACACGAGGTTAGGCTCAGTTTGGGGTGTAAATCTGCCCGGAACCGCCCGGCAAATCCAGGAGTCACAAAGTGTCAGTCTATTGTGAGAGGTCGAAGGCCAAATTGTAGGCGTAACGTTTTATGACACGAGGTTAGACCCAGTTTGTGGTGTAAATCTGCCCGGAACCGCCCGGCAAATCCAGTGGCCATAAAATGCACGGTCTAATGTGAGAGGTCATGATTCGTTCGTCATAATGAATGAATCAAGGAATACTAACCATAATAAGACGTGGATATGGTTAGAGGGATAGGTGGGATGACATGGAAATTTGACATGTAAATGTGGACCTAACCGGTATGAGTTAAAAACATGTAAAACTTATAAATATAGGCTCAACCAACATAACTGTTAATCAGACCAATGGGTGGGTTAAGTAATAGGACTAGACTAATGACACTTAACCAATATGATATGAATGGGTGGGTTAAGTAACGTGGCTAGGCTAATGACACTTAACCGTTATAACATGACTAGCGGATGGGTTGGGCTAACTTGAATAGGTTGATAACACCCAATCGATATAACCTAATGCGTGGTAGGGTTAAGTAAACATACGAGGGTAACACTTAACCATTATAATATGACTGGTGGATGGGGTTAAGTTAACATGCACTTAACCAATATAACGTGATGCGTGGTAATGTTAAGTCACAACAGAGGGTAACACTTAACCATCACAACATGATAAGTAGGTGGGCTAAGTCAATGTACACTTAACCAATATGACATGACATGCGGTGGGGTTAAGTTAACACAAGGGAGAACACTTAGCCAGTATAACAAGGCTTGCGGTAGGGTTAAGTAACACAAGGAACAACACTTAACCGATATAACATGATGTGTGGTAGGGTTAAGTAAAACAAGAGAAAACACTTAACCAACTTAACATGATGGACGAAGAGGGTTAAGTACATATCGGGTTGGTGGGCAATATTAGTAAATATAGGCCCACAAACTTAACCATTAATAAGCATGCTTGAATCGGTGGGTTAAGTACATCACGGGAAGGTGGGTAATATCTGTATATATAGGCCCACAAACTTAATCAGTAGGAAACCCTAGTAACGGGGACCCATTTCAGTAGTAACTCAATTAGGTATCATGGTACCCTGAAACTAGGCAGGGTGGAGCACGATTACTGGGCTGATTGTAAGCGGTCAAAAGCAACGGCGGTGGGTGCACAGTGTGGTTCTAACGTATTGTGGGCGTGCACGCAACTCCGGAGTAGAAAAACAGGGCACTAGAGGGCACCAGTAGTATACCCTATGCATTCTAGAATTGTGTCGGGCCGCCACCATGGGACAGGATACACCCCATGGTGGGACCAACATAGGTATCTACACTCATTGGGGGCCGTATGATACACGTAGGTAGCATAATCCCTGGGTTGGACCTAGGTGGCATAAACCCTAAATCTGAGAAGCATTCAATAGGTGGCATAATCCCTAGGTTGGACCTAGGTGGCATAAATCCTGATTGAATCTAGGAAGCGCTCGATAGAAAACCCTAGATTAGATCTAGGTAATAAATAATAGACGTACACGGGAAAGCAACCTTAATTTCGGGGATTGGGATCACGTTATGATTTTATCATTTTATATAGATTACTAGTTGGGACACTAGTTAGGTGGTGCAGAGCAAATAAATATCACTTTAATGGTGAAGCATAGAAATCTTGCGATGCTTGATAGAAATCTTGCGAAACTATACTTAGTTCATCTTGAATGGGAACCTTGCAATGTTATACTTGATTCATCGTGCCTGTAGCTTACCTTGTCATCATGCTTATGTTTACTTTCAGTTTATTCATGCCATATTATCTTCACCTGTTTTTATGCTGAAAGCCACTAGGACTTACTCAGTCTTTATGACTGACCCGGTTTGTTTCGCCTCTTTTTCTTCCGTTCCCCCCCCCCCCCCCCCCCCCCAGGTTCGCATGGTGGAAATACAGCTTAGTTCGGATCTTACCAAGCTCCAGGGCTCTTTCATGTGCTGATTGGATCTCTCTTGGCTATGACTTGCTTTGCTTTATTGGGGAATACTACAATTTATTTTCATGTTTCTTTGTTTTTGAGCAAGACAGATATTTTAGCTATGTAATTGGGTATTGGAAGTTGATGGGCTTTTATTGTAAACAATTATATTTAATAAATGATTTGAAGTACTTCTACTTTACCTTCCGTTGTTTTATATATGTCTGTCTTGTAATATATCTGTTCCAGTACCCATAATCCTCCATTGAAGTTAAGGCATTCCCTTTGTGAGTGACCTTAACGGATGTGGGGTGTTATAGCCATACTTCAGAAAAACTCCTAGCAAGATGATATTTGATTCCTGATTAAGTCTGAGTGTTCCCACCTTGAGAACCTAGGGGGAGGGAACGGAAGAAAGAAGGAGAAATAATAGGGTCAGACATAAAGTCTGGCGAGTCTTATTACTTTTAGCCAGTGGATAAATAAAAGCAACATGATAGGCATATAAAGTGGATAAGAGAGATCACTACATAAGTGGCAGGTATGACAAGGTAAGCAAGTTAAGGTGTATGTGCCTCACTAATGATTACTCTGCATTATTACTAGTATAACTGAAATGAGATGATCCCTTCCACTATGAGTTGGTAGGCTTAGATCATACGTCCAAGTACACCCTAACCATTACCCTAATCGATCGGCTCCCTACCCTGTAGATATCCTGTGCTGGCCCAACAGCCATGGTGTGCACAACCATGTCTACTAGTGTCACGGTCGTCTTAGCCCCCTCTGCTCGGCCTATGCACGCACATGTCCCTGGTCGGTTTGCGCCGCCCTCACCAGCCGCCTCGTTTGGATCTCTTACAATCAATCAATAAGAGTGCCCCTTTCTCCGCCTAGTACGGAGTTCTTCATTTGATACCTACTCCGGGTTACTGACTGAAATGGGTCCCACACAATACGGTCCCACACTATACGATACAAGCTCTCCCCTTTGTTTTGTATCCCCCACTAGGTTTTCCACTGATGATGTATACCCTTAGGTGTCTTTATTACATAGCCCTATGTCGGTTATGCTTACCCTAAAGGGTGTCTTTAATTACATAGCTTTACTATATTTTCCACTGGTTATGTATACCATTAGGTGTCTTTAATTACATAACCCTATTGGGTTAAGTTCGTGGGCCAATATGTAAATATTACCCACTCCCTCTAATTTACTTAACCCACCCACTACCCATCCAATTTTACTTAACCCTAACTTAAGTTCATAGTCATATTAAATTAGGTTAAGTAGTCCATTTCATCACGATGTCCAATTATGGTTATAATGGGTTAGACCTCCCACATTAGGCCTACAACGTGTGGATGCTAGATATGCCAGTCGGGTCCGGGCAGTCTTATTCCACAGTTGGGCCAAACCTCGTGTCTTGGCCCGATTCGTATTTGCGTACTTGGATCTCCCACATTAGGTTTAACATTAGTGGCTGCTGGATATGCCGGTTGGGTCCGGGCAAACTTCCATCACTAATGTAACCTAACCTCGTGTCATAAGTACAATTTACAATTCCTAATTGTAAATTATTAACCATTCCAAATTAATCCAATATAGGTAATTATTTCTATGTTTCCCTATTTGAATTATATCTCCAAATATTTCATAAATTATGCCAATTATAAATCCCTTTTTCCCTGTTTCCTCTCTAACATTTTCGTACGTATTTTGGCAACATCTAGGCTATAAAGTAGCCTAGCTAAAACAATAAGAAGGGAATATGACAAGGGTGATAATTTCAACATATCTTGGCATAAACATGAACTGGCATAATAACAAAGTGAATGGACATGTGATTAACATCATAATAAGGTGGATATCAAACTGGTAACTTGTGGCAATTACTATGATGTTCAAGCAAGCATAATGAGGTCTAGATTAAACATTGGGTGTCCAATTATTTAGATCTAGCATAGTTAGGGTGACATAGTAACATGTTTAGATCTAAAGATGGATTCACATGTCAAGTTTACAGCATATTTCAATGGATCACAATATGATGGGTGAAAGGTGATTAACATAAAGATCTAGATCTAAGTAATGTTACAACTGTCCAAATTAATAGATGTACATCCACCATAACATGGTTACAAGCCAAGATCCACATAAGCAACATAATCGAATAACAACAATTTTATTTGATCTAGGAAAATAGATCTGCCATGACATAGTATGGGATTTCACATTAACACATAATCATACTTTACAACATATCTAATTCATAGTCTTTCAAAATATACTTTTGTTTATCTAAACCTTAAAACAACTAGAACTCACAGTGTTAGGTTTAGAGAATTGAGGAAGAACGGATCTAGAATTTCTGAATTGGATTTGTAGAATATGTTCTTGTAAAAAACGGTTCAGTTTGCACTCTAGTGGCATATGGCCTCCATGACTTCCAATGAAGAAAATATGAGAAATAGGACACATATATATAGCTGCCACACCCCCTGAAACCGAGTGCCACGTCAGCCCTAGGGGTGTCGACACCCCTATGGGTGGGTTGACCTTTAGGTCGACACCCCTTCAGGGTGGTCGAAACCCCTCTAGGGGGGTCAACCCCCTAGAGCGGGAATTTTGTCGCTCAGAGGACTTTTTCAAATTTGAATCCTCTGGATAGAATTCTGACTCATCTCTGACTCACCTCTGACTCATGCGTATATATAAACTTTGCGTATACAAACTTAAAACCCTCATAACTTCTTCATACGATGTCCATTTTACACAAACCAAATGTCTATCTTAGCTAGAATTTCGAGACGGACGCAATGGTGCAGTCCGTTTCCATTAATTATGAATATGAAATTAATTATTATTTAATTTATTCTCTTTAATGTCGTTAAAAATTTGGGGTGTTATAGGAATATTCTGTTTATTATAACTTATCTTTAAATAACAATGAATATATGTTAATATTAAATCTTAAATCTTAGTTTCTAATTCATACAATTCCAATATCCTTTCTGGATATAATTTATTTTATAATTTCGACATAATCTAATTAAATAATTCAACTAAATTTTACATTCTGAACATCATAATAGATTTCATCATTCTCTATCTAAAACGATTCTAAATTCTCATTTTAAATTCATATTTGAATTTAAACTCTCCAATTAGCCAAGGATAATTATCAATTTTATTTATAAACACCATTTATAAATTCATTTCAATTCCCCGCATTATCCAATGAAAATTATTCCATTTTTTATAACCACCGTTTATAAATTCACCACTTGTTTTTATTATTCAAAACAAGTTAATATTTCTTAGCCCATTCGAAATTCAAATTCTATTTTTAGAAAAATATATTTCCCCTTTTAAATCTCAAAATCCCCTTTCAGGATATTTTTATAAATCAACATTTCGACCAGTGATATTCAAACACTCAATTATCAATCATAAGTTTTCTAACACATCATATATGGTAATATATATATGAAAAAATAATAATAAATTTTGAGGAATCCAGTTGGAGCGCTCCAACCTATTTTCCCTGCATCCACAGACGTTAGCCAACATAAATAATACTCATCTTGCTTCAAGGCAGGATATCGTGGTATAGAAGGTCATCCACTACCATATTGTGGGTTACCAGGGTCATCCACTAATGATACTACGGACTGGTACTACGGGAAATATCTAGCCACCAATATATATATATATATATATATATATATATATATATATATATAATAGACACAACCACCAAGCCTAAAATGCTAATATATTTAAAATAGCCACAATAAAATTTAAATGGATCCAAATAATAGATAAACATCATATAACATTATTTTAAAAAAATCCATAGAGTGAGTTTACTCATCTCGATTTCCATTTGTTGATTATCCAGTTTAATTCCAGATTGTTGTGTCTACGAATCGACTTGAATAAATCTATCACCTATGATTATTTATTTTATTTTATCGATAAGCTGCTATTTAATTTAAATTAACAAATAATCATTTTATGAAATTTAAATTTTGAATTACCTTATCGCTTTGCCAATGATTCATAATCTCAAACTTATACTACAAAATATCTCAAACCAGACTATGCTAACATTGGTGTTCGAGCATAATCCTCACTGCCTCATGCCACAAAATGCTGCACTCCTTCCTTCATCAGCTCCAAAACAGCCCGAAACACTACCCCGTCAACACCTATTTCAACTTAACCTTACTATATCCATCTCAACTTTAGCCAAGCTACATGCTGACTGAAAATCATGCTCCAAATCTTATCAAAAAAAATAACACCGCAGCTGCTCCTAATATCCGTCACGACATCAACTGTCGAAATCGCTATCCGCTAAGCTAAATTACTCCTCCTTTTAAATTCATTGTCTAAAACAACCATGGCCAAGCTTCTCATTCCCCTCACTCCTTTTACACACCATGAAACCAAGGATCGAACTTGTTCAACATGCACAGATACAAGTTAGCGACAATATTTTTCATCGCATCCTCCAATAAAAATCGAACACCCATATTACTCCACTGCCGAATCATCCTTAATCACCTTAGTTCACCAAACATTGGCTTCCTCTGAAATGCGACACCTCAAACCATCCAAAATTTGCATACCGCACTTCCACTATCGATCATCAATACTCGAACTCCCCCAAACACCTAGCTCTCAGCATCGATAACCTTAGCTCCTTGATTTGAACTCATGTCTCTCCTTCATGAACTCGTCGCTCATAACTTCGAGCTCAAGAAACCCTACCTCGAGATGCCTGCTTGCTTTTGTTGAACTGCCCAATTCGATTGATAGCGATAACCGATAATCCCCCAACCATTGAATGCAACATTACTTGGCACTAAATTGCGCACCAGTCATTCGATGCTCACTGATTTCATTAAACTTTCTTTTGGTTTGCGAAATAGGAATGAGAGAGTATGGTTTTTATTTTTATTAGTTGGTTTGTTGAATGGAAGAAGAGCTCAGCTTGATTTGGTTTTATCCCGTTTTACTGAGGGGAAAGGGGAAAAAAGGGAATTGGCTTAAACTCTGTTGATTTAGAAATGGACAGGAAGATATAGGACGCGATATATATATATATATATATATATATAGATAAAGGATAAAGGGATAGGAACAACATCGGTTTTCAAACATATAAGTAGATTAGGCATAGAGATAAGGTAGAGGAAGACTTTGCAGTGTAACTTGTTTGCTTAGGATGGAAGAAATAAATTTTATAATAAAAATTATTATTATTTTTAGAACTGACATGATTTAAAATATCACGTGCTTTCAAACTTTTATTTAAATGCAACAACCAACATCCCTTGGATTATATCACTATTCTGAACACATTGGAACAGGTTTTGAAGCCCAATTCGAACATATGAAGAAGATATTAATTTAAATCGATATAAATTAAATTCAGAATAATCAATTACTTGATAATAAATTATTATTATCATCGTTTCTATCCAAACAGAATTTCTATTAATCATTTGAATTATTTTGACTCCATTTAAATTTCCAATTGAATTATTTCACATTCTCATATTACGATAATTATATATTGAAACGACAAGAAATCCCTCTTACGGAAAAGCCCGGATTGCTTTGAGAACATGATGCATCAGAACACAAACAATAGAACATTTCATTGCTATTACAACAATTTACATCAGAGTACAAGAATATATCAAAGTATAAATAAATATTACACAGCGGAAAATTATAAGAAATTAAAATACACAAATTTAAATGTATAAATACAAGGTACGGTGGAAAATACATCAACTAGCACAACTGAATAAAATACACGGATACAAAGCTTTCCGAATATGGCTCCAGTTGTAATCCAGGATCCTGTGAAGTGAAAAATATGCAAAAACCAAAACTACTGACTGCCTGTGTGGAAAATATGGGCACACAAAGTTTAGGTAGGAACAGTAAACTCCGAATCAGTCATGGGACTGGTGTGAGAACTAAAATAGTTATTAAATCTTTAATTTAAAAGTTGGGAAATCATGGGACCACGCCATATAAAATGGAACGGGTTTACTCCACATGAATCTCAGTTTAAAATAAAACAACGCTATGCTTTTTGAAAAATGAAGCTATTATAAGACAATCACACAATGCAACGCAAGCCGGAGGATAGAGTTTTCCCGTATAATAACCAAACATGCTTGGTACATTTGAAACAAATCATTTTGATATTACAATAAGTGCATAGTGTATCAAACAACTTCAAATAAAAATGTATCAATCCTAGACGACATAGGTTCCATATATTATGCCGCCTTATTAGGTCTACAACTAAAACCGAAAAACACCGTATTGGAAATTGAATTTCCATCTATGAGTCGAGGTAGGGGATCATCCTCACCAGTTTCGAGGCACTCTAGAAAATGCCTCACGATTACACCCTTAGTAATCATGGATCCTGTAGGGCCAGTCCTCACTTACTTTAGTGGATTGGTTATTCCTGAACACACGTTTCCCGGTCCTATTGGACCTATCACTGAGCCATTAGAGACTCATATCCAAGGAGCCTCGCATTCCATCATCCACATAAGTAAAAATGTTTGGGCTCCATACCATGACACCACTCTTAGCTAGAAAGAAACGACATGCACTCCTGTGTGATGGCCCGCCCCGCACTTGCCGACATTTCCAATGAAAGTGCGTTGTGCCAATGCCCGACTAGCACGGCACGGTAGCCAAAGAAGGGGAAAGAAAGGAATTTGAATTAACAAGGAACCTGTAAAATGTCTCACAACGCATGGGATAAAATATAATACTAAAATAACTTTGACATAAAACAGGCGAGACAGTGCATAAGCTGAAAACTAAACCATCATAGATGCGGAAATCCAAAATATAGCTAATCATCCAAACCAACATTATTACAACTTTGAAATACTGTCTCTAAAGAAAAAGAAAGAGGTAGACTACTAATGCCCAAAGTAGTGACCAACAACAACATGGGGAGATTATATATATATCATACGTGGAAGCCTCCTGCTCGTCTCCGGTACAGCTACTCGTGCATAATCACCTGACCTGTCTCTAGTCTGCGCGTTTAAGAGCACCCAGAGTAATAAGAAGAGACATAAAACTCTAGGTCAGACAAAAGTCTGGTATGAGCGATAAGCAGCAAAACAGAACAATAACAGGTATACTAAACCATACCTGAACTTGGACCTGCAACCAAAGAGTCAGCACAACAGGATGTACAATACTCTAAGGTAACACTAACATAAAGTGTAGTGTCCCAAAATTCCGGTACTATTTGAGCTAACCCAATAACACAAGTCCAACCCAAATTGCACTGGAAACCATAAAACTAATAGAAAGTAAATAGAGGGTGAGGATAGATAAGATAGAAACTTAGAATAGAAGAAAAGGAAGAACATACATCATCTTCAAAGTAAAACAAAACTCACAGTGGAACGAACAATATATAATATATATACATAACTTTGAAATAAAACTAGTATATGTATACAGTAACATTATCAAAGTACAACACTTACAACATAGCGGAAATAAAAATAGCAATATAATCCTGAAGCCTCCTGCTCCAAGCTCTCAGTATATCTGTAAAATCCCGACTACTTGACTGCCCTACAAAATTGGGCACCTAAGAGTTTAGGGAAAACAAAACAAAATAAACTCTGCGTTAGTCATGGGACTAGTGTAAGTAAAACAGTTTGAGCAATTAAACGATATATCATAAGACCACGCCGTATAACGGAACGAGTTTTCCCCTTATGAGAATCCAAAATATTCTTTATTTGACTTTCAAACTTCTTTTGAAAGACACGATAATCTTTATATCAAAACTCTTTTGATATAATAACTGTGTCTATCAATCACAATATAATAATCATCTAGCATAAATGCTTTCATCTCACGTTCTACATACATAGTATACAATCAGAACCGCGAGCACTTATTGGATAATGGATTTCCAACTATGACAAGGTATGGAACCACCTTCTGATAGTGTACCTCTAGAGAGGAATACACTGGGTTCAATAAGAACATCTTGCAACCCGGCCACACATGATCGACCACTCATTTCGCTTGAGTGTATCGAATGTATATCACCAACGGTTGGGATCAGCAACCGTTTCCTGAAAGGGACAACATCGAATAGATTAAAGAATGAAATGAATATCTTTAGATAGGTGATAATACACCCTAATTGGAAGCAACCCATTTAGCCATGCTGCCAGCCCGATTTTTGTCATTTCCCGGTTGTGAGGCTAGAGGCCACGCTTATCTCTGTCAGATCACACAATTATTCACTTTGTATGTCACATCGTCATACCCGCCAAATCTCAAATTGATTTCCCCAAAAATACAACGGGTATACAGCTAACAGAAATGAATTCCTCTTCCACCAAACGTACATACGTTTGAAGAGATCAACTTACGTGATCCATTAAATATACCCTGTCAGACATTCTTCAATGCCGGTCGTCCTGGGACTGGGCAAACCTAAGGCACTATTCTGTAAACAGGACAACCCTTGCATAACTCCGTCTTCAGTTATCTTCATCATATTTAATCGCAACACCAATGCCATACGTAGTGGTTTTCAGATAATATATCTAATCCCAGTCTCTTCATATTAACAACAGAAATGGTCAAAAACTTCGATAGTCGGTGAGTTAACTATCAAAGAAAAACACGTGTGCAAACAACGATATTATTTCCAGATGGAAATTCTTTCGATCAATCATCAATCAACATTTATTCATTTCCCCATTTCTCATTTCCATATATTCAGCAAATCCTTATTTTCTAATTTTAGTAAATATACGTTACTAACTTTGGAAAACGTTTCCATTTCTTATTTTCAATATAAGAAAATATTCTTGATTCTTATTTGGAAAATATTTCCAAAACTCCTACATTTGGATTTAAACAGATGTTTAAATAAAACATCGCTATGCCACTCAAACCATTACCTTCATCAACTAAATTCACTTAATCAACCTTTACTATCGAACCTTAACCATTACTTAGTTAAAAATGGAGTCAATCAAGTTGGGGTATAACTACCTCTCAGACCTTAACTGAACAAAATTTCTAACCTCAAAATAGACAAAGTTTACCTTTAAATCTTTAACAAACTTCCTTACATAACTCTATTTGATTAACTCTGTTCGATTAGAGTTAATTGATTAACTCTAACCGATTAACTCTAATCAATTTACTCTATTGGATCAACTCTATCGATTAACTCTAATGAATTATCTCTATTCGATTGACTCTAATCAATTTACTCTTTTCAAATAAACTATATTTGATAACTCCTTTCGAATAAACTATATTCGATTACTCCTTTTCTCTATTCAAATAAACTATATTCGATTAACTCCTTTTCTCTATTCAAATAAACTATATTTGATTAACTCCTTTTCTCTAATCGAAAAACTATATTCGATTAACTCCTTTAACTTTATTCGAATAAACTATATTCGATTAACTCCTTTTCGAATAACCAATATTCGATAACTCTTATTTCGACTAACACTATTAAATTACAAATACTTCCTTTTCTATTTGTTTATACAAATATTTCTTTTTCTATTGGTTTTACAAATATTCCCTTTTCTATTTGTTTAGTTAAAAAATAAATATTTCCTTTTCAATTCTATTTATTTAACAAATAAATATTTCCTTTTCAATTCTATTTATTTAACAAATAAATATTTCCTTTTCTATCCTATTTATTTAACAAATAAATATTCCTTTTCAATTTTATTTTTAAATGTTTTACAAATATTTCCTTTTCTATTCTATTTGTAAATGTTTTACAAATATTTTCTTTTCTATTCTATTTGTAAATGTTTCACAAATATTTCCTTTTATAAAAATTCTATTTCTTTTATAAATATTTCCTTTTATCTTATTCTATTTATTCAACAAATAAATATTTCCTTTTCTATTTTATTTGTAAATGTTTTACAAATATTTCTCATTCTAAATACATTTTAAAAATTCTCTTATTACATTCCAGTATTTCTTATGGTAATTTACATACCCTATAACAATGATCAATATCATCAAACACACATAATCAACAGCAGATTATATATCACATTATATATATCAATATATGAAAATAGTAAAATAAATGTTAAGGAATCCAGCTGGATTCCTACGACCTATTTCCCTGCATCCACAGATGTTAAACAATACAATTAACATCAATTTCATTTCACTATGAAATATTCTGCTAAACAGAATCAATATATAATTAACGATTTATATATATATATATATATATATATATATATATATATATATATATATATATATCGTTATCTATAACTTCAACCAATAAATCAGCAGTTCAACCAAACAGTCAGCACACAGCTATCAATCATCATTTATCAGTTCTAAAAATGCGTTAGAAAAATATAAATTGATCAAAGTAGTGAGATTTACTCACATTGGACGATCATCGTTAGATAACGATAATTATCGCTTGATTTAGACGAACAATTCATTTCGCTATAAGTTGTAACAAGCTCGAATTTACTCCCACTCAGTTCCATTGGGTAGTGTCCGTCCATATGATCCTGTCGGATCTTGTTTCGTCTAATTCTGATATCGTATGATGAAGTTATGAATTTCACAAGCTATATGATGATTTAAAATAAATTCAACTTAGATAAATTCTAGTTTGGGCTTCATCTAATACTCAAGGCACACAACCTTTTAAATACACAAGCCCGAAATCCCTTCTTCCTCAATGAAAATATCGCTCCAGCTAAATTCACGAATGGCCACTGCGCCTTCATCGATCCTCCATTGCTCATCGTTCTCACCACCGTTCGCCACATAAACATCATCAATAGTTTCCTCGTTGAAAACTCCATCATCTTCTCCCATTTTCAATGAACTCGCACACACCTGAGGAACGACTACTGATGCCTTTACCACCTGAACAGTAAACGCGCAACCTCCCCAAAAGCATCGCACTCCACCAATTTAGGTCCATGCACGCGCCTCCTTGCCACTATCCCCAAATCGAACTCAAAGACATGACTTACTGCCCCTATTTCTCAAATACCCGAACCCTAGCCTTACTGTCGAAAAACCCAACCACAACATTGAACGTCGAAGGTGCTAAAACCCATATAGAAATGGAGAGAAAGGAATGAGTATTCCACACATATATAGTTTCTAATTTATAGAAATTTATTTGAATTCTGGTGGATTTTAGAAGTTGGTTTCCTTTACGTTTTGTGTTATCTGAAGAAAACAGTGGCGGCGGTTCGATTAACTGAGGAATGAATTTAGGTTTAGAAGGAGTAAGGGTATTTATAGGATAGCTTGGCTTCTCTAAGAAGCCTCATGTATTTATTTATTTATTTTATATCCATTTTCTATTTGTATCTGCACTCTAAAAATCCTTACGAATACACATGATATCTAAAAATCATGAAAATGGACATACAACTAGAGTTTGACATTACGGATCCAACGAAACTGGTTTTGACAAATCCCGACTCCGTTTGCTCGCACAGCGTATTTTAACCTTTAGAATATCGACTGTTTTTCACATTAAAATCCCGCATGGCCACATACAGATTTCAAAAATCACAAAAATTGAAATCTAGCAATAATTTAATACTGCAGATCCAACAAAATTAGTTTCATCAAAAACGGAGGTAGTTTGCAAAACTGGCTATTTTTAAAGCTCTAAATAAACCCTTTTAAATATTAATATATTTAAAAATAATTAAACTAAATATAAACAAATTTATATTATCGTATATATTCAAAATAGAATATCATAGAACTCCAACTGGATTTATAACTCGATATTCAAATCCCGGTTGAATTGATATTCAATTTATATTAAAAAATCCATTTATAATATATATAAATCGTTATAAATTATAAAGGAATTCCATAGCGACTTTTCGAAAATTTTATTTGGACATAAATCAAAATCTACACAATGAAATCCCGATTTTTATCTTCCATTAGAAAAATATACTTCACCAGCTCCGAACGTTTCTTGTTTCATAGAAATCCGAATTAAAACGGATTCTGTATATTCGATTAAAGTTCGAATCGCCAAATTACGAACTGCAGCGCCATTTCGAGCTCGATTATAATTATAATATAATTATATGTTCAACTGCCATTTATATAGTATATTCGTGATCATGATTAAATTTTAAACTGAATCATATATTTTGAATTGCCCAATTCACACAATATTGCCATTTCAGCTAATTCTGATTATTTCAGAATTAAACATATTATTTAATTATTATATTAATTAAATATTCAAAGTTAATTAATTAAACAACCATTAAATCCTTTAAATCACTATTTAAATAATTAAATTAATTAATTATCATACCGTAAAAATACGGGATATTACATTCTTCCCCCTTAAAATAATTTCGTCCTCGAAATTGCTAAGGTAGAAAACTAACCCTGTTAAATGGTTAAAAATTATCTGATTACTTCTAAATTTCAGTTTCAACTGAACAAATAAATTTCAATTAAAATATTAATTAATTCCTATCAACGAAAATTTTCAAAAATCCTGAAAATTTTCTAACACCCGAAAATTTCGCCAGCACCTCCTTTGTACTAGTCAATCGGTACAACTACAACCCGCCTCTCTAGGTCATCTTCAACACAAAGGAAAAATCAAACAGCCAAGCGGCTTGCCAATTCGGCTCATAAATCTTATATCCAATAGAAATATAAATTTGTACTTTTTTTTCGGGCATATCATTTCCATTTGTTACCCATTTCTGCATATACCAATGTCATCCCAATCAAACTCAAATCACTTTTACCTCCAACACAACCATTCATTTATCCAAGCCAAATTCTGTTATCAATCTCAAGTACCACTCTTGATTTTCAATTTAGTTTCACAAGTTTCCATCTAATTTGTTTTAATTCAAACAATCCGTTTCTGGGAGTTTTTAAACAACCTTGCTTTTCAAAAATCAAATATTCATTTCAGAATATCAAAACAACTTGTTTTCTCAAAATAATTCAAAAACAAAAACCTTGGTAGTAATCCGTCACTTACAACTTGAAAATGAACATCGATGATGTCATGATCATCATCGGAATCTATTTCCAGCTATCGAAGTGAATTCAATACTATATCACTTTCAAAACCATATCTAAACACTTCCATTTTGAAATTCATTTCAAAATACCATTTACATTGCTTGTTACAAATTTAAAATCTTCCAGGATTTTAAATTTCACATATACTTAATTCCATTCCATTTACAAACACTTCTCCAACTTTTAATTCCAATTCTAATTCTAAATTCAGATTTAATTCATCTGATTTCACGTATTTCACTTATATGAATTCAGATTGGTTATATATAACCGTTTCACATTTTATAATCTTATTCGATTATAATCACAACCAACACATACAATATACTATAATACTTCAAATATTTATACTTTTTTTATATCAAAATATAATTTGGATAAAAAATATTTCATTTACCCTCTTTTCAAAACATATAGTGTTGGTTCATCGTATTCGAGTGTTTATAAACCCCTACTGATACAGTGGATCAAACTGATCGACTAGAACTTATAAACAACTCAACCAACAAAACTCCACAATATAAAACAATTTTTTATATCAAATCACAAATACGCGCTCATATACATACACTCAACTCAATCTAGGGTATTGCTAACCCCATCTCTACAGAGTCACGCCATAGAGCCAAGGTAATTACTTACCAACTGTAGTGTCCCGAAATTCCGGTACCATTTGAGTTGACCCAATAACACAAGTCCAACCCAAATTGCATTGGAAACCAGAAAACTAATAGAAAGAAAACAGAGGGTTAGGATAGATAAGATAGAAACTTAGAATAAAAGAAGAAGAATACATACATCATCATCAGAGTAACACGAAACTCACAGTGGAACGAACAATATATAATAGATACATAACTTTGAAGTAAAACTAGTATATGTATACAGTAACATTATCAGAGTACAACACTTACAACACAGCGGAAATAACAATAGCTATATAATCCTAAAGCCTCCTGCTCCAAGCTCTCAGTATATCTGTAAAATCCCGACTACTGGGCTGCACGTACAAAATTGGGCACCCAAGAGTTTAGGGAAAACAAAACAAAATAAACCCTGGGTCAGTCATGGGACTGGTGTGAGTAAAACAGTTTAAAATAGTTTGAGCAATTAAACGATATCTCATAAGACCACGCCATATAACGGAACGGGTTTTTCCCGTATGAGAATCCAAAATATTCTTTATTTGACTTTCAAAATTCTTTTGAAAGAAACGATAATCTTTATATCAAAACTCTTTTGATATTATAATAGTGTCTATCAATCACAATATAATAATCATCCAGCAGAAATGCTTTCATCTCACGTTCTACATGCATAGTATACAATCAGAGCTGCGAGCACTTATTGGATAATGGATTTCCAACTATGACAAGGTATGGAACCACCTTCTGATAGTGTACCTCTAGAGAGGAATACACTGGGTTCAACAAGAACATCTTGCAATCCAGCCACACATGACCGACCACTCATTTCGCTTGAGTGTATCGAACGTATATCACCAACGGTTGGGATCAGCAACCGTTTCCCGAATGGGACAACATCGAATAGATTAAAGAATGAAATGAATATCTCTAGATTGGTGATAATACACCCTAATTGGAAGCAACCCACTTATCCATGCTGCCTGCCCGATTTTTGTCATTTCCCGGGTGTGAGGCTAGAGGCCACGCTTATCTCTGACAGATCACACAATTATTCACTTTGAATGTCACATCGTCATACCCGCCAAATCACAAATTGATTTCCCCAGAATTACAACGGGTATACAGCTAAGAGAAACGAATTCCTCCTCCACCAAACGTACATACGTTTGAAGAGATCAACTTATGTGATCCATTAAATATACTCTATTAGGCATTCTTCTATACAGGTCGTCCTGGGACTGGACAAACCAAAGGCACTATTCTATAAACAGGACATCCCTTGCATAACTCCGTCTTCAATTATCTTCATCATATTTGATCGCAACGCAAATGCCATATGGAGTGGTTTTCAGATAATATATCTGATCCCGGTCTCTCCGTATTGACAACGGAAATGGTCAAAAACTTCGATAGTCAGTGAGTTAACTATCAAAGAAAAACACGTGTGCAAACAGAGATATTATTTCCAGATGGAAATTCTATCGATTAATCATCTCAATGTTTATTCATTTCCCCATTTCTCGTTTCCATATATTCATCAAATCCTTATTTCCTAATTTTAGAAAATATAAGCTATTAACTTTGGAAAACGTTTCCATTTCTTATTTTCTATATTAGAAAATATTCCTGATTCTTATTTGGAAAACATTTCCAGAACTCCTACATTTGGATTTAAATAGATGTTTAAATAAGACATCACTATGCCACTCAAACCATTACCTTCATCAACTGAATTCACTTAACCAACCTTTACTATCGAACCTTAACCATTCCTTAGTTAAAAATGGAGTCAATCAAGTTGGGGGTATAACTACCTCTCAGACCTTAACTGATCAACATTTCTAACCTTAAAATAGACAAAGTTCACCTTTAAATATTTAACAAACTTCCTTACGTAACTCTCAGATTCTATTTATGAATCCATTTGTTTTGCAGAAATCATTTTATTTTAACAATAGTGTTAAAATCCCATGCTACTGAAATATAATAACTTCAATATAACTTTTATTTATTAATTTGGATAAATAAACAAACAACTAATTTATTTATAAATAAACAAATCTTGATTAAAAATAAAAGGTGAATAGTACTTTCCCGAATTCGATATAATCAAATTCAACGTATAATTCTCTTTCGAATAATCTCTATTCGATAACTCCTTTCTTCGAACAAACTATATTCGATTAACTCCTTTCGAATAACAAATATTCGATTAACTCCTTTCGAATAAACCATATTCGATAACTCCTTTCGAATAAACTTTATTCGATTAACTCCTTCCGAATAAACTATATTCGAATAACTCCTTTCGAATAAACTATATTCGATTAACTCCTTTCGAATAAACTATATTCGAATAACTCCTTTCGAATAAACTATATTCGATTAACTCCTTTCAAATAAACTATATTCGATTAAATTCTTTTTGAATAACCAATTTTCGATTAACTCCTTTCCAATAAACTATATTCGAATAACTCTAATCCGACTAACTCTAATTCAATTAAATCTATTCGAATAACTAATATTCGACTAACTCTTGTTCGATTAACTCCACTCAGTTAACTCTTATCAATTAACTCTATCAATTAACTCTATTTGATTAACTCTATTTGATTAACTCTGATCAACTAACTCTATTTGAATAACTCTATTCGATTAACTCTAATCGATTAACTCTAATCGATTAACTCTAATCGATCTACTCTATTGGATCAACTCTATCGATTAACTCTAATGAATTAACTCTATTCGATTGACTCCAAACAATTTAGTCTTTTCGAATAAACTATATTCGATAACTCCTTTCGAATAAACTATATTCGATTAACTCCTTTTCTCTATTCGAATAAACTATATTCGATTAACTCCTTTTCGAATAACCAATATTCGATAACTCTTATTTCGACTAACACTATTTGATTACAAATACTTCCTTTTCTATTTTTTTGTACAAATATTTCTTTTTCTATTGGTTTTACAAATATTCCCTTTTCTATTTGTTTATTTAACAAATAAATATTTCCTTTTCAATTCTATTTATTTAACAAATAAATATTTCCTTTTCAATTCTATTTATTTAACAAATAAATATTTCCTTTTCAATCCTATTTATTTAACAAATAAATATTCCTTTTCAATTTTATTTTTAAATGTTTTACAAATATCTCCTTTTCTATTCTATTTGTAAATGTTTTACAAATATTTCCTTTTCTATTCTATTTGTAAATGTTTTACAAATATTTCCTTTTATAAAAATTCTATTTCTTTTTTAAATATTTCCTTTTATCTTGTTCTATTTATTCAACAAATAAATATTTCCTTTTCTATTTTATTTGTAAATGTTTCCAAATATTTCTCTTTCTATTTTATTTGTAAATGTTTTACAAATATTTATCTTTCTAAATACACTTTAAAAATTCTCTTTTTGCATTCTAGTATTTCTTATGGTAATTTACATACCCTATAACAATGATCAATATCATCAAACACACCTAATCAACAACAGATTATATATCACATCATATATTTCAATATATGAAAAGAGTAAAATAAATGTTGAGGAATCCAGTTGGATTCCTCCGACCTGTTTCCCTGCATCCACAGATGTTAAACAATACAATTAACATCAATTTCATTTCACTATGAAATATTCTGCTAAATAGAATCAATATATAATTAACGGTTTATATATATATATATATATATATATATATATATATATCGTTATCTATAACTTCAACCAATAAATCAGCAGTTCAACCAAACAGTCAACACACAGCAATCAATCATCATTTATCAGTTCTAAATTTGCGTTAGAAAAATATAAAATAATCAAAGTAGTGAGATTTACTCACATTGGACGATCATCGTTAGATAACGATAATTGTCGCTTGATTCAGACGGACAATTTATTTCATAATAAATTGTAACGAGCTCGAATTCACTCCCAATCTGTTCCTTTGGGTAGTGTCCGTCCATACGATCCTGTCAGATCTTGTTTCGTCTAATTCTGATATCGTATGATGAAGTTATGAATTTCACAAGCTATACGATGATTTAAAATAAATTCAACTTAAATAAATTCAAGTTTGGGCTTCACCTAATACTCAAGGCCCATAACCGCTTAAATACACAAGCCCGAAATCCCTTCTTCCTCAATGAAAATATCGCTCTAGCTAAATTCACGAATGGCCACTGCGCCTTCATCGATCCTCCATTGCTCATCATTCTCACCACCGTTCGCCACACAAAAATCATCAACAGTTCCCTCATTGAAAACTCCATCATCTCCTCCCATTTTCAATGAACTCGCACACACCTGAGGAACGACTACTGACGCCCTAACCACCTTAACAGTAAACTCGCAACCTCCTCAAAAGCATCGCACTCCACCGATTCAGGTCTACGCATGCGCCTCCTTGCCATTATCCCCAAATCGAACTCAAAAACATGAATTACTGCCCCTATTTCTCAAAATTCCCAAACCCTGGCCTTACTATCGAAAAACACAACCACAACAGTGAACGTCAAAGGTGCTAAAACCCATATAGAAATGGATAGAAAGGAATGAGGATTCCATATATATATATATAATTTCCAATATATAGAAATTTATTTGAATTTTGGTGGATTTTTGAAGTTAGTTTCCTTCACTTTTGTGTTATCTGAAGAAAACAGTGGTGGCGTTCGATTAACTGAGGAATGAATTTTGGTGTAGAAGGAGTAAGGGTATTTGTAGGATAGCTTGGCTTTTCTAAGAAGCCTCATGTATTTTATTTATTTATTTTATATCCATTTTCTATTTGTATCTGCCCTCTAAAAATCCTTACGAATACACATGATATCTAAAAATCATGAAAATGGACATACAACAAGAGTTTGACATAACAGACCCAACGAAACTGGTTTCATCAAATTCCGACTCTGTTTGCTCACTCAACATATTTTTAATTGTCAAAATATCGACTGTTTTTCATATTAAAATCCCGCACGGCCACATACTGACTTCAAAAATCACGAAAATTGAAATCTATCCGTGACGACCCCAAAACCCCGAAATGTGGTGTTAAGGGTAATCTTTGGAATATAACACATAAACAGATAATGGCAGAACAGAATTAAATAAATACACCAGATAATGCACAAAATAATATACTGGATAAACATAATCATCAGAGTTACACAGTATACAGGATCATACTTAGTACAAATACAGTTCAGCTATACATACATGTCTACAGCAGAAAACAAACATAAGATGTACAATAGGAGCTGAACAGCATAAAAAGAGATAAACGATAGAATCCATCTTCAGCTCCAGCTATCCAGAAAGAGCCTGCTAAAACCTGAATACAAGGCTGCCCGTGTAGAAAGAGGGGCACCCGAGTTTGCAAGTGAAACAAACTACGATTCAGTCATGGGACTGGTATGAGAAATCTACTTAACACATTTATAATATAGCTAATCACAGGACCACGCCACTTTCGTGGAACGGGTTTACTCCATTGGATTGCCAGTGCTTTAAAACAAGTAAATCTTTTAAACATCGCAATGCTTTTTATAAAAATGAAGCCAATATAAGACTCAGTTCCCATCACACAATGCAACGCAAACCGGAGGATAGAGTTTTACCTTATAATGGCCAAAATATGCTTGATACGAATAAAACATTTAAAATGTAAATTTTATCGTTTAATTCTAAATCAGACTCCAACTGTAAAATAGTAAGAGAACGATTCCCTAGGTATTAACCCCGAAGGCCAAAACCAACATCAGATCAAAACCCAGGAAACCATCCGTCTTATCTCGTTTCCAGTTAGTTTCCAATTTCATACACAATCATAAATATCAATCATAGACGGCATGGGAACTATATATCATGTCGCCATATATATATATATATACAATCAAAACCACACTTGTCATATTTGGAAATTGGATTTCCGTCATGAACCAAGGCAAAAGATAGTCCTTACCGAATTCGAGACACTCTAGCCCGTGTCTCAGGCAAGTACTCAGTCAAGCCTTTGGATCGTCAGGGCCGGTCCACCGATGTGGATTAAAATGTCCGAACAATGCGTTTCCCCGCCCTATGGGGCGTCAATGAGCCAACGAATGACTCCATTGGTCCAGGATCGACCGATATAACTGAGGCGCCTCGCAACAGCAACAACCACACAGGTAAAAATAATATAAAGGTCAGCCAGTTCAAGCACTGACACCACCTCTAGCTAGAAGTAAACGCATGCCCTCCTTGAGGTCCTCTCCTGTTTCTGGTTCATACCGGCGGTGCTTTGATCATCAATCACAAGACTTTGCTTTTCAACAGAAGCCCTGATCACTGCATCTTAGCATGCCACACAGGCACTTCACACCATGCAACTGATGGTTATCAATCACACTGAATGAATTCCAATGTTAGACACACAGTCCATTTGAAAGTCCGTTCTGGGTCTGAACGAAACCGGAGGCACTAAATACCTCACATACCCATAGATCTCCACGTACGTCTGGACGATCACCACTCATTATCCATATTTTGGGATGCCTCCCAATCACGACATCAGTTACCATCCAAACGAGGTGAAGATCGGTCTTCAACCACCGTCTTCATCTTCGACTTCTTATCGTCGATTCAGTTATTCAGAATGGGATAAACCCGGTCTTTCTGAACAACTCGCATATATAATAAACAAGTGCTATACAAACACAACATACGCCTTATTCCAATTCATTAGTCACTAACCGTAAATTAGCAAGAGAACGATTTCCCAAATATTAACCCCAAAGGCTGAAACCAACATCAGATCAAAACCCAGGAAACCATTCGATCTAGCTAACCTTCAGTTAGTTTTCTAAATTTCATGTTCCATATCGTTTATAATATTTTATAATGATTTATCGCTATTTTTATTTATTTAAGAATAGCCAATTTATTCGAACGACGCTTCAGGCCATAACGCGGCCGTGGCGCTGTTTTTCTTCAGATTTGATTTACACATATCTGAAAATCTAACTGTTGGATCTTCACAAAATTTATATCATTAGAAAGATCTTTTCAAAACGAATCCAACGGTTCCAGTTTTGGGAAAATCCGACGGTCGGATCTCCCGGTACAATCGTTTGAAGTTTTGATTTCAAAATACGAACTGCAGCGTCTTTATTCGTTTTAAATTAATTATATATATATATATAATAGATTCTAGCGCTGTTTTTCTTCAGATTTGAATTGAGCATTCCAGACAATCCAACCGTTGGATTTTTACAAAGTTGGTGTCGTTGGAAAGATATTTCCAAAGCGAACCCGACGGTTTCGGTTTCGGGAAAATCCAATGGTCGGATCTCCCGCACTAATCGTTTGAAATCACGGTTTCAAAACACGAACTGCAACTTCATTATTCGATTTATTTAAAACACGAATACCATTCAACACATGAATTTCTATTCAACGAATGAATTTCGATTCAACGAATGAATTTCGATTCAACACATGAATGTTTTCTATAGTTTGTATATATATAATAAAAATGTGATTTTTATTGTCAAAACAATTTATTTAAAACACGAATACCATTCAACACATGAATTTCTATTCAACGAATGAATTTCGATTCAACACATGAATGTTTTCTATAGTTTGTATGTATATAATAAAAATGTGATTTTTATTGTCAAAACAATTTATTTGAAACACGAATGTCGTTCAACATATGAATTTCTATTCAACACACGAATATAGTTTCAACACATGAAAATAATTCTAACACATGAATATTATTCAAAATTTCGGTAGCATAAGGCAAGGTAGTTAAAACCGGGGCCGTCCCTAGTATGGCTCCTTGCTCTACCTTAAAGCCTCGCAGCTTTTGACAATGGGGATTCATACATCTAGTTCGCACGCAGGCGGCATGTTTTTTTTTTCATTTCCACAAACTAATCCTTTGTGGTTTCAACCAAATAATTCTCAACCACACATGGGTATTTTTCAACCACAATCAATCAATTTCAACCACAAATAATTATAATCAACCATTCGCTATCAACCAATTTTCACACCAATCACAACCAATAAATATCGTCCATGGTTTGTGGACGAGGGGCGTATATATATATGTATATATATATATATGTATATATATATATATATGTATATATATTATAAAGTGTAACACCCCGTGAATTCTATAACTGTGAAACTCACAAATTAAAGTATAATTAATTTCAAATCAAAGAACTAAGGGAAACGGGATACGCCATTGCGTTCGTCTCGGAAAAATACGCAAAATAGAGTCTGGGTTTTCGAAAAACGGATATCGTATGAAGAAGTTATGGACGAACGAAGTTGGGCGAAAAACCGGAGAAGGGTCAGAATGCACTGGCGCACTTGGGAAGTGCGCCAGAACAAAAATGAACTGGCACACCTGTGAAGTGCGCCAGTACATTTTTGACCTGGCGCACCTGCCAAGTGCGCCCAGGTCAAAAACGACCTGCTGGCCAGGTCTGGTCTAGCCCTGGCTGGCCAGGTCTGTGTTTGGCCGATTTTCAGAAGCTTGCTTTTTCATTAGGGCTAGGTGGCAGGCTCTAATTGTTCTCTCTTTCGAATGAATGGCTACGATCAATCCAAGCAACATCAATGGTCCTAATTAGTTCCTAAACCCTATAAAAATGACCCTAGACTCAACCCTAATCTATTCATTCAAAAATAAGAACAAAGCCGCCATGTTGCTGAGGAACGACTAAGAGTAGCCGCCAATTGGAGAGAGAGGATTAGGAGGCAAATTCTAAGGCATAAAGTAACTCAATCAAATCAAACCGCATCTTCAAATCCCTAAATTAGAGAATTCGCCACACCATTGTAAGTAGAGTATTACTTTGGTATGAACAAATAACTGTGTTGGTTTGTATACTTGATTGTGGTGATAAATAATTCATAATTTGTGCGTTACTATGATTCTTATCGATTTGGAATATTGTATACGTTTGGATATCCTCATATTATGTTATAAAGAACTACATGCGGTAGTTCTATGCAAGTATACGTTTGGAATATTCGCAAATTATGCAATCCTTGTTGAAGCTACATGTATGTAGTTGATTAATTAAAATTCATGCAAGTTTGGGGCTTTGCTATTATGCCATCATAATGTGTATTTTTATACAAACATCATTTTTGTGAAGTAATTGGAATAAGTTTGGGTTATCATAATCCATATGAAATTATGTTGAAAATTTGGCATCATGTATTAAGCCATGCTTTTGTACTAGAAAACCTATTTGCAAACTTATGGATATGACTAGGCTATGATTGATATTTTGCATAACTGAAATCCATATTGTTAACAAGAATTTTATGATGACATATGTGGTACATAGCTAGGTTAGATTCAAAAATCCCTTTTTGCAAGTTTGTATGACTAAAGTAAAAATCACGATTTCATGTTAGAAATATTTATGCCATGGTTATGTGAACAAATTTAACTATACTTATGCCATGCTTATGTTTGACATTATGCCATGCTTATGTTAGAAATATTTATGCCATGCTTATGTTTGACATTATGCCTAAATAAAAAATATAGGTTCATGTTGTAGTTATGACTATGTGTCAATAATGATACCCAATTTAGATTCTTATCTCAACTACAAGTTTACATGCTTTGATTCATGTCACTTATGCTTTATGACCAAAGTATATGTCACTACTATGCAAGTACACCAGTTTCTATTTTGTATTTCCAACGTCATATTGCAAGTTCATGCGTTCACATTCCCCTCTTTGTGTAAGTAATCACGCTTTAAGCCTCCCCTTTTCGCATGGCTAAGTTGGGCTTTAAAAGGCTAAGCCCAACATATATATAATAAACGGACGAGTTAAACGGGGGAAAATAACGTTGGGTTAAAATTACTAATGAATGAAAATATAAAATAGAAGGGCCCAAATTCAAGTATGGGTTGGGCCCATGATTGGTGTGACCTTTACACCATTAACTTACTAATGGGCCGCAAATATTTACATATAAGAAAATAAAGAAGAAAGACAAAATATGTAAATGTAGAACATACGATGTGTTTAACCCGAGGTTGGATTGAGTTGTGATGTAAACCTGCCCGGAACCGCCCGGCTGTCCAGTAGTCACAACAATACCTATCCAATGTGGGAGGTTAAACATGGAGCCCAATAAGGACCCGAGGTTAGACTGAGTTGTGGCGTAAGACTGCCCGGAACCAACCGGCAACAGGCAGCCACAACAATACCTGTCTAATGTGAGAGGTCAGGGCCTTAATAAGACAATTAAGGCTGAGTCAGGATTGTTAGGATTAAGTGAACTAAAGACTTAATCAAAATGGAACATGCTAAACTAAACGGACTGGTGGGGGTTAGGTTAGGAAACACTTAACCAACTTAGCATGTTGGCTAGAGATAGAAAACCTAGTAACGGGGGACCCTTTTCAGCAGTAACCCTAGAAGGTGTATCAGGATACCCTGAAACTAGGCAGGGTGGGGCACGATTACTGGGCTGATTGTAAGAGGTCAAATCGACGGCGGTGGTGTAGCAGTGTAGGTTCTAACGGGGTGCGGGCGTGCACACACTCCGGCGCAGAAAAATAAGGCACTGGGCACCAGTAGCATACCTGTGCATTCTAAGGTTGTGTCGGGCCGCCGCCATGGGACTTGATACACCCCATGGTGGGACCAGCATAGGTAACTACGACATCGGGGGGCCGTAAGACACATGTAACTATGCGAGTAGGAGCCGATCATCATAGAATGGATCACATCACCCTGATTATGGGGTGCCAATTGGAAACTAGTTTATATGGGTTCAGAGATTAACATGGGGTACGATAGTATATTCGACCCTAGACAACTTAACCAAGTTTATAGTGCTTGCCCACTTCTTATTTATACTTATCATACCCAGTTCTTTATTCATAGACAAAATAGTACTAGACTTACTCAGGCTTTATGTCTGACTCTACTTTTCTTTCGTCTTCTTTTCTTCTGTTTCCCCCCCACCCCAGGTCCACAGGGAGGGAACACAGCAGCTTGACCAACCTTAACATCCAGCTTGAAGAAGAGAAATGTATTGCTTGGACTTTTTCGCTTTGAACTATGGCTTTGGACAATCCACTATGGGGCTTTTGCAGTTTATCTATGTTTTATTTATGCTTCTTTAAATAATGTAATCAAGACAGATTATGAAAGTACTATGTTATGTTTTTGGAAAAGATGTAAGACAATTATGGTGATATTGTTGTAGCACGTATTTGCCCTTTTGAAATAAAAGTTTGTTGATTTTCCGCTGTTTACAAATATGTGTTCTTATATCTGTCTTGTATATCTGTGACTTGTACTTATAAACCTCCACCAAAATTAGGGCATTCCCTTTGAGAGTGACCCTAACGGAGGTGGGGTGTTTCATAAAGTATATTTCACTTCTATTCAACACATATATAATTATTACAACGCATATATAACTTATACATCGAACGTACAACTTATACAACGCTTATACAAGAGGTGTACAATGCTTATATAACTCATACATCGACTTTATAATTTATACATCGTCGTTTTCCATTTCGTTTATAAATTAGAAATCTCATATTGGGTTCCACTCCACCAAAAATAGCCGAAGGCTCAGAAAAATATGTGGTCTCTTCTCGAATGTAGAAGACGTCCACACGATTCCACTGTCTCTTGTTTCACTGAATTTCGTCAAGAAACGAAAAAGATATGATTTTTACAGTGAAATCATAAACGGTAGCGCTTTAAAGTGCTATAATATATAAAATAATTTTAACTGTCGTTACCTTCTAAAATCGTTCGAACCTAGGTCTTCGATTTTCGCGAAATCCGTGTAGCTAGGAACCGATCGGTCGGCGCCACAACGGAGAATTAGGAGAGAGCTTCTCGACGCTACCCACTTGTCCAGCTCGAAGTGCTGGTCGGCGCGCAAATCGAGGCGATGCGGCGCCGCTTCCCAGGCCCGATTCTCGTCGATGATTGAACGAGAGGTGCTGATCCTTATACGGATTTGAAGCTCGTGGAAAGGCCTTCAAAATTCTCCAAAGGAGCAGTGGGTTCTGATGCTTGGATGACGAGGAATCGAGGCAAGAAGAATTGAAGGGGAGCCGCCGTTCGTGTCTGATGAATCGGGGAGAGAGAATAAATGATGGCCAATGATATTTTTTATATTAATTTATATATTTTTAAATCTCCAAAATACCCTCTTTCACACACGAACACCAATCCAAACCCAACGACTGTCGTCCCTAGTGTTTTACCCCCATTCCGAACACAATGGGATATGTTTCGTAGGCCCATTCGACTGTTTCAGCCAGTTTCTCTTCAAATTAAAATATAAAACATTCAATATTTAATTTGAACATACATTTCAATTTGTTGGGGCCACATACTGATTCTAAAAATTCCAGAAAAATAAATCTAGCTATGTTTTGACGATACGGTCCCAACGAAACTAGTTTCGTCGAATTCTGAGACCGTTTGAAAAATGGCCCATTTCTGGTCGATCCAATTTAATAGAAATTGACCAAACACATTTTCCTTTGCCACCATCACATACTAACTTCAAAAATTATGAAATTTGAAACCTAGCAATAATTTAACATCCCGGATCCAACAAAAGTGGTTTCGTCGAATTCCGAGGTCGTTTGCAAAATGGCCATTTTCACGGGCTATATAAATTCTACAGCGACCTTTCTGAAAATTCATTTAGCCATAACTTTTGCTTCCCGCTACGAAACTTTGATTTTTCAGATTCGTTAGAAAGATATTCACTAACAGATTTAAATATTTTTGGTTTCACTAAAATCGGTTTTAATTTGCACCCGGTAAAGTCAGTCAAAGTTTGAATTCAAATTTTGAAACTACCGCGCTATTTCAGGCCTTGTTTATAATTAGAATTAATTATATTTGTTTTCAAACTTCGATTCAAACTCACTTTTCATCGTTATTATTTAAAATATTTATTTTTAATATTTAAAATTCACTATTTTAGCCAATTAAATTTTTTTAAATTGGTTCAGATTTTCCGGGTCGTTACAATCTCCCCCACTTAAAACTTTTCGTCCCCGAAAAGGAACAAAGTCGAAAGTGGTTTGATTTATCAACTCTACTTTCAATCTGGCTTCCATTCTCTAACTTTTCAGTTTTTGAGAATTTTCAAACTCTTCAAAAAAATTGGCTAACACCCGGAATTTTCAAAAAAATTCGCCATAACCTCCTTTGTACGGGGAGGGGTTTGGAAATTTATTGGGCCGTATTAGGTACCCAATAAATCCTATAAAGTATACACATATTTATAGTGATATATTCTGGTGTTTACAGGGGAGCGTGTATAGATAATAATTCCAGAGAATAAATTCTCGTCACCCTGTCCAAGCCTGAGGGAGTGTGTATTTTTAATTGCTCCAGAGAATAAATTCTCGTCACCTCGTCCCGTGTGGGAAATAAATAGTCCATGTGCCGTATCTAATAACTAGAGAGACGTGATTATTGTCAACTCCAGACGCGTGTGGGGTTTTTATTAATCTGGCAATTTATCGTTACAATTTTATATGGTTCATATCAGTCATCAGTTCAACCTGTAATATATAGTCATCACCATACAAGCCTCTCGCTCGTATGGTAAATCTTCCACCTCGTCACACAAGCTCCAAATGCTTATGTGGTATATGATGAAGTATGCCTATCTCCAAGAAGTATGCCATGTAGTGTAGTTCAAAATTAATTGTTACTATCCTATGGCGATATTTATTATTACATACGAAACAACCAGCACTCCGCATCCAATGGCATTCACAGGAGTTGATATAATAATAAAATTGCGCATCCAACTCATTAAGGGTTACCTATTTGTCGGGCACGCAAATAAAATCTTTACTCAACAGCTATCCAATTACCTGTTCAAACATATATAATGCACATGTATATATTTCTATCTATTTTAGATCAGTTCAATGTGTGATTTTAATTAACTATCATTCTAATAATTTAATTAATCCAACCCAGTATCACACAATACAAACAACAAACAATTTGTTTTTAACTTTTCAAAATCATTCAAATTAATTCATACACTCTTTTTAAATTAACCAGGCTATAGAATTAAAAGTGCACATCCATGGAAAGAAAATAACAACAAAGTAGAGAACTAAATGGTATTGCAAGGTATGGTAAATGTACCTTGCACCAGAGTCAATCAGAGATATCTACTCGACACTTAGGATAGGCTTTCTGAATGCTCTCCTCAGTTTCCCAAGTACAATCTCGCGGATCTCCACTCCGTTGCACTTTGACTAAGTGAACCTTCTTGTTCCTCGGTTCTTTGGTTTCTTTGCCAATGATCTTTAGCGGCTCTCTTCTCACAGCCAATTCTGGAGTAATTTCAATATCCTGTTGTGCTGCTTCCTCCACGATCAAGTCTGGATCATGAACGTGCTTTCGAAGTTGAGATATGTGAATTACATCATGCACTCCAGGCAACCAATCAGGCAATTGAACCCTATAAGCGAGAGTTCCGATCCGTTCAAGAATAGGAAACAGACCAATGAATTTGGGCGCCAACTTCCCTGTTTTACCGAACCAGATAACTCCTCTCATCGACGATACTTTCAAATATACATAGACGCCAACAGCAAGTGATATATCTCTTCTTCTCTTATCGGCATAGCTCTTCTGTCGGCTTTGAGCGGCGAGTAATCGTTTCTTAACGAAATCGACTTTGTCTGCAACCTCTCGGATCATATCAGGTCCCAATACAAGTCTATTACCAGGTTCGACCCAACAAGCAGGGGATCGGCACGGTCTACCATACAATGCTTCGAATGGCGACATTGTCGGGCTCGCTTGGTAGCTGTTGTTATATGAGAATTCAGCCAAATGTAAATGATCTTCCCATGATCCACCGAAATCTAGAACACAAGCCTGCAATAAATCTTCTATTATACGATTCACCCTCTCAGTCTGACCATCTGTTTGAGGATGATAGGCGGTGCTTAGATTCAACTTTATTCCCAGTTCTACTTGAAATGCCTCCCAGAATTTGCTATTAAATATTGGATCTCTATCACTAACTATACTGATCGGCACTCCATGTAGCCTTACAATTTCCTTGAAGTATATCTGCTCCAGACTCTGAGCAGTTCTGTTTGATCTGACAGGTATGAAATGGGCGGTCTTCGTGAATCGATCTACGATCACCCAAATACTGTCATTTCCTTTTCTGGTTCTGGGCAAACCATCTATGAGGTCAATGGAAATATGTTCCCACTTCCAACCTGGAACGTCCAGCGGTTGCAACAATCCAGCAAGTCTCTGTTGGTCACTTTTGACTAGTTGGCAAGTAGGGCATCAGTAACATATAAGGAAATGTCTCTTTTCATCGACTTCCACCAGAAAGTGCATTTGATGTCATTATACATTTTGCTTACTCCTGGATGGATACTAAGTTTTCACCTGTGGCATTCATCCAGCACTTCCTTTTGGAGCTTAGAAATGTTAGGAACATAGATTCGACCTTTTAGCCTTAGAATCCCCTCATTATCAACTTGAAAACTCGAGGGCTCACCCTTTTGAATTATCTCTCTGATCTTCTGAATGAAGTGATCATCCTTCTGAAGAGCAGATATTTTATTTATCAATGAAGTCGTAATAATAAAGCTGGCGATCATTACATTCTTTCGGCTTAACGCATAGGCCACGACATTGGCTTTCCCTGGAGAGTATAGAATCTCAAAATCGTATGCTGCAAGGAACTCTAGCCAACGTTGCTGCCTCAGATTCAAGTCTTTCTGGGTGAACAGATACTTTAACGACTGGTGATCTGTAAACAGTTCGAATTTCTCACTTAGAAGATAGTGTCTCTAGATTTTCAAAGCAAATACTATAGCCAACAACTCAAGATCATGAGTGCCATAGTTTTTTTCATGTGGCTTCAGCTGGCGGCTAGCATAAGCAACAACTTGACCTCTTTGCATTAATACTGCGCCAAGGCCTTCTCTAGAGGCATCTGTCCAGACTTTTAAATCCTGATTGTCGTCGATAATTGTTAATACTGGAGCAGTTGTTAATCTTAATTTTAGCTCTTCAAAAGCCTCCTCACATTCTGGAGTCCACTTGAATTTTGAGTGCTTCTTTGTAAGCTTCGTTAAGTGACTAGATATCTTCGAAAAATCTTTAACGAACTTCCGGTAATAACTAGCCAATCCGAGAAAACTGCGGACTTCTATAGGAGTACTAGGCTGTTTCCAATTTTGAATAGCTGTGATTTTATTTGGATCCACAACAATTCCTTCTTTCGACACGACGTGGCCAAGAAATTTCACTTCATCTTGCCAGAGTATACATATGGATAGTTTGGCTTTCAATACATTCCTTCTCAGAATTTCTAGAACCTGCTCCAGATGTTTTTCATGTTCGTCCTTTGATTTAGAGAAGATTAGAATATCATCAATAAAAACCAGAACAAACTTATTCAAAACCCCTCTGAACACTCTATTCATTAAATCGACGAAGTAAGCTGGAGCGTTACATAAGCCGAACGGCATTACTAACCACTCATAGAATAGGTCTGGACCTCTGAATGCTGTCATAAGAACACATTCTTCGGCAATACGAAGCTGATGGAAACCTGTAGCTAGGTCCATCCTTGAAAATACTTGTGCTCCATTCAGACGATCCAATAAATCATCGATTCGCGGCAATGGATATTTATTCTTTATTGCCTGCTTATTCAAGTCACGATAATTCACACATAGTCGAAGAGTACCGTCTGACTTTAGGACAAACACCACTACTGCTCCCCAATCAGAGAAACTAGGCCTGATCAAACCCTTCCATTCAAGCTGTCGAGTTTGATTGTCTAGTTCTTCTTTCTCCTTTAGAGTCATTCTCCGAATAGCGTGCACTACTGGCCTTGCGTTCGGAATTAAAGCGATCTTGAAATCAATTTCTCTCTGCGGAGGTAAGCTGACAACTTCTTCGAACACATCGGCATACTTCTTCATGACAGGAATATCTTTGATGAGGTCGGGAACATTCTCTGTGACTGCAGGGATATTTTCTATTTGAGCAGGAGAAACATCCAAAGCTGCCCAGAAGTCTTTTCTATTAGAATTCTGACCTTCACAGGGAATGGTTATATAATCACCTGATTTAATCTTCGCCTTAACGACTCTATCGGCGCATTTAACCTCGGCTTCATATTTGGTCAGCCAGTCTAACCCTAAGATAAGATCAAACTCTGTAAAATTCATGACGACCGCGATAGTAGGGAACCGATAACGAGAAAAAGAAACTGGCACTCCACAAACCCAACTGAGATCGAGGAAACCCCCAACCGGATTATGGACAATCATTGGTTCTTTGAGCTTCTTCAAATTCAAATCCAGTTTCTTAACCGCATTCTTTGCAACAAAGCTTCGCGACGCGCCGGTGTCAAACAGTACTTTAACTGGAATATCTTTGACGGTAAGCGTGCCTTCTAAAACATCTGGCCTTTCCTGAATAGCTGAGGGCTCAGAAGCTTCTGCTATTCCATCTATATGTACTGTTTCAGATTCCTTTGATAGCTGGCACTCCCATGCAATATGACCTACTTCGTGGCACTTATGGCATCTCCTTTCCCCATGTGGGCACTTTTGTTTCTTAGTGGGTTTAGATCCACTCTTGATTTGTTTCTTTAAGGGTCCGCAATTTATCGACAAATGCCCTTTCTGATGGCAGTCGTTACTGGTTCTTTCTCAGACCTAGCCCTTTTCCGATTGACTTTAGGCTTCTTACTGACCTCAGACATCGTACTGGCCTCCGGACGATCAGTTTCAGACTCACCTTTATTACTAGAACTGACTTCCTCTTCGTACTGTAACATACCTTTCTTGTCGAGATCCTCGTACTGGTAGGCCATGTATATCATTTCAGAAAAAGGAAGCTTCATATTCCTCATTACACTATTCTGATATTTTCTTTGAAGCCCGTTGATAAATCTCAGATTCTTCCTCTTCGGATTTTGACTTAGATGAGGGGCAAAGTGAGAAAGTTCATTAAATCTCTTATGATATTCTCGAATGGTCATATCTCCTTGTATCAGATAAGAGAATTCATCACATAACCGCTCAGTTGCTTCAGGAGGAGTAAATCTTTCTAGGAAAATCACTTTAAATCTATCCCAGGTGATATCACCTTTTGGATTATCCTTGATAGTCGAATCCCACCAGAACAAAGCTTCTTCTTTGAGTGCCCAAGATGTCAGTAATCTTTTCTGATCATCTCTTAGCTTTAAACCATCAAAGATTTTCTCAGTAGAACGAACCCAAGCTTGTGTTTCCATAATGGACTCTTTGCCTAAGAATGGTGATCCACCCAGATTTCGAAATCTCTTGAATAGAACTTCCATATCTGATTCTGGCTGCGGGAGCACAACTGGCTCATTAGCTTGTCGATCCATACGATTATTTCTTATGTTCCTGTCACTCATTTTCTAGTGCGTCTGCAATTAGCAGACAAAGTGTCAGGTCACAGAAAAGGTATTTTAAAACATAGAAGCATATACTTCAGATGTAAATGTGTCTAGTGGGGTGTATCTCATTCTGCTTTACTCATACTAGGATATTACTGATCCTATCTGTAATGAGTCACTCGTCCTAGAACACTACTAGTTCTATTTCTGACGAGTTCGTTAATATGTTATATTCCAACAATAAGCTTAACCAAAGCTCTAATACCACGTTGTCACGTTACCGCGAAATCCGGTAGGCTTTGCAACCATCCCTTCATCCTCCAGTATAGCAGGTAAAACCCACCGTGGCTCACAATGGTCCCCCAGTCATTTGTTTTACGGCGACCCTCTCGAGCCTCCCGGCTACTGCCTAACCAACCCTCAACAGGGACATGTAGGGGTAAGAGTCTCCCGTTCGCCACCAAACCGCGAAGCGAGAACACCCTATCATGCGTACCCAGCCTACTCAGGACCGACAACAAGGACCGGTATGAGAAATCTACTTAACACATTTATAATATGGCTAATCACAGGACCACGCCACTTTCGTGGAACGGGTTTACTCCATTGGATTGCCAGTGCTTTAAAACAAGTAAATCTTTTAAACATCGCAATGCTTTTTATAAAAATGAAGCCATTATAAGACTCAGTTCCCATCACATAATGCAACGCAAACCGGAGGATAGAGTTTTACCTTATAATGGCCAAAATATGCTTGATACGAATAAAACATTTAAAATGTAAATTTTATCGTTTAATTCTAAATCAGACTGCAACTGTAAAATAGTAAGAGAACGATTCCCTAGGTATTAACCCCGAAGGCAGAAACCAACATCAGATCAAAACCTAGGAAACCATCCGTCTTATTTCGTTTCCAGTTAGTTTCCAATTTCATACACAATCATAAATATCAATCATAGACGGCATGGGTACCATATATCATGTCGCCATATATATATATATATATATATATATATATATATATATATATACAATCAAAACCGCACATGTCGTATTTAGAAATTGGATTTCCATCATGAACCAAGGCAAAAGATAGTCCTTATCGAATTCGAGACGCTCTAGCCCGTGTCTCAGGCAAGTACTCAGTCAAGCCTTTGGATCGTCAGTGCCGGTCCACCGATGTGGATTAAAATGCCTGAACAATGCATTTTCCCGCCCTATGGGGCGTCAATGAGGCAACGAATGACCCCATCGGTCCAGGATCGACCGATATAACCGAGGCGCCTCGCAACAGCAACAACCACACAGGTGAAAATAATATAAATGTCAGCCAGTTCAAGCACTAACACCACCTCTAGCTAGAAGGAAACGCATGCCCTCCCTGAGGTCCTCTCCCGTTTCTGGTTCATACCGGGGTGTGAGGCTCGCGAATTCACGTTATACACAAAGCTACGCCACGCAGGCGGTGCTTTGATCATCAATCACAAGACTTTGCTTTTCAACAGAAGCCCTGATCACTGCATCTTAGCATGCCACACAGGCAATTCACACCATGCAACTGATGGTTATCAATCGCACAGAATGAATTCCAATGTCAGACACACAGTCCATTTGCAAGTCCGTTCTGGGTCTGAACGAAACCGGAGGCACTAAATACCTCGTATACCCATCGATCTCCACGTACGTCTGGACGATCACCACTCATTATCCATATTCGGGATGCCTCCCAATCAGGACATCAGTTACCATCCAAACGAGGTAAAGATCGGTCTTCAACCACCGTCTTCATCTTCGACTTCTTATCGTCGATTCGGTTATTCAGAATGGGATAAACCCGGTCTTTCTGAACAACTCACGTATATAATAAACAATTGCTACACAAACACAACATACGCCTTATTCCAATTCATTAGTCACTAACCGTAAATTAACAAGAGAACGATTTCCCAAATACTAACCCCGAAGGCCGAAACCAACATCAAATCAAAACCCAGGAAACCATTCGATCTAGCTAACCTTCAGTTAGTTTTCTTAATTTCACGTTCCATATCGTTTATAATATTTTATAACGATTTATCGCTATTTTTATTTATTTAAAAATAGCCAATTTATTCGAATGATGCTTCAGGCCATAACGCGGCCGTGGCACTGTTTCTCTTTAGATTTGATTTACACATATCTGAAAATCTACCCGTTGGATCTTCACAAAATTTATATCATTAGAAAGATCTTTTCGAAACGAATCCAACGGTTCCAGTTTTGGGAAAAATCCGACGGTCGGATCTCCCGGTACAATCGTTTGAAGTTTCGATTTCAAAATACGAACTGCAGCATCGCTATTCGTTTTAATTTAATTATATTTATATATATAAATATAATCGATTCTGGCGCTGTTTTTCTTCAGATTTGAATTGAACATTCCAGAAAATCCGACCTTTGGATTTTTACAAAGTTGGTGTCGTTGGAAAGATATTTCCAAAGCGAACCCGACGATTTCAGTTTCGGGAAAATCCAATGGTCAGATCTCCCGCACTAATCGTTTGAAATCACGGTTTCAAAACACGAACTGCAGCTTCATTATTCGATTTATTTTAATTATATATATATATATATATATAATCTATTCTTCGATTTCAAAACCATTTTCTTTTCATATATTTGATAAAAATGATATTTTTATCTAATTGACATTTATTTCAACACTTCACTATTTTTTTTAACAATTCATGTATATAATAAAAATGTGATTTTCATTGTAAAACTATTTATTTCAAAACACGACTATTTTATATAGTTCATATAGATGATTAAAATATGATTTTTATTATAAAATAATTTCTTCCAAAACACGACTATTTTATATGGTTCATATAGATGATAAAAATATGATTTTTATTACAAAACAATTTCTTTCAAAACATGACTATTTTATATAGTTCATATAGATGATAAAAATATGATTTTTATTCTAAAACAATTTCTTTCAAAACACGAATATTTTATATAGTTCACATAGATGATAAAAATATGATATTTATTACAAAACAATTTCTTTCGAACCCGAATACCATTCAACACATGAATTTCTATTCAACACATGAATGTTTTCTATGGTTTGTATATATACAATAAAAAGGTAATTTTTATATTGTTAAAACAGTTTATTTAAAAAACGAATACCATTCAACACATGAATTTCTATTCAACGAATGAATTTCGATTCAACACATGAATGTTTTCTATAGTTTGTATATATATACTAAAAATGTGATTTTTATTGTCAAAACAATTTATTTGAAACACGAATACCATTCAACACATGAATTTCTATTCAACGAATGAATTTCGATTCAACACATGAATGTTTTCTATAGTTTGTATGTATATAATAAAAATGTGATTTTTATTGTCAAAACAATTTATTTAAAACACGAATGTCGTTTAACATATGAATTTCTATTCAACACACGAATATAGTTTCAACACATGAAAATAATTTTAACACATGAATATTATTCAAAATTTCGGCAGCATAGGTAGTTAAAACCGGGGCCGTCCCTAGTACGGCTCCTCGCTCTACCTTAAAGCCTCGCAGCTTTTGACAATGGGGATTCATGCATCTAGTTCGCACGCAGGCGGCATGTATATTTTTTTTCATTTCCACAAACTAATCCTATGTGGTTTCAACCAAATAATTCTCAACCACACACGGGTATTTTTCAACCACAATCAATCAATTTCAACCACAAACAATTATAATCAACCATTCGCTATCAACCAATTTTCACACCAATCACAACCAATAAATATCGTCCATGGTTTGTGGACGAGGGGCGTATATATATATATGTATATATATTATATAAGTCTATTTCACTTCTATGCAACACATATATAATTTTACAACGCATATATAACTTATACATCGAACGTACAACTTATACAACGCTTTTACAAGAGGTGTACAATGCTTATATAACTCATACATCGACTATATAATTTATACATCATCGTTTTCCATATCGTTTATAAATTAGAAATCTCACATTGGGTTCCACTCCACCAAAAATAGCAGAAGGCTCAGAAAAATATGCGGTCTCTTCTAGAATGTAGAAGACGTCCACACGAGTCCACTGTCTCTTATTTCACTGAATTTCATCAAGAAATGAAAAAGATATGATCTTTACAGTGAAATCATAAAGGGTAGCGCTTTAAAGTGCTATAATATATAAAATAATTTTAACTGTCGTTACCTTCTAAAATCGTTCGAACCTAGGTCTTCGATTTTCGCGAAATCCGTGTAGCTAGGGACCGATCGGCCGGTGCCACAGAGGAGAGCTAGGAGAGAGCTTCTCGGCGCTACGCCCTTGTCCAGCTCGAAGTGGTGGTCGGCGCGCAAATCGAGGCGATGCGGCGCCGCTTCCCAGGCCCGATTCTCGACGATGATTGAACGAGAGGTGTTGATCCTTATACGGATTTGAAGCTCGTGGAAAGGCCTTCAAAATTCTCCAAAGGAGTAGTGGGTTCTGATGCGTGGATGACGAGGAATCGAGGCTAGAAGAATTAAAGGGGAGCCGCCGTTCGTGTCTGATGAATCGGGGAGAGGGAATAAATGATGGCCAATGATTTTTTTTTTAATTTATATATTTTTAAATCTCCAAAATACCCTCTTTCACACACGAACACCAATCCAAACCCAACGACTGTTGTCCCTAGCATTTTACCCCCATTCCGAACACAATGGGATATGTTTCGTAAGCCTATTCGACTGTTTCAGTCAGTTTCTCTTCAAATTAAAATATAAAACATTCAATATTTAATTTGAACGTACATTTCAATTTGCCGGGGCCATATACTGATTCTAAAAATTCCTAAAAAATAAATCTAGCTATGTTTTGACGATACGGTCCCAACGAAACTAGTTTTGTCGAATTCTGAGACCGTTTGAAAAATGGCCCATTTCTGGTCGATCCAATTTAATAGAAATCGACCAAACACATTTTCCTTTGCCACGCTCACATACTAGCTTCAAAAATTATGAAATTTGAAACCTAGCAATAATTTAACATCCCGGATCCAACAAAAGTGGTTTCGTCGAATTCCGAGGTCGTTTGCATAATGGCCATTTTCACGGGCTATATAAATTCTATAGCGACCTTTCTGAAAATTCATTTGGCCATAACTTTTGCTTCCCGCTACGAAACTTCGATTTTTCAGATTCGTTAGAAAAATATTCGCTAACAGATTTAAATATTTTTGGTTTCACTAAAATCGGTTTTAATTTGCACCCGGTACAGTCAGTCAAAGTTTGAATTCAAATTTTGAAACTACCGCGCCATTTCAGGCCTTGTTTATAATTAGAATTAATTATATTTATTTTCAAACTTCGATTCAAACTCACTTTTCATCGTTATTATTTAAAATATTTATTTTTAATATTTAAAATTCACTATTTTAGCCAATTTAAATTTTTTAAATTGGTTCAGATTTTTCGGGTTGTTACACTTGCAATAATTTAATATTGTGGATCCAACAAAATTAGTTTTGACGAAAATGGAGGTCGTTTGCAAAACTGGCTATTTTTAAAGCTCTAAATAAACCCTTTTAAATATTAATATATTTTAAAATAATTAAATTAAATATAAATAAATTTATATTATCGTATATATTCACAATAGAATATCATACAACTCCAATTGGATTTATAACTCGATATTCAAATCCCGGTTGAATCGATATTCAATTTATATTGAAAAATCTATTTATAATATATATAAATCGTTATAAATTATAAAGGACCATAGCGACTTTTCGAAAATTTAATTTGGACATAAATCAAAATCTACACAATGAAATCCCGATTTTTAACTTCCATTAGAAAAATATACTTCGCCAGCTCTGAAAGTTTCTTTTTTCACAGAAATCCGATTTAAAACGGATTCTGTTTATTCGATTGAAGTTCGAATCACCAAATTACGAACTACAACGCCATTTCAAGCTCGATTATAGTGATAATATAATTATATGTTCAATTGTCGTTTATATAATATATTCGTGATCGTAATTAAATTTTAAACTGAATCATATATTTTGAATTGCCCAATTCACACAATATTCCCATTTCTGCTAATTCTGATTATTTAAGAATTAAACATATTATTTAATTATTATATTAATTAAATATTCAAAGTTAATTAATTAAACAACCATTAAATCCTCTAAATCACTATTTAATTAATTTAATAAATTAATTATAATACCATAAAAATACGGGACATTACAGAAAGTGTCAAGATAATGGGAGAGGTGGTGTGCATGTCGTAGTGATGGCAAACAATTAAGCATAGCAACCATCCTTACATCTCTCACTCACTGCGTAAAGTATACGATATCCATTGCTTTGATCACCCAATTGTTTGTTATGATCACACAACCCCATGGAGTCAAGACGACTCCATTGCACTGATCCATAACCACTAACACTTTGTTATGTCCACTCTGCCCCATGGAGTCATAACAACTCCACTACACTGGCTCATAGCCTTGCTACGATCACTTTGCCCCATGAAGTCATGACAACTTCATTGCACTGATCCATGGCCAATATCCGTCTCTCAGTGGTGAATCAAAGCTATAGACCTCGATAACCCCTTAGCACACGTCCCACAGCAAAGCCCAACTCATGAAGTTAACTCGTTGGTTCCCAACTGGATCCTGAGTTCTACTTCCTATTTGGACTACCTTTGATCTCGGGTTGTGGTCTCCTCCGGATCGGTTCGGTCCTCCTTCTCATATTTGGTACAGTTCAGTCGTAACTATCCTTTCCTGGTTGTTCGGTTCGTAGCACCTCCTCATAGTCAGGTTCGTGATTCTCCCCAGCTCGTGGTCATCATGTTGGCTCGGGAAGGCTCCCTGGTCGGATCGGTTCGTGATGAAGCTCCGTTTCGGGTTGGGCCTTCATCACCTGTTCAGATACGTGGTGTGCTCTAGTTCAGGTCGAGGGCTTCAGGTGTGAACTGTTCGTGAGCTCCTGGTCGGATCGGGATCTCCAAGCGGTTCAGGGTCAATGCACTAGCTCGTGGTGCAACAGTTCGGAGGAGCGGTTCGTTGGGGGGGGGGTGTGCATGTCATAAACGGGTCGAGGTAGGGTGATCCGATCCGGTTTCATGCACTGTTTCCTACGGCTTTTCCCAACAACTTTTTACGCCACATGATAGCGTTTTCGACCATCTAACTGTTCTAAGCAATCATAAATCATACCAAACAGTCATAGCAACATATAACATCAACCATAAACATCAAAACAACAATTTAACATGTTTATACGGATCAAATATACCCAAAAACCCATGTTTTTCTCTTAATCCCCCTAAATCATGTTTAAGCATACAATTAGAAAAACTTATCCAAATTAGCTCAAATTTCTATCATAGCCCTATAATAATATTTTAGAATTTTACAAATTTTTCCAGAATTTTAACATGAATAGATTCGCTAATTAACACTAATCACCCTAATTAGCCGTAATTAGTGAAAAACAATGCAAATCACTCACCTTGGCCACAAATTAATCTTAGATTTGAACTTTGCTACTGTTATAGGTCGAATTCCAATGCTTAGCAGCAGCCCCAACTCTGATTTGCTACTAGACTTCCTTGATTTGGTGTAGATTATGCTAATACGCGATTAAACGGTGATTTGGGATGAATTTAGAAAATGGAGGCCATTGTTAGGGTTGAAGAGAGGTAAGTGGCGGCTGGAAAAGACAAAGAAAAGGTTTCTCTAACCCTAATCAGCTCTCATATAGCTCTAATCCCGAAATCCTCTAATGGTCTTAGCCACTAATCACCCAGTTAAGCCCAATTAAGCTATTTTTCACCATCTAAAACTTAACTCAGCCATATCTCCCAAACGGTAAGTCCGTTTGACAAGTGTGACCACTCTACGAAAAGGTAATCCATCATACAGATCTAATGGAAGTGATTTCAGGTTAAAACTCCTTACCAATCAAAAGTTATAGGCGAAACAAGATTCTCTAGGGGTAAAATGGTCATCTAAAAATCGGCAAAAATCGTGAACATGAGAAATGACCCCAATAGTCCCTCCCTAAGGTTATACGACCATACGACTTCATATGATAATGAAATAAATATCCTACGCTCCTCTGATGCATAGAATGCGGGTCTTTACATTCTCCCTACCTTAAGAAATTTCGCCCCTGAATTTTTGTTTCACCAAAAATATACAAAGGTGTTCCGCATGCCTATCAGTCATTCACAAACAATCAAACACACACAACAAGAACAACAATCCTACCCTAGCATGCGGTTTACTAACAAGGGAAGAAACTATCACTATTAAAATCTTACTAGGCGAAGAGTTCTGGATACGTCTCCTTAATGCTCTCCTTTATCTCCCAAGTACAGTCATTCTCATCCCCGCCCCACTAAACCTTGACCAGATTCACCGCTTTCCTTCGAAGTTTCTTCGTATCGTGCTCGATGATACGAATCGGCTTGTGGTTCCCAACCGCCTCGGGTTCTACTTCGATATCATCCAACTGATCAGGTGACATAGCCACATCGGGGTCGTGCACGAATTTCCTTAACTGGGAAACATGAAATACGTTATGAACACCTAACATCTTGTCCGGCAACTCAACTTTATATGCCAAATTCCCAACTTGCTCGAAAACTGGGAATGGACCAACAAATCTTGGTGCTAACTTGCCTTTCCTACCAAATCGAATCACACTCTTCAAAGGAGAAATCTTGATAAACACTAAGTCGTCAATAGAGAATTTTAAATTCCTTCTCCTCTTATCAGCATAACTCTTCTTCCTATCCTGAGCAGCCTTCATTTGATGTTGGATAACCATAATCTTATCTGAAGTTTCTCTTATCACATCTGGCCCAAGAACAAACTTCTCACCGGTTTCTAACCAACATGATGGTGAGTTGAACGGTCTTCCGTACAAAGCTTCAAATGGAGCCATACCAATACTGGATTGATAACTATTATTATATGCGAACTCCACTAGATGCAAATGGTCATCCCATGATCGGCCAAAATCCAATATACAAGCTCTCAAGAGATCTTCTAATATACGGTTCACCCTCTCCGTCTGGCCGTCGGTCTGAGGATGATACGCGGTACTGATATGTAATTCTGACCCTAAAGCCTCTTGTAAGCTCTTCCAAAATCCACTAGTGAACAACGGATCTCGGTTACTTACAATGCCTTTGGGTACTCGATGAAATCTCACTACCCACTTCATATACAGTTCCGCTAACTTAGCTGCCGTTATGTTTGACTTGACGGGTACAAACCTTGCACTCTTTGCCAATCGGTCCACAATCACCGAAATGCTATCATGGCCCGATCTAGTCTTTGGTAACCCATCAGTGAAATCCATTGAGACTTCTTCCCATTTCCATTCTGGAATTTCTAATGGTTGCAGCAAACCACAAGGCTTCTTTTGCTCAGCATTAACTAGCTGGTAGTTCATGAATTTGGATATAAACTTCCCAACACCTCTTTTCATCCCTTCCCAATAGTAGGTCTGCTTCATGTCTCGATACATTTTATTACCGCCGGGATGTATAGTCAGTTTTGAGTGACGACATTCTCTGAGCACTTCATCTCTCAATCCATTGACATTGGGTACAACCAGTCTACCATTCTTTCGAAGCCATCCTTCTCGATCAAGCCCATACTTGTTCTTCACCTCACCGTCGATACCCATTTCTAACTTAGAGATGATTTCTAGTAGGTTAGGATCGTCCCTTTGACTGGAACCAATCCGGTCAATCAGTGTGGGTCTGATCGTCAAACTTGCTAACATTTCTGGATCCAACTCGCACCTTGGTCTGAAATCATACCCAGTGATATACTCCAGTTGCTTCCACTCAAGAAACATAGCCCCTAAACTGACATGTCTTCTACTCAATGCATCAGCTACCGCATTGCCTTTTCCTGGTGTATATACGATATCGAAATCGTAGGAAGCCAAGAATTCTAACCATCTTTGCTGTCGGAGATTTAGATGCTTCTGAGAGAAGAGATACTTTAACGATTTATGATCAGTAAACAACTCGAATCATTCTCCCAAGAGATAATGTCTCCACATCTTCAACGCGAATATGATCGCTGCCAATTCCAAATTGTGGGTAGGGTATCTTTTCTCATGCGGTTTCAGTTGCCGACTAGCATAAGCTACAACCCAACCTCCTTGCATTAATACAGCACCTAGTCTAGTTCCACATGCATCTGTGTATACCGTCATCTCTTCATTCCCTTTAGGAATGACTAACACTGGCGCACGTCAACTTTTCCTTTAGGCTCTTAAATGCAACCTCGCCCTTTTCGTCCCAAAAAGAAGTTTGATTCTTCTTGGTCAACTGAGTTAACGGTGTCGCTATCTTGGAGAAGTCTTGGATAAACTTACGATAATATCCAGCTAATCCCAAGAAACTTATTACGTCTGTTGAATTCTTGGGCGTAGACCAATCTTGTACCGTAGCCACCTTCGCAGGATCCACGACAATACAACTCTATGAAACAACATGGCCCACGAATCTCACTTCCCTCCTCCAGAAGTGACACTTAGAAAACTTCGCTTTCAATTGGTGTTTTCTTAACACCTCCATCACTACTCTCAAATGTCCCTTGTGTTCTTCCTTTGTCCTCGAATAAACCAATATATTGTCTACGAACACAAGAACAAACTTATTCAATTGATCTCGGAATACTCTATTCATAAGATCCACAAAATATGCTGGTGCATTGGTCAACCCGAGTGGCATGACCAACCACTCATAGAATCCAGATGGCGTCTGAAAGGCCATTTTAGGAATACTCTTAGTTGCTACTCGGAGCTGATGAAATCCTGTCGCGGGGTCCAATTGAGAGGACACCCTTGCCCCCTCCTGTTGATCAAACAAATCATCTATCCGTGGAAGAGGATACGTATTCTTCCTAGTCACTTTATTTAACTCGCGATAGTCCACACATAAACGAAGGGAACCATCTGCCTTGGTAGCAAATACAACTGGTGCTCCCCACTCGGAGACACTCTTCTGATAAATCCCTTCTTCAGAAGATCGCTTACTTGCACCCCGAGCTCTCTCTGCTCCCTTGGTGCCATACGACGAAGTGGCATTACTATAGGTCTAGCATCTTTCACTAAATCAATATGGAACTCAATCTCTCGGTGTGGTGGAAGTCTGGTCACTTCCTCGAAGATATCCGGATACTGGCCAACAATGGGAATTCATGTTAACTCGTCCTGTGGGATGTCGAGGGAATTTAGAAAACTAGCCATCACCTCCTCACTAGGTAGGCCACCAAGCACTACCCTCCACCCATCATCCGCCCTAATAGTCACCGAAAATATCTCACAGTCTACCACCACCCCATATCTTTGGAGCCAATCGACTCCCAAAATAATACCAAACCCAGTAAAACCCAAAACAAAGTAATCACAAGAAAACATACATCCATGACTCGATAAGACCACATTACGACAAATCATACTAAGGCTAGTCGAACCACCAATCGGGTTTATTACCGCTAAAGGTCTATCGGCTATCTCGGGTTCCAATCCCAACCTATCTACCAGGTCACTAGATATGAAGGAACAGGAAGCCCCAATATCAAACAGTACTCGAACAGGAACATCATAAATAGAAAGCATACCTTGAACGACGACATTCTTTCCTTTCTCCACTTCAGTTGGGGCATTCGATGAAGAAGGAACAACATTAATAGCATATGCTTTCACAAGCTGCTTATCTTTAGGGAGTTGTGGACATTTATCCTTGTGATGTCCCACTTGGCCACAGCTGAAGCTCTTCCTGTCCGCTGGTTTTGCTTGACATTCTTTGGCATAGTGACCCTTCTTGCCACAGCTAAATCACTCAACATCTTTCTTATCTTTCTTTCTCTGACCATCCTTAGCTTGGTTCTACTTCCTTTTATTCTGAGAATTATTCTTCCCTCCACCGCCTGCTTGCGGTTTTGGCTCTCCTGTAGATACAATAGCAACTTCGATCTTCGACTTAGGGTAAAGATTCTCCGATCTCAATGCTTTTCCCACAATGGATTCAAACGTCTCATCGATGTGGTTTATAAGTCTTTCCCCCAAGTACCTATCCAAGCCAGTTATGAACTTCTCGTTCTTCTTCTCGGCAGTATCGATAAGGGATAATCCATACTTAGATAAAGTATCGAACTCTGCAATGTACTCCGAGAGTGCTCTACCATTCTCCTTAAGCTCCAAGAACTTCCTACATAATTCTGATTTCTGAGAAGCTGGGATGAACTTATAACTAAATCGGGCCTTAAACTGATCCTAAGTAACTTGATCCTCAAGGACAGCTGCCTTAATAGCATTCTGCCAATTCATAGCCCGTCCGTGTAGCTGACGGGATGGTAGCTTCCTCTTCATCGCATCATCAATCCCTAAGTCCTCGAAGATGCACTCACAACTATCAAGCCAATCCTAAACTTCTGTAGACGATTCCGTTTAGTGGAATGGCTTCCCACCAAGACTTGTGTTGTCCTTACAGAGCTTGGCGAAATCAGCCCTTGGCTCCTGCACCGCTGCACCACCACCGTTAGCAGCTTTAGGAACTGCTCCTTTCACATCTCTAAGAATTTCTCTCATGAAGTCAGTGAACAATGTCCTCATATCAGGAGCAATCCTATTATTAGCTCCTCTACCAGTACCTCTCGTATGTCGACTCATCGTTCAATCTGTAAGGAGAAAGCGATTAACCATCTCTTCAGTGGTGCCGGTTCAGTGCGACTCCATCCTTAGATATACTAATAGTATATATATATCCTTTGAAAACCAAAATATCACAAATATGCGCTCTCATATACGTACTATCTCTCCCTGGTGTCTTTCCCTAGGTTAACTATGCAACCTAGAGTTCTGATACCAAGTGTGACGGCCCGCCCCGCAACAGCCGACATTTCCAATGAAAGTGCGTTGTGCCAATGCTCGACTAGCATGGGACGGTTGACAAAAAAAGGGAAAGAAAGGAATTTGAACTAACAAGGAACCTGAAGAATGTCTCACAATGCATAAGATAAAATATAATAATAACTTAACTTTGACATAAAACAGGCGAGACAGTGCATAAGCTGAAAACTAAACCATCATAGCAGCCGAAATCCAAAATATAGCTTATCATCCAAACCAACATTATTACAACTTTGAAATACTGTCTCTAAAGCAAAAGAAAGAGGTACACTACTAATGCCCAAAGTAGTGACCCGCAACAACACAGCGAGATTATATATATATATATATATATATATATATATATATATATGTATGTATATGTATATATATATATATCATACGTGGAAGCCTCGTGCTTGTCTCCGGTACAGCTACTCGTGCATAATCACTTGACATGTCTCTAGTCAGCCCATTTAAGAGCACCCAGAGTAATAAGAAGAGACATAAAACTCCGGGTCAGACAAAAGTCTGGTATGAGCGATAAGCTGCAAAACAGAACAATAACAGGTATACTAAACCATACCTGAACCTGGACCTGCAACCAAAGAGTCAGCACAATTGGATATACAATACTCTTAGGTAACACTAACATAAAGTGTCAAGATAACGGGGGAGGGGGTGTGCATGTCATAGTGATGGAAAACCATCAAGCATCACAACTATCCTCACATCTCTCACTGCATAAAGTATACGATATCCACCGCTTTGATCACCCAATTCTTTGTTACGATCACTCTGCCCCATGGAGTCAAGACGGCTCCACTGCACTGATCCATAACCACTAACACTTTGCTACGTCCACTCTGCCCCATAGAGCCACAACAACTCCACTACAATGGCTCATAGCCTTGCTACGATCACTTTGTCCCCATGAAGTCATGAAAACTTCACTGCACTGATCCATAGTCAATATCCGTCTCTCAGTGGTGAATTAAAGCTATAGACCTCGATAACCTCTTAGCACACATACCGCATCAAAGCCCAACTCATGAAGTTAAATCGTTGGTTCCCAACTAGATCTTGAGTTCTACTTCCTATTTGGACTACCTTTGCCTCTCAGGTTTTGGTCTCCTCCGGATCAGTTCGGTCCTCCTTCTCATCTTTGGTTCAGTTCGGTCGTAACTATCCTTTCCTAGTAGTTCGGTTCGTAGCACTTCCTCATAGTCTGGTTGATTCTCCTCTAGCTCGTGGTCATCATGTCGGCTCAAGGAAGGCTCCCTGGTCGGATTGGTTCGTGATGAAGCTCCGGTTCGGGTTGGGATTTCATCACCTGTTCGGGCACGTGGTGTGCTCCGGTCGGGTCAAGGGCTTCAGGTGTGAACTGTTCATGAGCTGCTGGTCGGATTGGGATCTCCAAGCGGTTCGGGGTCGTTGCACTAGCTCATTGTGCAATAGTTCGGAGGAGTGGTTCGGTGGGGGGGGGGGGGGTGTGCATGTCACGAACGGGTCGGGGTAGGGTGATCCGATCCGGTTTCCTGCACTGTTACCTGCGGCTTTTCCCAGCAACTGTTTACGCCGCACGACGGCATTTTCGACCATTCTAACTGTTCTAAGAAATCGTAAATCATACCAAACAGTCATAGCAACATATAACATCAACCATAAACATCAAAACAACAATTTAACATGTTTATAAAGATCAACCATACCCAAAAACCCATGTTTTTCACTTAATCCCCCTTAATCATGTTTAAGCATACAATTAGCAAAACTTATCCAAATTAGCTCAAATTTCTATCATAGCCCTACAATAATATTTTAGAATTTTACAAATTTTTCCAGAATTTTAACATGCATAGATTCGCTAATTAACACTAATCACCCCTAATTAGCCGTAATTAGTGAAAAACAATGCAAATCACTCACCTTGGCCACAAATTAATCTTAGATCTGAACTTTGCTACTGTTATAGGTCGAATTCCAATGCTTAGCAGCAGCCCAAACTCTGATTTTCCACTAGACTTCCTTGATTTGGTGTAGGTTAAGCTAATACGCTATTAAACGGTGATTTGGGATGAATTTAGAAAATGGAGGCCATTGTTAGGGTTGAAGAGAGGTAAGTGGTGGCTGGAAAATGATAAAGAAAAGGTTTCTCTTACCCTAATCAGCCCTCATATAGCTCTAATCCATAAATCCCCCAATGGGCCTAGCTACTAATCACCCGGTTAAGCCCAATTAAGCTGTTTTTCACCTTCTAAACCTTAATTCAGCCATATCTCCCAAACGGTAAGTCCGTTTGACAAGTATGACCACTCTACGGAAAGGTAAACCATTATCCAGATCTAATGGATGTGGTTTTAGGTCAAAACTCTTTACCAATCAAAAGTTAAGGTGAAACAAGATTTGCCAGGGGGCAAAATGGTCATTTAAAAATCGGCAAAAATCTGAAAACATGGGAAATGACCCCAATAGTCGTTCCCTAAGGTTACACTACCATACAAATTCATATGATAATGAAATAAATATCCTACAAACCTCCGATGCATAGAATGTGGGTCGTTACACCCTGCGTCCCATATCCCGTTTTTGACTCATACCGAGGTGTGAGGCTCGCGAATTAACGCTATACACAAAGCTATGCTATTTAAAGCCATGCTTTGATAATCAACCACAAGACTCTGCTTTCCAACAAAAGCCTCGATCCTTTGCATCTTAGCATGCCACATTGACAATTCAGGCCATACAACTGATGTCTATCAATATGTAACCACTAAGCTCGTACGTCTCAAAGAAGGGTGTTAAGCAGGAGAATAAATTCTTCGCCACCAAACAGATATATATTTAATAGAAACCAATCAATACAAAATGAAATCCAATGTCAGACACACATCCATTTACAAATTCAGTCTGGGTCTGAACGAAACTTGAGGCACCTTATTCCTCATCCCATATGTCCAATACAGGAGAGAGGTCCTCGCATATCCGGTCGATCTCCAAGTACGTCTGACAATCACCATTTATTACCTTGTCTTGGGTGTACAACCCAATCAAGACATCAGTAATCATCTAGACGATGTGAAGAACTCTGGTCTTCAACCATCGTCTTCATTGTCGAATTTTTGTCATCGTATTAGTTTTACAAAATGGGATAAACCCGGTCTTTCCAAATAACTCACGTATTTTATAATCAATAACCAAGTGCTATAAAAACACATCATACACCTCATTCCAATTCAGAATATTCTTTTATTCAAATATTCACATCTTAGGGGAAAGGTTCCCATTAATTTTAGCAAAGATCGGTCCTTGTAAACTTATTCTTTAATCTTCCTTTGGATATCAATTTCAAAAGATTTTATTCTATCTCTCCACAATCTAAACCAAAACAAGGTTTATTAACTAGTCGGGATTATTGAACCTTACCGAAGTAATCATTTATTATTTTATTATCCCAATTCCAACCTATTCATCCCATGGAGCAAAAATGGTAGTATTCCATAACTAACACCTACTGTGTTATTGGTAAATTTAATTACCATTTCATGTTTCAAATCTATTTAAAGATTTAACTATCGCACGGAGTAAAACCGGTGGTACTCCATTCTCGATCATTCATTGAATTCGATACATTTAAATACCTCATTCACATTCCAATCTAATTAAAGATTCATTAAAAATCCAACTTGGTTTTAGTATCAAAAATCATTACTTTATGATTATTCAACATTAATAAATTAATCTTGTCTTTAACTGGGTTAAAGACACGATGATATTAAAAACACAGTTCATAATAAACCCAAATCAACTTCCATTAAATATGGAATCTTCGGGGAAAACAGAACAATATATAATTGATATGAACTTCCATATCAGAGTAATAATATAAATGGAATAATGGCAAAGCCTTTTAAATTCCACATATAGTAATGGTCTTCCTTTACAGAAGCTCATCTTGATTATTACCAAATCGAATTCCATTCAATTCCAATTATATTAAATTGGAAAACTTTAATTTGGAAAATTTCCATTAAATCTTAATGAAAAGATTTATAAATTCCAAATCATAACTTCCCTATTAGTCGGGTTTAAGAACAAATGCCATTTAAAACATCGTTCACAATGAACCCGTAATCAATTATCATTTAATTCCAATTATATTAATTAATTGAAAAACTTCATTTTTCTTAATTAAAAGATTTATTCTATTCTCAACTGGGGTTTAAAAACAGTGTTATTGAAGACACCATTCACGACGAACCCAAAATCCTATCTGATATTAAATACAAGGCTCTGAATAGAAATTATACTGACTTATATTCAATATCCAATTCAGAATATCCTTTTATTCAAATATTCATACCTTTAGGGAAAGGTTCCCATTAATTTTATCAAAGATAAGTTCTGTTAAATTTTCTCTTTAATCTTCCTTTTGATATCATTTTCAAAGGATTTTATTTTATCCTTTAACCATTCTAAAACAAATTGAGGTTTATAAAACTAGTCTGGATTATCGAGCCTTACCAAAGTAATCATTTAGTTTATCTTTCCAATCCCAACCTATTCATCCCATGGAGCAAAACTGGTAATGCTCCATATCTAACACCTACTGTGTTATCGGTAAAATTAATTACCATTTCCCGTTCAATTCTAATTAAAGATTTAACTATCGCCTGGAGCAAAACTGGTGTTACTCCATTCTCGATCATTTCCTGAATTCGATAAATTTATTTATCCCATTCTCATTCCAATCTAATTAATGATTTATTAAAGCTCCAATTGGTATTAATATTCCTAAAAATCATTATTTAATGATTATTCAACTTTAGGAAATCAATCCTGTCTTTAATTGGTTTAAAGAACCAATGTCACTTAAAAATACAGTTCACGATAAACCCTAACATCCTATTCCATCAAAATGGAATCTTCACAGAAATCAGATCAGTCAAAATCAATATGAATTTCCATATCAAACTAATAATATAATTGGAATAACGGCAAAGCCATTTTAAATTCCATATATAGTAACCGTCTTCCTTCACAGAAGCTCATCTCGATTATTACCAAATCGAATTCCATTCAATTCCAATTTAATGTATTTAATTGGAAAACTTAACTTTGGAAAATTTCCATTAAATCTTAATAAAAAGATTTATAAATTCCAAATCATAACTTCCCTGTTAGTTGGGTTAAAGAACAAATGTTATTTAAAGCACTGTTCAGGATAAACCCAAAATCAACTTCCAATTCAATTCTAATTAAATTAATTGGTAAACTTCTCTAAATATTAATTAAAAGATTTATTCTTTTCTCAACAGGGTTTAAGAATAGTGTTAGTAAAGACACCATTCATGACAAACCCAAAATCTAGTTTGATGTTAAATATAAGGCTTTGAATAGAAATTATATCGTCTTATATTCAACATCAAATTCTGAAACCAACGGATATCGTATCGGGAATAACAATATTTGTATCTTCCAAATTCCTTCATAATATCCGTATAATCCCGGAATCCAATATCGAAATATTCCAGAGAATATTTCCATTCAAATCCAACAAAATTCATTCATTGGAAAATTCTGGTTATATCCAAACCCATTTACAAATCCAATTTATTTATTTAAAAATCATTTGGATTATTATTCAACTTAATAACTAGTTCATTTAAATAAAAATATATTTTATCTTTTCAAAGATGGAGTTTTCATCCAAAATCTTTCCAAATCATTTGTTATGATATTGCACAATTTTTCCATTTTTTAATAATTTTATTAAGGCTTTACAGTCGGCTTCCAATAATGGCCACCGAACGACATCCATAGCGACCTTTTCTAAATTTGATTTTGACATATTCCCAAATCTAACCGTTCAAATTTAAACCTCTTATATTCACTGGAAAACTCTTTTCAATATAAACCCAACAGTTCCGGTTCTAGGAGAATCCGATGGTTGGATCTCCCGTTACATCAATTTGAAGTTAACGGTCGAAATTCGCGAACGGTCGCTGCGCGTGCGTCTATTCTGGCCATTAAATATATATAATATATATATATCATCGATTTCTATTTAAATTGTATTTTATAAATCGTTTATAAATTCATTCTAAAACGATTTTAGCTTCATTTTCAATTTAAATCAAAATTGAATATTCCATATCATTATTATATTAAAATGATAATATTTTCAAAGTATCAGATTTTATAATCAATTCTTTTCAATATTCATTATAAAATGAATAAAATCGATTGATAAACCCGTTCGGGTTAAAATGGCGTTTAGCTACTTACTCGGCTTCATATATTTCAATATTTTCATGTCCATCCAAAATCGGACATACTGAATTATTATTTTAAAATATTTGTTATTTCTGAATCGGAATGCGACTCAATCAATTACCATATAATTTCAGTTATATGGATTTCATACATTACATGTATACAACAATAATGATAAATAATCATTAAACATTCAACCATCATCCAGAGTGCATTCAACAACTGTATAAGCATTGAAATAAATAAATAACGCTCACCACAATTTGTCAACCAATAGATTGACATACAACAAATTATTGGGATTAGTGTATGTCAAATATCATCCCAATACCCGTGTGGGGTTTTCAAACAACAACAATCTATTTAAAATAATCCACGGCTAATAAATTTAACCAGTTCTAATTCGTTTTGAATTATTTTTCTAATTAACCAATTTTCACTATTTAAATTATAAATGGATATTTATAATTTAATTTCAACTACCACATTAATGTTAACATTATTTTCAATATGTTACACATTTCAGCATCACAATTAAAACACAATACAACCAATTAAATCATCCATGTTTTGTGGATGTGGGAGGTGAGCTAACAAGCCCCGTATACAATTTAAAATGATTAAAACTGATGAAACTCTACACTGGCAGTTATATATATATTTGTATACATGAATTCAATAACATGATAAAATAATTTTGAGTGAAAAGGAGTTCTCACCATTGGTTTCCACTCCGTCAATCTTTATTTGATGATTTAATATCGTTTGTATTTGAATTCGCCTTAAATTATCGTTTGCTCCTTTTCCTTTCTGGTCAATTCCATAATGGAGAGCTCGTCTCCACGATTCTAACGCAATTGAAATCGTCTGATTTGGATCTAGTATTAAAAAGATATGCAATTTTATACAGTAATTACATCATTTACAACATTAATTGCATTAAAAAAACGTTGCCAATTCCTTAATTACATTTCTTCTTCTTCGTTTCTAGCCACACAGCAGAACCAAAAGTCGACCTAAACTTGCCAGTGCCACCGCCACTGCACAAAGTCGGACAACCATCGCTATGTACCATGAAGACCGCCGTGAAGCCGCCTTCCATCACCTAGCTCTGGGCCCCACTCGCACTCCTCTTATTGCCTAGAAACTCATGCGAACAGTGGTAGTTCAGGAGCCAAATTCGAATAGCATACCCAATTAAAACCCATCATAGCCATACGAAATTAAAGAGAGGACAAATCTCTTCAATCTTCATTTTGGATTTGTGACTTAATTCGAGAGGGATTGGGAGAATTTGGGGATTTAAAATCGAGTGGTTTCAGCTGTAGAGATAAAAGGGGCGGCAGTTTTTTTTCTTTTGAACGGATTAGGGTTTGACCATATTTGGGGGGAGCATTTATAGTAGTATTTAATAATTTTTAATTCTAATTTTCTTTTAAAACGGGAAATTTTCGTTCGAACTCCAAGTCAAACCCAACGACTGTCACCCCTAGTCAAATACCCTCATTCCGGACACAATGAAATATGTTCGTAAACCAATTCAATAATTTCGACTAGTTTTCATCAAAATTAAAATATAAATTAATATATATTGAATTTAAACGTACATTTTAACTTACCAGGACCACATACTCACTCCAAAAATTACAAAAAAATAAATCTAGCTATGTTTTAACGATACGGTCATAACAAAACTAATTTCGTCAAATTTGGAGACTGTTTGAAAAATGGCCATTTTTCCAGTCGGTTAAATTCAAGTGAAAATAAGGCTCAGGTCCCTAAAAGCAAACTTAATTAGGCTCACATCCGGTCATAAACTTATTGTAAATTTAGTCCTTATTTTTTAAAAATTCAGTAAGAAAATAAAAAAATTAAATAAAATACGTAAATTCATAATTAATTAAAACATTTAAACGCTGTAAAATTCAGATCAAGAAACAATTAAAGAAGGCGTCAAAAAACCAAAAAAAAAAACAGAAAAACAACGAAATATGCAGTTTAATGCACAATAGTATGCAAGTATTCATATTATTTTGCATACATTTGTGCAGGTTTTCAGCTCCTGCATTTGCATTTGATATTTTTGCATACATCTACGCAAGTAGTGCACAATTGTGGCATACAAGTGTGCATAAATTCACGTGCATAAACTTCAGGTCAAATTTCTTCATGAAATACTTGCATACATGTGTGCTTGTATTCCAATTAGTTGCACACATGTGTGCTAGTTTTGGTCCAGAATTTCAGAAGAAACCAACGTTAGAAATAGTTGCATATATGTATGCAATTATGGGCAAAAGTTACATACATATATGCAACATTTTTTTTTTCGTGGCCTTCCGAGAATATTTCCTGATTTTAGATTTTTTTTATGTGACAGCGCGTTTTTTGACCAAAAATGCGTAAGATGCGGTAGTAGTAAAACAGGAGGCGGAACTATGTAAAAAGTGCCAGACGGAAGTAAAATAGGGACCGGGATTGCAAACGAAACTTGAGAGGGACGTGAGTTTTATTTAAAACTATAATAGGGACCTGTAAAAAACGCACCCTAAATTCAAACTGAAATTACCAAACACATTTAAATTCACTACGCTCACATATTAATTCCAAAAATTTTGAAATTTTAAACCTAGCAATAATTTGACATTCCGGATCAAACAAAAGTGGTTTTGTCAAAAATGGAGGTCATTTGCAAAATGACTATTTTCAAGGGCTATATATTATATTAAAATATATATAAATTCTACAGTGGCTATTTTGAATTTTAAACTGGACATAACTTACAATTTATAAAGTGAAATATCATTTTCTTACATTCGTTAGAAAGATCTAGTTAATACGATTCTAACGTTTCTTGTTTTACTGAAATCTGATTTATATTGAATTCTGTATATTCAATTGAAGTTAAAAATCGAAATTTCAAACTACCACGCCATTTCAGGCTCGTTTTATAATTAAATTAAATTTATATGTTCTAACTTCGATTTAAACAAATTTTAAATCGTTATTATTTAAAATAAATCATTTTAAATATTCAAAACCCATTAAAGTAGCTAAATAAAAAATTTAAACTGGTTTAGAAATTCCAGATCGTTACATATATTTTCAAAATAAATCGTATTTCGATTATTAAATTGATAACTCCATATAAAATCGATTTATGTTATCAACTCAATATTTAATACCATATTAAATATTTAAAATAAATCGACCAAAAATCCAGGTCGTTACAAGAAGCAATCGGGCCTGTTGTTTTAAAATGAAATTGGCATCGAACTGGGAATTTTTTTTTCAAAAAAGCGGCCTACTAAAATTTTAACATAGTAATTAAGGTAAGATAAATGTTAGTTAAAAATTTATTTATCTATTATAATTAAAATCGTATAATTGTATAACTTTTTGTTACCTTGCCAAAATTTGACAAATCAAGCTGCGTTACGTTCGTGGTGTTGAACAGAACATTATGGAACTGATTTGGACAGTGCAGGATGCAACTGGGATTTACAGTTAAATTAAATGATTGTTTAATTTAACTATACCCGAACGGTAAAAGAATCAAACCAAAATGAGTATAAATCACTCAGTTTTTCCCCACTCATATTTTATACAAGTCGGGATTGATTTTGTGTGCTATTGTTGATAATTGTTTGTTGTGTGCTGAATTTATATACATACATACATACATATATATTTATATATATTGGATGAATTGGATGATTTAAACGTTCGTTTATTTTCAACAAAATCTAATTGTTATTTTGACAATTATTTCCAAATGAGGTAACTTACCTTGTTGTTTACGCTTATAATAATATAAACATATTAAATTAAAATATGGATGCTTGGATTGCTATAATTTATTTATTGTTGAATATTATATATGTTTGTTGAATTGAATAATATTATTTGAGGTAATGTACTTGGATGTAGGGAAAAACAGGCTGGAGGGATCCAACTAGATTCCTCAAATATTTTGTTTAATTTTATATTACAGTTATATGAACTGTTTAACCAACCTGATTGGATGATTGATGTGTTTATTAATTGTTGAATCGTAATTCAACAATTGTTATGATATTAACCAATGTCCAGTATTGGTTGGGTAATTGGCATCACATGACCTATAAAGCAATCATTTTATAAAATGGATTTATCGTCCGGTGAATCGATTGAAATAAAGTTATGAAATTCATTTTATAATAGAAATAGATTTTTTAAGTCTATTATTTTGAATGAAGTTATTTAAAAGTAAATAAATATTTATTATGTATTATTTACATTTATAAGTAATTATTAACTGATTTTATAAATCCAAATCTTATATTAATAAGAATTATAAGCAGATGACCAAGAATTAATGTAATGGTTAAGAGTTGTATAAATTGTTTCTAAGAAACAATTAAATGGAGTTATTTAAAATAATTATATTATAAATTAACTTAAAGGAAGGATTAATTGGAATTGGTTAACGAGATAACTGTGTTTTGAGTTGACTAAGTCAACCGTTTCAACTAGGATTGATTATTAAATTAGTTTATTGTCAATTAATTAAATAGAATAGCTTAACAAATATTTGTTTTAAATTTTAATATGAGTTTAATAAGAAATTTACTATTTATTTTAGTTAATGAAGAAGTTAATAACTTCTTCCATCGTTAATGATGAAGTAAATTACTATTTTAATTAATAATAATTTAAATAATTACATAAATGAAATACATTTGAGTAAGTAACAAATTTTGGAATGGAATATAGTTGAGTTTTGAAAAGAGGTTATATTAAAAACCCGAGTTTTATGAATTATGTTATAAAGGAGATTTTAAGAATACGATAGCTTAAAGTAAATATTCACTTAATATTTGAATTAAGTAAAAGGAAATGAGATAAAAGGGGGTTTATATTAAACCTGAGATTTTATAAAGAAGGTTTATGAAAAGAAGCGAGAAGTCAAAGTGTTGATTTTGAATTGGCGATACTTAATAATGAGATTAAGTGAACAAATAGAATTGAAATGAGATTTCAAAGTGGAAATTGGTCTAGTGAATTAGAAGTGGAATAGCATGGGTTGATGACAAGTTAAGATAAGAATTGGAACCTAATTGGAGATTGGTCAAGTTGAGTGATTTTTGAGTATTAATCAGATGTTGATTTCGGTCTTCGGGGTTGATACTTAGGGTATTGTTCGGTTACCAGTTTACGGTCGGGGACTAATAAACGTTGAGAAATAGAAATGTAGAAATAGGAACGTTTCCAACTTAAAAAATGGAATAGAAGGCTTGAGAAAATATAATGAGATTTCCAAATAAATGAAATCAAAGATTTAAGAATATATAATGGGATTTCCATAGTAACGGAAATGAAAAGACTTGAGAATGTGAATATATATATATATACGTATGTATGTATATAATGACATCTATAGTATAAAAGAAATAAAAGGAAATTGTGTGAAAATGTAACAATGTTTTCGAGGGAAAAAGGAAATGAAAGTGGAGTTTTGGAATGAGTTTATTCTAAAGAAACTAGGGTTGGTTATTATTTTTCAAGCAAAGGAATAAAAGAGATTTCGGAACATTATTTTACAAAAAATAAGTTGAACTAATTACCCAGTTATAGATAATGAATAATGATGGAGCAAATGCTTTGTAAATGATAGTAAGATAGGAAACTTGATATGATTATAAGATATTTTTCTAAGTATATATAAAGGAAATGATTTTAAAAATATTCGTATTTTAAAATAAGAAATGGAAAGCTATGTTCGAACTATCGGAAGATTTAGAAGTTTTTAAACAAACCATTTGTTTAATTATTTTAATTAAAGAAGCTAAGTGATGCTGAATACTGAGCCAGTAAATCTATTTTTATTTTTATGATTGAATGGTTGTTTATTTGATAGTTGAAAAGCCGAATATCAAATTTTGGCTATACGGTTGTTGGTGCGGAAAAACCAGGATCGAGTTTATATTCAAAAACCATAATGACCAACAAGTATGTAAACAGTTGAAGATATTTGTTATCAAATATTGATTAAGGTGGAGAAATTGAAGAACATGGATCTTCATAAAATGGTAGAATTACTTATAATTTATGCTTTAGTGGCCGAAGATATACTGTAATCATATCGTGATTGAAATCTACGGATTGCAAGGACTACTCGCTACTGATCTATAGGGTGATACCTAGGATGTGGTAGGAGGGCGCCTTCAGTTCATCCTGTTCCTGGATGACTTGTATGGACGAATGCCTGATAGAGCATTTCTTAAGAATCACGTACGTTGATTTTTACAAATGTAATTCTGTTAGTGGCGGAGAGGAGCACTTCTCATACCTTAATGACAAGAGTATTTTTGTGAACATCAATTAGTGATTTGGCAGATCTAATGATGTGACATTCAAAGTGAATGGTGATGTGTTGTTCTAAAGGAAATTTTAACCTCAAGCCTCTTCATTAGAGAAATGACATAAATCGGGCAGACAACATGGCTAAGTGGGTCGCTCCCAATTTGGATGTATAATCATATATCTTGAGGAATTTCATTTCCTTCTTTAATCTATTTTGATGCTGTCCCATTTGGGGAAAATGGTGGGTTGCACCCAACCATTGGTGATATACATTCGATACTGTTAGATCCAAAATTGGGTCTAACAACCGAAATGTTCTAATTTAGGGGAGATTAATATCAGAAAAAATGCAAGAAAAAGCAGAAAAGACACAAGGTTTATAGTGGTTCGGCGTTAATGAGCCTACATCCACTTTATATCAATTATTATACTTAAGATTCGAGTACAACCAATGATTTATCTATCAACCTCACTTTTACAATATTGATTCACTCAGTAAATTCAAGATAACTCTGAGTAGAAATAATGGAGATATGAGATTGGTGGAATCAGAGCTCTGAATTGCCAAAAGATCCTGAAAAATGCCAAGTCTGGGGCTATTTATAGGTGATATTTGTAGACGGATCGTGGTCATACGTGTCACAAATCCCGATGATCTCCGACGGGTTCGTAGCCTGATGGAGAAATGGTCAAAATGACAGTTATGGGCAGGTGGCATAAGATCCTTCATCTTCGGGTCGTGGATGACTTGGTCGTGGCCTTCGTCTCTCAGCTTCAGGGATCAGATCGTGGTGATGACTCAGGTGTGGATGGATCGGATCGCTGTAGGGAACCGCGATCAAAGTGGCACAGCAGTAGTGTCACGATCTGGCAGGGGCTTGGTGACCACGATCGGGGTTTCATGGCTTTTATGAGTAAAACTCCATATGTGTGAATCTTGGTGGCTTGATCCAAAAGCTAGCCAACTTTTCCCCCCTCGAAGTATGTTTTATCAGGGATGAATCATGCTTCGAAATTTCTGAGCTATCTTTTCACGAAGCGTTGTGAATTAGTGGTCGTGTCTGTCTGAAATGTCGTATAGCTCCAGGAAGTTGCGTACCTTGACTGGTATAAATATTGGGTTGTATCATCAGTCATTTCTTTGTTCATCGAGTGATTTTCATCTTTTGAATTCTTGGAGATATTGTTATCAAATCGCTAAGTAAGTCTCAAACCTCCCTGTAAGAAGTAGCACTTAATAACTTTCGTATTTCTGCAAATATGGAACTCTATCATTTCTGATTCATCGGTCACGCTGGTCCTTAGATCATCGCCTCAAGTCTCGGGTCGTGATGGACCACCTCGCACCTTCGAGTAGAGTCGTCCTATGGGCTTCGAATCGCAGCATGAAGAGGGCCTGGTACGGGCCCTGGTGGGCTTTCCGCCTGCTCGTGGCCCATGATGGCCTGGCGAACCATACAGGACAAAAAAGGGGATACCAAGACTCTTCTCTTTTTACTATATAAATGGGTTTACTCTCCTTTTTTTACTTTTTACTTTTTCTTTTATTAGCCGCCACTTTCTTTACCTTTAACCTTCAAAACCCTAATTCTGACAAATCGAAACTTTCTTTCAATTAAAAAGGTAATAATAATGATAACTTTGCTTGTATCTCTTCTTTTTGAGTATCGATTCAGTTCAATTTCCGTGGGGTTTTTCTTCAATGGCTCGATATTACGCGGCGATTCTATGAACTTTAATGGGCTTGCTGTTACATAGTGGAGCTAGAAGAATTGGAGAGGAGAAACGAGGAAGAAAAAGAGGAGCGGGTCAGGTCGGCTCGTAAGTGAGGTTCGGGTTCGGGTCGCGATGGCAGTGGGATGGAGGAACGCAAGGTGGAGCTGGTGTTTATCGCAGCAACGGATCGGATCGCCATATGTCGGGGGAGTACTGGCTGATGGAGACATGGAATGGAACGGATTGAGGGAGTGGTCATGGACTGGATCGTTCTGCGATCTGTAGCCTACATCACAAGCCAATGCTGCCTTGCTAGCATAACTCGTCAGCGATCGGATACCCACGATCCGATCATAGTTCCACGCATTGACATTTATGCCACAATCCGATCCCCAAGACTCCAGCGAACCATCTTTGTTGACGATCTCAGATACATATTAACTTAAGCAGTGCAATATATGACAATGGACAGTTAGGCTAGACCCTTTGAGATGAACTTTCTGGGCTGAACAACTTAACTTGATGGCATATCACGACCAATATCATGTTCATTTAACTAACTTCATGCTTTTCTTATATGTATGCACAAGCACACACTTGCACTTATACACACGGGGAACGGGTAACTTGTGTTCTAATTTCTACTCGCCAACACAGCTATGTCGGATAAACAAGTGACCGAGACATCGAACGAATGTACCGAATCAGAGACATCAGTACATCACGGCCCTGATGTGCTTCCCTTAGATCCAGATGAGGAAAAGTTCGACCCTGATTACGAAACGGATACCGATATAGAGTCAATGAATTCTGGGAGCACATCCCTTGAAGATGACGATAATCAAGCTCCTGACGAAATTTCGGGTGTTAAGGAAATAGAGAAGCTCACCGATTCCCTACCTTCCAAGTTAGACGATATAAAACTTAAAAAGATATGCTTAAGACACGGAATTCCCTGGGACAATGTGAAAACTCCAGAAAGCGGAGATAGACCTCATTCTGCCCCAGAGGGGTACATGACTGTTAGTTGACTCATGTGTTGGGTAGGAGCTATTCCTCCCTTCCCTCCACTTGTTGTCGATCTCTTAAGACAATTACACATTTCCCCTATGCAACTCCATCCGAATTCCTATGTGGCTCTGTATACTCTGTATATTGCTTATGCAGAGATTCTATAGACTGAACTTACCCTCAAAGATCTGAAATTCTATTATCATATCAAGCATCGTTTCGCAGGGGCTCCCAATTTTTTTTTCTTCGAATCAGTTGTCAACAGAAAAGTTGTGACTGATGGTTATAGTAATTTATGGGATATCAAATCTGACTGGTTCTATATAAAACATCAAGCTGGATGTGCGAGAAAGTGGCTACAAGCAAGTATGTTTTCAACTTTCGCATGTTTACTTCGAATGCATAATTTCAGTGCTAATGTGTCATTTTGTTCCATACAGATCACAACTTTGAGAGAACGGAAGGATCGATATATGAAGACCGAATGTCCCGCCTTCTCAAAAGTAACTTAGATTTCTTAAGGATTAAGAAATGTATTACCGACGAAAACCTTCACAAACACCGTCTTCTAGATAAAAGATTCAGACTTGGAGCGGGTGGCAAACCTTACAAGTATATACCTCCGACTGAGGGAGAAGGAACTTCTCAAGCCGTAGAGACAACCAACCTTCGCAAGAGTCCTTCGCCGATGATTAACCAGGATGATGAAGATTTAAACGTATACAAAGGAGACGAGGGGCAAGCTGACGAGCCAAAGGAGGTCCCGGCCTTTAAGGGGCAGTCTCCCTTAATAACTTCATCACCGGTTGAGTCTGTCGCTCAGGATGAGTTAACGGAGGAACAGATACTCTGGGAATTGAATAAGATTCCTTTACCAGACGATATCTATACTCAGGAAGACTTTGGAGGGGAACCAATTTTTCCTATCTCTAAGGAGACGAATGCCCCAGTTGGAGAAAAAGGAGTCACACATACGAGCCTAACTCTGGGCCCTGGTCCTTTAAAGGGGGATTTCACGGGATGCACAAATCACATGCACACTCTTATACCACAGTCATTCACAGTTTTAACATGCACCTGTTTCTTTTGCAGGGAAAATGTCTCGTAAACGGTCTTATTCTTATCGTTCCCTTCGTGAGGGCACACCAAGCCTCCTTCCAAATCCCGAGCATGTTCGTAGTGATAGTCGGGGATGAGATAGTCATCGGCCCCGGGATTCTGATCAATCTTATTCTACAAGATCTCGATCTCCATCAAAGCAAGGTTCTGAAAAGCTTCACAGTCATCCATCGCTACCGGCTAGGGGTAAGCAACTTCCTAGAGATTTGACCCCCCTCCAAAAAGTACGCCTTCTCATATCCAGTCTTATAAAAAACACCACAAGCCAGAGGGAAAAAACAAAGATGAGGGCAAGATCGTGGAGAAGAGAAAGACATCTCTTGTTTCCTCTAGTGAGCACGACCTGTGACCACTGCACAGAATGTTGCTCCTAATTTTGAAATTCAGGCCAGGCTGGAGTGCTTGCGAAAGCAATTCCCTGATATTTTCTTTGAGAGGACGATGTTCGTCCCGGATCTTGAACCGGTCCCTGAGGATTGGGACACAGAGGTGATAGGGTACCTATGCCATGTGGCTAAGCAATATGGGGTAATGAAGAAGCATGCTGCCACACTTTCTACTGCCACTCGCCACCTGGAGACGGAAGCATCCAGAGCCAGAGTGAAGATTGATAATGATGCTAGGGCTAGGAGCAAAATGAAAAAAGAACTAGAGGATGCACATGCCCAACTGGCTTTAGCTCGGCGAGATGCAGAGAATTACAGGTCTGAGCTAGAAAGTGATAGGGAGCATTTTCGCAGTGAGCTGGATTAAAATAGCCAGGAATGGGTGGCTCTGAGTAAGGAAGTGGAAGATCTTAGGGCAATTAACGATGAACTGAAAACAGCACAGGAACGCTTTGCTGCTGAGAAATCTTCCTGGGAGAAAGAGAGGGCGAGCTTAAAAGACGACCTCGCTCTTGCCAAAAAAGAAAAAGGAGTTTTAAATGATCAACTTTTCCAAGCTGAAGGGCGTGCAACTCTTGCTGAAAATAATGCCAATAATGATCTTGAATCGACCACTGCTGCTGCTGATAAGCTCGCTGAAAAAGAGAAAGAGATTGCTGGTTTTGAGGAACTGTTGTTCGACTACTTTGGTCCAGTCATCAAGACTCGAGACATCTCTTGGATTCCGGACTATCATGTTACTCTGGCCAATGTATGGGATGCAATTGTCGAAGGCGAGAAGCGGCGGTTGATGGTCGACGAGATCGATGAAAACTAGCTGATGCAGACCTTTCTCAGAGGTGAAGAACCTAAGGCTTTGGAGAAAGGCAGACGCCTAATCCAAGAAGAGATCGAGAGGAAGAAGATTAAGCTCAAGGGCAAGGATAAGGTTGACAAAGGCTCGAGCTCAGTAGTGGAGCCCAAAACCTCCAAATTTGAGGAATATAACCCTGATGATCTGTTGATTCCCTTGGTTCCAACCCCTCCAGTTGTCAGAGCCACCATTACAAATTTGGGCGATGAGTCGGCTGAAGGTATCTCCGTATTCTCTCCACAGTTCATCAAAGCAGTCGTAGCTTGTCGTCATCTCACGGGACAGATGAAACACCCCACCTCCGTTAGGGTCACTCTCAAAGGGAATACCCTAACTTTGGTGGAGGTTTATAAGTATAAGTCACAGATACACAAGACAGATATAAATACACATATTTTTGAACAGCGGAAAACAACAGCACTTTTATTCCATCAAAATACGTGTTTACACAAAACATGCAATAATTGTCTTACAATACTTCCAAAAACCATTACATCTTCCTAACTGTCTTGATTTCATAACTTAAAGAAGCATAAAAACAAACGTAAACTGCATAAGTCCTCATAGTTGCAATCCAAAGACATAGTCCAAAACGAAAGAGATTCAAGCAATACATTCTTTCTCTTCAAGCTGGGTGTAAACTGGTCAAGCTGCGGTATTCCCTCCCTGTGGACCGGGGGGGGGGACGAAAGAAAAGAAGAAGAAAGAAAAGTAGAGTCAGACATAAGCCTGAGTAAGTCTAGGACTATTCAGTCTATGAATAAAGAATTGGGCATGATAAGTATAAACTGGAAATGGGAAAGCACTATAAACTAGGTTAAGTTTTCTAGAGTCGAATGTACTATCGTACCCCATATAAATCTCTGTACCCATATAAACTAGTTCCCAACAGGCACCCCATAATCAGGGTGAAGTGATCCATTTCCAATGATCGGCTCCTACTCGCATAGTTACATGTGTCTTACGGCCCCCGATGTTGTAGTTACCTATGCTGGTCCCACCATGGGGTGTATCAAGTCCCATGGTGGCGGCCCGACACAATTCTAGAATGTACAGGTATACTACTGGTGCCCAGTGCCTTATTTTTCTGCGCCGGAGTGTGTGCTCGCCCGCACCCCGTTAGAACCTACACTGCTGCACCACCGCCGTCGATTTGACCTCTTACAGCCAGCTCAGTAATCGTGCCCTACCCTGCCTAGTTCAGGGTATCCTAATACACCTTGCAGGGTTACTGCTGAAAAGGGTCCCCCGCTACTAGGTTTTCTTTTTCTAGCCAACATGCTAAGTTGGTTAAGTGCTTTGTAAACCTAACCCCCAATCAGTCTGTATAGTTTAGCATATTCCATTTTGATTAAGTATTAATTCAATTTACTTAATCCTATCAATCCTGACTCAACCTTAATTGTCTTATTAAAACCTTGACCTCTCACACTAGACAGGTATTGTTGTGGCTGCCTGTTGCCGGTTGGGTCCGGGCAGTCTTATGCCACAACTCAGTCTAACCTCGGGTCTTTATTGGGCTTCGTGTTTAACCACCCACATTGGATAGGTATTGTTGTGACTACTGGACAGCCGGGCCGTTCCGGGCAGGTTTACATCACAACTCAATCCAACCTCGGGTTAATCACATCGTATTTTCTAAATTTACATATTTTGTCTCTTTTCTTTTTATATGTAAATATTTGGGGCCTATTATTCAAATTCATCTTTATTGGGTAAAATTAATTTACACCACTTAATTGTTTTTCAAGGTCGTTGGCATGCGTCAAACATGCCAACACATATGTTTTATATTTTAACCCAAACGTCATTACCCCCGTTTTATACGTTCGCTACAATATAACATATGTTGGGTTTAACATTTAAACCCAACTTAGCTACATGAAAAAGGGGAGGCTTAGAACATGGTGTTTATATATTCTAAGTAACATAAAAAGGGGAGTGTGAACGCATGAACTTGCAACATAGCGAACTAATTAACATAAATTAGGCACTTGTGAACTTGCATTGTAATAGCATATAATCATGGCATAAACATTCCTAAACATGAAATCATGGTTTTTGATCTATTCATATAATCATGGCATAAACATACCTAAACATGAAATCATGGTTTTTGATCGATTCATGTAAACTTGCAAGTGGAATGTAAATCTAACTTAATTATGTGTCACATATATTATCATATGATTTTGATAACAACGTAGGCCTAAAACATGTTTTCAATTAGGCATAACACCAAACATAGTTTAGTCATGTTCATAGAGTCAACACAAGTTCACAAAGATGCTTACTTTTGTCTCTAATACAAAAGTATGGTTTTACACTTGAAACATGATGCCAATTCCAACATAAATTCATATGAGTCATAATACCCAAATGGATCCACCTACACTAAAGTGATTATAAAAAAATATACATTATGTTGGCATAATAGTGAACCATATACTTGCATGAATCTCAAATAAACTACCACAAACATATAGATGTTACTTTCAACATGAATCATATACTTGCAATTTTCCAATAGGTGTTGAAATAAACTACCACAAACATGTAGTTGTTAACTTTCAACATGAATCACATATTTGCAAATATCCAATCGTTATACCACAACATCCCAAATCGATTAGAATTAAAGCAACATACAATTATGAATTATTATCACCACAAATTAAGTACAATTATATTTCTCATTTTACACAAATCAAAAGACAATTATTTATTCACATCGGAATAGCACTCTACTTACAACGTATGACGAATCTTCAATTCAGGAATCTGAATTATGAATTTAGAGATGCTATCCTTTGTTGTAGGCGTTGTTTTGATTTAGTTGTCGTTGCTTTAAGCTTTTGAATTTTCTCCTAATCGTCTCTCAATTTTGACGACTACTCCTTGTCTCTCCTCAGCAGCATGACGGTCTCATTCTCATTTTTATTTGTATGAATTAGGGTGAGTCTTAGGTCCTTTTTATAGAGTTTGTGAATTGATTAGGACCGTCGATGGAGCTTGGATTAATATTAGCCGTTCATTTGAAGGAGAGACCAATCAGGAGCTGACACCTAGCCCTAGTGACAAGGCAAGACTCAGAAATTCGGCCAAGCACAGACAAAGGCCAGCCGGGGGGGGGGGGGCTAGGTTCGACCTGGCTCAGGGGCCAGGTCGACTCCCCAGTCGACCCCCGTGTCGACTTGGCAGTCGACCTGGGTAACCCAGGTCGACTACCCAGTTGACCTGGGTGCCTTGGGCGGGAAAATTCCTGCCCTAGCCAAATCCGGCCCGATTTTTGAAATTCGAATCTGATTTCTGAGCTGTTTCTGTCTGTTTGAATTTTAAACTGAATTCTGAAACTTTCGGAGGCCATATCTTCTTCATACGGAGTCCGTTTTTCGCAAACTCGGACTCTATCTCAAGCAGAATTCCGAGACGAACGCAATGGCGTATCCCGTTTCCCTTAATTCTTTGATTTGAAATTAGTTATACTTTAATTTGTGAATTTCACTGTTATAGAATACACGGGGTGTTACATTCTCCCCCACTTAAAAGGATTTCGTCCCCGAAATCTTCAAGTTCAGGAAGAATGTAAATCCTAACATCCAAATGTCCATCTACTCATCCATCAAACACGAGCATCCATTGTCCTTAAAAGACTTCTAATGCTTCATGATCATATGCGAAGTGTGTGTACATGTACTTATCTAATGCAAAATCAGTCGGTCTACTGATTCAGTTGACCTCCTTAATGCAAATTATGTAAGTGTCATGAATCCATTATGTATGCAAATTTTCCTATTCATGATTCTACATGAGTGCACAATCATTCATATAAATGCAACATCCATATGACAACGCATTAAACTTCAACCATATACAAACGCAAACATATATATGCATATGCAATATGAAGTGACTGAGCCGATCAAAAACCTAGATTGTGTGTGTATATGCAACCACGAGCAACCACTAGCAATCACTTGCAACCATTTGCAACCATCATCCATAACATGTTTCAATTACATGTTTTCATCCAAAGGGTTTCTACCTAAAAGATAAGGTCGAGGAGATATACCTAAAAAGATATATAAAAGCGCAACTTAAGGAAAAAGAAAGATCAAAGATGTATCCTCGAAAAGAAAAGGGTAGGCTGCGCGTATTCTAGCTTCAGTTTCCCAAGTTGCGTCTCCCTCAGCGTCGCTCCACTGAACTTTGACGAGCTTGACTTCGCGGTTGCGTAGCTTTTTCACTTCAGTTCCTAAGATGCGTGTTGGAGCTCTTCTCACGGTTGCTTCGCGTTCCACTTCAGCTTCTTCAAGGATGTTTGGCTCTACCACTTCCGCAGACTCGTGCAAACACTTCCGGAGGTGAGAAACATGAAAGACGTTGTGAACTCCAGCCAGCTTTTCGGGTAGCTCTAATCTATAGGCCATCTTCCCAACCTTCTCCATGATAGGAAACGGCCCTACGAACCTTGGTGCTAGCTTTCCTGTGGTTCCAAAACGAACAACGTTCCTTAGCGGAGATACCTTAAGAAAAACTCTGTCCCCAACCTCAAATTCAAGGTCGGTCCTTCTCTTGTCGGCGTTTGATTTTTGTCTGTCCTGGGCTGTCTTCATTCTTCTCCGTATTAAGTCTACTTTTTCTAAAGTCTCTCGGATCATATCTGGTCCAAGTATGAGCTTGTCAGTAGACTCCCACCAACATGTGGGCGATCGGCATGGTCTTCCATATAAAGCTTCGAAGGGCGCCATTCCGATGGTGGCTTTGTAGCTGATGTTGTAGGCAAATTCCACCAGAGGAAGATGGTCTTCCCATGTCCCTCCGAAGTCAAGGACGCACAGTCTTAAAAGGTCCTCCAAAACTCTGTTCACTCTTTCTGTCTGGCCGTCGGTTTGGGGATGATAGGTTGTGCTCAAGCATAACTGTGTGCCTACCGCTTCTTGCAGACTTCGCCAAAACTCACTTGTGAAGATAGGGTCTCGGCCACTAACAATGCTGGAGGGTATTCCATTGAGTCGAACAATTTCCTTGAGGTAAAGAGATGCTAGGGATGAGGCAGTTCTTTTACTCTTGACAGGTAAAAAGTGGGCGCTTTTAGTAAGCCTATCCATTATTACCCAAATGCTAGTGTTGCCTCTTCTAGACCTAGGCAGCCCATCAATGAAGTCCATTGAGATGTTATCCCACTTCCCCTGCGGGACCTCTAGAGGATGGAGCAGACCGCCAGGCTTCTTCTGCTCCGCCTTAACCTATTAGCAAATCACACACTTAGAAACGAAATCTGCCACATCCTTCTTCATGCCGCTCCAAAAGAAAGTTCTCTTTATGTCCTTGTACATTTTATCTCCGCCTGGATGTATCGTCATCTTGGAGTGATGTGCTTCCTCGAGAACCTTCTTTACTAAATCCCTTGTCCGTGGGACGCATAGTCTTCCGTCTCGCCTTAGCCAACCCTTATCGTCGATGGAGTATCTGCTGAGGTGACTTGAAGTCTCACCTCTAATTAGCCTATCAATCGTTTCCACAAGCTGAGGGTCTTCGCGTTGTGCTGTCCCTATTGAGTCCACTAAAGTCGGGCGTACTTCGAGAGATGCTAGCAAGCCCGGTACAAAGTCGGAGGAGGGCCTAAAGTCAAAGCTGGCTATAAACTCTAGGCTTTGTCTTTCAACAAACAGCGGGCTTAGGGTCAGTTTCTTTCGGCTCAACGCGTCTGCCACTACGTTGCCTTTGCCCGGAGTATAGGAGATCTCAAAATCGTACGAGGCAAGAAACTCCATCCATCTCTGTTGCCTCAAGTTAAGATCTTTCTGCGAGAAAAGATATTTCAACGATTTATGGTCAGTGTAAAGTTCGAACTTCTCACCTAGGAGATAGTGTCGCCAAGACTTGAGTGCAAAGACGATGGCAGCTAACTCAAGATTGTGGGTCGGGTAGTTCTTTTCATGCACTTTCAACTGTCTTCCACCATAAGCTACTACCCTCCCTACTTGCATTAAGACAGCGCCTAGCCCTGTCCCACATGCATCTGTCTAAACTGTGAACATCTTGCTTCCATCTGGCAACGTTAGAACTGGGGCTGTTGTAAGAGCCCTTTTCAGTTGTTGGAAAGCAAACTCGCAATTCAAGTCCAAATTGAACACTAGATTCTTCTTTGTCAGCCTTGTGAGCGGAGCTGATATTTTTGCAAAGTCTCTGATGAATTTCCGATAGTAGCCTGCTAGCCCGAGAAAGCTTCGGACTTCTGTTGCGTTCTTTGGTGTCTTCTAGTCCTGCACCGCTACTACCTTAGCAGGGTCCACAGCTAACCCTTCTTTAGATACTATGTGCCCAAGAAACCTTACTTCCTCTCTCCAAAAGTGGCATTTGGAGAATTTGGCTTTTAGCTGATGGACTCGCAGAGTTTCCATGATTGCCCTTAGGTGCTGAGCATGCTCTTCTTCATTCTTTAAGAAGATCAAGATATCGTCTACGAAGACCACCACGAACTTGTTGAGGAATTCTATGAACACCCTACTCATCAGGTCCACGAAGTAAGCGGGTGCGTTTGTCAAGCCAAAAGGCATGACAAGCCATTCAAAGAAGCCGTCTGGGGTTCTGAATGCTGTCTTATCGATACTATCTTCAGCTACCCTTAGCTGATGAAATCTGGTTGCTAAATCGAGTTGGGAGAAAACAGACGCTCCTACAAGCTGACCAAACAGATCTTCAATTCTGGAGAGAGGGTGCCTATTCTTTTTCGTTAGCTTGTTGAGCTCCCTATAGTCAACACATAGACGGAGTGAACCATCCGCCTTTGTGGCGAACACCACTGGAGCGCCCCATTCTGAAATGCTCCTTCTAATGAACCCCTTCTCTAGAAGCTCTTTAATCTGTTTACTGAGCTCTTTCCTTTCCCGTGGAGCCATGTGTATAACGGGCAACGCAACAAGCTTTGCATTATCTACAAGATATATGCGGAAGTCTATCTCCCGCTTTGGAGGTAAGCCCTTCACCTCTTCGAAGACATCCGGATATTCCCGGACCACTCTAACCGATTGCAAACTTTCAACAGAAGCATTTAGTGATTCAAGATAACTAAGCATAACTGCATACGAGGGATTACAAGAAATTTCCAGAGTGTTACCGAGTTGGGTCAGAAGCCTAACCACCCTTTTCTCACAATCAAGGATGACACCATTACTGGATAGCCAATCCATGCCCAAAATCAAACCATATCCCGAGAAGCCCAAAACAAAGGAACTACATCTAAATTCTACGCTAAGAATAGAAATTTTCAATCCCACACAGATCATAGACAAATGAGCTGGGCCCCCAATTGGATCTGAAACAATTAAGGGGTCCTCTACCATACTAGTTTCTAGGTGCAGAGATTCTACTAAAGCAGATGAGATAAAGGAGTGTGATGCGCCAGAATCAAATAAAGTGCGAAATGGGTGGTCATAAAGATAAACTACACTTTCTACAGAAGTATTTATACCTCGTTGTTGCAGAGGTGGCGCTTCTAGCACATGAACCTGTGCCCCTAAGGTGGATCCAGCCCTCTGCCCCTGTCCTTGTTTCTTTGGGCAATCCTTAGCCATGTGGCCTGTCACACCGCAAGAAAAGCACCCACCATTCATCTTGGCCTTCTTTTTCCGGCAATCTTTCACTAAGCGCCCCACTTTACCACAGAAATTACACTTCCTCTTCTCTTTGTTGTCTTTTCCGCCCTTCTTAAAGTCTGTCTTCTTAGGATGTAAACCCTCTTTCTTCCCTTGAGAGCTTTCTGCCTTTGTCTCCTTCTTGCCCTTATCCTCTTCGTTCAGCAATGCCATCTGCACCAACCTCTCATACGTAGCTCCCATGGGTATATGGGTCATGGCCAAACTGTGTAATGGCTCATTCAATCCCTTGACAAAGCGGAGAGCCTTCTTGTGCGGAGTGTTGACTAGGCCCAGCCCGAACCTAGCCAGCTGATCGAACTGATTAACATACTCTTTGACTGTCATATTCCCTTGCTTAAGAAATAAGAATTTTTCCAACTGAAGACTCCTCTCAGCTTCTGAGAGAAATTTAGCCTCAAACCTTGCCCTAAAGTCCTCCCATGTTTCCACTGGTCTTTCTGCATTGGTGACTTCCCACCAGTAGGAAGCCTCGCCTTTAAGTAGCCATACTGCCAGTTGTACCTTCTGCCTATCTTCTACCTCAAAGATGACGAATAAGTCCTTGGTTTCCTTCATCCAATTCCTGGCTGCCACGAAGGACTCGGTTCCATGAAAGTCCTTTCCTCCCATAGCTTTAAAATCTTTACATATCTTAGCAAAAGTATTACCCCACGGAGGAGGTGGAGGAAGAGGTGCTGCTGCAGCTGGATGATTTCCTGCAACTGGGGGAGGAGGAATGGTAGGACCTGGCTGAGTGGCCCTCGCTTCTAAGAATCGTCTGAACTAACCAGGTATTGGTATACCCTCTGGCAAGTTAAGTTCTTCGGACATGCTGAAACAAAAAGGATAGATTCAAAACGAAGGATAGAAGATAGTACCTATGGCTTTGGGGGACTATGCCTTTTTAAAATAAAATAATATTTTATTTTTTTAAAAATGCCTCTTTAAATTTTCTTTTGAAAATAAATTTTCAAAACTTTTTATCTTATCTAGTGAACCTAGGCTCTGATACCAAGTGAAACACCCCACCTCCGTTAGGGTCACTCTCAAAGGGAATACCCTAACTTTGGTGGAGGTTTATAAGTATAAGTCACAGATACACAAGACAGATATAAATACACATATTTTTGAACAGCGGAAAACAACAACACTTTTATTCCATCAAAATACGTGTTTACACAAAACATGCCATAATTGTCTTACAATACTTCCAAAAACCATTACATCTTCATAACTGTCTTGATTTCATAACTTAAAGAAGCATAAAAACAAAAGTAAACTGCATAAGTCCTCATAGTTGCAATCCAAAGCCGTAGTCCAAAACGAAAGAGATACAAGCAATACATTCTTTCTCTTCAAGCTGGGTGTAAACTGGTCAAGCTGCGGTATTCCCTCCCTGTGGACCTGGGGGGAACGAAAGAAAAGAAGACGAAAGAAAAGTAGAGTCAGACATAAGCCTGAGTAAGTCTAGGACTATTCAGTCTATGAATAAAGAATTGGGCATGATAAGTATAAACTGGAAATGGGAAAGCACTATAAACTAGGTTAAGTTGTCTAGAGTCGAATGTACTATCGTACTCCATATAAATCTCTGTACCCATATAAACTAGTTCCCAACAGGCACCCCATAATCAGGGTGAAGTGATCCATTTCCGATGATCGGCTCCTACTCGCATAGTTACATGTGTCTTACGGCCCCCGATGTTGTAGTTACCTATGCTGGTCCCACCATGGGGTGTATCAAGTCCCATGGTGGCGACCCGACACAATTCTAGAATGCACAGGTATACTCATGGTGCCCAGTGCCTTATTTTTCTGTGCCGGAGTGTGTGCACGCCCGCACACCGTTAGAACCTACACTGCTGCACCACCGTCGTCGATTTGACCTCTTATAGTCAGCCCAGTAATCGTGCCCCACCCTGCCTAGTTCAGGGTATCCTGATACACCTTGTAGGGTTACTGCTGAAAAGGGTCCCCCACTACTAGGTTTTCTATTTCTAGCCAACATGCTAAGTTGGTTAAGTGTTTTGTAAACCTAACCCCCAATCAGTCTGTATAGTTTAGCATATTCCATTTTGATTAAGTATTAATTCAATTTACTTAATCCTATCAATCCTGACTCAGCCTTAATTGTCTTATTAAAGCCTCGACCTCTCACATTAGGCAGGTATTGTTGTGGCTGCCTGTTGCCGGTTGGGTCCGGGCAGTCTTACGCTACAACTCAGTCTAACCTCGGGTCTTTATTGGGCTCCGTGTTTAACCACCCACATTGGATAGGTATTGTTGTGACTACTGGACAGCCGGGCCGTTCCGGGCAGGTTTACATCATAACTCAATCCAACCTCGTGTTAAACACATCGTATTTTCTAAATTTACATATTTTGTCTCTTTTCTTTTTATATGTAAATATTTGCGGCCCATTATTCAAATTCATCTTTATTGGGTAAAATTAATTTACACCACTTAATTGTTTTTCAAGGTCGTTGGCATGCGTCAAACATGCCAACACATATGTTTTATATTTTAACCCAAACGTCATTACCCCCGTTTTATACGTTCGCTACAATATAACATATGTTGGGTTTAACATTTAAACCCAACTTAGCTACATGAAAAAGGGGAGGCTTAGAACATGGTGTTTATATATTCTAAGTAACATAAAAAGGGGAATGTGAACGCATGAACTTGCAACATAGCGAACTAATTAACATAAATTAGGCACTTGTGAACTTGCATTGTAATAGCATGTAATCATGGCATAAACATTCCTAAACATGAAATCATGGTTTTTGATCTATTCATATAATCATGGCATAAACATACATAAACATGAAATCATGGTTTTTGATCTATTCATGTAAACTTGCAAGTGGAATGTAAATCTAACTTAATTATGTGTCACATATATTATCATATGATTTTGATAACAACATAGGCCTAAAACATGTTTTCAATTAGGCATAACACCAAACATAGTTTAGTCATGTTCATAGAGTCAACACAAGTTCACAAAGATGCTTACTTTTGTCTCTAATACAAAAGTATGGTTTTACACTTGAAACATGATGCCAATTCCAACATAAATTCATATGAGTCAAAATACCCAAATGGATCCAACTACACTAAAGTGATTATAAAAAAAATATACATTATGTTGGCATAATAGTGAACCATATACTTGCATGAATCTCAAATAAACTACCACAAACATATAGACGTTACTTTCAACATGAATCATATACTTGCAATTTTCCAATAGGTGTTGAAATAAACTACCACAAACATGTAGTTGTTAACTTTCAACATGAATCACATACTTGCAAATATCCAATCGTTATACCACATTATCCCAAATCGATTAGAATCATAGCAACATACAATTATGAATTATTATAACCACAAATTAAGTACAATTCTATTTCTCATTTTACACAAATCAAAACACAATTATTTATTCACATCGGAATAGCACTCTACTTACAACGTATGGCGAATCTTCAATTCAGGAATCTGAAATTTGAATTTGGAGATGCTATCCTTTGTTGTAGGCGTTGTTTTGATTTAGTTGTCGTTGCTTTAAGCTTTTGAATTGTCTCCTAATCGTCTCTCAATTTTGACGGCTACTCCTTGTCTCTCCTCAGCAGCATGACGGTCTCATTCTCATTTTTATTTGTATGAATTAGGGTGAGTCTTAGGTCCTTTTTATAGAGTTTGTGAATTGATTAGGACCATCGATGGAGCTTGGATTAATATTAGCCGTTCATTTGAAGGAGAGACCAATCAGGAGCTGACACCTAGCCCTAGTGACAAGGCAAGACTCAGAAATTCGGCCAAGCACAGACCGGGCCAACCGGGGGGGGGGGGGTGCTGGGTTCGACCTGGCTCAGGGGCCAGGTCGACTCCCCAGTCGACCCCCGTGTCGACTTGGCAGTCGACCTGGGTGCCCCAGGTCGACTACCCAGTCGACCTGGGTAGCCCAGGTCGACTACCCAGACGACCTGGGTGTCTTAGGCGGGAAAATTCCCGCCCTGGCCAAATCCATCTCGATTTTTGAAATTCGAATATGATTTCTGAGCTGTTTCTGTCTGTTTGAATTTTAAACTGAATTCTGAAACTTCCGGAGGCCATATCTTCTTCATACGGAGTCCGTTTTTCGCAAACTCGGACTCTATCTCAAGCAGAATTCCAAGACGAACGCAATGGAGTATCCCGTTTCCCTTAATTCTCTGACTTGAAATTAGTTATACTTTAATTTGTGAATTTCACTGTTATAGAATACACGGGGTGTTATAACAGACAACTGATATGGCCACCTCTTCTCCCGATTCACTAACATTTGCTTCTCATGGTGTAGGTATCAAACCGGTCGAAAAAGACGCAGAGGAGAAGGTAGTGGCAGAGAAAGTTGATGTCCCCTCGGGTACTGATGTTGAAGTTTCTGAGATTTCAAAGCAAACCGAGGGTACAACAATTGAGAAAGTCACTGTAGCACCCGTGGAATCCAGCACCGGCGCTCCTGCGGACGCTGAGGTTATTTTGGCTTTGCAAGACACAGACGGTGGTCACGGAGATGAGGAAGAGGAAGTTGTCATCACAGATGAGGCCAAGGATGATGATAGTGAAACCTTGGCTGACATGCAGGCTAGGAAAGAAAAGCAGTTGGTTCTTAAGAAGGGGGAACAAGACCCTGTATACGTGGCCCCTATCTCTGAAGTCGACCCCAAAACTGGGTTGGTTATAAGATTCTCTTCCAAATCAATAACTACTCAGCTTGGCTCCCGGCCTTCTAGTTCTCCCCCGAAGTCTCTTGTTGATAAGAGAAAGAGGAAGAAGAGTGACCGCTCTAATGTTGGAAAAGAGGAGTTGGAGAAACAGAAGAAGGAAAAGTAGTCAAAGTCGTCTCCCAGGCATAAATAGAATGCACTTATTGGCTCATATTTTTGCTTTTAGGCTTTCCACTAGCCAAAAAATGTAGTTGCGAGAGTGGCCCTCACTTTTGTTTAGCTTCTTGTTCTTGTAAACCTGCTTTTAGTGAATGAAAATCTATTTCTTTTACACCATTTTTACCTGCAAGTTTACCATGTTTGTAGAGTTTATTATCCTGAATCACAAAATTTAAAAGTAATCGTAATCGAAACAATCGTAACTAAATATTAAAGTCATGATTGATAATCATTGAAAAGTTCTTGTACTAAGTCAACGTGTAGTGTTCACGAATGCAAAGTGTCATATGCACATGCCTCCAATCAATCATTAATATGGTGCCTGGCAAGGGCTTATCGAGGATTGATTAGAGTCATATATGTGCTACCCCCCATTCCCGGAAATGAGGGTTCGGGCCCCCTTTTTCATTCTTGTCCCCACTCGTGTGGTGGGATGGGAGCCCTTGAGTGGCATATGTCACCGTGCCTTTATATTCTCCCGATCCTTCAGCGGGGTAAGATTTCTTGTGGCGCTAAGTCTCTAGCACCTTTATACTCTCCCGATCCTTCAGCGGGTTAGAGTTCGAGTGGCGCTACATCTCTAGCAACTTTATACTCTCCTGATCCTTCAACGGGTTAGAGTTCGAGTGGCGCTAAGTCTCTAGCACCTTTATACTCTCCCGATCCTTCAGCGGGTTAGAGTTCGAGTGGCGCTAAGTCTCTAGCACCTTTATAATCTCCCGATCCTTCAGCGGGTTAGAGTTCAAGTGGCGCTAAGTCTCTAGCACTGTTATACTCTTCTGATCCTTCAGCGGGTTAGAGTTCGAGTGACGCTAATTCTCTAGCACCTTTATACTCTCCCGATCCTTCAGCGGGTTAGAGTGTTATCAAGGCGGTTTTATTGCGGTGCACCTGAATGCCTTGGGGATGTTATTTTTGCGTCCTTCATGCTCTCTCCCTAATCTCGAGAGTTAAAGTGCAAGCAGTAGTGTGATTTACCTTACTGCACATTTTGGAGCTTTAGTTACCGTTAGTCTTCCGATCTGATAGATGGCATTTTTAATTAGGTATATTGTGATCGCTGCCTAGCTTAAAACAAATCTCAAAATGGTAATGATCTATTTTAATTAAAATAAAAGAGCAGACAGGAAATAGTGTAGAAAAAGTAAATGACACGCGATATTTTTATAGTGGTTCGGTCGAATCATGACCTACGTCCACTTTATAATCTTTTGTTCAAGTAACCAGACTGTTCTAGGCAAGTCGAGCCTTCTTACATGGTCTTAAAAACGAAAGAGTAAAACTGACAATCTCATGGCAGATAAGGCCACAAATGCTGGGAATTCCACACTTTGTGGATTTCATCTCCATCCATGGTTGCTAGCTTGAAGGTTCCATTATCAAGCCTTCGTAAAATGTAGTACGGTTCTTCCCATTTCAGGCCCATATGTACTGGGGGTGGAAAAACGCGCTTCAGAACCAAGTCTCAGGGTTCGAAGGTTCGGGCTCAGACTTTCTTGTTGTAGTACCGAGCAACTTATTGCTTGTGCCTCAATGCGCGTAGATCGGCTTCATCCCTCTTTTCTTCAACCATGTCTAAAGACTCAAGGAGCAGCTCATTGTTGGTCATTGGATCATAATAAGTGATTCGATGAGATGGTACTTCCAACTCGACGAGAATGACCGCTTCAGCTCCAAAAGCAAGGGAAAACGGGGTGTGACCCGTGGCCGACTTGTACGTTGTCCTATAGGCCCGTAGTGCCAAGGGTAATTCATCAACCCACATGGCTTTGGCCCTCTTCAATCTTTTCTTTAGAATGGATTTAATCACCTTGTTCGCCGCTTCGACTTGTCCGTTCGATTACGGATGTGCCACAGAGGTGTATCTTTTCTCGATATGATACTTCTGACAGAAATGTCAAAACTCGGTAGTGTCGAATTGGGTCCCATTATCGGTTACGACGCTTTTGGAATCCTAACCGACATATAATGTTCTTGACAATAAAAGTGATCGCTCGCTTGGTTGTGATCGTGGTCAAAGGCACTGCTTCTACCCATTTAGTGAAATAATCCATGGCTACAATAGCGAACTTTGCTCTGCCCTTTGCTATGGGAAGGCTCCCAATAATATCAATCCCCCACATAGCAAAAGGCCACGGGCTTGTCATTGTCTTCAACGGGCTAGGTGGTGCCTTAGGTATCTTGGACAATTTCTGACAAGCGTCACAACGTCGTGCATACTTGGCTGCATCCTTGTTTGTGGTAGACCAGAAATAGCCATACCACAATATCTTTTTTGCCAGCGTTTGCCCTCCGGTGTGATCACCATAGTTGCCTTCGTGGACCTCTTTCAGTACACGCTTGATGTCATCATAGGCGATGCACCGGAGGAGGGGCATCGAGAAACCTTGCCCGTATAAGACATTGCCTTGCAACACATATCGGGATGCTTTTCGTATAACTGCACGCCTCTCACTTTTCTTCGCCGGAAGCGTTCCACTTATCAAAAACTTTTTTAGAGGAGTCATCCATGACTCCCTCTCAGGTTCAATCTCTAGTACCAGATCAACTTCCATCTGATCTATGCTAGGAGACCATAGTACTTCAATTGGGACCAGCTCCGTATCCTGAGGATTATTTGAACTAGCCATTTTCTCTAACTTGTCTGCCTTTTGATTCTCCGTTCGGGGAATATGAGATATGTTGTGGTGGTCAAAACAATTCAGCAACTTCTTCACTTTTTCCAAGTATGATATCAGCCTTGGACTCTTAGCCTGAAACTTTCCAGTGACCTGGTTTACGACTATCTTGGAATCGCAAAAAATGTCTAGCTTTGTGATATCCAATTCCTTTGCGAGTTCCAGCCTGTCAGTTAGGGCTTCATACTCGGAGTCGTTATTAGTGGCTTGGAACTCCAGTTTAAGAGCATAATATATTAACCGTTTCTCTGGAGTTTCGAGAACCACTCCGGCGCCAGATTGTATGTCATTTTTAGCTCCATCAGTGTATAGTTTCCAGGCATTAGGGTCGAGGAGTAGCTTTGGCGGATCATCCTCTTCGGTTACTACATCATCTTCTGGGATGGTGAATTCTGCTATAGAATATGCAAGTGCCTGCCCTCTTATCGACCTTCGGGGTTGGAAGTTCAGGTCGAATTGACTCAACTCGAGGTTCCATTTGATCAACCTTCCTGATGCTTCTGGCCTTTGCAGAACTTGCTTTAGTGGGTGATCGGTGTGTACAGTAATGGGATGAGCTTGGAAGTAGTGTCAAAGTTTTCTAGATACAATTAGTAAGCTATACGCCAGCTTTTCTATTTTTTGACAATTCCGTTCTGCGACCGCCAATTTCTTACTCACATAGTACATCGGTCTTTGTACCTTATCGTCTTCTCTTGCCAAAGCCGAAATGATTGCGTGAGATGACACTGCCATGTACACGAATAAATCCTCGTGATCCACAGGCTTAGACAGTATCGGGGGTCTTTCTAGATGATTTAACAGATTCTGGAATGCTTCTATACAATCGGGAGTCCATTTAAAGTTGCGCTTGCCTCGCTTTATCAGCTCCAAAAACGGGATGCATTTATCTGTAGCTTTGGAGATGAACCTACTCAGCGCCGCCACCTTTCCAGCTTGGCTTTGGACATCCTTAATCTGCTTTGGTTCTTGGATATTTCGGATTGTTGTAATTTGATATGGATTGATTTCGATTCCACGCGAGCTGACGATGAATCCTAGAAATTTTCTAGATGCTACTCCAAATGAACATTTCAAAGGATTCAGCTTCATTCCATACTTCCGGAGAATCCCAAACATCTCTTCCAGATCGGTAGTATGATCTGACGATTGTCGGGACTTTACCAACATGTCGTCAACGTATACTTCCATCGTTTTCCCGATTTGGTTGTAGAACATTCTATTCACCAATCGCTGATATGTAGCGTCGACATTCTTCAAACCGAAAGGCATCACCACATAGCAGTATAATCCCAAGTCTGTAATGAAACTAGTATGCTCTTGGTCTGGGACATGCATGGGGATTTGATTGTACCCCGAGTATGCATCCATAAAAGAAAGAAGTTCATGACCCACGGTTGAATCTACCAACTAATCTATTCGAGGTAAAAGAAAGCTGTCCTTTGGGCATGCTTTGTTTAGATCTGAGAAGTCGATGCATGTATGCCACTTTCCATTGGCCTTTTTTACCAAAACCGGGTTTGAAATCCAGTCAGGGTATGTTGAATCTTTAATAAATCCATTACTCCTCATCTTTTTGACTTCTTCCTTTAAGGAGGAAGACTTCTCTGGGCCAAGCATTCGCTTTTTCTGTTTGACATGAGGATGTTTCGGGTTAATGCTTAACGAATGACTCATAATCGAGGCAGATATTCCACACATATCCGCATGGGTCCAGGCGAATACATTCAAGTTAGCTTTCAAGAAATTTGTTAATTCTTTGGCTCGAACAAGATCCAACTGGGATCCAATCTTCAGGACCTTCTCTGGGTCACTATCATCGATTGGTACATCCACAGTCGCTTCATTGGGAGTCGCCATTCTGCCCCTAGGCTCTTCATCCTCTCTGGGATCTATGTCCTCAGGAAACTCTCTGGGAGACCCTTTCGGAGGTATTTTCTTTAGTTGCTATGACGATTCCTCCTTCGGAGGGGAAGAACCACCTTTTGTTTCTACATCTTTCCCTTTGCAGAGCAATTTTAACTCTGCAATGTAGCATGCTCGTGCAACAACTTGATCTCCTCTGACTATGCCTATGCCGACATCCATCGGGAACTTCAACAACAGGCACCAGGGTGCAATGCAGGCCCTGAATTTGGCTAGAGATGGCCGGCCCAAAAAGGCATTGTACGGCGACTCAATGTCCAGGACTACAAAGGAGAGAATTTTCACTCTCTGACGTTCTCCTTCCCCAAGGGTTACTGACAATTCCACATATCCCATTGGAGCGGTCGAGGCCCCATTAAATCCACGTATCCAACCCTCGCATGGTTTCAAATCCTTTGGCTCGAGTTTCATTTGGTCAAATGTTTTCTTGAACAGAATGTTAGAACTCCCGTTATCTACTAAAACTTTATGAACTATAGCTAGACCGATGGTGACGGTGATCACTAATGGGTCTTCAGTTGGGGAGTGAACCCCAATACTCTCTCGCTCGAGAAATATGACGTCATCAGACATCGTCTTTTGTTGCTTAACCAGAGCATTATCCTCGGGGTTGCTACATTCCCCCACTTCAAAATGTTGTTTAGCTGCATTCACGTACTGATCCATAGCTCTAAAATTGTGCCCTGCCAGGTGAAGCCCACCAACTATGGTATTGATAACGATATTTTTTCCTTTTTGCAGAGCCGTTGGTTTGGCAGCAGGTTGACTTTGGTTCGGGGCTTTTACGGCTTGCCCCTTGTCCCTAGGAGTCACCTTATATTCATCAAGCTTTCCATCTCGGAGAATTTTTTCAATCAAGTCTCTCAAATGACGACATTCGTTTGTGGAATGACCATGAACCTGATGAAAAAGATAGAATTTCCCAGTTTCACGCTCTTTTTCCGTACAATCTCTCGGAGGAGGCATTTTGTATTGGAGGACATTATATGTATCTAGGAAGATGTTTTCCAACGTATCGTTTGACGGTGTGAAGCTCTCAAAAGGTCTAGGCCGGGATCTTCTCTGAGAGTCATTTCCTTGATTTCTCTTCTGATTATTGTTATTACTATTCCCCGATTGGCGACCATTGCCTTGATTCTTGTTCCCGACATTAACTTCAACTTTTCCTGAGCTATCTCCCGTTTGCTTAATGGTCACATTGCTTGGGATATCCTCCTTATCAGCAGCCTTCCTCTTTCGGTTGGCGTAAATTTCCTCTTGACGCATGCAGATGTTGGCCTTTTCGTAAAATATCTCTCTGGTTAACGGTGGTTTACTGGCCTGGTATCTTCCAAACTCAGTATCCTTATCCACTCCATCAATCAGAGCCATCAAAACAGTTTTTTCATGGGGATCTCTAACCTCTGTGACCGTTAAATTGAAGCGATCTAAATAGGACCTCAAAGATTCGTCTGGACATTGCTTAATGAGGGACAACTCAATGACATTCTTAGATCTACGGGCATGTAATCGGAAATGATTTACAAACTGTTCACTTAATTCCATAAAATTGGAGATCGATCGCGCTGGCAAACGAGTGAACCACATTAATGCCGTATCCTCCAGGAATATCGGGAACGCCTTACACTTCACGGCATCGGAAGCGGCATCTGCATTCGTGTACCATGAATATCTCATCAGGTGCTGAACTGGATCAGCCTTTCCCGCATAACGGTTCATGGATGGCATGTTAAATTTCCTCGAGAATCGAACCTCTAAAATATCATCTGTAAAAGGCGAATGACTACGGCCTATACCCCAATCTTCGATTCTTTTTCTGTGACTTTCCATCATCATTTGCCTGATCATGGCTTCGAATTCCGCATGGGTCAAAGTGGATTCGGGATCAGCACTTCTTGCCCAGTGAGCCCCTCCAGCATTTCTTTGACATGCTGCTGCAAGGTCTGGGTCCTGGACAGAACTCCCTTACCCCCTATTACCGCGATCAGTCGCACGACGAGCAGGAGGAACAAATCGATTCTGAGCAGGATCAATAACGCCTCCTTTCCAAGGCGGCAAATGGGCTCATTTAAGTTTCGGTTATTGGTTTCCTGATTAATCATTTCTATATTCTCAGCCCTTTCCAATGGAGGCCATCACCGATTTCTCCGAGGTTCTTCAGATGAGGATGTATGTTCCGGGGATAAAGGGTAAGCTGGACGTGGCGAAACCTGCCTTTGAATATCGCCAATTCATCTGCTTAAGGTAGTAATATTCTGACGCAGCAACGAGCTCTCCTACCTTTGAGCGACCAATTCATCAGTTTGCATGTCCAATGCTTCAAGTATTCGAGCCAGATGTCCTTCAATAACTAGAGCAAAAGGGTTGAACTAGTCATCTTCATCTTCTCTTATACGCAAGGAACTTGAACCGGGCTGAGCAGAAGTACCAGCACGAGCGTAACGAGCCATAATTTCCTTCCCAGGTCGGGTAGTAATCTGATTGTCAGTTAGGATCGTGGTCCTCCTAGGATGGTCGCTCGTGGTACCCCCTTGATGTCGGTTCATGGTGATAGACGTAGGAGGGGTCGCGGCGTGGTCCTGCGATCGGGTAGTGACTCCTTCAGCTGTCTGGTTCGTTGCACTATCACTGGATCGGATTGCCCCTACATTACCACGATCCGAGAGCTCTTCTTCAACCTGTTCGTGCATGCTTTCTTCAATTGCCTCGTTAACAGCTTCATTCTCCTGCGAAGCTCGTACTTCCTTAGACTTCTTTCCAGCCATGATATCTGAGCTTTACTGAAATCTTCGAAAATTGAAACAGTGGAGTTTTGGACTGTTTTCTTCGGACTTGACTATCCAAACAATAGAACTACAATCCAATATGCTGAGACTCAGATTCTCAGTGAAAGCACCAAAATGTTAGATCCAAAATTGGGTCTAACACCTGAAATGTTCTAATTTGGGGGGGGGGGGATTAATATCAGAAAAAATGCAAGAAAAAGCAGAAAAGACACAAGGTTTATAGTGGTTCGGCGTTAAGGAGCCTACGTCCACTTTATATCAATGATTATACTTAAGATTCGAGTACAACCAATGATTTATCTCTCAACCTCACTTTTACAATATTGATTCACTCAATAAATTCAAGATATCTCTGAGTAGAAATAATGGAGATATGATAATGGTGGAATCAGAGCTCCGAATTGCCAAAAGATCCTGAAAAATGCCAAGTCTGGGCTATTTATAGGTGATACTTGCAGACGGATCATGGCCATACGTGTCACAAATCCTGATGATCTTGGACGGGTTCGTAGCCTGATGGAGAAATGGTCAAAATGACAGTTATGGATAGGTGGCATAAGATCCTTCATCTTCGGGTCGTGGATGACTTGGTCATAGCCTTCACCTCTCAGCTTCAGGGATCAGATCATGGTAATGACTCAGGTGTGGATGGATCGGATCGCTGTAGGGAACCGCGATCGAGGTGGCGTAGCAGTAGTGTCACGATCCGGTAGGTGCTTGGTGACCACGATCCGGGTTTCATGGCTTTTATGAGTAAAAGTCCATATGTGTGAATCTTGGTGGCTTGATCCAAAAGCTAGCCAACAGATACACTCAAGAGAAATGAGTGGTCGGTCATGTGTGGCCGGATTGTAAGATTTTCTTGTTGAACCCAGTGTGTTCCCTTCTAGAGACACACTATCAGAAGGTGGTTCCTTACCTTGTCATAGTTGAAAACCCAATCTCTAATAAGCACCAGTGGTTTTGAGTGTATACTATATGTGGAGCATGAGGTGCAAGAATTCCCCTAGATTGCTATTTATTTGTGTTTAGACATTATTATAATGCCAGAATAATATATGATTCCAAAATGCTTTGGGTTATCGCAAGGTAAAAATCGTCCGTGTTTATGTGGATTGGTCTTATGATTATCCTTTTCTTTTGGAAAGAAATGTTTTGACTTTAAATCAAGTTGGATGATGTTATAAACTTAGTGAGTTTTCTCACTCTGGTTCACCAGACTGATGCGGCATTTGAAATGCTCGGGTTAGACCGGGTTTTACAGGTTTAGGTTAAGATCCTATGAATTTCAAAAGATGTGCTAGAGGAGTTCGAACATATGATATATGTCTACTGTGTATTCCACCGTGTGTTGTATATGAGGACAGATTATTATAACTGTCCAAATGTGTTGATGTGCTCTGATGATTGTAAGTTTTATTTCAAAGCTCTCAATAAAGTTTTATTTCTATATTATATTTTATTCAGCTGTGTTGTGAGACTCTGATGTTGTTGTGTTGTTCTTCTTCTTCGTTTTCTTTTATTCTAATATTTCTTTCATTCTTATCTCACCCTCTAATTTCTTTCTATTAATTATCTGGTGTTTTCGGTACTTTAGTTCTGGCAAGTAATGAGGGTTTGTGTATTATCGTTGGAATTCAAGCGTCGAATTCCTCGGGTTGTTACATTACTATTCTGTCTATTATGGTATCCAACGTTCACCTTTACTGTCCTGGAATTATCTCTGGACCGCTTCACTGCCACATTACTTTGAACTGCCTAATAGATTGAGTCGTCAACTCTTCTTTTTTGATTATTCCTTACTTGTTCAATATGCAAGTGCACGGTTTCCTTCTCGTAAAACACGTCAAGATTTGAGGGAGGCTTCCCAGTCAAAATTTCCTGAACTCAGTCTCATAATTGACACCATTCACCAATGTCATCAACACTGAGTATGGATTGAGATTGGTGACTTCGTAACGACCGTATTGAAACAGTCAAGGTAACTTTTGAGTTACTCCCCTTGATCTTGAGTTATTCGGGAGAAGGACATCACATTCTTAGATTTGGCGGCGTGAAGATGAAATTAGTACAAAAACTTTCTACCCAAATCTTCAAAATTAGGTACCGACCTCGGAGGTAGCCAAGTGAACCACATAAGTGCAACCCCATCAAAGTAGATAGGGAAGGCCTTGCATTTAATGGTGTTCGAGGTTGTGTCGCATTCATGTACCAGGAAATACTGGATTGGGTCAGTTTAGCTAAAATAATGACCTACCTTTATTAGATTGAACATTTCAAAAATTCAGCTTCCAAGATGTCATGAGCGAATAGGGTATAACTACACTCTAATCCCCAATATTCATTGGTATACCCTTTTCTGTCATTCATAATTTGATGCACCGTCGCTGCTACCACGACATTGGTCAGCACGTGTTAAATTTCTGAACTCTCATCTCATTAAGCCCCTTTGTTCCGGCTTCACGAAACATCGCTTAGGCCGCCTTTCGGGCGTATCTCTTGGCCTTTATTGTCTCGGTCGATCACAAGACGCAATGGAGGAAGTGTGGGTGCACAAGTTGCTCTAGAAGCATCAGGCTATCTTAGTGGAGGAGTTTTATGGTTTAGCAAAGATGTGGGCTTGACTAATTCCGATTCGATATTTCTTGGATCGGCATGGTCGACCAGACCAGTTCCTTTGGTTCGAACAGGGAGCATAACGAACTGGAGATCTTGTATATTCTGGCCTTTCGTACGAGCGTCTTTGCCTTGGCCGCTCTTGACTCCTTTTAAAAGATGATGAGCCCTCACCTGCTTGTCGATTCATTGGGGAAGGGGTTCTTTGTCTCTTGAACTCTTCCCATTACCTAACCATCATGTCCATGTCTTGTCTTATCGGCTTGTTCTCACACCTTTGAGAATTTAGAGCCGAAGTTTTCTCATCCAATCTATTCAGAACCAGCATGAAGTCATCTTGTATGGTGAAGGCCGTTGCAGGGGATCGGTCGGTTGGAGCTTTGGAAGTGGAAGCAACATCCTGAGCCTAATTCAATGTCGAATCGGGGGCTGGAGCAGCCTGCTGAGTATTTCTATTTGAAGCCCCGAAGGAAGCTCTATTCTTTTTAGCTCTTGTTGACACCATTTTTTCGCTGGAGTTATCGGGAATGTTGGAAAACTAGGAAAACTGGGATTTTCTCTCCAAACTTGACAATTCAAAAAGTAGATTTAAAAATCTTTAACTATTGAGAAATCGTCAATTCCCAGTGAAAGCACTAATGTGTTGATGTTGAAAAGTGGCACAAACACCCAAATTGAAATGTTGTAGAGAAATAAATGAAGAAATATAAATGAAAACTAGAAAAATGCAAACACACATGAATTTATAATGGTTCGAATTTAGCGAGCCTACATCCGCTTTATAATTTCTTATATAACTTGAAGAAACTAATGATGGTTGAAATCCTCTCAAACTCGAATACAATGCAGTATTCCATTGTGTATTGAATATAAGTGTGCCAAAAATCCCCTTTTATTAGCTTTAGAGGGCAATTTATGGGTAGGGCAAGAGGTCATTTCGATATACCCATGTGGCAGCCGATCTGGGTATGTAGGAGGAGGTTGGAGAACGTCTTTAGTCCATGCAACAACTCGTCCTGATCCAAAATTATACACATGGCGTTAGATCCGAACTTTTAGCAAGTGGTGGAAAAGTTCTTTTCGGAGTTCGAGCGGTTCTCTAGGCAGGCTCAATATGTTTGAACCGACAATGTCAAGGTGAATGTTTACCTATTCGGAGACTTCGAAGGTAGCGCCTTACCGAGCCGAGACAATACCGATCCAAAGGAACCAGAGTTGGTATCGATCCGGAGCTTTCCAGAATTTGGCCTAGCCAAACTGACCTCTTGTCAAACCGGAGACGAGGATGTATTCCTTGACCTCTTTGATGTGTGGTGAACGAGCTTTATATAATCTCATCTCGTATGTCGATGACCTTGACGGCCTTATCAAAAGGTAGGTCAACAGTTTTCAAACTAGAACAGCCTTACTAGTAGCACTCTTTGTCTCATAAAAAGATAACAACTTGTCTAACAAATCCTCCGCGGATGCACAAATTGCAACATGATGGAAAACTGAATCATCGAGGTACTGGTGGATTAAAAAATTGCATTCCTATCCATTTTTCTTCATCTACATTAGATGGCTTCTTTCCATCACTATCAATCGGATCATGAAGATCATTGAGGTGCATAAGATCCTCCTAATTAGGCTTCCAAATATCCTGATTGCTCTCGTGAAGGATAGCCATCTTTGAAAACGAAATCATATATGGCATCAATAACTTTTGAAACAACAAAATTATTCTAAGCTTTGCGATTGTCTGCTCCGATACGAACTGTTGTGCCCTAAAATAGGGCGACAGCGTTTCACAGGAGCTAATATGGGGAACTTTGTCACCAAAATCACAAAGAAATAACTTAAACTGAAAACAAGACGGAGTTGACTCAAAAATACAATAACACAAGATATTCCATCCAACCATCATCTTTATTGATTCACAAAATTTTGTTTGCAATTAATATAACAAACTAAAATAAACAAAATATGATTAAATTTATAACCAAGTTAGGAAAGGGAAAGAATATCTGGGTGACTAAAATTATTGGAGAAGAAGTAACATGAAGAATGATTGCTAACCCTTGACCTGGAGATTATCTCAAAATTAAGACCCTCTAATATCGGTTGCATAATGTTTCAAATCTGAAAGCAACTTATATAAGAGAGTAGAAAACCTAGAAAAATATCTAAATGGCATCTTCAAAATATCACAAATCAAATTTGAGAAAGGCTCGGTCAGATGCTGAAATTTCTGGCTCAGACATTTGGGAAGAGCGACCAGATGTCTAGGTTAAGTCTTGGTAAAACTTCAGATCCAATCCTAGATGTCTGGTACCTTCAACTTCATAGTTTGCCTCTTTCCCCATGATCCCATGTATATCAATCGTACTTTATTTTTTTTGAAATTTTATCATTGAAGCTTGATACCTGTTTCTCACGTGTACATAATAGTCAACTATCTTTTGATTACATCTGTATTGATTCAACAATTTGATAAAAAATGATTTTTCTTTTTCTTTTTTTGATCTTGGTAATTATTAGATAGTGGTATAGCAAATTCTGCAATAAGCCTTTGACAATTTGTACATAACGGAAATATAGACATGTTAACAGGTAAAATCACAATATTTGAACTTTTAATTTTAGATCCCAAGTAAAAAGTAATTTACACTGAAACGGATTAGTTAATCAATGAATTTATTTTTGGAGGACATTACATTGATGAATGAGATATTGTCCCAACAAAACAAAAATATTAAATTTTCATATTTATATAGTACTTCTCTTAAACCTGTATTGGGCCTTAGGGTCATGTAATTTTGGATGATGGGTAGAAGCTATATTGTTATAAACTAACACACACACACACGCTACGCGCTTTTCTCATACCAAATCGAGTTGAGCATGGATCCAATAAGAGTGGACCATGTTATATTTATAAGTGGATAATTTTGATAGCTTAAATTCGGACAAAAATGACTTTTGGTTTTAACAATCGCACTTGTTTGCACGGGCATAGATTTTTCCAATGAAAATGGCCATTGCAACTGTTCGAATGGACCTTACTTTTCAAACTAAAATTACTATTATGGAAAAAACATTGCATAGTAAAATTGTTGCAAAATTGAAATAAAGCGACGTGATCTTTCCCAACGGATGTACCCATTGTGAATTCTCCTACAAAGAAGGAAACCTGATCACTTTCTGACTCCAATTATTCTCTTCTTCTTCATTTATGAAAAAATTCCAAGTAGTCTTACATATCACATAGAAGATCATGTGTACCACAATCTTGAGCAGATCATTATCTGTTGTATATTTAGAAGACTTTGAATAAATTCTTAAGGAAATTGTCATGGCAATCGTCAAATGAAAATTTTCTTCTATATCTCGTTCAGATTATTACTCTTATTTACATATATTTCTGCAATCTTTCCTATTGGAGGATATACTGCTTCTACTGAATAGTGAAATGATAGTTGTCGATGTAGCCTAACACGCTACTTTGATGCTATTATTATTACTATAGTTTGCTGTTGTAGATTCGTTATAACAACTGTTGTTGAGAATATCAAAATAGTGGAAATTTGATTTTTATACTTGTATAAGGAGTTTATAACTAATTGGTCTCTATTTTGGTATACTTGTTGTATAACATCTTTAAACTTTACATTAAATAATCTGTTTAGAGGAGATGGCAATGAATTCTTGACATCAAAGAATCAAATGTTCTTTTGTATCACAACAATAGGGCTGTATAAATGCATTGAGAGGATGACCAAAGCCTAAAGACAGACAAACTGGAGAAAAGGCACTGATATGTTTCTCGACATTGACTCACGGACGCATTCAGATTTCCTATGCCGAAACTAGATTCTGAATTATTCAGATATGATACTATATAAAGTGTATCAGCCACACCAGACAGCAAAATCCCTACAGACTACACTTGCAAACAAATACAAGATGCAGAATGTCAGTTTAAAGAAGTTCATAGTAGAAAATTTTAAGGACTACAACATGGTGAGTTGCAAACCCATAACTACTCAATTATAGGAACTCTAACTTATAAGCCATGAACCTAAATCGAGAGGACATAAATTTGGAGAATCGTTCCTAGTTGAAGCGATAACAGGAAAATTACCATCATCTTGGAGAGACTACCACAACTATCCGAACTATAGGAAAAAGAAGTTTTTCTAAGAAGATCACCTTGTTAGATCAGAAACTGAGGTAGATAATCGTGGAATAATACAATCCAAAAGCGATTAGCATTTGTTACACAATCGAAAAGTGAATAGGCATTTGCTACACAATCCAAAAGCGAGTAGGCATTTGTTACAGAAGGGTCAAAGAAGAAAAACACTTCAATAACAAAAATAAAAGCTTCTCTAATTAGAGAAAGGCACTAGATAACCAATCCAAAGAAAAACAAATGAAGAAGTTCAAAGGTGAATGTTGGATTTGCGGAAAGATATGGCAACCCACCGCTAAGTATTGCAGGCGTAAGAAAATAAAAGACAAATCATTTGCGAATATAGTGGAAATTTTGAGTTTAAATATTGAGGAATTGAACTTTTCAGAAGTCTTTCAGAATGTAACTTAGTACCAAATCCTGCATAGTGGAGGGTAGACACAGGTGTTAATAGTCATGTCTGTCCTGACATATCTATGTTCTCCACTTGCACGTAATAAGGTCAGGAAGAAAAACTCTTCATTGGTAATTCTGTAGTTTCCATGATCGATGGTAATGTCATCATCCCTCTCAAATTTACGTCAAGAAAAACTATTACACTGAATAAAGTTCTTCATGTTCTGGATATCTACGAGAATCTTATCTCGACCTATGCTCTCAAAGAAAGGATTTCAAATGATCTTCGAGTTAGATAAAGTAGTTTAGTTAAAGACTGAAATTTATATAGGAAGGGTTAATTATGTGAAGACATGTTTAAGGTAAATGTAGCTATATTAGATAATAATACTATGTATTTTGATTATGCTATGGATAAAAATGAAGTTTCTTATTTGATTGGGCATGAAATTCTATTATGGCATGATCAATTATGAAAATAAATTTTCGAAAAACGAAAAAACTTGCAAATTTATGATTAATATCTAGATTCCAAATAGATGAAATCTACAAATATGTGACATGTGTAATCAAAAACGGTTAAAAAGCTATTTCATGCTATTAACAGAAGTAGTGAAGTACTAGTGATGGTTCATACCGACTTATATGATTTCTGATCATTACCTACAAGAATTAAGAAAAAGTATTTTATCACATTTATTAACGATTATATATGATATTGCTATGTATATCTTTTAAATAGTAAAGGTGATGTAATTACGTCATTTACAAAATACAAAGAAAAAGTAGAGAATCAACTTAATGAAAGAATCAAGATACTGAGATCTGATCGAGGCAAAGAATATGAATCACCATTCGAACAATTCTTTACATAAAATGGTATAATTCATCAAAATCACAATAACATATTATTGTATTACTGTAACAACCCGGATTTTCCACCTTCGAAAATTGACACTTAATATAAACCTGATATTCAAATGCCAAAAATTCAGATGTCGGAATCCATGTCGTCTGGGGAAATAACAAATTAGAGATAAAAACACAATGAAACATAACAACTTTCTCCATTAATACAACTTTCTCCATTAATACAACATATAAGTTGCATAAGACCACGAGTGATAAATTAGAGTGTAATACACCAAAATTTAATGCATTATTACCATACTATAATGACAATATAGTGAATATTATATAATTAAGTATTTAGAATTATACAAAATTGACTTTACCATTGCATTTGTCTTGGAATTCTGGCTTAGATAGACCCTGAGTTTGCGTAAATCGGATAACGTATGAGTAAGTTATGAACCTAAGAAGTTTGTATACATATAAGTGGGTTAGATATAAACATATTCAAAATATTTCAAATCGAGAAGTCAACGTAGAAATTAACGTACCTGGGACGACCCACAATGGGCCTGGGTTGACCTAAGTCAAGTGGGGTCAACCTATGGGTCGACCCAATAGGTCGGTGGGTCGGCCCACCCAGATGTAGGGCGGATCCTTGGCTCTGAACTTGGACTGTTTTGTTGGCTAGGTTCGTTTGCTGACTCAGCACGACGTGTATGGCTTAGATTGAGAATCTAATATCTAATGGTTAAGGGTTGGCTATGTTAATCTATAAGAAGGGGCCCTCTCTCCCATTTTATCCACACACAATTCTTCACCTCTCTCTCTGCCTCCATGACATATTCTAAATTAAATAATAAAATGGGGAGATGCTGCTGAAATCTAGATTAACAAAGAAGATTCAAGATCTATAACCAACCTCCAACCCTGCAATCAACAAAAAGATAGGAGTGGACTTTTCTACGATGGCATATATATATATATATATATATATATATATATATATAAAGAGATATAATCTCTTCTTACCAAGACCCGCTGTGAGTTTCATGTTATTTTCAGATCTGATACCTAAAATTATATCATGAGAGTAAATAAAAGCGGATCTAGAACATACAGTACCTATAAGTTATACTTGTTCTTATACCTGTTATTCATCTATGTCGTTGTTAAAATGATGTATGTTCTTTTACTATTAGTTGATTAATTAGTTATGGGCATCTATCTTCCTTTTCCCTATTCCCGCTATTTTAGTTTATTTCCAATCTTGCTTATATGCCTATTCATATATATTGATTTGATTCTATTCTCCTCCTTTTATTTTCCCCTTTTATTTATGCTAAGTCTAGGCCATTGGAAGCCTAGGCCATGTCCGATTTAAGATTGCGAATAGTTAAAATTGGGATAATAAGAAATTACATGAAAAAGGGGTATTTGGGCATATTGTTAAATTAAGGACTGTTAAACAGTAATTTGGGACAAGGGTAATATGCATATACTTCTACTTATTGTAATTTGGGAAAATATATTGTAACACCCCACTCCCGCTATGATCACTCACTAAGGGAATGCCATAGCATCGGTGGAGTATTTTAGTGAATATAGAACAGAAAAATTACAACAAGACAGATATAAATAGTACTTGAAATTTAAAACATCATCTCATAACAGCGGAAGTAAAACATGTCTGGTTACATCATAAAACCACAATAAAAGTCAAGTACAATATCCATCAAAATAAAGAAGTACATAATCCCACTCTCGTACAATAGCCATTACAAAAGAAAAGATAACTGGGTAACTGGAGCTTTACATCTATCCAAGCTCCTAAAGACTGGAACAGCAATCCGATCAAGCTCCACTAGTGCTAGGATCCACCGTAGGACCTGAGGGTTGGGAAAAAAGATAAAAACAACGGGGTCAGACATAAGTCTGAGCGAGTCCTATAACTTTAACAATACAATCGTTAAAGTAACCAGAGAAGACATAAACTGATATACGGTAACTAATGGGGATGAATGGCTACACTAAGCAGTCAACTAAACTAAGATAAAAGATAAAGACGCATCTACCCTTCCAAAGGTAAATTACTAAACTGCACCACACCAGTCATTCCTAACTTAAAGGTTGATCCCACCCATGGACTTATAAAATTAACTTAATAGTTCTCGCGTACCCCTAGGTGACTAAGTAGACGCCACGGGGCCCTACAATCCACTAGGTGTACACACTACTCCCCATTCAATCGGCTCCCTAACGTAGATACCCGTGCTGGCCCCACCGTGGGGTGTACCATTCCCCAACGTGGCAACCTGATAAAACTAACGGTGCACGGCTTATATCTACACGATGCAACAACGTCTTATTTACCAGCCCGGGTCCACACACGCATATGAAACCCGTTGGTCATGCGTTGCCACCGCTAACCCATTTTGGCCTCTTATAGTCAAGCCCAGTATGCGTGTCCCGTCCTCGACATGGGTCGAGCCCACTAAGATACGTATGGGTTACTGGTTGAAATGGGCCCCCAGCACAAGCCATCCCCCTAAGCTTGGCCCACACACTAGTGTTTCCCACTTAACCCTTTAATCATGTTTAATTACATGTTTCATCTTGGTTAAGTAATTTATCATATTTTCTATTGGGAACCACTAGCAATTTCCACATACCACCCAAGGTACCCACTTAACCCCCATGCCCCACTACATGCTTATCTGGTTAAGTGTTTCTTAATTGATTAACACCGTAACCGTGTAAAGGACCCCTCACATTGGACCGTCATTTGTAGATGCCTGGTTAAGCCGGTAAACTTCGGGCAGTCTTACACTACAAACGGGTCCAACCTCGTGTCATTTACCCTTGTTACGTATTTAATTTATGATTAAGACCCCTCACATTGGACCGTCATTTGTAGATGCCTGGTTAAGCCGGTAAACTCCGGGCAGTCTTATACTACAAATGGGTCCAACCTCGTGTCTTAATCGATTAATTACTCCTAATTAATCACCCCCATAATTTGTGTTAATTATCCTGTTTATTTTAGGAATATGGGTACACCTAACTTAATAGGCAAATTCCCAACTCCAAAGTGTGGGTACACCTAACTTAATAGGCAAATTCCCAACACATAGTATGGGTACACCTAACTTAATAGGCAAATTCCCATACTATGTTCATTTATTTTATGTTATGCATAATTATATTAATTTCACACAATCTTATTAACATATGCATTGAATTAACCCCATCGTTCCCACGTAATTTCGTTCTCATGACATAACACATATAAAAGGTGTCAACTTGCATATGTATGAACATGTTTCAAAGGTGCCATCTTGCATATTATCAAACACATAACTTGCATATGAACTTGCATAACATGTCACATAACTTGCATATAATCTTGTATAACATGTCACATAACTTGCATATTAACTTGTATAACATGTCACATAACTTGCATAACATGTTACATAAACTTACATATTAACAAATACATGACTTGCATATGAACTTGCATAATATGTCACATAACTTGCATATGAACTTGCATAACATGTTACATAAACTTACATATTAACAAATACATGACTTGCATATGAACTTGCATAATATGTCACATAACTTGCATAACATGTTACATAACTTGCATATGAACTCATAAACTTGCATATGAACTTGCATAACATGTTACATACTTGCATATGAACTCATAAACTTGCATATGAAGAAACATACAACTTGCATAATTATCATACATGTAACTTGCATATTATCATACATGTAACTTGCATATTAACATATGATCACAAAGCACAAAACTTGCATAACCCACATACATTAGCAAACTAACATCATGTCATATGACTTAAAACCCATTAATCCCCGAACAAAACCATATGATCTCATCATATCTCATCTACTTAGTTTAGCAATTGATCATTAGAGTGATAGAAACTCACAACTAGCCAATTTGCACTCCAAATGAAGAAGATTAAGATGCTTAGAATGGATTAGAGGTTGATTAGAGAGTGATTAGCTTGCAACCCTCTTCATAAATTAGTGGAGGCTCCTTCTAAGATTTAATTTGGCGGCATGTAGCCCTCAATTCTATTTTTAGTATGGATTAGGGTAGGTTTAGGGTGTATTTATAGATTTGGTGAGTGTTTTAGGCCCTTAGATTAACCCTAAATTAGATTAGGACCCTTAGATTTCGGAACCTTCCAGAAACCAGCCCTAAGACCAAGCCCAAACCCCAAACTGGTGCACCCAACCACAGAACTCTCTAGAAACTGTGCAGGTTTCCTGTCCCGACATGGGCGCACTTCCCAAGCGCGCCAGTGTATTTTTGTACTGGCGCACTTCACAAGTGCGCCAGTGCATTTCTGGCCTGTTTCGGGTTTTTCTGCCTAACTTCGTTCGTCCATATCTCTTTCATACGGTACCCGTTTTACGCAAACTCGGACTCTATTTCGTGTATTTTTCCGAGACGAACGCAATGACGCAGCCCGTTTCCCCTGATTCCCATATCTGAGATTAATTATACTTTAATTACTAACCATTAGTGTTAATTGAAATTCGGGGTGTTACATTCTCCCCTACTTAAAGGATTTCGTCCTCGAAATCTCTAAGTCAAGAAGAACGTATCCTACCAACCAAACAACCATCTACTAAACCATCAACCACAAGCAACCATTATCCTTAGAAACTTCTAATAATGTATGAACATATGCAGAAAGTGTGTGTATATGTCCGTATACTAATGCAAAATCAGGCGGTCTACTGATTCAGTCGACCTCCTTAATGCAAACCATGATAGTGCCATGCATCCAATATGTATGCGAAACCCTATTGACACATACAATTTCTATATGCGTGCACAACCATACACAAAAATGCATCATCCACATGATAACACAGCCATGATACATCCATCAATCTAACTACCACATCCATTTATGCGATATGCAACATGAAGTGACTGAGCCGATCTAGTGCCTAATGTGTGTGTATATGCATCCACGAGCAACCACTAGCAAACAATTGCATCCACATGCATCCATCAACCATAACATGTTTCAAACACATGTTTCAACCATAGGTACTAGCGAGAGGATATACTAAAGATAAGATAAGTACTAGACAAGCGATAAAGGAGAAGTTAAAAGACATACTCTAAAAAAGAAATGGGTACAAAGAACGCATCTTCGCTTCCATCTCCCAAGTAGCATTGCTTTCGTCATCTCCCCATTGCACTTTAACTAGCTGAACTTCCCTATTCCTCAACTTCCTAGTTTCTGACCCAAGGATGCGAGTAGGAGCTCGTCGAATCGTCGCATCACGCTCTACCTCTACATCTCTAAGCAAGCTCGGCTCTACCACCTCTGCGGTCTCATGTAAGCACTTCCTCAAATGTGATACATGGAATACATCATGAACACCACTAAGTCTGTCGGGCAACTCCACCCTATATGCCATCCGTCCAATCCTTTCCTTAATAGGAAAACGGCCCAACAAACCTCGGTGCTAACTTCCCAACGGACCCAAAGCGAACAACATTTCTCAACGGAGATACTTTGACAAAAACCATGTCCCCAACCTCAAACTCAAGATCCGTCCTTCTCCGATCCGCATAAGATTTCTGTCTATCTTGCGCTGCCTTCATCCTTCTTCGAATCAAATCAATCTTCTCTGAAGTCTCTCTAACCATATCTGGCCCAAGCAAGATCTTATCCGTAGATTCCCACCAACATGTAGGAGATCGACAAGGCCTTCCATAAAGAGCTTCGAAAGGTGCCATGCCAATACTAGACTGAAAGCTGTTATTGTATGCGAACTCCACCAAAGGAAGATGTTCTTCCCATGTACCTCCAAAATCCAAGATACAAAGCCTCAAAAGATCCTCTAAGATACGGTTCACCCTCTCGGTCTGACCGTCCGTCTGAGGATGATATGCGGTGCTCAAACACAACTGAGCCCCTACTGCCTCTTGCAAACTTCTCCAAAACTCACTAGTGAAGATAGGATCTCGATCACTCACAATGCTGGATGGTACGCCATGCAATCTAACAATCTCTCTAACATAGACTGAAGCAAGCCATGGAGCGGTCCTCTTACTCTTCACGGGTATAAAATGGGCACTCTTGGTAAGTCTGTCTACCACAACCCAAATTCCCGTATTGCCCTTCCTCGATCTCGGTAACCCATCGATGAAATCCATCGAGACACTATCCCACTTCCATTGCGGAACTTCCAATGGGTGTAGCAACCCACCGGGTTTCCTTTGCTCCGCTTTAACTTGTTGGCACACTAAGCATCTAGCCACATACTCGGCCACATCTTTCTTCATACCGGCCCAGAAGAAAACTCTCTTCATGTCTTGGTACATTTGGTCTCCACAGGGATGAATAGTCATCCTTGAACGATGTGCATCATCCAAAATAGCCTTCTTCAAACCCTCATCTTGCGGTACACAAAGTCTACCGTCTCTATGCAACCATCCCCTATCATCTATGGTGTATCTACCCAAATGGCTGGACGACTCCCCCCTTATAAGCTTCTCTACCAACTCAACCAACTGTGGGTCGTCTCGCTGAGCCTCGCCAATCCGTCCCAAAAGAGTAGGTCTAACCTCCAAGGATGCTAACAAACCAGGTACAAAGTCAACAGAAGGTCTGAAGTCGAACAAAGAAAGAAACTCCAAGCTTCGCCGTTCCACGAACAATGGACTCAAAGATAGCCTTTTTCTACTCAAGGCATCCGCCACCACGTTACCCTTGCCAGGGGTATATGCTATCTCGAAATCATAGGATGCTAAGAACTCCATCCACCTTTGCTATCTTAAGTTTAAATCCTTCTGAGAGAATAAGTACTTCAATGATTTATGGTCAGTGAACAACTCGAATCTCTCACCAAGAAGATAATGGCGCCAAGACTTAAGTGCGAAAACAATCGCGGCCAACTCTAGATCATGGGTAGGGTAATTCTTCTCATGCACTCTCAATTGCCTCCCTCCATAGGCTATTAACCTTCCCTCCTGCATCAAGACTGCGCCTAACCCTGTCCCACAAGCATCGGTATAAACAACAAACGGCTTACTCCCATCTGGAAGCACTAAAATTGGAGCGGTGGTCAAAGCTCTCTTTAATCGTCGGAAAGCATCATCACAATCTACGTCCCATGAGAAAACCAGATTCTTCTTCGTCAAGCGGGTTAATGGGGCTGATATCCTCGCGAAGTCTTTGATGAACTTCCTATAATATCCTGCCAACCCCAAGAAACTTCTTACTTCGGTAGCATTTCTAGGAACTTTCCAATCCTGGATAGATACTATCTTTGCGGGATCCACAGCTATCCCTTCCTTAGAGACCACATGCCCTAAGAATCGCACTTCTCTTCTCCAAAAATGACATCTAGAGAATTTAGCTTTAAGACTATGTGCTCGAAGAGTCTCCAACACTTCTCTGAGATGTAAGGCATGCTCTTCTTCACTCTTGGAAAAGACCAAGATGTCATCCACAAAGACCACTACAAACTTATTCAGATACTCTCTGAACACTCTACTCATCAGATCAACAAAGTATGCAGGGGCGTTTGTCAACCCAAATGGCATCACAAGCCACTCATAAAAACCATCCGGAGTCCGAAAAGCAGTCTTCTCTGTACTGTCCTCCGCCACTCTCAACTGATGAAACCCTGTAGCTAAGTCCATCTGCGAAAACACTGAGGCGCCAACCAACTGATCAAAGAGATCATCTATCCTCGGTAATGGGTGTCTATTCTTCTTCGTGAGCTTATTAAGTTCTCTATAATCCACACAAAGTCTGAGGGACCCATCCGCCTTCGTGGCAAATACTACTGGAGCTCCCCACTCCGATATACTTCGCCTTATGAACCCCTTCTCAAGCAACTCCCCTACTTGCTTATGAAGTTCTCTTCTCTCACGAGGAGCCATGTGGCGCACTGACAAAGACACTGGTTTGGCATTATCCACCAAATAAATTCGGAAATCTATCTCCCGCTTCGGAGGCAAACCCTTCACCTCTTCAAACACATCCGGATATTCCCGGACCACTCTAACAGAACGCAAACTCTCGACCGAAGCATCGAGCGATTCAAGATAACTTAGCAAAACAGATTCCATGGGATTACAAGAGATCTCGAGAGTATTACCCAAGCGGGTCATAAGCCTGACAACTCTCCTTTCACAATCAAGAACGACACCATTACTGGATAACCAGTCCATGCCCAAAATCAACCCATAGCCTGTGAAGCCCAATACAAAAGCATCACATCCAAACTCAACGCTAAGTATAGAAATCTTCAAACCCAAACATATCATAGACAGATATATGGAGCCCCCAATTGGGTTTGAAACAACCAAGGGATCATCAACTAGACTGGTGTCTAAGTGCAGTGACTCAACTAACGATGATGAGATAAAAGAATGCGATGCGCCAGAGTCAAACAAAGTACGAACTGGATGATCAAACAGAAAAACCAGACTTTCAACGGAAATAGTTCTACCTCTCTGCTGAATCGGTGGAACTGAGAGAGCCTGAACTTGCCCCCCTGCCTGAGCTGGTGCCATAAGAGCTTGCACCTGACCTCCTGAGGTAGACCCCGTCTTCTGCCCCTTCTTTGGGCAGTCCTTCACAAGATGTCCTGCTTCACCACAATGAAAGCAACCGGTCTTCTTCTTTTTGCGACAATCCTTGCTGAGGTGGTCTGGGGTCCCACAATTGAAGCACTTCTTCTTCTTCTTCTTCCCCTTGTCACCATTGCCTTTTCCACCCTTGCCTTGTTGTTGTTGTTGCGGTTTCTTCTGATCCCCCTTCTTCTCCGGTGCCTTAGAACTCTTATCATCCTCATGCATAAGTGCCATGTAGACAAGCTTCTCAAAGGTGGCCCCCATAGGAATGTGAGTCATAGCTATTCCTTGCAATGGTTCGTTCAAGCCTCTAACGAACCTCAAAGCCTTCTTCTCCGGTGTATTCACCAACTCTATGCCAAACCTTGCTAATTGATTGAATTTGTTGACATATTCTTTCACCGTGAGATTCCCTTGCTTCAAATTCAAGAACTTCTCCATAAACAGATTCTCTTCCGCCCTTGAGAGAAACTTAGCCCCAAACCTTTGCTTGAAATCTGCCCAAGAGTCAACAGGGCGTTCTCCATTAGTGACCTCCCACCAGAGTGAGGCCTCTCCCTTCATTAACCAAGCCACCAACTTGACTTTCTTTCCCTCTTCCACTTCAAAGATATCTAGCAACTCTTCCACTTCCTTAAGCCAATCTCTAGCCTCTACGAAAGTCTCTGAACCTAGAAAAGGTTTTCCTCCTATAGCCTTAAACTCCTTGCAAATCTTAGCAAAATTATCCACTCTAGGCTGAGGAGGAGGAGCGGTTGCCTCTGGTGTAGTAGCATTGGCTGGACCCGCAGCCGCGGCCCTAGCCTCTTGTAACCTCCTATACCATAGTGGTATAACTAAGCCCTCCGGGATGTTAAGATCTTCAGCCATCCTGAAATGAAAGAGGAAAGATTCAAAAAGGAGATTCCGAAAGATAAAGATATGGCTATTGGGGATATGCTTTTCTTTTTCAAAAACTTTTCTCTTAAAAGACATGTTTTTGAAAAGACTTCTTCCAAAAATAATACCTTTACTATTTTTTTTTAAAAAAAAGTATTTTTCTCGAAAATTTATCTGTTCCGGTAACCTTCAGCTATGATACCACGTGTAACACCCCACTCCCGCTATGATCACTCACTAAGGGAATGCCATAGCATCGGTGGAGTATTTTAGTGAATATAGAACAGAAAAATTACAACAAGACAGATATAAATAGTACTTGAAATTTAAAACATCATCTCATAACAGCGGAAGTAAAACATGTCTGGTTACATCATAAAACCACAATAAAAGTCAAGTACAATATCCATCAAAATAAAGAAGTACATAATCCCACTCTCATACAATAGCCATTACAAAAGAAAAGATAACTGGGTAACTGGAGCTTTACATCTATCCAAGCTCCTAAAGACTGGAACAGCAATCCGATCAAGCTCCACTACTGCTAGGATCCACCATAGGACCTGAGGGTTGGGAAAAAAGATAAAAACAACGGGGTCAGACATAAGTCTGAGCGAGTCCTATAACTTTAACAATACAATCGTTAAAGTAACCAGAGAAGACATAAACTGATATACGGTAACTAATGGGGATGAATGGCTACACTAAGCAGTCAACTAAACTAAGATAAAAGATAAAGACGCATCTACCCTTCCAAAGGTAAATTACTAAACTGCACCACACCAGTCATTCCTAACTTAAAGGTTGATCCCACCCATGGACTTATAAAATTAACTTAATAGTTCTCGCGTACCCCTAGGTGACTAAGTAGACGCCACGGGGCCCTACAATCCACTAGGTGTACACACTACTCCCCATTCAATCGGCTCCCTAACGTAGATACCCGTGCTGGCCCCACCGTGGGGTGTACCATTCCCCAACGTGGCAACCTGATAAAACTAACGGTGCACGGCTTATATCTACACGATGCAACAACGTCTTATTTACCAGCACGGGTATCTACGTTAGGGAGCCGATCGAATGGGGAGTAGTGTGTACACCTAGTGGATTGTAGGGCCCCATGGCGTCTACTTAGTCACCTAGGGGTACGCGAGAACTATTAAGTTAATTTTATAAGTCCATGGGTGGGATCAACCTTTAAGTTAGGAATGACTGGTGTGGTGCAGTTTAGTAATTTACCTTTGGAAGGGTAGATGCGTCTTTATCTTTTATCTTAGTTTAGTTGACTGCTTAGTGTAGCCATTCATCCCCATTAGTTACCGTATATCAGTTTATGTCTTCTCTGGTTACTTTAACGATTGTATTGTTAAAGTTATAGGACTCGCTCAGACTTATGTCTGACCCCGTTGTTTTTATCTTTTTTTCCCTACCCTTAGGTCCTACGGTGGATCCTAGCAGTAGTGGAGCTTGATCGGATTGCTGTTCCAGTCTTTAGGAGCTTGGATAGATGTAAAGCTCCAGTTACCCAGTTATCTTTTCTTTTGTAATGGCTATTGTATGAGAGTGGGATTATGTACTTCTTTATTTTGATGGATATTGTACTTGACTTTTATTGTGGTTTTATGATGTAACCAGACATGTTTTACTTCCGCTGTTATGAGATGATGTTTTAAATTTCAAGTACTATTTATATCTGTCTTGTTGTAATTTTTCTGTTCTATATTCACTAAAATACTCCACCGATGCTATGGCATTCCCTTAGTGAGTGATCATAGCGGGAGTGGGGTGTTACATATATAATATGCGTAAACTTTTACATGCTATAATTTCGAATAATATGCATATGTAAACATGTTAGATTTAACTTAATATAGAAATTAAGTAGAGGATAGGTTAAAACAATGTAAGTACCCGTTGTAGGTTAGGTAAACAAAATTACTATAGTAATTATACATACATCTGGGCAGGTGTTTTGGTGGAAGGGTTGTACACACATAATAACATGTACTATTACAATCACACTTATTAATAAACCTAAATCAGCTAGGTTAAACCTGATTATCGATAAGCTAAGAGGTCCCCCGTTTAGCTGCTGTATCGGATTTTTAGGACTCTTAAATCCTAGTTACTTGGGAGGGCACAAGCTTAGGGTGTTTGGCTTCTGTCAATCTCGTTGTGTGGAAGCCATATCTGTCCATATCCATGCTGGAATTTTGTTAAAGGACCTCACACTAGGTAGGAGCCAGGGCACGCTTTACTGAACTGGATAGTAATAGGTTCAAAACAAGGAAGATGGGCACGGGCGCGTTCCGGCGGAGTTATGAGCGTGCATGGGTCCAATTAGGAAAACTAAGTCGTTGTAACACCAGTAAATTGGTCTATGTTATATAAATTGTTGGGTTAGGGAGTGATACACCATACTACTGGAGCTGACACAGGGTATTATGTATTAGGGAGCTAATTGCATGGGTAGTAATTAGGGTACATCTAATCCAGCTGTTATGTAATTAGGGTAACACCTAATCTTGTTATGTCATTAGGGTACACCTAATCCTGTTGTTCCTGTTAATTAATTCGGGAAACGCCTAATTATGTTATACTAGTATTGGTGCAGACACAACCTGTTTAGGGATATAAAAGATAAGCATTACTCGATCACTATTTATCCTGTCTATCGTGTTGTTCTGTTTACCTATTTCCTTTTATGATACTGTACTTTCTCATCCAGTCTTGTTTTTCTGTCTTGATATCTCTATTTTATGCATATTTGAAAATCATTGGAACTCTCCAGGCTTTAATATGTCTGACCCTTTTGTTTTCGCTTCTTCCTCTTCCTTCCCCCCAAGGTCCTCAGAGTGGTAGCATTCCTCAATGATTAGGACTTTCTCTTTTAGCTTGGATCTATACTTTCTAAGATGTACCAATTTGACTTTCTTTCTACTTTGTTATGGCTTTCTATGAGGGATATTGTTTTATATTACTACACTTTGTTATTTTTCATTATGAGACAAATATGAGGTTCTTGGTTTTTGATGTAACTAGTTTGATAATGCAACTTGGTTCGAAACATTGCTCAATTTGCAATAACAGAAGTTGAACTTTTCGCTGCTTATTTATATATGTCTTGTTAAATTCTGTTATTGTTTACCTATTGCACTTCATGAAATTTAATGCATTCTCTTATAAGTGACATTAACATGCGTGGGATGTCATGCAAAGTTTATATATTTCCAAGTATAGGGTACTACTGAGATAAACTAAACAGCAGAAAATAACTGAAGCTTCAATGAATGAATCCAAAATGCTCCGTCTTCACTCCATTCTCCAACCCAAAATGCTCTTATTAGCTCCAAGTTTTCCTACTGAAAACCTGACTACTCAGTTGCTCGTGTAAAATGAAGGAAACCCAGAGTTAGGAATGGAAACAATAAACTCTGGGTCAGTCAAGGGACTGGTTTAATAAACTCAAAAATAGTTGGATATGTCCCTTTTTATTGTCCTCCACCAAAATGTACGTTTTAAATCACGATATGTTTTGTTGAGTCCTGCATGGATGATGAATTTAGATTTGTTACATTCATCTAATACTTCTTGTCTAAGCTCTTTAATGTCCGAAACACAAATTCTCCCTATCAATCACAAATTACCTTTATCATCAATTTTAAAACTTAAATCCTCGTCTTTTTGTATATTACAAATATTGTAGAGATTTTTGGTCGGTGAATAACTCGATTTTTTCACCTAGTAAATAGTGCATCCATATTTTTAAAGCGAATATCACAACTAGTAGCTCTAGGTCGTGGGTTTGATAATTCTTCTCACATGGTCTTAATTGTCTACTTTCATAGCCAATCACCCTACCTTCTTGCATTAAGACCGCACTGACTCCTTCTCCACATGCATTTATGTAAATTGATAGCCATTTATTTCCATTGATAATGGCTAGAACTGGAGTAATGGTTAATGTTTTCTTTAGTTCTTGAAACGCTTCTTCACATTTAGGAGTCCAAATAAATTTTTCATTTTTCATCATTAGCTTCATTAAGAGACAATCTATCTTAGAAAAATCGTTAACAAATCTTTGATAATATCCAGCTAAACCAAGAAAGCTTCGAACCTATTTTGGAGTTGAAGATTACTTTCAATATAGAATGGCGGAAATCTTACCTGGATCCACTGAGATTACTTCTTCTAATGCGACATGCCCAGAAATCTTACCTCCTTTTCCCAAAAATGACACTTGGAGAATTTTGGCTTTAGTACATTACTTCTTAATATTTCCATAGTGGCTCTTAAATGCTCAGCATGTTCTTCCTCGGTTTTAGAATAGATAAGGATATTTTCAATGAAAACTAGAAAAAAATTATTTAATACATTATGGAATATCCTAGTCATTAAATCTATGAAATAGGCATGGGGGTTGGTTACTCCGAAAGGCATAACTAACCATTCATAGAAGGTATCAAGACCTCTGAAAGTGGTTAAATGAATAAAATCCTCGGCGATCCTTAGTTGATGGAATCCTATGGCTAGATCCATATTAAAGAAAAATCGAGCACCGTGTAATTGTTCAAACATGTCCTCTATCCGGTGTAGAGGATACTTGTTTTTAAGGGTTTGTTATTCAGGTATCTTTAATCTGCACGTAATCTTAAAGATCCGTCTGATTTTGCAATGAATACTGCTGCTGCTCCCTAGTTTGAACGACTAGGTTGTATTAATCCTTTTTTCAGTAAGTCTTGGGGTTGTTTATTTAACTCCTCCCTTTCTCTTAGTGACATTTTTCGAATTACATGAACAACTGGACTTGCATTCGAAACTAGGTCAATTCAAAATTCAATTTTCCTATGTAGTGGCAGGCATTTAACTTCATCAAATATATCCGCAAACTCTTTAACAACGGGCATGGTTTCCATGTTGGTATCAGGATATCCTAAGGTATACATCAAATTGTCCATCTATGGACTTGGATCTTCATAAGATAATTCAATGAAATCCCCTATCTTCGCCTTTATGGAAACCGTTATTTTTCATAATCCCAAATGGCTCCACACTTAACCAATCCATTCCAAGTAAAATTTCAGATTCGGTGAAATCTAGGACAATACGGTTAAAAGGGAATTACTAAAGAGAATGAGAAATATGAATCTTTCTACAATATAGACAGAGATTTGTTGGACCCTCTGCTGGATTCTTTACAAAAATTGGTTGGTCAATGAATTTGGGTTTGAGTTTTAATTCCTCTATTGTTTCCTTTGAAATAAACCTGTGTAGAGACGATATTGAATAATACGCTAACTAGTTTATTATAAATGAAAATGTCACTTTCGAATACTCCATTTCCCAGTGCATTCTGCGAGACTGAAGGATCATCTTCTATTGCTATAACTCATGCCATATCCATTTCCTTTGCTGGAGGAAAATATTTACTTAGTTGCTCGAACTCATGCCAATTACAACACTTCCAAATCCCCTGACCTTGCTCCCCCAGTTTATTTGGCTTCTTGAAGTTAATTTCTAAATGACCTTTTTCCTGAATGTTGTAACAAGTAAATTTCATCAAGTGTTTTTGCTGAGTTCCTTTCTTTGATTACTTTGGCCCTGGTTTCTTTCCTTCTAACTTCCTCTTTTTATTATTATCATTGCTATCTTTTTCCTCCGGTGAACCCCGCTTATCCAATATTTCATAATGATATCTCATATCTACCATCTCAACAAACAATTATTTTATGTGTGCAGTCATTCTCTCTTGGTACCCTTTCTTCATTCCTTTTATAAACTTCTCGTTTTTCTTTAATGGTGTATTAATCAATTCCAACCCAAAATGACATTATTCATTAAACTTGTTTAAGTACTCTTCAAAAGTCATATCTTCCTACTTCAAATCCATGAATTCTTGGTACATACGAGATATCTCTACAGATGGCACATATTGATCTTCAAAAACTTCTTTGAATTGTCCCCATGAAAAAACATCTTTTGGCTTGCCCTGGGTAATAGTTTCCCACTAAGCTAAAGCTCCATCTTAGAGTAGCCAGGAAGCCAATAATCTCTTTTGATTATATTCAATGTTTAGTCTTTGAATATCCTCTCGCATGAACGAATCCAAGCTTGTGTTTCAACAACGGATTTGTGCCTTTGAACAACTTACCACCCAAATTAGTGAAATTTTTGTGTAGAACTGAAAGGTTGAATTGAGGTTGAGTTTGAATAGAAGCTTCAATGGCTACCGTATGGTTGTGACCATTTGTTGGGGTACTTCTCCTACCTTGTCTTCTTCTTCCACTCATTTTCCTTTTAAGGGTTCCTTGTAGCAAAACATAAACAATTCCATATGATGTGGAAATGACACCTACCTACCTTTAAATACCTCAAAGTGTGGGTGTGCTTGAAGAAGGTTCCAGTTTTGCCTCCTAAGAAGGTCAAATTTGAACTACAAAACTATGGGTTGCTACTGTTTATGCCCCGCAGAAAATAATAATGCGTATAGAATTTTCATCTCCAAGTCAAATATAATTGGCATCTGTATAAATATGATTTTGGGGTCAAGAGATTCTTAATTATTAAGAGACGTGTTCACACACAAAAAGAATGATGGAAATTATATCCCCAAAAAGATAAGGGAAGAAAAGAATGAACCGATGAAACTCATCATGACATCGAACCCAAAAGAAACGTTAGGGCAAGAACTTCCAAGACATGCTTTGGAATTTATAACATCCACGTTGGAACACAAACCTCAAGTGTATGAAGAAGCAATTTCATCTTGTGAATCTTCATGCTAGAAAGAATAATCACTACAAGAAAAACCGAGATTAGCGACAGATTTTTAGCAGCGGAAAATTCCGTCGCTAATTAGTGGCGGATTTCCGTGTGCTTTGTAAGAGAAAATATTTTGGATTTTATATGTCTTCTTATTATAAATTATTACCGTCGAATACTAATTCTGTCACTAAATCAATGGAAATTGTAGCTCTTTACCGTCATATAATATTTGACGCTAAATTCCGTTGCTAATAGAGTCGGATTACCGTCGACATAATTTTGAAGCTATTTTCCTGCAGTTTTCCAAGAGATTTGAAACGAACTTTTATATTTTTTATTTATTAAATGTTTTAAATTTGTGTTATTACTTAGTAATTAATTAGTAAATTTAAATTTTAAATAATTAATGTTAATAATACATTAGTAATTAATAATAAATAATAACTATTAGAAGTAAATAAAATTCAATAGTTAAAGCTTTTTTTTTGAAAATTAATGCCGATTAATTATTAATTATTATATAATATAAATAAGAGGTAATAGTAATTAATAAAATACATTGTTGTTCGATGTTTATTAAATTTGTTTTGATAATCAATGATTATTTAATAGTCTTTAATACGATTAATTAAATTAATATCAAGAAATTATTAATACATATTTGCTTTTAATTAAGAAATTGATTAGTACGTATTATTTGATAAATAATTAGTAATTAAGAAAAAAAAAATGGTCAAAGTTTAAAAATAAGAAGTTAAATAAATATTAAAGAATTTCGAAATTCAAAAAATTCAAACATTACCATACAAGTTATCTCTAATATATTGTGAGACAACACATTTTCAGTTTATAAAGATCAGAATTTAAACTGTAAGATTATATATACATATATAATATCATGTTCTTTTATACTGGTGTATAATGTGATTTCAGTATACATGTTTCCTAAATTCAATAAGTATTGCAATTATCTCTAATATAATATGAGACAACACATCCTCGGTTTATACAATTCAAAGATATATATATATACACATACATAATATATATATATATATACATACATTATATATATCCATATATATGTATATATGTGTGTGTGTGTTTTTTTATGAATTTTTAGAATTCTTTACTTGGTCATATAAGATAATTCTTTACTTGGGCATATAAGTATATAATAGTTATTATAAATTAATATCTACTATTAATAATTATAATCTATAATTAATAATAAATATTTAATTAGTGATTAAATTACAGCTGAGCATAATTAAGTTATGGGCAAAATATAACATTAACAATACGTATATACCGTTTTGGTATAATACAATTAAAATATAACATTAATTAACGTTAATACCATCTGCACATTAGTTAATGTTAATACCACTTAAATAAATTTGAAATAAATCATAAAAATTATAATGGTTATAAAATATTTGTTTTAACTGATGCAAACTTTACAACGATCATAAAATGTCTGTTGTGATAAATGGCTGTTATCAATTTTCGATAATCAATAATTAATAATTACAATACTTTCTTAAAATTAGTATTGATTATTTCTTAATATTTAATAATTAATCATTAATATTTAAGATATAATAAATTTTAATTGTAATGGTACTTAAAATTTATTTAAGATTTTTAGTTTAAGGTTTAACTATGTAACACCTCTTAAATTGTAATATTACTATTTATAATATTTATACTATTAAATTAAATTAATTTTATATTAAACTATTTAATAGTTTAAATTTTAATGTTTAACACATTTTAATTTTGTTATAGCATTCATCAAAGTAGAACACAGTTTTTCTTCTCAGCAATCCTTATCAACAATCAAGAATGAACAGGGACCGTTGATCTAAAATCCAAGCATGGAAATAATGTAACCCGCGGATTACTCCAGTAATCGGATTACAATTCCTGTTCGTTTGAAACAAAAACTCTAATTCCAAAATAAAAAAAATGGCGGCTACTCCCTCTCCCCTTCGATAATTTGGTTTCAACATCTCCGAGCACGAAAAAAATTGGCGACTTCATCCCCCTTCGATTTCCAGCATCTCCGACTACTTCCGAGCTCCCAGCAATCGAGCATCCCCCCTTCGATAATTTCGAACTGCTCGCCGTTACTCCAGCAATCGCCCCGTCGTCGCATGTACTCGAGATAGACTGATAGTGGTATGAAACTATAATTTACGCATCTTTTTCGTTGCTGTCTGCTTTCCTTTTTTATTAATCATACCGATTTAATAATGAAAATATGAATTGCGGGAGGAAACCTAGATTATGTTTGTATTCTTTTTATGTCTCGTTCATCCTTTGAGCAATGCATTTTAATTTTTAAATGTTCTGTCTTTGAACTTTGGTATAAGTTAGTGGATTCTAAGAGTTTGCTTTGTGTGTAAATTGTGTTATGGGGGTGAATAACGGACTTGAATATTGCTTACGTTGATTGGTTTGAATATGTTGATCATTTTTTTTGGTGAGTTCGCAATACACTTCTGAAATGGGATGTTAAGTCGAACACTTGTTTTACCAGTTAAGTGGAATGTTGTTTGGTGCGTTTATTTTTATTTAAAAGCGGCAAATGAAATGGGTAAGTTTGGAGTCGGGTGAACAACAAACACAAGCAAATAGTATGTATGTTTAGGGAATATCAAGAACTTTGAATGTTTCTATCCTGAATTGCATATCTACTCATCTTCATTCAGCCCATATACCTTAATTTTATGTTGCCAGAACCCCCCCCCCCCCCTCCCTAATATTTTCTTGTACATTTCTGTTACTCGTTGACATGAAAACCATTCATAATGGCTTTATATCTTATTTGACTATTTTTTCTTCTCTGTGCCTCATACCTCATAAGAGGCATCTTATAAGATGTACTTTTAGATTCAATTGGTTGAACCTAATTTACTGAATTGTTGCAGGTCTGTTATTGAAGTTTGAAATGGATACACGTTTCTTGATTTAATTATGCAAATTGAGGTGAGTATGCTTGATCTTTTTTGTATCATTTTGATCTTTGTAAAAGTTAAAATTTAAAATTCATTTGATTATCTTCTTTTTTCAATCGTTTATGATTTATTTGTTCAGAGTTTTGATTTTCTTGTTTTCTTCAGTCACTAAACAAGAAGTATGGGTGTAATGTTCCCCTTCTTCTCATGAACTCTTTCGATACGCATGAAGATACATTGAAGGTGCGTTTTGCATCTTTTTTTTTCAAAATTTTGTGATATTGGATAATAAAAAGCAAACTAACCCTTTGGATCCATTGAAGATTGTGGAGAAATACTCGAGTTCAAGAATTGAGATTCATACTTTCAATCAGGTTTGTACCCTTATTGAAGTTTCATTTATAAGTATATTTTGGTATTCATGTTTTTTCTTACATGTATGTTCATCTTAATATTCCATTTGCAGATCCAATATCCTCGTATTGTTTTGGATGATTTTATGCCTCTTCCTTGCAAGGGAAATGCAGGAAAAGATGGCTGGTATGCCTAAATTTTCTCTCAATAATGTGTTATGTAACTAGCTAGCAAAATCATGTATGTTATTTTTATTATCTGATTGTACCACCAAGAAGATGTAAGATTAGTACTCCAATTACTTGAGCTACAAGCCGATCACATTTAGGTGTTTTAGAAATACTTTACTTTGGAGGATTAATAATGTAACTGTAGAGATGTGCCATTATTGTGTAAATTCTATGCCCAGACAAGGACGAATAACACCTCAGTTCTTGAAGATAGAACAGCTACGTTAACGTAACAGAAGTAATGTTTAGTTTTTACTGTATAATAATGCCTAATATGGGAATCTCAGTATGATGCTTTGACTAACGTATCTGTTTATATATGAAGGAACCCACCTGGGCATGGCGATGTGTTTCCATCGCTGAAGAACAGTGGGAAGCTTGATGCATTGTTGTCTCAGGTTTGTATTCAAGAAGTTTTCTTTTTATAAGTGATCTACTGATTGTTGTTGTGATTATGAAATGGAAGGAATTGCAAGGAATGGTGAAGCAGTGGATTTGTTTTAATGAATTGATGATACTGATTTTCTTGTAATAACATATATAAATTAACGACAGTAGAATAAGATTAGAAAATATTTTATTTGAAAAAAAATGTAATGTTGAATATGAGATGAGTGATTAATATAATACATTGATTATGAGATGTGTGTGTTCATATTAATTGTGCTGTATGTACATTAGGATTATGTATTAAATGAAACACAAATTATGTGTGTGATGATATATATATATATATATATAGACAGATTAGAAGGGGAATAGCAGCGGATTACCAACAAAAAAGGGAGGTTAAGTTTACTTTAATTTAATTTTCGTCGCTAATTCCTTGGTAATTAGTAAGGAATTACCAACGTCTTTTATAAATAATATTTTATTACAAATTAATTATCCATCGGTAAATAGTCGGTATATAAATTAAAATAAAATTAATAAATAAAATTTTATTTTTATTATAAAATTAGTAAAATGACGGAAAAATGTCGGAAAACTCATGCTAAAATCCGTCGCAAAATCTGACACAAATACCGTCATGGTTTTTAGCGACCAAACAGTTATGTAGGAAATCCGTCGCTAATGCCTGTTTAGCGACGGATTAGAAGCGGATTTTGTCGCTGCTATTTGCTGTTTTTCTTGTAGTGAATCAGAAAATGATATTGATTCAATCCTGAGTAATATAACTTGAGTAATCATGGATCTTCCACCTAAAATGAACTGATTAGTTGTGAACGGATCTTTAAAAAAAGATCAAACTACCTAGAATAAAGCAAGATGGGTAGCCAATGGATTTCATCAGAAAGAAGGTGTATGCTTCTTGGGTAATTGTTCACTAGTTACATGAATAACCTACAATTGCATCCATTTTTAATCTAAAGATTCATGAAATGAGTGTAAATACAACATTCTTAAATGAAAATCTTGATAAGGGAATTTACATTAAGCAGCATGAGGGTTTTATTTTCAAAAGAAATGAAAAAAAAAGTATGTAATATAGTAAAATCATTCTACGCATTAAAATAAGCTTCAAAATAGTGGCACACAAATTTTGATGGTGTCATAATGAAAAATGGTTTCTTATAAATGAATGTGATAAATATGTTTATTATAAACAAGTTGGTCAATCATACGTGATGATTTATCTCTATGTAGACGATACGCTAATCTTTGGTTTGAAATGTAATCTAATAGTCACTGTAAAGAAAATGTTAATCAACATTTTCGATATGAAAGATTTAGGAGTTTTATATGTAATTTTGGGAATCAAAATAATAAAAGCACCTAATGGAATTGAACTATCTAAGTTACACTATGAGGAAAAAGTGATTGATGTTTTTTGAAATTATGGAATCCAAGGAGTAAGAACACATTTAATATTTGAAGTACTACATAAAGACACTAATAAGAGTGTAATGCAACTGGTATAGTCTCGTGTAATAGGATTTCTAATTTATTTCATGACTTGCACAAGATTAGATATGACTTATGTAGTAAGTCGATTGATAAGGTATAAAAGCAACACAAAGAAGGAACACCGGAAAGCATTAATGAGATAGTTTGGATACTTAAAAAATAGCACAAACTTTTCCTTATATTATGGAAAATATTCTACCGTTTTAGAAGGAAACAGTGATGCAAACTGGATTTCTAATTCATATGAATCTAAATCAACTAATGGTTATTTCTTCACCTTAGTAGAAGAAGCATTTCCATGGAAATTTACTAAACAAACATGCAGAGCTCATTCCACTATGGAATCAGAATTCATCGCTTTAGATAAAGCAGGCAAAGAAGCAGAATGACTTGGTAAAATATATTCCACTTTATCTAAACCTACACGGGTCATATACATACACCATGATAACCAAGCAAAGTTAAGCAGAGCGATAATTTTTGGTTATAATGAAAAATCATGGTACATTCGTCGACACCATAACAAGATTAGGCAGTTACTCTCAAATGGAAATACTTCCATTAATTATGTGAGAACTAATGATAACCTAGAGGATCCATTTACTAAAGGTTTACCAAGATAGAAAATTGACCGTACATCGAGGGGAATGAGTTTAAAAGTCCAAATTAACAAGAGTTATCTTATACAGAAACTTATCCTAGTAATTGGAGATCCTACAGAGCAGGATCAATAGGAAAACCAGTTTTGATTTACTCAATAAGTAATCCATTTATTTAGACTTAATACTACTTCATTATATGGTGCACAATGGAATACATGCATACAAAAGTACTAAATGGTTAATACAATGTTTTTTTATAATGTCCATATCTTGAAAATGACAAGTAGGGAAAACGTAGGATGCTCTAAATGATTGCAATCCCTTTTGTTAGTGTAAGCTGGATCGACTGTATGAGTACATTGAAGGCTTAAGTTCTCTAAACACACTAATAGGACCAAATTTGTTCAGGATCAAAATGAACACAACTGACCATGAAGGGAAACAATGCTCTGTAAAACTTATTTTTCTGATTATACACAAATGGCCGACGGTTCAAAATGAAACAATTAATTGATTAACCAAGTATATCTGCTAAGTTTTAATTAGGAAAAACTCAAAGTGAAATATCTACTTGTCCTCGGTATAACGTTATTTCCATATGAACTATATGATATTACACACTATATACGGGAAACGTGTATCGTCATTCATGTGGGGGATTGTTAGAGGCCATTAAATTGACGAATGAGATATTTTCACATAGAACTAGAAATATGTAAATTTTCATGTTTGTATAATACTTCTCTCTAAATAATATGTCTACTTAAGGTCAGGTAATTTTGTGCAAGTAGGCGGATCTGTATGACACAAACTAACACGCACGCATTGCTCACCCGTCCCTTACCAAACCGAATCAGGCCCGGATGCGAGTCTAGTGAGTGTGGAACATATTAGATTTTCTAGATAAAAATGGATAGTTTTTTACTGTTTAAATTCGAACATTTGTAACAGTCACATCTGTTTTAACGGTTATAGATTTTCCTAATGGAAATGTCTAGATGCTGCTTTTCAAACGAAAATTACTTGTAGGAGAAACATTGCACAGTGAACGTTACAAATTTGAAATGAAAAGGCGTAAACATTCCCAACGGATGTAGCCTTTGCAAATTCACCTATAAAAAGAGAAGGAAACTTGATCACTCTAACTCCAATTATTATCTCCTTCTTCATATCTAAAATATCCAAGCAGTCCTACATATTTCACGTGAGACCATACACATCACAATTTCGAGAAGATCCCTGTCTATTGTATTTTGAGAGACTTCAAATAAAGTCTTAACAAAATTGTCAGGGAAATACTCAGACAGATTTTTTTTTTTTTTCACATTTCAAGTAGATTGTTATTTTTATTTAAATATGTTCCTACAGTCTTTCCTGTAAAATGGTATATTTTTTCTACTGAATAATGAAACTTTAATTATTGCTATACGACATTTTGATGTTGTCATCATTACTATAATTTATTGTTGTAGGTTCATTACAATAACCGTTATTGTTGAGAATTACTAATACTGAATTTCAATGTAGTGGAAATTTAATTTGTAAACTTGTGTGAAGAGCTTATAATTAATATGTATTTGTTTTGGTATATTCGTTGAATAACATTTATAGTATTATACTTAACTTTGAAACCTACTAGACGTCATAATATAGCTATTTATTTCGCATGAGTATATGATATTACGATAATTTAGTTTATTAAGTACATTGTTAAACTTATTTACTATAGAATTTTGGTTGGTTGATTATATGTAAAGATTTATATAACTTTTACATTTTCCTACAAATCATAAAAAATTAATATAACTGATAGTGCATTTCCCACCTTAACCGAATCTTAGAAATTTCTCTTAGAAAAAATAGAATTTATGTACATATTGACGTCCATGCGTTTCCATTTGACTGTGTGCTATAAAACGTTTGTACTTGTTTGTCTGAATTAATCTAGAGTATAAATTTAAAAAATGGAATTTATATAAGCAAAATTGTTGTTCATATATGTCTGATCTGATTCCTTTCATGATAGAAATTGAGTACCATTTCATTGGTTACCGTCCAACCGGTTTACACTGTAAGCATAAGCGTGACATTTATTAAAAGAAACGTTCAGATGAGATAAATAAAACCTTTTTATTAAAAGAAACGTCCATAAGAAAAAAAATAAAACCTTAGACGACAAATCTTACTATTGAAAACGTATGACGTAGCTTTACATCTGTCACTTTTCTACCTGCCCTCATCAGTCATCATGTGCATTTACATAATTTTATACAACATAGTGGCAAGTAGCAACTTCACCCCAATACTAGTATTGTCGCACATAGTGGCAAGTAGCAACTTTGAACTCTATCACTGTTGATATTTATTTCAACAACAAGTTTGATTCCATCGAGTAGTCAATAACTGATTGAGAAGTATCAATGATCTTTTACTTATTTTCATTCATAAACGAGTCTAAACAACAATAATACTGATCAAATGAGGAATCCATAACGATCCATTTAGTTTTTTGTTTGTATATATCGTCTTCATCATTTTAATCTTTGCTCCAAAATAAGATTTTATTTACTGTTTGAAAGGGGTAACTCAAACATATGCTCATATTCACAAGCTAAAATATTTGAAGAATACAAATAATCTTGGTACCCGGTGGAAGTTAAAATTCTGAACTGTTTACATAAGCAAATTAATCGTTGTGCGTCCAGTTTGTAGAAGTGTTATGTTTGATTATTAGCAAGATATACAAGAAAATGTCCTACGGTACATTACAACATAAAAAGTAACGAAACTCTTACTTCCCAAGCACTAAGGTATTTACATTATCAATTCATTCGCATACAGGTTTGGTATCACAACTACTCAAGCAGATAGCAGAATCCTGAAAAGTAGAAAAGGACATCTATAATCCATGTTGAATGCATCTTTTCCAATTTTCCCAAACTAAAAAATAACCTTATCTTGATCCGCTACAAGGACCTGAACAAAGTTATCAACTGCTGTAGTAAGTTGAAATTCTTAACTGATGCCACCGTAAGTCTACCTCTAAAGTTCAAAGAGAAGGATCCATTTTTTATAGTGGATAACTTAGATTTTGAGAATGTGCTCATAAAATGAAAATAATATAACAAGTTGAACTTTATCATACAAATTTAAGTATTTTCATCAATCCACTCTTTTGGACAAACAATAAACTACAAAATACCCATTGGATATCAATGAATTAATCAAACGAAAGCATGGAGAGAGAAAATCCTCGTTATGTAAATACCGTTACCATACCATTTTTATCGGTAAATAAAAAATGCTTACCGTTAGTGCTTTGCTTCATCCAGAATTCTGGACGTCATGCATCAAAATATTGAACCGTCCAGCCCAAGCCTTGAAAATCCAAAATGTCAAGCCTGGCTCCTCCACTTAATTATCCACTCCATTAAAAAAAATACAATGACAACTAACAAGGCACCTTTTTTCTAGTTCAGATTTAATTTTTGAGCCTATACAATCATGAGTAATATTTGGATTCTATGCCAGCCCATAGACCCGCTCTATCAAAAAATAATTACTATTTAATTAACCATATTCTGTTATAAAATGGTGAAAAAATTATTTAACGTTTCCACTTAGTTTTAACTGAAATCACAACACCATAAAACCTAGATTGTCATGCTTATAACCGTGAGTAATTATAATCCTAACGGTTCTAACCGTTAAGCTAACAGGCACGAGTAAATTTTACTACGGATATTACAACGTTTATAATCATTATTAAAAGACGATTTACATGGTTATAAGCGTGAACTTTATGCAAGTGTTAATGGGTATAACCATTACATTTGTGTTTGTTGTAACGGTTAAAACCATTATTAAAAGATAATTTACTCATGGTTATAAACGTGAGTTACGTTGAGAAAACAACAGAATGAATACTTAGAACAACATCGAACACACATATTTCATACAAATAACCATAAAGGATATTTAAACAAAGTATTTAACATGAAAAATTAACATACATACAAACTTCTAAAATACAAAGTATTTACAGACCAACATAACAAACATAACAACTTTCGAAACACAACTTCAAACCATAACCACATAGTGTTAGTAACTTACTAATAACACAGATGACACCATCCATCTTAATGATAATCGAGTTATTTTTATTTGGTGAAGTAGGAGGAACATCTTCTCTTGCGCACTGTATGTCTACTGCTATTAGCCAACATCCTTCAAAAATATAATGCAAAACACTTAATAAAAAATTGGAATGATGTAGCAAATTAGGCTATCATGTAGATTACACCCATCCATGTCTATGCTTAAACTGGAAATCTAATAGTATAAATCATAAGTGAACCCATTTTCTTTAATTTGTCAACAACTTTTGTAGTTCATGAAACAAAAATTACATAAAATTTTGACAAGACAATTAACAATGATATTTACCTCCTAAATTTCACTGGAAAACAGTTCATAGTCAAACTTATGAAGGGACATGATGATCCATTGGCTTTTAAACAAGGATGGAGTCAGTTTGTGTTGGATCATTCAATTTCCCCTAGCGAACTAGTGATTTTCAGGCATGTTAGCAGCTCTACATTTCTATTTATATTTTTGTATTATTGGAAGTGGATGATTTACCTTCCTACATAAATATAGCTCATAGCCTAATGAGAACATTAATTATATTTCAGAAAAAGTTTGGAAGAAGAAATCAAATATACCAATAAAAGAAAGAAAGTGAGAATGAAAAGATTAAGATATTGTATGTTCAAAAAATATAATAAAACTCCAATGACTGAAAACCATAAACTCAGCAGGTCATAAAGCTTCCTTAAGGCTTATGTAGCAAAATCCGACAGTGAGGACTTGGACAAAGACTCACTTCATATTAATTTGTCCCACTAGAATTGTTGCAAAATTCAAATTTCCTTTGATAGTTGTTAGAAAAAATATGTTTTAAGATTAGAACTAAATTAGAAATTAAAGAGACATGGGACACTTCTGTTTGCAAAAGTTTATGAAAAAATAACGCTTTCTTTTGTTATCAAATTTTTTTTGTTTTCATTTATCTAGGGAAAGGCCATTCTATCATAAAATCAAATCATAGTTTTGCAATAAGCATATTGTCTTTTCTTATTATTAGAATAAAGATAATAAAAAAAATCCACATGGCCTGTATGACAATATTAAATAATAGCTTACTAGCCAAATGAATATTTTTTATCTTACAAAAATACCTTTTTCGTTTCCATTTTGGAAATAAGCAACTTCTATACAAGTGTCTGAAAATAAAACTTAAAATAATGAATATTTTTCTTCTATTCAAATTTATGTTTGAATATGATAATGTTATAGGCAAACTTAGAGTGGATAGAAATCAACAAAGTAATCTAATAATAAAACAACCAAGTGACTGAATCCATCAGTTATTGACTGCTCTAATTAGTGCTAGATAGCAAAGAATAGACATTGTATAAATATGCAATGTGATAAACTGGGCTACACTATTTGTCCACAACCTCTAATAGTATCTACTCTAAGAGAAAATGGATTAATGCCAGTGACATGTCCTCCCATGAAAAAATAGCAAATTGGATTAAATTTATAGTTCATAAGTGGATGGTGTCTCAAAGTGAATAGTTTGAAAGGGTAGTGGAATTACATGATAGGGTCGGGATGCTGCTCCAAAAATTCGCAACTCCAGGGACATATAATTGTATGATAGAGTCAAAATTCCAAATGAAATTGCTAACACTATTGTTTACTGCATTCTCAAGTATGTTTAAATTTGGTCAGGCACTGATAGTGTGAAGTTCGTGGATACTATTGCAGCTCGTGTCAAGGATCGAGCTCGTGGCAGACATGCACAATGATGTTTTCAGCAAGCTGCGTTCTATTTGTTCGCTGATGCTTTTATTTTGCTGTAATGTAATATATACATGTAATATTTTTTGGCTACGTTGTTGTTCATGCCTGCGTGCTTGTGTTCTTATTTTGGCCGTGTATATATTTATGTACACATACGTTTGTTGTACTAGACTTTATGCTGAAATGAAGGAAGGTGTGAATCTTGTGATTCACTACCTTTTGATCAAAAAAAATTTCTGAATATAACTACATTGGTTAGTTTAGCTACCTAAATAGTTAAAAAAATATTTTTACTATGCGTATTATTGCGTAAATTAAAAAAAATTAACGACATGGTAGAATGATAATTTTATTTTGCATTTTTTGTATAGGAAAAATAAAATAAAACAAGTATGATGTTAAATACGGCTTGCGTTGAAAATAAATTAATTTAATTAATTATATACAAAAAGGACGCATATTTATGAATCATCATTACACAATAACAAAATGTATCATAGAAAGTTTATCATTTTTGGTCAAATTTTACCATCCGTAATCATAAGTTCTATCACTAAAAATATAACCCTGAAATATATTTTTTATGCTACCAGATATTTTACAATTGTCCAAATTCCAATTATGATGATAAATGAAGATCACACATACCAATTTTGATCTTTATATAAAGCAAGATTTTTACCATGCATTTTTTAATAATATCATTGTATCATGAAGTAAACAAAGGTAGCTGTTTTGTAATTTGGATTGGATTTTGTTACACTGGATTTAGATGTATAATGAAGCACATCATTTTGGGGAAGTTCCTTACATGGTTCACCATGTACTTGCTACCAGTGGCGGAGCTAGCTTCTTAGCTCAGCTAGGGCCAAGTTGAGCTGCATCTGCGAATTTGGGGATTTTTTGCCTTCAGCTTGGGATTTTTTGCCTTCACCTGCCTTCAGCTAGGGCAAGAGTTCGAATTCAGCAGGGGCAGGTGACTAGATTCTGCGATTTTTTGCCATGTTCCAGGATTTTGAGCTAGGGCCACCGCTCTAGCTGGAGCCTTAGTGGTTCCGCCCCTGCTTGCTACCCATACTTGCCAGGCAAGTCTTATGTATTATATACCTTCTTTTCAGTATTATAACAATTTATGGACTTTGAACTAAATAAAGAATCGGGTTTTCATTTTATTTTTATTTTTTTGTTTCAAACAAGAATACTAATGATGTAGATGAAAATCTGAAGCCACTTTCAACTTGAGTAAGAATTGGTCAAGCAATATGTGTAACAAGCAAGGTTGGTCAACCTAAAACAATTACTAGTCCTCAAACACACTCCTCAGCTGTACTTCAAGCTACAACAGAAAGAGCTGAGCTCGCTAGTTAACAAGTATCGAGTCTTAATTAATTTGCTTATAATCAAGTTATATTCAATTTGTTCTTGCTAATATTATTATATCATTTGATCTTTCAATAAAAGAAATGTATCTTTTCTATTTGCTAGGTATAAAAAACTTACCCTAACACAGGAAAGATTCGTCATCCTAAGAGACAACCCTGATTATCAAAATGATCAATAGAGGAATACTTGTTACAATGGGAAAAAACATTGAGAGAATATTAAGCTAAGTCCCCTTTGCCTAATTTATGTATATTGCCATATCGCTATCAGGAAAACACTCGCCAGATTTGCATAGACCAACTAAAGATGGAGTCATGGGGTGCGAAACATTTTTATACGATTGTTTAAATTAGTTAAAAAGTACTTAATTATTATATACTCTACACATGTGCTATCAAACCACGTTTCCAAACATATGTCGATGTAATTTAAACTACAACCATAGTCGATGAAAATTAAGTTACAAAACTATTATATACTTTATGTTTACTTGTTTAAATTTGAAGGCTGACATTTTGCACCAATTGTTGCAGCCAAATGTGAAGCAAAACATAGTAATATTAGCAACAAACACGTGGAAGACAACTTAAAAGAGCACAATTCAATTTCTCATTGGCAAATGCTCTTTCTTGTTCAATTAACAACAATGAACTCAGAAGAAAAAAAGTAAAATAGTCTTCTTTCTCTAAATATGGTTAACTGATTCAATCAGTTTAGCTGTATGGCTATAAATCCAGTACCGAAATAGAAAATAGTTGATTCAATCAGTTAATAAGTCTGTATTCAAAATAATAAAAATTACTAAAGACCTCAATCAAATTCGAATTCGCAATAAATGAAAATAAATTCAAATTGAAATTGGTTAAGTTGCAATAAAATTTTAGTATACCTTGATAACATTAGACACTAGCCTAAACCCTAGATCTCGATGTGAGATACCAATTCGAACCCTGGTTGTTGACATGAAAGCCAGATCCTGCGCGACTGTAGGAGAAACATTGACTACTGAATTGAGCGAAAAGGAGTAGCATTGCAAACGGAACCCAAAATTTCCATTAATCATAGTCTTGGATGATAACAGGGTTGAGCGTTCAGTCCGTTCGGTTTGCACATAAAAAATACTTAAATCGAATTGAAACCGAAAATTTTCCAAACCGAACCGAACCAAATTAATTTCAGTTAATTCGGTCGGTAACCGATTTAACCGAACTTGAAGGATTTATTATTATCCAAATGATGGATTCACTCAAAGTAAAACACAAATTCATGTTTAGAGAAATTTTGTATAGTAAATTTTATGTTTATTGTATGATTTGATCTATTTTCAACATATGCATTTGTACTATATGACTAAACTAGTTTTTTGAAGTGCTACAATATCATAAAATTTGATAATAAATTAAAACTTCGGTTAATTCGGTTAAACCGATAACCAAATAATTTTATTTTACAAACCGAATTCAAACCGATTTAGTTTAAAAACCGAACTGAACCGACCGAATTGAACCGGTTTGGTCGGTTAATTCGGTTTGAACCGAATATTGCTCAACCCTTGATGATAATGTGGATGTATTGTGGAAGGAGCAGGTGAATGGGGGCAAAAAGGGTAATTTACACAACCATCCCAGGCTGATCAAATTATTTACGAAATAACCAAACCTTCTAATGGTCTTAAATGTGACTCCTGACCATAAAAATTATTTTTGTTATAAATATATGCAGTACTAACCATCAAAAATTGCGCAAGAAAAAGAGTGACAAAACGACATATTTGATGATGTGAATGTTCATCCTTAACATAGATGGAAGACATTTACGATGGTAAGTGCATTCAACCAAAAGATCAATATGCATGAACCAAATCAACAATAATACAAACATAAATGCATTTCAATATATCATTTACTTCATGTCCCATTAAACTACAAGTACTAATTGCATTCTGCTAATTAATTAGTTACTTAATCATTCAACAAATTTGATTTTTAGGAACAGGGTTTTGTTCTAAAACGATTCTACCATACCTACATCAAACTTAACAATTAAGAAACCAAATAATTTGTTTCATTAGTCACATTTTTATACTAAATTATTCAGTACATTGATATAAATAAGCAATGAACACTGCTTATTTAAATGAAATCGTATAAAAGATTCATAAATAACATAATTTTCTACCATTATTTATCCATGGTAATGGCAACTTTTCTGAGGAAGAGGGAGAAGGAGATAAATTTCTTATCACAATAGATGTAACGGGTAGCTCAAGACCATTAAAATTTCCAGTTAGTAAGGGTTATACTGTTACTTAAGTGATAGAAAAAGCAATAAAGAAATATGCAAAATTGCAAATGAGGGAGGATCAATGAATGTTCCTGGTCCCGATCAAATAAGTTACTGCTTCGATGCCTTTATTCAATTATGATGATTAGTTTTTTAAGTAATGATGAAACATGTAGAAAACTAAATATGAATTTGTAACACCCCGCCTCCGCTAGGGTCACTCGCAAAGGAATGAACTAGCTTTAGAGGGGCATTATTGGTAAACATGCACAGAAATATCACAAGACAGAACATATATAAATAGCGGAAGTAAAATCAAACTTTCATAACATGAATAAATAAGGTCTAAAGCCTTTTACATCAGAGTACATCAAAAACCTGTCTTGCAATAGTAAAGAAGCATAAAGACTTTTTTTATAAATTATTCCCCAAGTAAAACCGTAAAGTAGCCATAGCCAAGAGGAGTCCAAGCCATCCATGATGACCTTCAAGCAGAAGAAGTCCGAACTAAACAGCATTGTTTCCTCCCTGAAACCTTGGGGGGGGGGGGGGGGGGGGAACGGAAGAAAAGAGGCGAAACAAAACGGGTCAGTCAAAAAGACTGAGTAAGTCCTATCTACTTCCAGTATAAAAACAGGTAAAGGTAACATGACATGCATAAACTGAAAGTAAACATAAGGATAACTACAAGCTAGATAAACCAGGGTGGCCGGTTGAACTACTGCGGCAAGGTAAACTAAGGTATCATGATAACTACGGTGTTATGATAAGTCAAGGTATCACATCGTCAGATTTCTATCGAGTACATTATCCCAAGGTATCTACCCCGTCTAACATCCCACGGTATCTATTATGTATATTCTTCCTAGTCCTAACATATATATTTGCTTTGCACCTCTCGTACTAGTATCCCTACCCGCGTCATGTGTTAACCATGAATGTCCCTTGCTCAAAGTCGTGTAATGGTCCGTGTCAACCTAATGTATCACATATATAGGTTACTCAAATCCTATGTTTCTTTCCATGTATATAAGTTCAGTCCTTTGCCGTACCTCGTACGGGCTTCCTCATGTCGTATTATCCTTGAAATCGTTTGGACTGTCACCCTTGTTCTAGCTAGGCTCTTCCATATGAATCATCGTTTGAACAACTAGGACTTACGCCACCTAGCACCACTAGGGATTACGCTTACCTATTGCACGCTTTCGTATTTCGGTTTGGGTTAAACCACCTAGGCCACTAGGAATTACGCTAACCCTCAACCGCGCCCTTTTTCCCACGCATTCATCGTGAATCGTTTTTCTATAACTGTATGCACATGTATCACATCGTGCCATCCGAGTCCTGTCACAGGGCAAAACAAGAAATACAAGACTCGGTCGGGAGCTTTAGATTTATCTGCCGATGCAGATACTAAGGTCTGCTTTTCTACCCGTGGCTATGGTCCCACGAGACCCCTCCCTCAACTAGTGAAAGGCAACACAAGAGAAAATCTTGCATGAGAACTACACTCCGGCCAGCCCACATCCTACGGCCTACCTCACCCATAATTAGATAGCAATTATGGTCTGTTGGGTGTTCCCTGCCTTTCCGTACGTACACGCTTGACTCAAGATGGTAGATGATCGACGAACTTGCTATCTAGGGCACTATCATGTATTCGTTGACTCACTGCTATCCATCCCAGTCTTTAGGTCGCTCGTATAGCAACCAAGGCATACTCTTGGTTCTTCTAACGCAGACCTTAACCTCTTGTGAGCCCAGGATGATCATCTGCGACCTCACAGAGGGATACCAAGAATATCCTCATGTTCCCCGAAGCCGCTGCTTCGTTACCCAGTTCGCTGGAGCCTTTATCTAAATCAGATAGCCTGCTCCTACACGTATACTTAAACGATGACCTACCGTATCGGGTTACTCATCTATCTAAGAAGTGGTCCAAATTTCCTTGACTAAGAATTATTACTTAGTTTCCCTTCACTAAGGTTTACCACTTAGCCTTATTTCCATTATCCTTGTTAACTATGGTTATTTACCTAATCCTCCGAGTTAGGGTTTATCTAATGGGCTAAGTGTCACTTAAGTTCACAACTTAACCCGTCTACAAAACATGTCGAAACTGGCTAAGTATCCAAGTCCAAGACTTAACCCTACAGACCATGTGTCAAGTTGGTTAAGTATATCAAGCAATCCATGAATTAACCTCGTCTAATTATCATTTTAGATTGGTTAAGTATATATTAATTTGACCCTATCAAATTACCGAGTCAAATCGGTCAAGCGTATTCGAAACGATTCGTGACTTAGCCTTATCATGTTTTCACGTTAGATTGGTTAAGTATAGGTTAACTTAACCTCATCAAATTAACGAGTTAGATTGGTTAAGTATAGGTCACTTAACCTCATCAAATCATCGTGTTAAATTAGTTAAGTGTTTAACTTAACCCCATTAAATTACCAAGTTAAGTTGGTTAAGTATGGGTTACTTGACCTCATTGAATTACCAAGTTTAAATTGGTTAAGTGTTTAACTTAACCCCATCGAATTACCGTGTTTAGATTAGTTAAGTGTGGATTACTTAACCCCATCTAATTACCGTGATTAGGTTAGTTAAGTCTTAATTACTTAACCCCATCTAATTACCGTGGTTGGGTTAGTTAAGTCTTAATTACTTAACCCCATCTAATTACCGTGGTTAGGTTAGTTAAGTCTTAATTACTTAACCCCATCTAATTACCCAGTCGGATTAGTTAAGTGTAAATTACTTAACCCCATCTCCTAATCATCTTGCATGGTTAAGTGTCATTAAGGAATCAAGTCCGGTCCCACTTAACCTACCCATTCGTGTCATATCGGTTAAGTGTCATTAGTCAAATTTACTTAACCTTATCATGTGGCATCAATTCAATTAATGCACTCTTAACCTCTCACATTAGACCTTGTTGTGGTTACTAGTTAAGCCGGGCGGGTCCGGGTAGATTTACACCACAACCTAGTCTAACCTCGGGTCTTAAGCGCGACATGACCAACTTCTCACATTGGGTCCTATTGTTTGCAACTACTAGTTAGGCCGGTCGGTTCCGGGTAGTTTTACGTTGCAAACTCAACCCAACCTCGAGTTGGCCACACTTATATTATCTAAGTTCATCATGTTCCCAGAACATGTTACAAGTTTTTCAAGCATTTGGGTAGACCTAACTTAATAGGTAAATTCCCAAAGGGTAGACCTAACTTAATAGGTAAATTCCCAAGCTCATGTTTTTATGCATACTTACATGTCATCTTCCATGTTATCTTTCAAGTCATATTTTCAAGTATAAACACATGTCATAATCAAGTTAAGATTTCACGACATGTTCATGTTTATCTAACTACCCAAAAATCGTATTTTCCCAATGCAAGCAAAGCGAGACAACATAGTAGGTATACTATGGCTACATGTAGACCCCAAAACATGCACGATGCCACAAAAAGGGATTGGCTCCAAACATGCATGGCGTCATAAGGGGGTTTGGCCTTAAAACATGCATGATAGAGTCATATAGGGATTGACCATAAGCATGCATACTATCATATAGGATTTGGCCACAAACTTGCATAATATCATAAGGAGGTTTTGCCACAAACATGCATGAATCATAAGGGGTTTGTGTTCATATGCATGCATAAGCCCCAAGGTCAAGTGTTTGCCTATGTTTCACAAGTCAAATGGTTCCCAAAGGTTCATGCAAATCTTCCATAGACAAAGATCCAAACTTGCAAGATAAACTAGGCTAAACATAACATGAGTGACATGATTAAGTTGCTACATCTTAGTCTAAGGTCATAGATCATAGAAAAGGGACAAAGTTAGGTTCACATACATGCATACTTATACTTTATCTCATTTTATCCCATGTCAACATTAAAAATACCGTTTTGATCCAAAAGTAGCTAGAACTTACATAGGCAAGGCTTAGAAAAGGGGTCATGCATCATCTTGACGAAGAAAGGTGGCTCCTTTGAAGAAGAACCTTCATGAAACTCGCATAGCAATGTTGATTTGGCCTCTATTTGGTGTAGCAAGCTTGCACCTTTTGATTTGAACCCGATTTGAATGCATAGGCTCTAGGGATTGGAGATGGAGGCCATGATCAAGATTGATTTTGGCAGCACTTAGTTGCTAGGTTTGATTATTAGGGATTTAGGTTAGGTTTAGGGTCTTTTTATAGAGATTAGGATAGTTTTAGGCCCTAGGATTAGATCTAGGATTAATCTAGACCACAGAAATCGTCACAGGCCCATCAGACCAGACCAAGACTGCATCCAGGTGCACCAGGCCACAAAACACGGAGTTGTGTTTTTGGACCCAGTCGACACCCAAGTCGACAGCCCTGTCGACTTGGGGTCCAAGGGTGTCGACAGCCCTGTCGACTCCCCTGTCGACATGGGCTTTGGCGGGAAAATTCCCGCCTACCCCAAAACTTGAACTTCTTAGGTGATTTTCAAACTTGGAAACCCCGAAAACTTCAACGGACCATAACTTGGTCATACGGACTCCGATTCTCGAAAACTCGGACTCTATTTCGCGTATTTTTCCGAGACGAACGCAATGGCATAGCCCGTTTTACTTGATTCAGAATTTAAAATTAAATTCTGCCTTGATTCTCGTTTTAACATGTTATCGAAATACGAGTTGTTACATTCTCCCCACCTTTTAGGATTTCGTCCCCGAAATCTCCAAGTTAGGAAGAACATATCCTACCATCCATCATCCATCTACTCAAACCATCATCCACAAGCAACCATTGTCCTTAGACGACTCCTAATGCTTTATGAATGTATGCAAAATGTGTGTGTACATGTTCCTTAGCTAATGCTAATGATCAGGCCTGAATAATCTTTCTAATGCAAAATATGTATAGTGCCATGAATCCAACATGTATGCAAATAGTCCTAGTCATATAGATACTATACGCGTGCACAATCATTCATTCATATGCAACAACCGCATGATAATACATTCGATTTCATCCATAAACAAGTATAAATACTCGTGCATATGCAATATGAAATGTGACCGAGTCGAGCTAGTATCTAATGTGTATTCGCGCATCCACGAGCAACCACTTGCAACCATATCAATCATAACATGTTTCAAATACATGTTTACATCCATAGGGTTCTACCTAGAATTCCCTGAAACAGGGTCGAGAAGATAAACAGGACAAACTCCTTACAGGGTTTGTAACGGAGAATAGGACCGAGAGGATGTCCACAAAAGATAGCCTACAAGTAAGCTCTACAGAAAACAGGGATCAAGGATATACTCCCAAAAAGAGATATCATGCGCGTATCTAGTCTTTGACCATCAAAGTCATCTTTTAACTTCGCGATTTTGTAGCTTCTTATTCCTGTTTCCATAACATGAGCTGGAACTCATTTCTTCGTCGCCTCTCGTTCCACTTGCACTTATCCTTTTCCTAAAATACTTGACGCAAACATGACTGCGTACTCATGATCTCATGCAAGCTTTCCAAAATTCACTAGTGAATCTTGGATCTCGTTTATATACTTTAAGGCATTCCATGTAGAAGAACTTTCTCTTGAAAGTAAACAGATGTAAATCAGGTTATCATGCGCACTTACTAGGGCGATTTCTATAACCCACGCATAAGTGAAGTAAACCATCCGTCTTATCGGCGAACACCGCTCGATCGGGCTTCAAATTTCCAATAAAGGCATCAAGGGATTCTAAGTAACTAGTCATGACAGAACCTCAAAAAGGTTACACGATACTTCGAGGGTATTACCAAGGCTAGTCAAGAATCTAACTACCCTCCTATCAAAACCGAGAGTGGCACCCCTTACTGGATAACCACTTCATCCTTAGAATCCATCCATAGCTTATGAATATAAGCATTATTTCCAAGCTCAACACTTGACATAGACATTCTCAAATCCAAACAAGCCATGAATAAATGGACTGATTCTCCAATAGGACTTTGAGACAAAAATGGGATTCTCTATTACGCTAGTACTTAAGGTGCAGAGACTCAGCTATCGAAGCGGGCTTAAAAGATGCGGTGATCAAAACAAAGTCCCGACAGGATGATAGAGAAGAAAAGCTAAACCTTTAACAAGATCGTTACCCTCCTTCTGAGGTGCCCTAGAAATGAGAGCATACTACTGCCCTCCGAATGATCTTGTCCCGGTTCCATGATGCTTAACTACCCGTCCCGTTTCACCATGCCAAAGGTACTCTTTCGTCATGGGTTTCATTGTTCATCTTTCTCCCTCCTTTTAGGACTCAGCCATACCAACATGTTGCCTATCCCTGAGCTCGTATCCTTTATCTCTATTCTTACTATCCTTTCTTGTATAACTCTGCAATGGTCTCTCGAGAACCACCTCCATCGTACGGGAAACACTTACGTAGCCAGAAAGACTAGTCGCAGTCAAAACCACTGTGACTACAGATAGAGGAAAGAAAGGAAAAGAGATTAAATCAAGGAAACAAGGATGATGCTAATGGCCTTTGGGGAATAGCCTTTTTTCTTTTTTAAAAGAAAATTTTCTTGAAAAATGCTTCTTTGTAAACGGTTTTTCAAATAATTTTCAGAAGGTCTTAAAAACTTTTTCCCAGTCTAGTAACCTTCTGCTCTGATACCAAATGTAACACCCCGCCTCCGCTAGGGTCACTCGCAAAGGAATGCACTAGCTTTAGAGGGGCATTATTGGTAAACATGCACAGAAATATCACAAGACAGAACATATATAAATAGCGGAAGTAAAATCAAACTTTCATAACATGAATAAATAAGGTCTAAAGCCTTTTACATCAGAGTACATCAAAAACCTGTCTTGTAATAGTAAAGAAGCATAAATACTTTTTTTATAAATTATTCCCCAAGTAAAACCGTAAAGTAGCCATAGCCAAGAGGAGTCCAAGCCATCCATGATGACCTTCAAGCAGAAGAAGTCCGAACTAAACAACATTGTTTCCTCCCTGAAACCTTGGGGGGGGGGAACGGAAGAAAAGAGGCGAAACAAAACGGGTCAGTCAAAAAGACTGAGTAAGTCCTATCTACTTCCAGTATAAAAACAGGTAAAGGTAACATGACATGCATAAACTGAAAGTAAACATAAGGATAACTACAAGCTAGATAAACCAGGGTGGCCGGTTGAACTACTGCGGCAAGGTAAACTAAGGTATCATGATAACTACGGTGTTATGATAAGTCAAGGTATCACATCGTCAGATTTCTATCGAGTACATCATCCCAAGGTATCTACCCCGTCTAACATCCCACGGTATCTATTATGTATATTCTTCCTAGTCCTAACATATATATATATTTGCTCTGCACCTCTCGTACTAGTATCCCTACCCGCGTCATGTGTTAACCATGAATGTCCCTTGCTCAAAGTCGTGTAATGGTCCGTGTCAACCTAATGTATCACATATATAGGTTACTCAAATCCTATGTTTCTTTCCATGTATATAAGTTCAGTCCTTTGCCGTACCTCGTACGGGCTTCCTCATGTCGTATTATCCTTGAAATCGTTTGGACTGTCACCCTTGTTCTAGCTAGGCTCTTCCATATGAATCATCGTTTGAACAACTAGGACTTACGCCACCTAGCACCACTAGGGATTACGCTTACCTATTGCACGCTTTCGTATTTCGGTTTGGGTTAAACCACCTAGGCCACTAGGGATTACGCTAACCCTCAACCGCGCCCTTTTTCCCACGCATTCATCGTGAATCGTTTTTCTATAACTGTATGCACATGTATCACATCGTGCCATCCGAGTCCTGTTACAGGGCAAAACAAGAAATACAAGACTCGGTCGGGAGCTTTAGATTTATCTGCCGATGCAGATACTAAGGTCTGCTTTTCTACCCGTGGCTATGGTCCCACGAGACCCCTCCCTCAACTAGTGAAAGGCAACACAAGAGAAAATCTTGCATGAGAACTACACTCCGGCCAGCCCACATCCTACGGCCTACCTCACCCATAATTAGATAGCAATTATGGTCTGTTGGGTGTTCCCTGCCTTTCCGTACGTACACGCTTGACTCAAGATGGTAGATGATCGACGAACTTGCTATCTAGGGCACTATCATGTATTCGTTGACTCACTGCTATCCATCCCAGTCTTTAGGTCGCTCGTATAGCAACCAAGGCATACTCTTGGTTCTTCTAACGCAGACCTTAACCTCTTGTGAGCCCAGGATGATCATCTGCGACCTCACAGAGGGATACCAAGAATATCCTCACGTTCCCCGAAGCCGCTGCTTCGTTACCCAGTTCGCTGGAGCCTTTATCTAAATCAGATAGCCTGCTCCTACACGTATACTTAAACGATGACCTACCGTATCGGGTTACTCATCTATCTAAGAAGTGGTCCAAATTTCCTTGACTAAGAATTATTACTTAGTTTCCCTTCACTAAGGTTTACCACTTAGCCTTATTTCCATTATCCTTGTTAACTATGGTTATTTACCTAATCCTCCGAGTTAGGGTTTATCTAATGGGCTAAGTGTCACTTAAGTTCACAACTTAATCCGTCTACAAAACATGTCGAAACTGGCTAAGTATCCAAGTCCAAGACTTAACCCTACAGACCATGTGTCAAGTTGGTTAAGTATATCAAGCAATCCATGACTTAACCTCGTCTAATTATCATTTTAGATTGGTTAAGTATATATTAATTTGACCCTATCAAATTACCGAGTCAAATCGGTCAAGCGTATTCGAAACGATTCGTGACTTAGCCTTATCATGTTTTCACGTTAGATTGGTTAAGTATAGGTTAACTTAACCTCATCAAATTAACGAGTTAGATTGGTTAAGTATAGGTCACTTAACCTCATCAAATCATCGTGTTAAATTAGTTAAGTGTTTAACTTAACCCCATTAAATTACCAAGTTAAGTTGGTTAAGTATGGGTTACTTGACCTCATTGAATTACCAAGTTTAAATTGGTTAAGTGTTTAACTTAACCCCATCGAATTACCGTGTTTAGATTAGTTAAGTGTGGATTACTTAACCCCATCTAATTACCGTGGTTAGGTTAGTTAAGTCTTAATTACTTAACCCCATCTAATTACCGTGGTTAGGTTAGTTAAGTCTTAATTACTTAACCCCATCTAATTAATGTGGTTAGGTTAGTTAAGTCTTAATTACTTAACCCCATCTAATTATCCAGTCGGATTAGTTAAGTGTAAATTACTTAACCCCATCTCCTAATCATCTTGCATGGTTAAGTGTCATTAAGGAATCAAGTCCGGTCCCACTTAACCTACCCATTCGTGTCATATCGGTTAAGTGTCATTAGTCAAATTTACTTAACCTTATCATGTGGCATCAATTCAATTAATGCACTCTTAACCTCTCACATTAGACCTTGTTGTGGTTACTAGTTAAGCCGGGCGGGTCCGGGTAGATTTACACCACAACCTAGTCTAACCTCGGGTCTTAAGCGCGACATGACCAACTTCTCACATTGGGTCCTATTGTTTGCAACTACTAGTTAGGCCGGTCGGTTCCGGGTAGTTTTACGTTGCAAACTCAACCCAACCTCGAGTTGGCCACACTTATATTATCTAAGTTCATCATGTTCCCAAAACATGTTACAAGTTTTTCAAGCATTTGGGTAGACCTAACTTAATAGGTAAATTCCCAAAGGGTAGACCTAACTTAATAGGTAAATTCCCAAGCTCATGTTTTTATGCATACTTACATGCCATCTTCCATGTTATCTTTCAAGTCATATTTTCAAGTATAAACACATGTCATAATCAAGTTAAGATTTCACGACATGTTCATGTTTATCTAACTACCCAAAAATCGTATTTTCCCAACGCAAGCAAAGCGAGACAACATAGTAGGTATACTATGGCTACATGTAGACCCCAAAACATGCACGATGCCACAAAAAGGGATTGGCTCCAAACATGCATGGCGTCATAAGGGGGTTTGGCCTTAAAACATGCATGATAGAGTCATATAGGGATTGACCATAAGCATGCATACTATCATATAGGATTTGGCCACAAACTTGCATAATATCATAAGGAGGTTTTGCCACAAACATGCATGAATCATAAGGGGTTTATGTTCATATGCATGCATAAGCCCCAAGGTCAAGTGTTTGCCTATGTTTCACAAGTCAAATGGTTCCCAAAGGTTCATGCAAATCTTCCATAGACAAAGATCCAAACTTGCAAGATAAACTAGGCTAAACATAACATGAGTGACATGATTAAGTTGCTACATCTTAGTCTAAGGTCATAGATCATAGAAAAGGGACAAAGTTAGGTTCACATACATGCATACTTATGCTTTATCTCATTTTATCCCATGTCAACATTAAAAATACCGTTTTGATCCAAAAGTAGCTAGAACTTACATAGGCAAGGCTTAGAAAAGGGGTCATGCATCATCTTGACGAAGAAAGGTGGCTCCTTTGAAGAAGAACCTTCATGAAACTCGCATAGCAATGTTGATTTGGCCTCTATTTGGTGTAGCAAGCTTGCACCTTTTGATTTGAACCCGATTTGAATGCATAGGCTCTAGGGATTGGAGATGGAGGCCATGATCAAGATGGATTTTGGCAGCACTTAGTTGCTAGGTTTGATTTTTAGGGATTTAGGTTAGGTTTAGGGTCTTTTTATAGAGATTAGGATAGTTTTAGGCCCTAGGATTAGTTCTAGGATTAATCTAGACCACAAAAATCGTCACAGACCCATCAGACCAGACCAAGACTGCATCCAGGTGCACCAGGCCACAAAACACGGAGTTGTGTTTTTGGACCCAGTCGACACCCAAGTCGACAGCCCTGTCGACTTGGGGTCCAGGGGTGTCGACCGCCCTGTCGACTCCCCTGTCGACATGGGCTTTGGCGGGAAAATTCCCGCCTACCCCAAAACTTGAACTTCCTAGGTGATTTTCAAACTTGGAAACCCCGAAAACTTCGACGGACCATAACTTGGTCATACGGACTCCGATTCTCGAAAACTCGGACTCTATTTCGCGTATTTTTCCGAGACGAACGCAATGGCATAGCCCGTTTTACTTGATTCAGAATTTAAAATTAAATTCTGCCTTGATTCTCGTTTTAACATGTTATCGAAATACGAGTTGTTACAAAATTCAAGAAAAATGAGTAGAAGATGAGATTTCGAGGGATGCCTAAGAAAAAAAAATAGAGTAAGAGAATCCAGATTCATCATAGAATTTCATGCTTATTATAACTGAATAAATTTGAGAATCTTCTCACCTAGTTTATCCAAAAAGATCCGTTTCTCCTCTCACAAAATTACCTGAAGTGGAAAGAGTGTTCATCTTGATTCTGAATGCAATCACAACCTGAGCATTCTATTCTCAACAAACTTCTTGATATCAATTATTGAAGTTTAACGAGGATCGAGTTCTAAATGTATAAGCAAGAAATAATAAAATAAACTCAATGTTTGATCAATTATGAATGCATAAACAATTGAAATATGCAAAAACATTGCGAATTTTAGTAACTAAAGAGTCTTTGGTTTTTAATATTAGTTTAGAGTTGGCATGGAAAACAGTAAGGGAAAATAATTATCTCAAGAAACAAATACAATTATAGTCAATTATGGAAAAAGAATTCACAGCATTGAAATACAAGATTGAACATGTTAGTGACATACATCATTGCCTGGATATTGGAATAAAAATCAGTTACGAAAAGCACAAGTCAAAACAGGAATAAAAAGTGTTAAATTTTGTGACAATATATCTAGGCTAGTATTGAAGTGGTTGGAATTGCTTTGTAACAGAAAAGATGGTTCACAAATCGAAGCTCGAAGGAAGAAGTTATCGGTGAAAAGGTTCAGGTGTTTCAGCTAGAAGTGCGACAAACATCTGAGCTATTGCGACAAATGTCTGAGCTGAACAAGGAAGTTTTCCAAGAGTTGCGACAAATTTCTATCATTTTGGGATAGACGTCTGTGTTGAAGCAGTAAAGGGTGATAGACATCTGAGCTGCGCAGAATTTTTTTCTTGAGCCTTGGGATAGACGTCTGACCATATTAGACAGATGTCTAAGGCAACTTCTGGGCTATTTCGAGCTATGGACATGGTATGCTGATTTATGACGATTCAATGGGCAATTTAAGCAATTAATAAGCATTAGTCTCTTCTTATATAAGCCATTCTCATATTCAAAAGGGATGAGCAGGAAGAAATGGATTAATCAGGAGATTGACCTAGGATTATTTTAATTAGGGTTTTGGCAATCCCAATCTTCTTCAATTCTCATCTCCACAAAATCAAATATTTAGGTGAATTTGATCATTGTAATTAATCTCTTGTACTCTTCTATTGATATTAATAAATATTCTCTCTCAAAGTGGACGTACACTAACAAGATGTTAGTGGAAACACTATATATCCCTCTGTGATTTACTTTTTGTTATTGCTCTATTATTTCTCTTGTTTGGTGATTGTGATTGGTTATTGGATTAAGTTGGTATTGTTTTGAGATATTAATTGGTTGTTTTTGCATGTTTACATCGATCTCGTCTTCCGCTCGGTTTGGGGTTTTGATTTGAGCGGTCTTAAATCATAATTCTCCACAATATTTGGTATCAGAGTATTGGTGTTGGTAGATAGTAGTAGAAATGCCAAAATAAGATTCAAATAGTGTCTCAACAGTTGGTCCAAGTAGTGTGTTAAACCATAAAATATGACTTATAAGCATGAAACATAGTTAGGTCGCATTCATAAGAGGATGTTGGGTCGTGAGTCATTAGCTTGCAAAGGAGAGCTTATTTAAGTCGTTTGTACTTTAGATCGTTCAAGGGATTTAGGTCGTCGGGCATCTCTTGGTCGTCCCGCTTCTTAGACCGCCAAGCTCCTTGGGTCGTCCAGCAAGTCTTAGGTCATGCCGCCATCAAACACAAGAGTTTCAGACCAGTCCGTCTTGCTCTAACCCGTTCCATGAAAGCTTGGGTCACTTCGCTTTGTTTCATCTCGTTTCGCTCTGCTTTATCTCGCATGCCATAACACTTGAAGGTTCTAAGCCGCTCCGTGAGATTCGGGTCGTCCCGCACTGTCTTAGCTTGCTCCGCCTTGTTTTAGCGCGCGCCACATTGGTTTGAACCGTTTAGGTCGCCCCGACGGCCTAAGGAGGTTCAAGATAATTACCAGACTACCACCTGGCCTGAATCTCACCTATAAATATCCCTCTCATTCCTTCATTGAGGAGGACCAAATTCTATGACCCCGAAGGGCTGCCTAATTATTTCCTAAGCATTTCTAAGTGATTTCCATCTCTCCTAACACCTCCAATTGAAGATCGAACATGAAGTTCATCATGAAATTAACCGAAAGTGATCAAGCTTCTTAGAGACCAAAGATTCTCCACCATACTCCTTGCATATTGTGGAATGCTTATTTCTCCGCTGATTGGTGTTGATCAAAGTGATGATATTATGTAATGAACAATATGAATGTACTTTTGAGTGATCCTAGATTTGTAACTCTTGAATTGATAATGGAAATTTATATTAAAGTGGATGTAGATCTTCATTAAGATCAAACCACTATAAAATTTGTGTCTCTTTACTTTTGTAGTGATTGCGGTCTCTTTTCTTACTGATTGATGAAGTGCAATTTTTGCACCTTTGGTGTTGAAATCTAATTTGGATTTTAACATTTGGCGGCCATCATGGGGCCGCATTCACTCTTCCTTCTCTCTCACATTCTCTCACAAGGTTAAAGGCCTTGCATTGAGGTTCTAAGTCTACTTTTGTCATAGATCCTACAAGACAACAATCTAAACCAATCGACGAATTTGCATTCAAATTCATGTCCTTGTCCGAAATCATGGGTAGACCATCGAAGAAGACCGCTAGTAAAAACGGTCGAAGAAATTGACAACACCGCCAATAACGAAAATACTCCGTCCACCAACCAATTCGAAGTTTGATAAACTTCTAAGGATGGAACGACGATCATGAGAAGAGAGTTGGATGAAGTTGTTGCGGGTTTAACAAGCCAAATGGACATTGCAAACACTGCCATAATAATGAAGCTTGAGTCCATGTCTGCCATGCAGGCCGCTACTGCAAAAGTTACCATGGATGTCGCTCATGCTAAATCCACTCAAACAAATTATACAGAAAATGTGGGTTCTTCCTTCTCAAGTTCAAGTCGTGGAAATTCTGTCTAAGAGGTTGCAAATCCTAATGATGCTCAACATTAAGAAGCTAAACCACATATGTGCAACTGCTCCTATAAAGTGACCTCTCAACAAGCGCTTGGAACCACCAAAGGGGCACCTCCTCAAGCGGGAGGCCTTGGGCCCCGGAATTTGAACCGAGATCGTTTGCTTAGGCAAACATCCGCCAAGGGTAATGGCGTCCGCCCTGTGGACCAGCTCAATGAATAGGAGTGCATATCGGAAATAGTCCAAAAAATCATGGAAAAAAGCTTGAGAAAGCAAGACGATGAGAAGGAGTGGGGCTTCGCTCTTACCAAAACCCCACTCACGGAGAGGATCAAGATGGCTCCATATCCAAATAAGTTCAAACCCCCCAACGGTGCAAGCCTACTATGGGACTAGTGATCCCAACATGTTCCTATTCAAATATGATCAACATATGGATGGGGTACGTGCCACAGACAAGTTGAAGTGCTTGTATTTTCCAACTTACCTTGAAGGGGTGGCCTCTCTTTGGTTCACAAAGTTACCACCCAATTCTGTTGATGATTTCGCTACCTTGGCCAAGCTATTCAGAGAGCAATTGAGGTTCCAAGCTACAAAAGTGCGAGATGTCATGGAGTTGAATGAACTTGAGCAAAGGGCGGGAGAGCCCATCAGAGCTTTTCTAACCCGCTTTAACACTGTTACAGCGGAGGTTAGGAATTACAAGCCTCGTTTGGCTTTAATGGCTTTGAAGGGAGCCATAAACAAGAAAACTAAGCTTGGACGATGGATTAAGAAGAAGATAAGTACGCTTAAGGAACTATTTGACAAAGCCGAAGAGTACATAGGAGTAGATGAAGATCCAGCCTATGCCATGGATGTTCCTGAAAGCAGCTTGGAGCCTGAGAACAAAATAATGATGCAGAAGGTGGCCAGAAAAATCCCAGTAGTCAGAAAAGGGGGAATGATGGAAAAGATAATCGTGCCAACAATAAATTTCTCTTCTTTAAAAATTCAGAATTGACTTCTTTGAACGACACCGTGGAGAACATTTTCATGGTAACTAAAGACACTGAAGATTACCCAACACCGAAACAAGTGAAGGTCAGTGATGCTGCGATTAAATCAGGGAGGTTTTGTCGGTTCCATAACCATCCATGACACAATACAAATGAATGCCGACACCTGAAAAACTTAATTGAGTAACTGATAATGAAGAATATACTTCAGCAGTATGCATAGAACCCGTAGGGCACTCAAGCTGCTCCGAGTCAAGGAACATCTGCGGGGCAACCTAAGCAGAATGAGAATGCTTCAGTCGTTGTCATTCCAAGGCTGATTGTCAATACCATATCAGGTGGTCCTCACTCAGCCGAAAGAAGCTGGGAAGACATTGTGAAGTACACTAATGAAATGAAGAGTCTTTCAAAAAGAGAAGAACTCATGATCATGAATGAAGCCTATTCGGCAAAGATGCCAAGGACTCCATAGGATGACATTGTATTCATAGATCGAGACTCAGACAGACTGCTGACGCCAATGGTAGATCCAATGGTAATAACCATCGGCATAGGTCCGGCCATTACCAGAAGAGTCTTGTTTGACAAGTGGAGCATCCGTCAACGTCCTTTTCATCAATGCATTTAATAAAATGAACCTTTCCATGTACGATGTGAAAGATTGCCAGAACAAAATCCATGGGTTTACTTGGCAAGCCATTCAACCAATTGGCGTTATCAATTGGATTGCTGAGCTTAGAGAAGGGAATCAGAAGGCTGCATTAAGGCAAGATTTTGTCATAATCGATGAGCTATCTGGTTATAACGCTTTCCTTGGAAGAACAACCACTGCGGCACTTATAATAACAATGGCTATATGGTGCCTGACGATGAAATTTTCTACCGAAAACGGAGTTGGCATAGTAAAAGGCGACCAACAGGCAACAAGAGAATGTTATCTGCTGAGCTTGCTGAGGCAAGGAAGAAGGAAGTGAAGAAGGATGTGGAGCCTCCGCTCCACGTTTATGACTCCCCCTTATAGTAATTAGGGAGGGGCCCCTATACTGGCGAGCATAGCGGAGCACAGAAGGAACTCGATCCAAGAAAAGCCAGTATGAGGAAAAACAGAGCGGCACCAGCTAATGACACCATCTCTATTCCAGTGAACGATAAAGATCCCGACCGAGTATTGAAAATAGGTTCTTAGTTGGGCTTGAAGTTGCTGAAGTATTTGATATTTTTTTTTGAAAGCAAATTTAGATGTTTTCGCTTGGACGCATCCCGACATGTATGGAATATCACCAGATGTAATTGTTCATAAATTGAATATTAATCCTAGTTTGGCTCCTGCAAAACAAAAAAGGCGAATTCAAGGGCATGAAAGATCAATGGCATTAAAAGAAGAAGTAGATAGGTTATTCAAAAATAACTTCATATGAGAATCTACATATCCCGATTGGGTTTCCAATCCGGTTCTTGTTCAAAAATCCAACGCAAGTGGAGAGTATTCATAGATTATTAGGATCTCAACAAAGCATGTCCCAAAGACAACTTCCTGTTACCTAGAATCGACCAACTTGTCGATGCGACGACGGGGCATGAGTTGTTATCTTTCATGGATGAATACTCTAGGTACAATCATATTATGATGCATAAGCCAGATGAAGAAAATACAAGTTTCATAACAGATAGAGGCTTGTATTGCTATAAAGTTATGTCGTTTGGACTAAAAAATGCAGGGGCAACGTACTAGCGCCTTGTGAATTCCATGTTCAAATCCCAAATCGGGAACACTATGGAGGACTATGTAGATGATATGCTGGTAAAATCCAAGAAAGCTGATGACCATCTGGAGAATCTAGATGAGATGTTTCATATTCTTAGAAAATATGGTATGAAATTAAATCTTCTTAAATGCTCATTTGGAGTCTCATCCGAAAAATTTCCCGGGTTCATGGTCAATGCTAGGGGCATTGAGGCGAATCCCTCTCAAGTCATCGCCTTACGAGTAAAACGCGCTTCAAGGACAATGAAAGAACTTCAAAGCCTGAATGAGAAAGTAGAGGCTCTTAACCGATTAATCTCTAAGGCGACAGATCGGTGTATTCCACTCTTCGATGCCTTGAAGAAGGGAAGAAAGGAGTTCCAATGGACTCCAGAATGCCAAACAGCCTTTGAAGAGTTGATTAAACACATGGAGTCACCGCCGATGCTCTCTAAGCCCAAAGATGGAGAGGTGTTGTTCCTGTACTTGGCCGTCTCATCACATGCCTTAAGCGCCGCGCTTGTCCAAGAGGATGCCAAGGTCTAATGGCCTGTTTATTACATCAGTAAGAGGCTCGCTAGGGCAAAGTTAAACTACCCAAAATTAGAGAAACTTGCGTATTGTCTGCTTATCGCCTCAAAGAAGCTTAGGCCGTATTTCCAATCCCATCCTATAATAGTTCTCACTGACCAACCGCTAAGGCAGGTCCTCTTTCGCCCAGAAACTTTGGGAAGGTTATTAAAGTGGAATATAGAGCTCAGTCAATATGATATCGCTTATCACCCTCGAAGGGCTATTAATGGGGAAGCCTTAGCGGATTTCATTGCCGAGTTTATGGATAAGGGAGAGGAAACAGAGGAACCAGCAGAGACCATGACTAGTTGGAAGTTATACATCGATGGATCCCGAAATGATTATTGTTCAGGGGCAGGAATCGTCCCAGAAACTCCAGATGGCCATTCTCTGTGCTACGCCCTAAGATTGGAATTTCCATCGACCGATAATGAGGCTGAATATGAAGCTTTAATCGCAGGTCTAAAGTTGGCAAAATAATCGAATCTAAGAACTCTACAAATTTTCAGTGATTCACAGCTAGTGGTATGTCAAGTCCTAAAGGAATTCCAGGCAGAACTTGGAAACCTCCCTTCTTGTCTTATCAAAGCCAGGGAACTTCTCAACGACCTCGATCACTATAATATATCTCATATTCCAAGGGAGGAAATCTCAAAGGAAGACTCTCTCGCTAAGTACGCCAGTTCCTCAGATGCAGAGTTGCTGGGCTTAATTCCCATCGAAGTCCTTCCAACCCCCACCATTGTGGAAGCGGATGTTGAATGGATTATGGAAACTGTAGAATAACACATTCCTGGATTACTCCAATCAAGGAATACACCCTCAACGGAACCCTCCCTGAAGAGCCAAAAAGCGAAGGAAGGTGGTACGCAAAGCTCCATTATACCTTATCTAGGATGGAAGGTTGTATAGGCGAGGATTCTCCATGCCATTACTTTAATGTGTAACGAAAGAGGAGTCCAAAGCAATCTTGGTAGAATTGCATGAAGGAGAATGTGGAGGTCACACAGGTGGTCAAACTAGCCAAGAAAATTCTGCGATATGGCTACTTCTAGCCCGATGTGAACCTGGATGCAATAACCTATGTTAAGAAGTGTGATAGATGCCAAAGATTTGCAAAGATTCTGAGAGCACCTCCACTGAGTTGACTCAGATGGTTAGTCCGTGGTCGTTCGCCGTCTGGGGCATAGATTTGATTGGGGCATTGCCTACAACCAAATCAAATATGAAATATGCAATTGTAGCGGTGGATTATTTCACTAAATGGGCTGAAGCTGATCCATTAGCAACTATTACTTCAAAAAAGGTGATCAACATTGTTCTAAAGAACATTATCTTCTGATTTGGGGTACCGCATAAAATAATCACCGACAACGGAACTCAATTTGAGAGCACTGAATTTCTAGATTTCTATGCTAAGTACAAGATTAAGACGGGTTTTGCAGCCATTGCTCATCCACAGGCCAACGGGCAGGTCGAAGCAATCAACAAAATTTTGAAGTCAACCATCAAGAAGCGCCTAGAAAAAGAAAATTTTGGTTGGGCAGATGAGCTTCCACTTGCACTGTAACACCCCACGTCCGTTATTGTCACTCACTAAGGGAATGCATTAAGTTACGTGAAGTGTTAAAGGTAAGCAGACACAGAATAATTACAAGACAGATGTAAATAAGATAGCAGCGGAAATTTAATTTTTTATTTGAAACATAAATCATAATGTCTTGGCCCATAATACCATAAGTCACAAAAACCATTACAAAAAATAACTTCTGTCTTGCACCATCAGAGTACATAAGTATATAAAAAGCATAATTCCCCAAATAAAAGAGTTAAGCCATAGTAGAGACAAGAACTAGAGCCATACTTCAGAAATAGCTCCTAGCAAGATAATATCTGAGTCCTGACTAAGCCCGAGTGTTTCCTACTTGAGAACCTGAGGGGGGAGGGATGGAAGAAAGAAGGAGAAGCAAAAAGGATCAAATGTAAAGTCTAGTGAGTCTAGTTACTTTTAGCCAGTAAATAAATAAAAGTAGCATGACATGCATATAAAGTGGATAAGAGAGATCATTACATAAACGGCAGGTATGACAAGGTAGACAGGATAAGTGTATACACTTCTCTAATGATTACTCTGCACTATTACTAGTATAACCAGAATGAGATGATCCCTTTACACTTCACGGTGGTAGACTTAAGCATACGTCCAAATATGCCCTAGCTACTACCCTAATCGATCGACTCCCTACACCGTAGATACTCTGTGCCGGCCCTACGGTAGGGTGTATCATGTCCTAAAGTGGCAACCCCTCACTGATATGCACAGCCCCATATCTACAGGTGTCACGGTCGTCTTATCCCCCTCTGCTCGACTCATGCACGCACATGGCCCGGTCGGTTTGCGCCGCCCAGACTGCCATCCACGTTTTGATCTCTTACAATCAGTCAGTAAGCATGTCCCCTCTCCGCCTAGTACAAAGTACTTTTATTTGATACCTACTCCGGGTTACTGACTGAAATGGGTCCCACACAATATGATACAAGTTCTCCCTTTTGTCTTGTATCCCACACTAGTTTTCACTGACTATGTATACCATTAGGTGTATTTAATTACATAGCCCTATACCAGTTATGCTTACCCTAAAAGGTGTCTTTAATTACATAACTCTATTATTTCCTCCGGTTATGTATACCACTAGGTGTCTTTAATTACATAACCTTATCGGGTTAAGTTTGTGGGCCTATATGTAAATATTAGGGGTGGGCATAAACCGCACCGCAATGCGGAAACCGCCCAGACCGAACCGCAAAAACGGTGCGGAAAACCGCACCGGATTCTCTCTCTAAAGCAAACAACCCAGACCGAACCGCCTCGCATGATACAGTTCGGTTGCGGTTTGAACTTTTACCAAACCGTATTAAACCGAACCGAACCGCATAGCTACACCGACAATGTTATGATAAAAAAGTTAACAAATTCCTATCTAACTTTTAATTTAACGCTATATATTCTATTTTCAACGTATTACGTAGTTATATTAATTAAAGATAACACTATGTGTTTTAACCTTCAGATGACACAACGTCATAAAATCGTAAATTGTTTGTTGATGAAAGTAATTTTCTTGTTTCATATTTAATATGGGTTCGAACCGAACCGAACCAAAACCGAACCGTATTACATCGAAACCGAACCGAAACTGAACCGTTTGAACGGTTAGTATAATGGTTTGTATTTTTGATCAACCGTTTGATGCGTTGCGGAAGCGGTTTGAGCTTCAAACCGCACCGAACCGAACCGCGCCCACCCCTAGTAAATATTACCCACCCCCTCCAGATTTGCTTAACCCATCCACTATCCAATCAATTTACTTAACCCTAACCTTAGTTCATAGTCATACAATCCCTATGGATTAGTTTTGGTTAAGTAGTCCAATTCATTACCATGTCCATTTATGGATTATATAATGGGCTAGACCTCTCACATTAGGCCTACAACGTGTGGATGCTGGATATGCCGGTCGGGTCCGGGCAGACTTAGTCCACAGTTAGGCCTAACCTCGTGTCTTAGCCCGATTCGTATTTGTGTACTTAGACCTCCCACATTAGGTTCAACATTAGTGGTTGCTGGATATGCCGGTCGGGTCCGGGCAGACTTCCACCACTAATACAACCTAACCTCGTGTCATAAGTACAATTACAATTCCTAATTGTAATTACTAGACATTCCGTTACTAATTAATTAATCAATTAATTAAACCTTTCCCTTTATAGGTGTTAATGCCCACTCGACCCAATAATTTGAATTATATGTCCAAAAATGTTCATATTCCAATTATGCCATTATTAACCCTTTTTTACCCATTCCTTAACTAGCACCCTCACAAAATTGGCAGCATGCCTAGGCTAGATAATGGCTTAGCCACGAACGAGAAAAAGGGAAAAATAATAGGAGTGTAACAAAAGTGATTGTTTAACATAACTTGGCATAGGCATATACTATCATGGTGATAAGTTGAACATACATACTAGCACGGACATGCAATTAACATCATAACAAGGTGGACATAAAACTGGTGAACTTGTGGCAGTCAATTGATTCTAACATAACTACAGTGTCTCAATAAGCATATTGAGATCTAAATTAGCAGTTTAGATGTCCAATTGGTTTAGATCCAACATGATAAACACAAGGTGATAAATTAGATCACATAATTCAGATCCAAAGGTTAAAATAGATCTAACACACCATTAGGATGACATAATAGCATGTTTAGATATAAATATGGATTCACATGTCCAATTTACAACATATCTAAATTGATCACAATATGACAGGTGAAAGGTGGTTTACATAAAGAATTAGATCTAACCAATGTTGTAACTGTCCAGATTAACAGATTTACATTAACCACAATATAGTTACAAATCAAGATCCACAAGGCGACATAATAGAATAACCACAATTGAATTAGATCCAAAGAAGTAGATATATCATGACATAGTATAAAGTTTAACAATAGCATGGATTCATAGTTTACAACATATCCAATTCACAGTCTTTCACAATTTACTTTTATTTATTTAAACCTAAAAATAACCAACTCACTATGATTGGATTGTCAAGATGATAGAAAAGAAGTTGTGTTGAATCATGCTTGAATCCCAGAATTTGATTTGCATAACTGATAGTTGTTTGAAGAAAACAGCTCCGTCTCAGTTCGCACACCGGCAGCATTTGGCTCCAATGATTTCCAATGAAGAAATAGGAGAATTGGAAACATATATATAGCTGTAGAACTCTCTGAAACCGACTGCCACCTCAGCCCTAGGGGTGTCGAAAACCCTGTGGGTGGGCCGACCCATAGGTCGACACCGCTTAAGGCGGGTCGACCCCGGTGTCGACACCCCTCTAGGGGGGTCGACCCTCTAGAGCGGGAAATTTGCCGTCTTGACGAATTTTTGATTTTCGAACTGTTATGGATAGGTTCTGACTCATATTTGACTCATATGTGACTCATATGTGTATATATGTTCTTTCTGCGCATATTCAATCTTAAAACCCTCACAACTTCTTCATATAGTTTCCGTTTTACGCAATCAAATGTCTATCTTGACCAGAATTTCGAGATGGACGAAATGGCGCGGTCCGTTTTCCTTAATTATGAATATTAAATAAATTATTATTTAATTTATCCGCTTTTAGTGTCGTTAAAAATTCAGGGTGTTACATTCTCCCTACTCATAGGATTTTGTCCCTGAAATCTCTAAGTTGAGAAGAATGCATATCCTACCATCCATCTACTCATCCAACAACCACTGGCATCTATTGTCCTTAAAGGCTTATAATGCTTATATGAATATATGCAAAGGTGTGTGTTATGTCCCAACACTAGTGCGAAAAATCAGGCAGTCTACAGATTCAGTTGACCTCCTTAATGCAATGTATGTTAGTGTCAGGAATCCAATATGTATGCAAATAATCCTATTATAACATGTAAGCTCTATATGTGTGTACACTCATTCGTCCAAATGCAACATTCATATGATAATACAACCATTTCCATCCATAAAAGAAAAGGAAATGCACACACATCTATATGTAGTATGAAAGTGATTGAGCCGATCTTAGTGGCTAATGTGTGTGTATATGCGTCCATAGGCAACCACTAGCAAATACTTGCATCTACTTGCATCCATCAAGCATAACATGTTTCAAACACATGTTTACATCCATAGGATTCCTATCTAAAGATCGAAAAATACTACGGATAAGATATACTTAAATGATAGAAACAACCACTGATAAAACTTTGGAAAAAGGAGTTAAGAACATACCCTCGAAAAGGAAAGGGTACGAAGCACAAATCTTGTCTTCGGTTTCCCAAGTCGCATCTTCTGGGTTATCTCCCCGTTGAACCTTTGGCAACTTGATCTCTTTATTGCGTAGCTTCTTAACTTCTGATCCCAGAATACGGGTAGGGACTCGCCTGACTGTCGCCTCCCATTCCACTTCGAATTCTTCCAAAACACTCGGCTCAACAACCTCCGCGGTGTCATGCAAGCACTTCCGCAGATGAGAAACATGGAAAACATCATGAACACTGGATATATTTTCTGGGATCTTTACTCTGTAGGCCGTTTGGCCAATCCTCTCGGTTATGGGAAATGGTCCCACAAACCTAGGTGCCAACTTCCCTACTGATCCAAAGCAAACCACATTCCTCAGAGGTGACACTTTGATAAAAACTAAGTCTCCTACTTCAAATTCGATGTCAGTCCTTCTCTTGTCTGCATAGGACTTCTGCCTATCTTGAACTGTCTTCATCCACCGTCGAGTAAGATCAATCTTCTCAGACGTCTTCCTAACCATATCAGGCCCAAGTAACAAACTGTAACGACCCGGATTCTGCCCGACCCCAATCGATCGCAAGACCGATCAAAACCGTTCAAAACCCGCGTACGTTAACTTTGGGCATACCACACATCAGAACAACAACATAGATTTTTATAACATCAATAATAAATGTTACATCAGAGTTACATCAGAGTACAGAATATATCAGAGTACATCAATAAATAATACAGCGGAAGATAAATTACAACGGAAGATAAATTATAATAAATTAATACATTGCAGCGGAACTAATCTCAGCGGAAGGCCATCAATATTCTGGACCTAGCTTCAGACTTCAATCCAGGACCCTGCTTAACTATATCTGCAAAAAGCTATTCGACTGCCCGTGTGGAAAGAGGGCACCCGAGTTTGCAAAGTGAAACAAATTACAGGTCAGTCGTGGGACTGGTGTGAGAAATCTTAACTTAACTTATCTAATAAGAAGGCTAATCACAGGACCACGCCGCTAACGCGGAACGGGTTTACTCCATTGGATTGCCAGTGCATAAATAAAGTAAATCGTCAAATAACGCAATGATTTTTAGAAAAATGAAACCATTATAAGACCCAGGTCCCATCACACAATGCAACGCAAACCGGAGGATAGGGTTTTACCTTATAATGGTCAAAAGATGCTTGATACGTAAAAACGATATTATTAGTGTGTATATATATATATATATATATATATATATATATATATATTTAAAACATTTCAAATATAATATCAATCCTAGACGGCATAGCAACCATATACTATGTCGCCATACTAGTTATACAGTCAAAACCGCAAGGGGCATATTGGAAATTTGGGTTTCCATCATGAGTCAAGGCTAGGGAGGAGCTCCTTACCGATTCAAGACACTCTAGCAATGTCTCAGGATTCGGACGCTGGCGAACCCTTGGATACAGCAGGGCCGGTCCACAAATACTTTAGTGGATTAGTTATGCTTGAACACACGCTTCCCGATCCTATTGGACCTACAAATCAGCCGAGGGCTACCGATAAGATTAAACCGAGGCCTCGCAAAAATATTCCAACAACTACATAAGCAAATGTCAGCCAGTTTAAGCACTGACACCACTTCTAGCTAGAAAGAAACGTGTGCACTCCCTGCGTTCCCTTCTCCCGTTTTAGACTCAACCGGTGTGTGAGGCTCGCGAAGTCACTATATACACAAAGCTATGCCTAAATAGACAATGCTTTGATCATCACCACAAGGCCTGCTTTTCAACAAAGCCTCGATCATTTGCATATTAGCATGCCACATTGGCATTTCACGCCATGCAATTCATAACTATTAATTCACAACTTCTAAGGGTGTTTAGCAAGAGAATAAATTCTCCGCCACCAACGGTTGTAAATTAATAGAAATCAATTTACATAACATGAAATCCAACGTCGGACATGCATCCATTTATAAGCTTATGCTCTGGGTCTGAGCGAAAGCCAAATCCGTACAAATCAACACTACGTCTGGATAACTACCATCTTAGCCCCATCTTGGGAGCAAATCAATCTAGGGCCTCAACACTAGCTACCCATTCGATGTGAAGATCGCCGGTCTTCGACCACCGTCTTCATCTTCGACTCCTCATCGTCGTAATAATTATTCGAAATGGGTTAAACCCGGTCTTTCCGAATAACTTGCATATTTTATAATTGAAGATCAAGTGTTATAAAATACATCCAACGTCTCATTCCAATTCAAAATATTCTCTTAATAGAATATTCATATTACTAGGGAAAAGTTCCCATAAATCAAGTCAAAGATAAATTCTTATAAATTTATTCTTTGAAACATTCATTACAACTCCAATTTGATTTTTAATATCAAAAATCATTATTAAATGATTTTTCAACTTTTAAGAAATAAATCTTATCTTTAATTGGGTTAAAGAATCAATGTCATTTAAAAACATTGTTCACGATAAACCCAATGTCATCTTCCATTATATATGGAATTTTCATAGAAATTGTGTCGAAATATAATCGATATAAATTTCTGTATCAGACCAATAATATAAATGGAATAACGCCAAAGCCTTTTAAATTCCATATATAGTATCAGTCTTCTTTCACAGAAACCTATCTTGATTATTATCAAACCGAATTTCCAATTAATTCCAATTTAATATATTTTAAATTGGAAAACTTTACTTTAGAAAATTTCTTTTAAATCTTAATAAAAGATTTATAATTTCTAAATCATATTTTCACTGTAAATTGGATCAAAGAACAAATGTCATTTAAAACATAGTTCACGGTAAACCCAATTCACATAACATTTTATTTCAATTACAAAATATAATTGAAACTCTAAAAATCTTAATTAGAAGATTGATTCTAGTTAATAACAAATGTACTTTAATAGAAATATCTTTTTATCTTTTGTCCATTCAAGAACGGGCAAAGAAATCATATTTTTCTTCCTTCTTTGTAAATATTATTTAAAATATTTATTATTAAAAATATCCTTTATATAAACAGATTCTTAATATAAAATATTCTTTATTTTAAAAGATATTCTTTATTTAAAGAAATTCTGAACTGGAATGTGACTCAATCAGTTACCATATAACATTGGTTATACGGTTTCATACATTTCGTGTACATGACAATGAAAATAAATAATCATCGAGCATCCATTCACAACCAGAGTGAAGTTTATAACTGTGTGAGTATTAAAATGAAATAATAACACTCATCGCAGCTTGTCAATCTATCAATCGACATACAACTAAATATTGGGACTAGTGTATATCAATTTTCATCCCAACACCCGTGTGGGGTTTTCAGCCAATAACAATTCATACAAATATATGATTGGTTAAAGAATTTAACCGATTTAATACTACTAACATGTTGCTAATAATGGACTAACATATTATAATATTTCTAATATCGAGTAAAAGTATATTTTTACTCATATAATTTCCCCTATGCATTTCTAAGGTCTAATAAACTGTAATCTATTTATGTGGCATTACTGTGGATGACAAAAAAAAAGATAATTTTCTATTTTCTTTTACTTATATGCAGATATTCTTAACATTTACACATAAGTGGAATAGCCTTATTGGCAAATGTTTTCAAGGTATATCCTAGCACATAAAATATTTAATTTAGATTGCACACAAATTCTAATGTAAGCAAAGTATGTTACTTTAACTCACCTACACATTCTAATGGATGTGTTGACCAATAATATGATTCTTATATTTGAATATAATTTCAAATGTAAGTTTGCAAATAAAGATTGATTTTTATTTATACTTATAAATCCTATTACATGTTATGCAAATAAAAATAATTATTAAATTTACATATAAATTATAAAAATGCTATTTGTGCTTAATTCTTCTATTTAACAAAAATGTTTCAATCATTTAAATTTGACGAGATGTACATTTTCGTCTCAACTAAAATATTTGACAAAAATGCATATCTTGATTCAATAATCTAATTTGGCAAAAAGAATGTTTTTCTTGACAAAATGATTATTTTGTTTTGACTAGTGTAAATTGACAAAAATGTTTATTTTGCATTTGTGAATATAAAAAGAAAGAACAAACTTTATTTTCAAAATATGTTTGCATTTGTGAATGCAAGAAAAGAACAAAACTTTATTTTTCAATATGTGTTTGCATTTGTGAATGCAAGAAAAGAACAAAACTTTATTTTTCAATATGTGTTTGCATTTGTGAATGTAAGTAAAAGATCAAAACTTTATTTTTCAATATGTGTTTGCATTTGTGAATGCAAGTAAAAGATCAAAACTTTATTTTTCAATATGTGTTTGCATTTGTGAATGCAAGTAAAAGATCAAAACTTTATTTTTAATGTTTATTTGCATTAGTGAATGCAAATAAAAGAATAAACTTTAATTACAATGTATATTTACATTTGTGAAGGTAAATAAAAGAATAGACTTTAAATTCAAGGTATATTAACATTTGTGAATGTAAATAAAAGAATAGACTTTAAATTCAAGGTATATTTACATTAGAGAGTATAAATAAAAGAAGCATTTTTATTTCTATGTCATATTTGTGTTAGAGAACACAAATAAAAAGATGCACTTTTATTTGCATGTCATATTTGTGTTGTAGCATGCATATATAAAAAAAAAATGGACTTTATTTCTATGTTGTTTTTGTGTTAAGAACACAAATAAAAGAATGAACTTATTCCTATGTTTCTATCCTTACATTAAAATTGTATTTAATACAAAACATATTTCTAAATGAAATATGATTCTTATTCTCTTCCTTTTTAAAATTACATAAAAAAATGCAACCTTTAAATGTCATATTTTGTTTACATTCGGGACTGCAAATAAAAATGTATATTATCCTATTCTCTAAGTTGTCCCCATTTAAATTTTCCTACAAAATGTAACTTTAATTTCTACTTTGTTTGCCTCTAAGATTGAAAAAAAAACATATTTCCTTATTTCTAATTTGTTTGCAACTAAAATCGCAAACAAAAACATATCCTTTTTTTTTTTTTTTTTTTATTGTTTGCATTATAGAATGTAAACATAAAATAAAATCGTCTCTTCCCTCTTACATGTAGCGTTTGCCTTTGGATGCAAACACGAAAATGTAAATTTTTATGTTATGAAGCATTGGCATTTGCATGTAAACATAAAAATGTAAATTGTATTTTAAAGTAGCGTTTGCATTTGTATGCAAACACAAAAATGTAAATTATATTTTCCTCTACATTACATTTGCATTACGGAGTGTAATAAAATGAGATTCTATTTTCTACATTTTGCTTGCATCAAGGAATGCAACAAAATGAAATTTTATTATTCATGTAAAATTTGTGTTTGAAAGCACACATAAAAAATGTCTTTTAATTTCCTATTGAATATTAGTGTTTTAAAACATAATAAAAAAATGTCACTCAATGTTCCACGTAATATTTGTGTTTTGCAGCACAAATAAAGATGTTAATCAATGTACGACGTATATTTTTGCGTTAGAGACAAATAAAATATAATTCAGTATACGATGTTTGCATTTGAGTATAAGGACACAAATAAAATGTATTTCAATGGCGGGGCATGAATTTGTGTTTTAAAGCATAAATAAATATATATATATATATATATTAATGACGGTGCATGTATTTGTGTTTAAAGACACAAATAAATGTAATTTAATGACGGTGCATGTATTTGTGTTTTAAGGACACAAATAAATGTAATTTAATGACCAATGCATATATTTGTGTTTAAAAGACACAAATGGATATAATTTGATGCTCTATATAATCTTTGTGTTTAGAAACACAAATAAAAATAATATTTTATTTTCTATGTAGATATTTGCGTTAAAACATAAATAAAGAGAACTTTTTATTTATATGAATATATTTGTGTTTAAACCACAAAATAAAAATAGACATTTCCTTTGCATGTTACTACTTGTGTTGAAACACAAAAATAAAAATATAAACTTTCCCCTTCTATGTAGCATCAAATCAAGTAAAAAGGATTTTTTTTCCTATTGTGAATCAAATCCCTCTAAATAAAAAGAAAATTTTGTTTTCTTTGTCAAATCAAAACCATTCAAATAAATGGAAATTTTATTTTCCTAATTGAATCAAATCTATTCAAGTAAAAGGAAACTTTATTTCCCCTTTTCTTTTGTTTTGTTGTATGTAGATCTATAATTTTTCCTTCATCATAGAAACAAATGTTGAAATGATTAAGTAACTCAATTCAATAAAATCAAATATAGGATTAACATGTTCAAATACATACAACAACAACCATGATAATTCATAACATCCAACAGACAATCATCATAACACATCCATACAAAACCAGATCTGAAACGAATACTATAGATAAAAATAAATTGATTTACTAATTAATTTAAAATAAAAATATCTCACAGTCGTTGAGAAATTTGCCCAAAATTCAAGTTGTTCTGAATTGCTCTGTTTCAGTCCAGGAGCGTAGATCTGCTCAATACGATCACAACGTCGCTGAAATCATCGAATTTCGAATTGAAACGAATTAATTATGATCAAAAAAAGTTATAAAATAACTTAGATTAATTAATTAGTGAAGTCATTAAGGAATTAACCTCTCTTCCTCCTTCAAATAAATTGGCCGTGACCTTTCAGAATTGTTCAAAACTTTGACTTAAGTTTTCAGGAGGTAGGAAGGTCGGTTTGAGGCGTGGTTTGTTGGAGGTGGTCGGGCTTGGAAGGGGCTACATGCGCCTAGCACGGTGGAGGGTGCGGCGGCACCAGGGGAGGTCGGCGGCGGCTGAAAGGTGCGAGCGTCGGGGGCGCGGTTCTCTGAAACCGGGGCACGAGAGGAGGTGAAAATTGTCTAGAAATGAAGAGGAAGGAGAATCCTAGAGAAAACTCCAAAGGAGCATAGGGTAATTGTTTGTGTGGAGAGAGAATTTTGAGGGGGAAGGATTGAAGAGGGGGCGGCTGAAATTTGAGATCGGGAAGAAGAATACAATGCTACAGGGGATTTAAATAATATTATAATTAGGGTTATGATCAATTATTTAATTAATCCAATAAAAGTCCATTTACCCACTTGCTCGGATTTCAGCCCAACGACTGTGTTTCCTAGCTAACACCCCCTAGTCTGGATCCATCTAGCTAGGTCCCGCAGGCCCAAGAGGTCATCTCAGCCCTCATTTTTCGAATTTAAAATTAATTCTTTTAATATTTAATTCTGACATAATAAAAAATCCACCGGAGCCACATACGAACCCCGAAAAATCCCAAAAATATATTTTTGGCTATGTCTTGACGATACGAATCCAACAATTCTGAGGCTGTTAGAAAAATGGCTATTTTCTAGTCGTTCAATTTTGACTGTATTTGACCAACCACAGTTTCTTTTGCCACGCTCACATACTAAATCGGAAAATCCTAAAAATTGAAATCTAGCAATAATTTGACCTTCCGGTTCCAACAAAAGTGGTTTCGTCGAAAACAGAGGTCGTTTGAAAATTGACTATTTTCACTGGCTTTAATATTATTTAAAAATAGAATTTATAAATTTGGGCACATTTTCTAACCAATTCATTAAAAATAAAAAATTTAAATTGTTTCGGATTTGCGGGTTGTTACAATCTCCCCCACTTAAAATCTTTTCGTCCTCGAAAAGGAAATGAAGCTTAAATTTATTTATTTATCTAAATTAATTTTCTTACTTCAATCGTTTAATAATATTTTTTTTAGTTGAACTCATATTCACACAACACAATTATCAATCAATTAGTTGATTAAATTTTCAAAAATATTTTGCTTTAATATATTCAAAAATCATATTTTCTAAAATAGGATTATATATAATTACAAGTACGTTAATTATAAATTTTCCACTCTGATTCATTCTAGGGCATTGCTAACCCCATCTCTAATGAGTATTCTCATTCTAGGATACTGCTGATCCTATCTCTAATGAGTATTCTTATTGGATATTACTAATCCAATCTCTGATGAGTCTTTGTTCAGTTCTAACGAGTTGTACCCCAAAGATTTGAGCTAACCTGAGCTCTGATACCAACTGTAACGACCCGCCATGAGGCAATGGACTAAACTCCCACTATGGCTTACAGAGGTACCCTAGTACACCTTGTTTTACGGCGACCCTTTCGAGCCTCCAGGCTAATGCCTAACCAACCCTAATAAATAAGGGACATGTACGGGTAAGAGTCCACTGCTCGCCACCAAACACCATGGCGAGAACCCCCTATCATGCGTAACCAGCTCCATAGCCAGCAACAAGGACTGGTGTGAGAAATCTTAACTTAACTTATCTAATAAGAAGGCTAATCACAGGACCACGCTGCTAACGCGGAACGAGTTTACTCCATTGGATTGCCAGTGCATAAATAAAGTAAATCGTCAAATAACGCAATGCTTTTTAGAAAAATGAAACCATTATAAGACCCAGGTCTCATCACACAATGCAACGCAAACCGGAGGATAGGGTTTTACCTTATAATGGTCAAAAGATGCTTGATACGTAAAAACGATATTATTAGTGTATATATATATATATATATAACATTTCAAATATAATATCAATCCTAGACGGCATAGCTACCATCTACTATGTCGCCATACTAGTTATACAATCAAAATCGCAAGGGGCGTATTGGAAATTTGGGTTTCCATCATGAGTCAAGGCTAGGGAGGAGCTTCTTACCGATTCGAGACACTCTAGCAATGTCTCAGGATTCGGACGCTGGCGAACCCTTGGATACAGCAGGGCCGGTCCACAAATACTTTAGTGGATTAGTTATGTGTGACGACCCCAAATCCCAAACTGACGGCGACAAGTGTAATCCTTGGAATATAACACATAAACAGATAACAGTAGAACAAGATTAAATAAATACACCAGATAATGTACAATAATACACTGGATAAACAATAATCATCAGAGTTACACAGTACACAGGATCATACTTAGTACAAATACAGTTCAGCTATACATAAATGTCTACAGCGGAAAACAAACATAATATGAACAATAGGAGATGAACAGCATAAAAAGAGATAAATGATAGAATCCATCTTCAGCTCCAGCTATCCAAAACAAATTTATTCAAAACCCCTCTGAACGCTCTATTCATCAGATCGACGAAGTATGCTGGAGCGTTACACAAGCCGAACGACATTACTAACCACTCATAAAACAAGTCGGGACCTCTGAATGCTGTCATTGGAACACATTCTTCGGCAATTCGAAGCCGATGGAAGCCTGTAGCTAGGTCCATCTTTGAAAACACTTGCGCTCCATTCAGACGATCCAATAAATCATCGATTCGCGGCAATGGATATTTATTCTTTATTGTTTGTTTGTTCAAATCACGATAATCCACACATAGCCGTAGAGTACCGTCATATTTTGGGACAAACACCACTGCTGCTCCCCAATCAGAGAAACTAGGCCTGATCAGACCCTTCCATACTAGCTGTCGTGTTTGATTGTCTAATTCCTCTTTCTCTTTCAAGGACATTCTTCGAATAGCGTGAACTACCGGCCTTGCATTCGGAATCAAAGCGATCTTGAAATCAATTTCTTTCAGAATATGAATACCATTCAACACATGAATTTCAATTCAACGAACGAACATCGATTCAACACATGAAGGTTTTCTATAGTTTCTATATATAGATAAAAATGTGGTTTTTATATTTAAAACACGAATACCATTCAACACATGAATTTCAATTCAACGAATGAATATCGATTCAACACATGAAGGTTTTCTATAGTTTGTATATATAGATAAAAATGTGATTTTTTTATTTAAAACACGAATACCATTCAACACATGAATTTCAATTCAACGAATGAATATCGATTCAACACATGAAGGTTTTCTATAGTTTCTATATATAGATAAAAATGTGGTTTTTATATTTAAAACACGAATACCATTCAACACATGAATTTCAATTCAACGAATGAATATCGATTCAACACATGAAGGTTTTCTATAGTTTGTATATATAGATAAAAATGTGATTTTTATATTTAAAACACGAATACCATTCAACACATGAATTTCAATTCAACGAATGAATATCGATTCAACACATGACGGTTTTCTATTCAACGAATAAATATAGTTTCAACAAATGAAAATAATTCAAACACATGAATATTATTCAAAATTTCGGCAGTATAACGGCAGGTAGTTAAAACCGAGGTCGTCCCTAGTACGGCTCCTCGCTCTACCTTAAAGCCTCGTAGCTTTTGACAATGGGGAATCATGCATCTAGTTCGCACGCAGGCGGCATGTATATTTATTTCATTTCCACAAACTAATCCTATGTGGTTTCAACCAAATATTTCTCAACCACAAACGGGTATTTTTCAACCACAATCAATCAGTGTCAACCACAAACAATTCCAATCAACCATTCGCTATCAATCAATTTTCACACCAATCACAACCAATAAATATCGTCCATGGTTTGTGGACGAGGGGCGTATATATATATATATATATATATATAGCAATTCACTTCTATTTCAACACATATATAATTTTTACAACGCATATACAACTTATATATCGAACGTACAACTTATACAACGCTTATACAAGAGCTGTACAATGCTTATATAACTCATACATCGACTATATAATTTATACATCGTCGTTTCCATATCGTTTATAAATTAGAAATCTCACCTTGGGTTCCACTCCACCAAAAATAGCAGAAGGCTTAGAAAAATATGCGGTCTCTTCTAGAAGGTAGAAGACGTCCACACGAGTCCACTGTCTCTTGTTTCACTGAATTTCGCCAACACATGAAAAAGATATGATTTTTACAGTGAAATCATAAACGGTAGCGCTTTTAAAATGCTATAATATAGCTTAAAATTAAATAGGCCGTATACCTCCTTGAAGCTTCAAAACTAGGTTATCGTTTTTCGTTCAATCCGTGCAACTATATGACGATCGGCCTGCGCCACGATGTCCGCCTTGGAGAGGCGCGCCTGGAGGGGTAGGTGGGGTCCAGCTCGTGGCGGCCCTGGGGGAGGAAAAGGGCTCGAAATGGCGGGAGTTTAGGGGCCTCAAACTCGAGCAAAACGCGACGATAATCGATGGAGCCTACATGGATTTAAAGAGGAGATTCAGATCTTCAAAAAGCTCCAAAGGGGCACCTGATTTTACTGAGTAGATTTGAAGAAACAAAGGAGGGAAGGAATCGACGTGTTTCCGTCGTTCAGCAGGGGGTCGAGGAAGAAATAGCGGGGAGAGAGAAAATGAAGGCCAATAGAATTTTTTCTTTAATTTATATTTTTTTTAAATTCCGAAAATACCCCCTTTCACACACGAACCCCAATTCAGACCCAACGACTGTCGTCCCTAGCGTTTTACCCCCATTCCGAACACAATGGGATATGTTTCGTAGGCCCATTCGACTGTTTCAGTCAGTTTCCATTCAAATTAAAATATAAAACATTCAATATTCGATTTGAACGTACATTTCAATTTACTAGGGCCACAAACTGATTCGAAAAATTCCAGAAAAATAAATTTAGCTTTGTTTTGACGATACGGTCCCAACAAAACTAGTTTTGTCGAATTCTGAGACCGTTTGCAAAAAGGCCCATTTCTGGTCGATCCAATTTAACTGTTGTAACACCCCACCTCCGCCAGGGTGACTCTTGCAAGCACACTAGCTTCGGAGGGGCGTTTAAACAAGGTAAACATGCATGCAGATATCACAAGACAGAATATATAAGTAAAACAGAGTAGTAAAGCAGCGGATAAAACTAGCATTTCAAAACCATAGTTAAGTTACAACAAAGTACTTGATCATTATTTTCCAACAAACAAAGTCTAGCATAAACTTAAAAACTGAAATACATAAAGTACTATGCCCAAAATGAAGTGATAAACCATAACTAGCTCAATGTCCGAGACCGTACATGAGCAAATCCAGTAAGCAAGCTGTAAAGATCCAAGCTAAGCTCCAATGTTCCCACCCTGAGGACCTGAGGGGGGGGAGGGGGGAAACGGAAGAAAAGAGGCGAAAGAAAATGGGTCAGTCAAAAAGACTGGTAAGCCCTACTACTATCTGTCTATGAACTAGTAAAGTTAACTGGCATGAGAAGCTGAGATGAACACAAGGATAACAACATACTGGCATGATGATTAACTAACAAGATAGATAAAGGTGTCATCGCATAATTAAGGTTAAGTTTTGCACCACGGGTGTACTAGCATTCTAACATGTCAAGTAAAAACAAGAATTGATCCCTTGGCCCAAGCTTGGCCCAATATAATGAGGTGACCTAAATCAAGGTCCAACTACACAGTCTAGTCGGTCGGCTCCATATAAGCCTAACTCGTCAAGTGTCGGTGTCATACGGCCTAGTCATGTAATGTAGTTGACTGTGCAGGGTCCACCCCATAGGGTGTATCAGGCCCTACGGTGTAACCCTCAGACACCATTACAGGATGCACAGTCCAAACCTACCGATGCCCGTGTTCAACTCCGGACTTGATGTGCACGACCATGGTCCGCCTGAACAACCGGTGCATCATTCAGCTGTCTCTTTTGGTCTCTTACAATCAGCCCAGTAATCGTGCCCCACCCTAGCCTAGTCCTAGGGTCTTATGATACTACCTAGAAGGTTACTGCTGAAAAGGACCACGCAACTAGGGTTTCTTAACGAGTTAAATGTGGTTAACCCGATCCACACGTGGATTAAATTGGTTAAGAGTACCCAAGGCTCCTGACTTAACCTCGATTAATCCATCAAGCCCAAATTGGTTAAGTATTAAGTGGACCATGACTTAACCCTAATCAGGAGGCATTAATTAACTTAATGCGCTTTAACCTCTCACATTAGACTTTGTTGTGGTTACTAGTTAAGCCGGGCGGGTCCGGGTAGCTTTATACCACAACTAGGTCTAACCTTGGGTTCGAGCACAACATGACCAACTTCTCACATTGGGTCCTATTGTTTGTAGCCACTAGTTAAGCCGGGCGGGTCCGGGTAGATTTATGCTACAAACTCAACCCAACCTCGAGTTGGCCACACTCATATTTGCTAAGTGTCATGTCCATTATGTTTCCAAAACATAATTACAAGTTAACATATCACGTTATGTTATAAAAACCATGTTTATGTCATAATGTTACCCAACCCCAATGTAATCCCATCGTTTACATAATCGCAACAACGCATAAAGGATAAAATGGGGAACTTAGCATAATCATGACATAAAGGTATTGAAGCCACAAGTTTATCATGGTGGCATATGAAATGTACATATGTTCATATACTTGCATATTGCATTATTAGGCTTCAAAAGCATGCATAAAACCAAACTTAGCATATGAGTGATACATGGTGATAAATAACATGTAGAAGTTGCTAGAAGTTCGCATTTAGGCTCACATGCAAGTTATCATAAGGGATATGATAACTTTCATGTTGCCAAAATGCAACCTTTAACATAAAGCTTGAAGCTTTAAGGCCATAAACTCAAGTTTAACTTGCATAACATGATAACATGTGTATAATGATCAACCCAAACTTGCATAACATGATAACATGTGTCATACATAACTTGCATAATGATCAACCAAACTTGCATATAATGATCAACCAAACTTGCATATAATGATCAACCAAACTTGCATCATTCATTTAACTTTAGAGTTCAATAAAAAGAAAGTAGAAAAGGGCTTACTATGCTATGAAGACACAAATTAATATTTATTATAAAGATTGAGACGAAGCCCTTATGCAAGCACCAAAAACCCAAATATGCAAGCTCCAAATGAAAAACCCTTGCTTTGAAATAGAAATGTTGCAACTTGACTTGAATGCAAACTAAGAACACTCATACAAGCTTGAAAACACTTGTATGAACTCACAATCTCTCATAGAAATAGACTTAGGAATTTTTAGCATGAGAGTGGAGGCCATGAGAGGAACAAATTTGGCATAGTTTAGTTGTAGGATTGAATAATGGTGATTTAGGCTAGGTTTGGGGTCTTTTTATAGAGGATTAGGATAGTATTAGCCATAGGATTAACCCTAGATTCAATCCAAGCCATCAAGAAGTCAAGTGTAGGAACCATCTATGGCCTTTAGATTAAAGCTGAACCATGAGAACCATTCAAATGCAAAATCTGCATTTGAGCGAATCGGCCCACGGGTTGACAGCCAAACACCCCGGATTGACCCCTAGTCGACCCAGCGGGCTCGAGTCGACCTCAAAAATCGGCCGGTTCAGTTATTCCCCTCTCCCAATTCGCTGTTTTGAACATTTTTGCATATTTATTTATTTAATTTTCAATTATATATATATATCAATATATATATATTTCTCTGCGCAACCCATTTCACTTAATTAAGTATACTTTAATTTGTGAATTTTTCGTGAAACTTCGCGAGGCCATATCTTGGTCATACGGACTCCGATTTTCGAAAACTCGGACTCTATTTCGCGTATTTTTCCGAGACGAACGCAATGGCACAGCCAGTTTCCCTTGATTCAGATTTTACAGTTTAATTCTGCCTCCATTTATGTTATAACATGTTATTCAAAAATACGGGTTGTTACATTCTCCCCTCCTTAAAGGATTTTGTCCCCGAAATCTCCAAGTTAGGAAGAACGTATCCTACCATCCATCATCCATCTACTCAAAACATCATCCACGAGCAATCATTGTCCTTAAAAGGTTCTAAATGCTGTATGATCATATGCAAAGGTGTGTGTATATGTACTTATCTAATGCGAAAATCAGGAGGTTACTGATTCAGTAAACCCCCTTAATGCAAAATATGTTAGTGAAATGAGTCCATATGTATGCAAATTCCTAACATAATTTATAATCTCTACATGAGTGCACATAACATTCATCCATATGCAACATCCACGTGATAGCATAACAAGTTTTCATCCATGAATAAGCATAAACACTCATGCATATGCGGTATGAAAGTGTGTGAGCCGATCTTAGTGCCTAACGTGTATTATGCATCCACGAGTATCCACTTGCAAACACTTGCAACCACTTGCAAACATCAAACATAACATGTTTCAAATACATGTTTCAACCAAGGGTTTCTACCTAAGGTTCTCATGACAAGATTTACGAAACAAGATAAACTAGATAAGCATGGATAGCAAAGGGAAGATATACCAATCTAGGAAAAGTGATTGAAAATGTATCCTCCAAGAGAAATGGATAAAGCACGCGCCTCTTCTCCTTGGTTTCCCAAGTTGTGTCTCCCTCCGTTTCACTCCATTGCGCCTTAACAAGCTTAACTTCTTTGCTTCTTAGCTTCTTTGTCTTCATTTCCATGATACGAATCGGAGCTCGTCTCAGGGTTGCTTCATCCTCTACCTCCATGTCTTCAAGAATACTTGGTTCAACCACTTTGGCGGGTCTGTGCAAACACTTCCGGAGATGCGAGACATGAAAGACATTATGCACTCCGGCCAGCTTCTCGGCAATTCCACCTTATAAGTCATCTTCCCGACTCTTTCTATAGTAGGGAAGGGTCCTACGATCCTTGGTGTCAGCGAACCATATTTCGCAAAGGAGAAATCTTCACAAACACCATATCTCCAAATTTTAAATTCCAAGTCTATCCTTCGCTTGTCTGCATAGGATTTCTGTCTGTCTTGGGCCGTTCTTATCCGTCTTCGAATCAATTCAACCCTCTCGGATATGTCCCTTATCATGTCGGGCTCAATTATAAGCTTATCCGTTGTCTTCCCACCAACATGTTGGTGGCTTGCACGGCCTCCCATACGAAGCTTCAAATGGTGCCATCCCTATGCTGGCTTGATAGTTATTATTATAAGCAAACTCTACAAGAGGAAGGTGGTCTTCCCAAGTACCACCGAAGTCGAGAACACAAAACCTCAAAAGATCTTCTAGCACTCTATTCACCCTTTCGGTTTGGCCATCCGTCCGGGGGTGATAGGCTGTACTCAGATTCAATCGCGTACCCATTGCTTCTTGCAAACTGTTCCAGAACTGGCTAGTGAAAATTGGGTCACGATCGCTAACTATGCTAGAAGGAACTCCATGCAGCCGCACTATCTTTTGAAGATAAACAGATGCTAGCCGCGATACGGTCCTCTTGCTTTTCACCGGAATAAAATGGGCTCTCTTTGTAAATCTATCAATTATTACCCATATCCCATAAAGCCCAAATAGTTTGGTGGCGAACTTCTTCACCCCAACCATATATCACAAATAGGCTAGCCATACTCCTTAGGGGGTTTGTAACAGAACTAAGATTGAGGATAGGACTGAGAGGGTATACTTAAAAGGTAGCATGCGAGTAAGCTCTACGGAACAATAGGGATCAAGGATATACTCTTAGAAAGAGATTAAATGCGCGTATCTAGACTTCAATCTTCTATGCCGCATTTTTCTTGTGCTTATTCCCATCGTGCCTTGACCGTCTTTTAACTTCACAATTCCGTAGTTCTTAATTCTTATTTCCAAAATATGAGTTAGAACTCATTTCATCGTTGCCTCTCATTCCACTTCCACTTATTCTTTGCCTAAAATACTTGGCTTTCACCCAACTGCGTACTCATGGTTTCATGCAAGCTTTCCAAGATTCGTTAGTGAATCTTGGATCTCGTTTACATACTATACGGTATCCCACGCAGAAAACTATCTCTTGAAAACAGTGCCAATCCACGTTGCCAAACTGGAGCTGAGGTAAGGGCTCTCTTGAGCCTTTGAAAAGCAAGCTCACACTCCAAGTCCCATGCAAAGACTAAGTTCTTCTTCGTCAACTTAGTAAGAGGGGCCGAAATCTTAGCGAAGTCCCTGATGAACTTCCTATAGTAGCCTGCCAGACCGAGAAAGCTTCTTACTTCGGTTGCATTCCTCGGAGTCTTCCAGTCTTGAACCACAACCACTTTCGCGGGATCCACCGCTATGCCTTGCTTAGAAACTATATGTCCAAGAAACCGAACTTCCCTTCTCCAAAAATGACATTTGGAGAACTTGGCTTTCAACTGATGCGCTCTAAGCGTATCCATCACTTCCTTGAGATGTCTGGCATGTTCTTCCTCATCCTTTGAGAAGATCAGAATATCATCCACGAAGACAACAACAAACTTGTTGAGGAACTCCCTGAACACCCTACTCATCAAGTCTACGAAGTATGCGGGTGCATTAGTCAAACCGAATGGCATGACAAGCCATTCAAAGAATCCATCTGGAGTCCTAAACGCAGTTTTATCAATACTATCCTCAGCTACTCTAAGCTGATGGAATCCGGTAGCTAGATTGAGCTGAGAGAAAACAGAAGCACCAACAAACTGGTCAAAGAGATCATCAATCCTCGGTAACGGGTGCCTATTCTTCTTTGTCAGCTTGTTCAATTCTCGATAATCAACACATAGACGAAGCGAACCATCCGCCTTAGTAGCGAATACCACCGGAGCACCCCATTCAGAAATGCTTCGTCTAATAAAATTCTTCTCAAGCAACTCCTTGATTTGCTTACTGAGCTCCCTTCTTTCACGAGGGTCCATGTGCCTAACAGGCAATGATACTGGCTTGGCATTATCGACTAGATAAATGCGGAAATCTATCTCTCGTTTAGGGGGTAACCCCTTAACTTCTTCAAAGACATCGGGATAGTCTCGGACCACCCTTACAGATTGCAGATCATCGATGGACGAGTCGAGAGATTCAAGATAACATAACATGACGGGACCTCTAGGGTTACAAGAAATTTCTAGGGTATTACCGAGGCGAGTCATGAGCCTCTCCACCCTATGCTCACAATCGAGGATGGCTCCATAACTGGACAACCAATCCATGCCCAAGACCAACCCATATCCCGTGACCCCGAGAACATAAGCAATACACGTGAATTCTATGGCCAAAATAGAAAATTTCAAATTCACCCAAATCATAGACAGATGGGCGGAACCCCCAATTGGATTTGAAACACAAACGGGATCCTCAACTAGGCTAGTACTTAGGTGCAAACCTTCAACAAAATCAGAAATAAAACTATGCGATGCGTCAGAATCAAACAAGGTATGAACAGGAAAATCAGAAATGTAAACAAGGTTTTCTACAGAAATACTACCTCGATCAAGAACTGGAGCGATGTTGAGAGTATGCACTAGCCCTCCAGAAGGTCCTGCACGCTGATTCTGCCCTTGCCCTTGTCCTTGCTTCTTGGGGCAATCCTTGCTAATATGTCCAGGCTCTCCACAGTGAAAGCATTCGCCCAACTTCCTCTTCTTCTTCCTACAGTCTTTGGCTATGTGCCCAGTAATCCCACAGAAGTTGCACTTCCTCCTTTCTCTTGACTTGTTGTTCTTGCTATGGTTGTTCTTATCTCTTTCCTCGGTATCTTCCTTCTTGCCTTGGGACTCATTTGCCTTGACCTCCTTCTTGCCACTCCTATCTTCCTCTTGAAGTAAGGCCATATTCACCAAATTTTCGAAGGTCGCCCCCAGGGGTATATGAGATATGGCCAAACCACGCAATGGCTCATTCAATCCTAGATCAAAGCATAGGGCCTTCTTCCGAGCGGTGTTAACCCATTCTAGACCGAACTGAGCAAGTTGATTAAACTTATCCACGTATTCTCTAACGGTCATGTCCCCTTGCTTTAGTGATAGGAACCTCTCTAGCTGAAGGTTCTCTTCTGCTGATGATAAAAACTTTAGTCCAAACCTTCTCCTAAAGTCATCCCAAGTCTCGATGGGTCTAGTAGTGGTGGTGACTACCCACCAATAAGCAGCTTCCCCTTTCAATAGCCATACCACCAACAGAACTTTCCTACGATCTTCCACATCAAAGATAGCAAAGAGGTCTTCAGTTTCCTTTAACCAGTTTCTTGCCTCCACAGAAGTCTCCGTTCCGACAAAATTCTTGCAACCCATCGCCTTAAAGTCTTTGCAAAGCTTTGCGAAATCCTCTTGCGGATGCTGAGGGGGAGAAGGAACCTCAGCTACGGGAGGAGGAGAGATGTTAGCGACGGGGGAAGGAGGTGGAATGTTCGCGGGGCCGGCTTCATTCGCCCTTGCCTCCATAAATCTCCAGAACCAGACGGGTACTTGTACGCCTTCCGGGATGTTAAAGCGATCGGCCATACTAAAACGAAGAAAAAGATAGATTCAGAACGAAGAAACGAAGGATAGTGCTATGGCTTTTGGGGAACAACCTTTTTAAAATAACTAGACTTTTCTTGGAAAATACTTAATTGGTTTTGAAAATAGTTTTTCAAAAGGTAAGTTTCAAAAACACTTTTGCTCAAATCTTGTAAACCTTATGCTCTGATACCAAATGTAACACCCCACCTCCGCCAGGGTGACTCTTGCAAGCACACTAGCTTCGGAGGGGCGTTTAAACAAGGTAAACACGCATGCAGATATCACAAGACAGAATATATAAGTAAACAGAGTAGTAAAGCAGCGGATAAAACTAGCATTTCAAAACCATAGTTAAGTTACAACAAAGTACTTGATCATTATTTTCCAACAAACAAAGTCTAGCATAAACTTAAAAACTGAAATACATAAAGTACTATCCCCAAAATGAAGTGATAAACCATAACTAGCTCAATGTCCGAGACCGTACATGAGCAAATCCAGTAAGCAAGCTGTAAAGATCCAAGCTAAGCTCCAATGTTCCCACCCTGAGGACCTGAGGGGGGGGGGGAAACGGAAGAAAAGAGGCGAAAGAAAACGGGTCAGTCAAAAAGACTGGTAAGCCCTACTACTATCTGTCTATGAACTAGTAAAGTTAATTGGCATGAGAAGCTGAGATGAACATAAGGATAACAACATACTGGCATGATGATTAACTAACAAGATAGATAAAGGTGTCATCGCATAATTAAGGTTAAGTTTTGCACCACAGGTGTACTAGCATTCTAACATGTCAAGTAAAAACAAGAATTGATCCCTTGGCCCAAGCTTGGCCCAATATAATGAGGTGACCTAAATCAAGGTCCAACTACACAGTCTAGTCGATCGGCTCCCTATAAGTCTAACTCGTCAAGTGTCGGTGTCATACGGCCTAGTCATGTAATGTAGTTGACTGTGCAGGGTCCACCCCATAGGGTGTATCAGGCCCTACGGTGTAACCCTCATACACCATTATAGGATGCACAGTCCAAACCTACCGATGCCCGTGTTCAACTCCGGACTTGATGTGCACGACCATGGTCCGCCTGAACAACCGGTGCATCATTCAGCCGTCTCTTTTGGTCTCTTACAATCAGCCCAGTAATCGTGCCCCACCCTAGCCTAGTCCTAGGGTCTTATGATACTACCTAGAAGGTTACTGCTGAAAAGGACCACGCAACTAGGGTTTCTTAACGGGTTAAATGTGGTTAACCCGATCCACACGTGGATTAAATTGGTTAAGAGTACCCAAGGCTCCTGACTTAACCTCGATTAATCCATCAAGCCCAAATTGGTTAAGTATTAAGTGGACCATGACTTAACCCTAATCAGGAGGCATTAATTAACTTAATGCGCTTTAACCTCTCACATTAGACTTTGTTGTGGTTACTAGTTAAGCCGGGCGGATCCGGGTAGCTTTATACCACAACTAGGTCTAACCTCGGGTTCGAGCACAACATGACCAACTTCTCACATTGGGTCCTATTGTTTGTAGCCACTAGTTAAGCCGGGCGGGTCCGGGTAGATTTATGCTACAAACTCAACCCAACCTCGAGTTGGCCACACTCATATTTGCTAAGTGTCATGTCCATTATGTTTCCAAAACATAATTACAAGTTAACATATCACGTTATGTTATAAAAACCATGTTTATGTCATAATGTTACCCAACCCCAACGTAATCCCATCGTTTACATAATCGCAACAACGCATAAAGGATAAAATGGGGAACTTAGCATAATCATGACATAAAGGTATTGAAGCCACAAGTTTATCATGGTGGCATATGAAATGTACATATGTTCATATACTTGCATATTGCATTATTAGGCTTCAAAAGCATGCATAAAACCAAACTTAGCATATGAGTGATACATGGTGATAAATAACATGTAGAAGTTGCTAGAAGTTCGCATTTAGGCTCACATGCAAGTTATCATAAGGGATATGATAACTTTCATGTTGCCAAAATGCAACCTTTAACATAAAGCTTGAAGCTTTAAGGCCATAAACTCAAGTTTAACTTGCATAACATGATAACATGTGTATAATGATCAACCCAAACTTGCATAACATGATAACATGTGTCATACATAACTTGCATAATGATCAACCAAACTTGCATATAATGATCAACCAAACTTGCATCATTCATTTAACTTTAGAGTTCAATAAAAAGAAAGTAGAAAAGGGCTTACTATGCTATGAAGACACAAATTAATATTTATTATAAAGATTGAGACGAAGCCCTTATGCAAGCACCAAAAACCCAAATATGCAAGCTCCAAATGAAAAACCCTTGCTTTGAAATAGAAATGTTGCAACTTGACTTGAATGCAAACTAAGAACACTCATACAAGCTTGAAAACACTTGTATGAACTCACAATCTCTCATAGAAATAGACATAGGAATTTTTAGTATGAGAGTGGAGGCCATGAGAGGAACAAATTTGGCATAGTTTAGTTGTAGGATTGAATAATGGTGATTTAGGCTAGGTTTGGGGTCTTTTTATAGAGGATTAGGATAGTATTAGCCATAGGATTAACCCTAGATTCAATCCAAGCCATCAAAGCATGTCTTGGGGAAGAAGTCAAGTGTAGGAACCATCTAGGGCCTTTAGATTAAAGCTGAACCATGAGAACCATTCAAATGCAAAATCTGCATTTGAGCGAATCGGCCCACGGGTTGACAGCCAAACACCCTGGATTAACCCCTAGTCGACCCAGCGAGCTCGGGTCGACCTCAAAAATCGGCCGGTTCGGTTATTCCCCTCTCCCATTTCGCTGTTTTGAACATTTTTGCATATTTATTTATTTATTTTTCAATTATATATATATATATATATATCAATATATATATTTCTCTGCGCAACCCATTTCACTTAATTAAGTATACTTTAATTTGTGAATTTTTCGTGAAACTTCGCGAGGCCATATCTTGGTCATACGGACTCCGATTTTTGAAAACTCGGACTCTATTTCGCGTATTTTTCCGAGACGAACGCAATGGCACAGCCCGTTTCCCTTGATTCAGATTTTACAGTTTAATTCTGCCTCCATTTATGTTATAACATGTTATTCAAAAATATTGGTTGTTACAACTGTGATTGACCAAAACACGTTTTCCTTTGCCATGCTCACATACTAGCTTCAAAAATTATGAAATTTGAAACCTAGCAATAACTTCACATCCCGGATCCAAAAAAAGTAGTTTCATCGAATTCCGAGGTCGTTTGCAAAATGGCCAATTTCACGGGCTATATAAATTCCATAGCGACCTTTTTGAAAATTCATTTGGCCATAACTTTTGCTTTCCGCTACGAAACTTCGATTTTTCGTAATCGTTAGAAAGGTATTCACTAACAGATTTAAATATTTTTGGTTTCACTCAAATCCATTTTGTTTTGCACCCGGTACAGTAAGTCAAACTTTGAATTCAAATTTTGAAACTGCAGGGCCATTTCAGGCCTTGTTTATAATTAAAATTAATTATCTTCGTTTTCAAACGTCGATTCAAACTCACTTTTCATCGCTATTATTTAAAATATTTATTTTAAATATTTAAAATCCACTATTTTAGTCAATGTAAAAATTTTAAATTGGTTCAGATTTTCCGGGTCGTTACATTATGCTTGAACACACGCTTCCCGATCCTATTGGACCTACAAATCAGCCGAGGGCGACCAATAAGAATAAACCGAGGCCTCGCAAAAATATTCCAACAACCACATAAGCAAATGTCAGCCAGTTTAAGCACTGACACCACTTCTAGCTAGAAAGAAACGTGTGCACTCCCTGCATTCCCTTCTCCCGTTTTAGACTCAACCGGTGTGTGAGGCTCGCGAAGTCATGATATACACAAAGCTATGCCTAAATAGACTGTGCTTTGATCATCAACCACAAGGCCTGCTTTTCAACGAAGCCTCGATCATTTGCATCTTAGCATGCCACATTGACATTTCACGCCATGCAATTCATAACTATTAATTCACAACCTCTAAGGGTGTTTAGCAAGAGAATAAATTATCCGCCACCAACGGTTGTAAATCAATAGAAATCAATTTACATAAAATGAAATCCAACGTTAAACATGCATCCATTTATAAGCTTATGCTCTGGGTCTGAGCGAAAGCCAAATCCGTACAAATCAACGTTAAACATTCATCCATTCGATGTGAAGATCGCCGGTCCTCGACCACCATCTTCATCTTCGACTCCTCATCGTCGTAATAATTATTCGAAATGGGTTAAACCCGGTCTTTCTGAATAACTTGCGTATTTTATAATTGAAGATCAAGTGTTATAAAATACATCCAACGTCTCATTCCAATTCAAAATATTCTCTTAATAGAATATTCATATTACTAGGGAAAAGTTCCCATAAATCAAGTCAAAGATAAATTCTTATAAATTTATTCTTTGAAACATTCATTACAACTCCAATTTGATTTTTAATACCAAAAATCATTATTAAATGATTTTTCAACTTTTAAGAAATAAATCTTATCTTTAATTGGGTTAAAGAATCAATGTCATTTAAAAACATTGTTCACGATAAACCCAATGTCATCTTCCATTATATATGGAATTTTCATAGAAATTGTGTCGAAATATAATCGATATAAATTTCTGTATCAGACCAATAATATAAATGGAATAACGACAAAGCCTTTTAAATTCCATATATAGTATCAGTCTTCTTTCACAGAAACTTATCTTGATTATTATCAAACCAAACTTCCACTCAATTCCAATTTAATATATTTTAAATTGGAAAACTTTACTTTAGAAATTTTCTTTTAAATCTTAATAAAAGATTTATAGTTTCTAAATCATATTTTCACTGTAAATTGGATCAAAGAACAAATGTCATTTAAAACATAGTTCACAATGAACCCAATTCACATAACATTTTATTTCAATTACAAAATATAATTGAAACTCTAAAAATCTTAATTAGAAGATTGATTCTAGTTAATAACAAATGTACTTTAATAGAAATATCTTTTTATCATTTGTCCACTCAAGAACGGGCAAAGAAATCATATTCTTCTTCCTTCTTTGTAAATATTATTTAAAATATTTATTATTAAAAATATCCTTTATATACATAGATTCTTAATATAAAATATTCTTTATTTTAAATGATATTCTTTATTTAAAGAAATTCTGAACTGGAATGTGACTCAATCAATTACCATATAACATTGGTTATACGGGTTTCACACATTTCGTGTACATGACAATGAAAATAAATAATCATCAAGCAGCCATTCACAACCAGAGTGAGGTTTATAACTGTGTGAGTATTAAAATGAAATAATAACACTCATCGCAGCCTGTCAATCTATCGATCGACATACAACTAAATATTGGGACTAGTGTATATCAATTTTCATCCCAACACCCGTGTGGGGTTTTCAGCCAATAACAATTCATACAAATATATGATTGGTTAAAGAATTTAACCGATTTAATACTACTAACATGTTGCTAATAATGGACTAACATATTATAATATTTCTAATATCGAGTAAAAGTATATTTTTACTCGTATAATTTCCCCTATGCATTTCTAAGGTCTAATAAACTGTAAATTTATGTGGCATTACTGTGGATGACAAATAAAAGATAATTTTCTATTTGCTTTTACTTATATGCAGATATTCTTAACATTTACACATAAGTGGAATAGCCTTATTGGCAAATGTTTTCAAGGTATATCCTAACACATAAAATGTTTAATTTAGATTGCACACAAATTCTAATGTAAGCAAAGTATGTTACTTTAACTCACCTACACATTCTAATGGATGTGTTGACCAATAATATGATTCTTATATTTGAATATAATTTCAAATGTAAGTTTGCAAATAAAGATTGATTTTTATTTATACTTATAAATCCTATTACATGTTATGCAAATAAAAATAATTATTAAATTTACATATAAATTATAAAAATGCTATTTGTGCTTAATTCTTTTATTTAACAAAAATGTTTCAATCATTTAAATTTGACGAGATGTACATTTTCGTCTCAACTAAAATATTTGACAAAAATGCATATCTTGATTCAATAATCTAATTTGGCAAAAAGAATGTTTTGCTTGACAAAATGATTATTTTGTTTTGACTAGTGTAAATTGACAAAAATGTTTATTTTGCATTTGTGAATATAAAAAGAAAGAACAAACTTTATTTTCAAAATATGTTTGCATTTGTGAATGCAAGAAAAGAACAAAACTTTATTTTTCAATATGTGTTTGCATTTGTGAATGCAAGAAAAGAACAAAACTTTATTTTCAATATGTGTTTGCATCTGTGAATGCAAATAAAAGATCAAAACTTTATTTTTCAATATGTGTTTGCATTTGTGAATGCAAGTAAAAGAACAAAACTTTATTTTTAATGTTTATTTGCATTAGTGAATGCAAATAAAAGAATAAACTTTAATTACAATGTATATTTACATTTGTGAAGGTAAATAAAAGAATAGACTTTAAATTCAAGATACATTAACATTTGTGAATGAAAATAAAAGAATAGACTTTAAATTCAAGGTATATTTACATTAGAGAGTACAAATAAAAGATGCAATTTTATTTCTATGTCATATTTGTGTTAGAGAACACAAATAAAAAGATGCACTTTTATTTGCATGTCATATTTGTGTTGTAGCATGCATATATAAAAAAAAAATGGACTTTATTTCTATGTTGTTTTTGTGTTAAGAACACAAATAAAAAATGAACTTATTCCTATGTTTCTAACCTTACATTAAAATTGTATTTAATACAAAACATATTTCTAAATGAAATATGATTCTTATTCTCTTCCTTTTTAAAATTTCATAAAAAAATGCAACCTTTAAATGTCATATTTTGTTTACATTCGGGACTGCAAATAAAAATGTATATTATCCTATTCTCTAAGTTGTCCCCATTTAAATTTTGCTACAAAATGTAACTTTAATTTCTACTTTGTTTGCCTCTAAGATTGAAAAAAAAAACATATTTCTTTATTTCTAATTTGTTTGCAACTAAAATCGCAAACAAAAACATATCCTTTTTTTATTTTTTTATTTTATTGTTCGCATTATAGAATGTAAACATAAAATAAAATCGTCTCTTCCCTCTTACATGTAGCGTGTGCCTTTGGATGCAAACACGAAAATGTAAATTTTTATGTTATGAAGCGTTGGCATTTGCATGTAAACATAAAAATGTAAATTATATTTTAAAGTAGCGTTTGCATTTGCATGCAAACACAAAAATGTAAATTATATTTTCCTCTACATTACATTTGCATTACGGGGTGTAATAAAATGAGATTCTATTTTCTACATTTTGCTTGCATCAAGGAATGCAACAAAATGAAATTTTATTCTTCATGTAAAATTAGTGTTTGAAAGCACACATAAAAAATGTCTTTTAATTTCCTATTGAATATTAGTGTTTTAAAACATAATAAAAAAATGTCACTCAATGTTCCACGTAATATTTGTGTTTTGCAGCACAAATAAAGATGTTAATCAATGTACGACGTATATTTTTGCGTTAGAGACACAAATAAAATATAATTCAGTATACAATGTTTGCATTTGTGTATAAGGACACAAATAAAATGTATTTCAATGGCGGGGCATGGATTTGTGTTTTAAAGCATAAATATATATATATATATATATATATATATATATATATATTAATGACGGTGCATGTATTTGTGTTTAAAGACACAAATAAATGTAATTTAATGACGGTGCATGTATTTGTGTTTTAAGGACACAAATAAATGTAATTTAATGACCAATGCAAATATTTGTGTTTAAAAGACACAAATAGATATAATTTAATGCTCTATATAATCTTTGTGTTTAGAAACACAAATAAAAATAATATTTTATTTTCTAAGTAGATATTTGCGTTAAAACATAAATAAAGAGAACTTTTTATTTATATGAATATATTTGTGTTTAAAACACAAAATAAAAATAGACATTTCCTTTGCATGTTACTACTTGTGTTGAAACACAAAAATAAAAATATAAACTTTCCCCTTCTATGTAGCATCAAATCAATTAAAAAGGATTTTTTTTTCCTATTGTGAATCAAATCCCTGTAAATAAAAAGAAAATTTTGTTTTCTTTGTCAAATCAAAACCATTCAAATAAATGGAAATTTTATTTTCCTAATTGAATCAAATCTATTCAAGTAAAAGGAAACTTTATTTCCCCTTTTCTTTCTTTTGTTTTGTTGTATGTAGATCTATAATTTCTCCTTCATCATAGAAACAAATGCTGAATTGATTAAGTAACTCAATTCAATAAAATCAAATATAGGATTAACATGTTCAAATACACACAACAATAACCATGATAATTCATAACATCCAACAGACAATCATCATAACACATCCATACAAAACCAGATCTGAAACGAATACTATAGATAAAAATAAATTGATTTACTAATTAATTTAAAATAAAAATATCTCACAGTCGTTGAGAAATTTGCCCAAAATTCAAGTTGTTCTGAATTGCTCTGTTTCAGTCCAGGAGCGTAGATTTACTCAATACGATCACAACGTCGCTGAAATCATCGAATTTCGAATTGAAACGAATTAATTATGATCAAAAAAAGTTATAAAATAACTTAGATTAATTAATTAGTGAAGTCATTAAGGAATTAACCTCTCTTCCTCCTTCAAATAAATTGGCCGTGACCTTCCAGAATTGTTCAAAACTTTGACTTCAGTTTTCAGGAGGTAGGAAGGTCGGTTTGAGGCGTGGTTTGTTGGAGGTGGTCGGGCTTGGAAGGGGCTACGTGCGCCTAGCACGGTGGAGGGTGCGGCGGCACTACGGGAGGTCGGCGGCGGCTGAAAGGTGCGAGCTTCGGGGGCGCGGTTCTCTGAAACCGGGGCACGAGAGGAGGTGAAACTTGTCTAGAAATGAAGAGGAAGGAGAATCCTAGAGAAAACTCCAAAGGAGCATAGGGTAATTGTTTGTGTGGAGAGAGAATTTTGAGGGGGAAGGATTGAAGAGGGGGGTAGCTGAAATTTGAGATCGGCGAAGAAGAATACGATGCTATAGGGGATTTAAATAATATTATAATTAGGGTTATGATTAATTATTTAATTAATCCAATAAAGGTCCATTTACCCACTTGCTCGGATTTCAGCCCAACGATTGTGTTTCCTAGCTAACACCCCCTAGTCTGGATCCATCTAGCTAGGTCCCGCAGGCCCAAGAGGTCATCTCAGCCCTTGTTTTTCGAATTTAAAATTAATTCTTTTATTATTTAATTCTGACATAATAAAAAATCCACCGGAGCCACATACGAACCCCGAAAAATCCCAAAAAAATATTTTTGGCTATGTCTTGACGATACGAATCCAACAAAACTATTTTCGTCGAATTCTGAGGCTGTTCGAAAAATGGCTATTTTCTAGTCGTTCAATTTTGATTGTATTTGACCAACCACATTTTCTTTTGCCACGCTCACATACTAAATCGGAAAATCCTAAAAATTGAAATCTAGCAATAATTTGACCTTCCGGTTCCAACAAAAGTGGTTCCGTCGAAAACAGAGGTCGTTTGAAAATTGACTATTTTCACTGGCTTTAATATTATTTAAAAATAGAATTTTTAAATTTGGGCACATTTTCTAACCAATTCATTAAAAATAAATTTTTTAAATTGTTTCGGATTTGCGGGTTGTTACACAAACTTTCTGTAGATTCTTACCAACAAATTGGTGATCTACAGGGTCATCCGTACAATGCTTCGAAGTGTGCCATGCCGATGTTGGACTGATAGCTGTTGTTATAGGCAAACTCTACTAAAGGAAGGTGCTCTTCCCAAGTCACTCCGAAGTCTAGGATACACAGCCTCAAAAGATCTTCAAGAATTCTATTCACCCTCTCCGTCTATCTCTTGGTCTGAGGATGATAAGCGGTGCTCAAACATAACTGTGTACCTAATGCTTCTTGCAAGCTCCTTCAAAATTTGCTGGTAAAGACGGGGTCACAATCGCTCATGATGCTGGAAGGTACTCCATGAAGACGAACTATCTCACGAACATAAATTGCTGCCAACCATGATTTTGTCCTCTTACTCTTAACTAGAATAAAGTGAGCGCTCTTAGTGAGTCTATCTACCACAACCCAAATACTGGTGTTGCCCTTCTTCGATCTAGGTGAACCATCTATGAAATCCATAGAGACACTCTCCCATTTCCACTGCGGAACCTCTAGCATATGAAGTAATCCCCCAAGCTTCTTTTGCTCAGCTTTAACTTCCTGGCAAACTAAACATTGAGAAACAAATTCGGCCACATCTTTCTTCATCACAACCCCAAAGAAAACCCTCTTCATGTCCCTGTACATCTTAACACCGCCTGGATGAATGGTCATCTTAGAATGGTGGGCTTCTTTTAGGACTGCCTTTATCAAGCTTCCAGATTGAGGAGCACAAAGCCTTCCATCTCATCACAACCACCCCTTTTCATTTATGGCACATCTACTGAGGTGACTAGAAGTCCCCCCTCTTCTGAGCTTATCCATGATTTCTAGAATTTGTGGGTCACCTTGTTGCGAAGCTCCTATCTGGTCCATAAGAGTTGGTCGTATCTCCAAGGATGCAAACAAATTAGGAAAAATCTTGATGGAGGGTCTAAAATCAAAAGTTGATATGAACTCCAAGTTCTTTCTTTCCATAAATAGAGGACTCCGGGCCACCCTCTGCCTACTTAGTGCGTTTTCCACTACATTACCCTTGCCAGGGGTATAAGCAATCTCAAAATCATAAGAAGCTAGAAACTCCATACACCGATGTTGCCGTAAATTGAGGTCTTTCTGCGAGAACAGATACTTGAGAGATTTATGATCGGTGTATAACTCGAACTTCTCTCCAAGTAAATAATGACGCCACGTCTTTAACGCAAATACTATGGCAGTTAGATCTAGATCATGGGTGGGGTAGTTCTTTTCATGAACTCTCAACTGTCTACCCCCATAACACACTACTTTCCCTTCTTGCATTAGAACCGCACCAGGCCCTGTACCACAAGCATCAGTATAAACGGTAAACACCCTACTCCTGTTAGGCAAGGTCAAGACTAGGGCTGTTGTCAGAGCCCTCTTCAGTCGTTGGAAAGCAACATCACAGTATATATCCCACGAAAATGCCAAGTTCTTCTTTGTTAGCCTGGTGAGTGGGGCTGATATCTTTGTGAAGTCCTTAATGAACTTCCTAAAGTAACCTGCCAACCCAAGAAAGCTTCTCACCTCGGTTGCATTTTTAGGAATCTGCCAATCTTGCACTGCAACCACCTTCGTGGGATCTATAGCTATCCCTTCGTTAGAGATCACATGCCCTAAAAATATTACCTCTTTTCTCCAAAAATGGCATTTGGAGAATTTTGCTTTAAGCTGATGGTCACGGAGAGTTTCCAAAACTTCTCCTAAATGTTGAGCATGCTCTTATTCGCTTTTGGAGAAGATCAAACTATCATCAACAAAGACTACAACAATTTATTTAAGAACTCCCAAAACACCCTACTCATCAGATCGACAAAATAGGCGGGTGCATTCGTCAGCCCAAAAGGCATAACTAACCATTCAAAGAAACCGTCCAGAGTCCTAAAAGTAGTCATATCTATGATGACCTCAGCCACCCTCAACTGATGGAAACCCATGGCCAAGTCTAATTGGGAAAATACCGAGGCACCAACAAGATGATCAAATAAATCATCAATCCTCGGAAGCGGATGCCTACTCTTCTTAGTGAGTTTATTCAGCTCTCTATAGTCAACACACAAATGAAGCAAACCATTCGCCTTAGTCGCGAATACTACTGGAGCAACCCATTCAGATATGCTTTGTTTGATAAACCCCTTCTCAAGTGCTCCCCTACTTGCTTACTCAGCTCCCTCCTTTCCCTCGGAGCCATGTGGCACATTGGTAATGCAACTGGCTTTGCATTGTCCACCAAATATACATGAAAGTCGATCTCATGCCAAGGAGGTATACCCCGAACCTCATCAAAAACATTGGAATAATCTCTGACTACTGGAACAGATTGCAAGTCATCTATAGATGCATCAAGAGACTCTAGGAAGCAAAGCATAATGACTATTGAGGGTCACAAGAAATCTCGAGGGTCCTCCCATTGCAAGTCAGAAGACTAACGACCCTCTTCTCACAATTCAGAATGACACTATAAGTGGTAAACCAATCCATTCCTAGAATCAATCCATAACCCATAAACCCGAGCACATACGCATCGCATTCAAACTCGACGCCTCACACAGATAATTTCAAACCCCGACAAATCATAGATAAATGAGCCGAACCACCAATGGGGTTTGAAACAACTACGGGATCCACTACCATACTAGTAATTATGTGCAGAGATTCAACTACATAACTTGATATAAATGAATGTGAGGCACCAGAATTAAAAAGTGTTCTAATAGGATGGTTTGAAAGAGAAATTAAACCTTCCACAGAAATTTTTCTACCTCTATCAGGAGCACTGATTGCGAGAGCATGCACCTGCCCTCCAAAAGTCCCTGTCCTTTGACCCTGTCCCTGTGATCCCTGTTTCTTCGGGCACTCTCTAGCAAAGTGTTTGACCTCTCCACAATGGTAGTAAGAGTTCTTCCTTCGCTTATAGTCTTTAATCAGGTGACCTTCCTTCCCACAATTGTGACATTTTCTCTTATCCTTGCCTTTATCATTTTCCCTCCTTTCTTCTACTGTTGTTGTTGTTGTTGCTGCCCCTTCTTGAGCCACACCTTCCTATTTTTCGATGTCTCCTCAGCCTTCTTTTCTCCCTTGTCTTCCTCATGCAATAGGGCCATATCGACAAGCTTTTCAAAAGTGGCCCCCATTGGAATGTGGGACATGGCTAACCCATGCAGAGGCTCATTCAGCCCTTTTGCAAACCGCAAAGCCCTATTGTGTGGCGTATCCACCAACTCCAAACCGAACCTTGCTAGCTAGTTGAATTTATTCACATACTCCTTTACAGAAAAGTTTCCTTGTTTAAGTGCTAAGAATCTCTTTATCTGCATGCTTCTTTCGTCTTGGGAAAGAAATTTCATTTCGAACCTCTGTCTAAAATCTTCCGAAGTTTCCACTAGAAGTCCAGCTTAGGTGACTTCCCACCAAAATGAGGCTTCGTCCTTTAGTAGCCAGGTGGCTAACTGAACCTTCCTTCTATCCTCTACTTCAAAGATTACGAACAAGTCCTTGGTCTCCTTAAGGCAATTCCGAGCTTCTACGAATGTCTCGTTCCCATGGAATGGCCTCCCTCCCATAGCACGGAAGTCTTTGCAGATCTTGGAAAAGTTATCTGCTCTTGGAGGGGGAGGATGAGGAGGAATGACTGGTGCAGCTGGGGGAGGAACATTTCCTTAGCCTTCGGCAGGCGCCGTGGCCTCCAAATACCTACGGAACCATCCAGGTATTGTGACGCCCTCTGGGATATTAGGAATGTTTTGTTCCCCAGGAATGCTGAAAAAGGAAAAAGGAAGAAATTTAGATAAAGGACTGAAGGATACTACATATGGCTTTTTGGGGAATATTTTTCAAAACAGACTTTTCTTTTTGAAAATTCTTTCTTTTAAAACCTTTTTGAAAGTAATTTTCAATTTTTTTATCTAATTTGGTAACCTTCAGCTTTGATACCAAGTGTGACACCCCACATCCGTTAATGTCACTCACTAAGGGAATGCATTAAGTTTTGTGAAGCATTATAGTTAAACAGACATAGAATAATTACAAGACAGATATAAATAAGATAGCAGCAGAAATTTAAATTTTTATTTCAGACATAAATCATAATGTTGTGGCCTACAATACCATAAGTCACAAAAACCATTACAATAAAATGAACTTTGTCTTGCACCATCAGAGTACATAAGTATATAAAAAGCATAATTCCCCAAATAAAAGAGTTAAGCCATAGTAGAGACAAGAACTTGAGTCATACTTAAGAAGTAGCTCCTAGCAAGATAATATATGAGTCCTGACTAAGCCAGAGTGTTTCTTTCCTGAGAACCTGAGGGGGGGAACGGAAGAAAGAAGGAGAAACAAAAAGGGTCAAACATAAAGTCTGGCGAGTCTAGTTACTTTTAGCCAGTAAATAAATAAAAGTAGCATGACAGGCATATAAAGTGGATAAGAGAGATCATTACATAAATGGTAGGTGTGACAAGGTAGATAGGATAAGGTGTATACACTTCTCTAGTGATTACTCTGCACTATTACTAGTATAACCAGAATGAGATGATCCCTTTACACTTCACGGTGGTAGACTTGGGCATACGTCCAAATATGCCCTAGCTACTACCCTAATCGATCGGCTTCCTACTCCGTAAATACTCTGTGCCGGCCCCACGGTAGGATGTATCACATCCTAAAGTGGCAACCCCTCACTGATATGAATAGCCCCATATCTATAGGTGTCATGGTCGTCTTATCCCCCTCTGCCCGGCTCATGCACGCTCATGGCCTGGTCGGTTTGCGCCGCCCACACCGCCCTCCACGTTTGGATCTCTCACAATCAGTTAGTAAGCGTGTCCCCTCTCTGCCTAGTACGGAGTACTTTTATTTGATACTTACTTCGGGTTACTGACTGAAATGGGTCCCACACAATATGATACAAGCTCTCCCCTTTGTCTTGAATCCCCCACTAGGTTTTCACTGACTATGTATACCATTAGGTGTCTTTAATTACATAGCCCTATACCAGTTATGCTTACCCTAAAAGGTGTCTTTAATTACATAACTCTATTATTGGCTCTGGTTATGTATACCACTAGGTGCCTTTAATTACATTACCTTATCGGGTTAAGTTTGTGGGCCTATATGTAGATATTACCCACCCCCTCCATATTTGCTTAACCCATCGACTATCCAATCAATTTACTTAACCCTAACCTTAGTTCACAATTATACAATCCCTATGGATTAGATTTGGTTAAGTAGTCCAATTCATTACCATGTCCATTTATGGTTTATAATGGATTAGACCTCTCACGTTAGGCCTACAACATGTGGATGTTGGAAATGTCGGTCGGTTCCGGGTACACTTATTCCACAGTTAGGCCTAACCTTATATCTTAGCCCGATTCGTATTTGCGTACTTAGACCTCCCACATTAGGTTCAACATTATTGGACGTTGGATATTGTTAGATCCAAAATTGGCTCCAACACCTAAGTTTTTCAATTACGCAGAGATTAATATCAGAAAAAATGCAAGAAAAGCAGGAAAGACACGAGATTTATAGTGGTTCGGCGTTAACGAGCCCACTTCCACTTTATATCTTCGATTGTACTTAAAATTTGAGTACAATCAATGATTTATCTCTCAACCTCACTTTTACAATGTTGGTTCACTCAGTGAATTCAAGACAACTCTGAACGGGAATAATAGAGATATGATAATGGTGGAATCAGAACTCAGAATTGCCAAAAAGATCCTGAAAAATGCCAAGTACTGGGCTATTTATAGGTGACATTTGCAGGCGGATCGTGGTCATACGTGGCACAAATCCCGAGGATCTCGGACTGGTTCGTGGCTTGATGAAGAATTGGTCAAAATGGCAGTTATGGACAGGTGTCGCAAGATCCTTCATTTTCGGATCGTGAATAACTTGGTCGTGATCTTCATCTTAGCTTCTGGGGTTGGATCGTGAAGAGGCAGAGGGGATGGATTGGATCATTCTGTTGTGAATGGATCAGATCGTTCTACTATGAACGGATCGGGTCGTGGTCATGGGGGCGATCGCGAACCGTGGAGGATGCAACTTCATGAACAAGGCTTCGTATTAGACTTGTGTTCGAATCTCGGTGGCTTGGTCCAAAAGCTAGCCAATATTTTCCCCCCTTGAAGTATGTTTTATCGAAGATAGAACATGCTTTGAAACTACTAAGCTATCTTTTCACGAAGCGATGTGAACCAAAGGTTATGTTTGTTTGAGGTGTCGTACCATTTCAGGAAATTGCGTCCTTCGTCTGGTATAAATACCGAGTTATATTACCTATCATTTCTTTGTCATCGGGTGGTTTCTATCTCTTGAATTCCTGAAGATATCATTATCAAACCGCCAAATAAGTCATAAAACTTATTGCAAAAAGTAGCATTTATAACTTTCGTGTTTTTGTGCAAGTGTGGAATCCTGCTATTTCCGACCCATTGGTCACGCTAGGGCTTGGATCGCCACTTCAAGCTACGGGCCGCGATGGATCATCTCGCATCCTCGAGTAGAGCCATCCTATGGGCTTCAGATCATGGTCTGAAAGGGAGGACATTTATGAACCCTAGTGGGCTTTCCGCCTACTCGTGGCCCATGATGGCCTGGCGAACCATATAGGAAAAAGAAGAGAAAGCCAACAGTCTTCTCTTGGGTTATATAAATGAGTTCACCCTCCTTTTTTCACTTTTACTTCTTCTTTTACCAGCCGCCGTTCTTCTTACTCCTTATGTTCAAAACCCTAATTTAACTTTCAACGAAGATTGAAATTTTCTTTCAATAAAAAGGTAATAATAATGGTAATTTCGTTTGTATCCCTGCTATTCTTATTGAGTATCAATTTGAGTTCAATTTTCGTGGGGGGTTTTTCGTTAATGGGTCGAGATTATGTGGCGGTTCCATGATCTTTAATGGGTTTACTGTTGCATAGTGGAGCTAAAAGAATTAAGTTGGAGAGGGGAAACGAGGAAGAAGAAGAGGAGCAGGTTGGGTCGGCTCGTAAGTGAGGTTCGGGTTCGGATCGTGATAGCAAAAAATGGAGGAAAGTGAGATGGAGCTGTAGGCAACGGATCGGGTCGCAATACATTGGTGGAGCACCAGTTAGTGGAGAGATGGAGCGGAATGGATCGGGGGCCCCCTTCATGACCCGTTCGAGTAAAGGAGAGTTGGCATAGAGTAGATCGTTCTGCGATCCGTAGCCTGCATCATGAGTCGATGCTACCTGATTAGCATAACTTGCCAGAGATCCGACACCCGCGACCCGATATCAGTTCCACAAATAGGCATTTATACTACGATCGGATCCCCCAGACTTCAACGAACCATCTTGGTTAACGATCCCGGACATTCATTAACTTAAGTAATGCGATTCATAAAAATGGACAGTTAGGCTAGACCCTTCGAGACGAACTTTCTGGACTGAACAACTTAACTTGATGGCATATCACGACCAATATCCTGTTCATTTAACTAACTTCATGCTTTTCTTTAATGTATGCACAAGCACACACTTGCACTTACACATACGGGGATCGGGTAATTGTGTTATAATTTTTACTCACCAACACAGCTATGTCGGATAAACAAGTGACTGAGACACCGAATGAAAGTACCGAATCAGAGACATCAATACATCACAACCCTGATGTGTTTCCCTCAGATTCAAATGAGGAGAAATCCGATCTTGATTACGAGTCGGGTACCGATATAGAGTCAACGACTTCTGAGAGCACATCCCTTGAAAATGAGGATGATCGAGCTCCTAATGAAATTCCGGGTGTTAAGGAAATAGAGTAGTTCACTGATTCTTTACCCTCCAAGTTAGATGATATAAAACTTAAGAAGGTATGTTTAAGACATGGAATTCCGTGGGACGATGTGAAAGCACCAGAAAGCGAAGATAGACCTCATTCTACCCCAGAGGGGTACATGACTGTTAGTCGACTCATGTGCTGGGTAGGGGCTATTCCTCCTTTTCCTCCACTTGTTGTTGATCTCTTGAGACAATTACACATTGCCCCCATGCAACTCCACCCGAATGCCTATGCAGCTTTGTATACTCTGTACGTTGCTTATATGGAGATTCTGCAGACCGAACTTACCCTTAAAGATCTGAAGTTCCATTACAACTTCAAACATCATTCCGTAGGGGCTCCCAATTTCCCTTTCTTCGAATCAGTCGCTAATAGAAAAGTTGTGACAGATGGTTATAGTAATATAGGGGATGTCAAATCTGACTGGTTCTATATAAACCATCAAGCCGGATGCGCGAGGAAGTGGCCACAAGCAAATATGCTTTCAACTTTTCCGCGTTTAATTTGAATGCATAATTTCAGTGCTAACGAATCATTTTGTTCCATACAGATCACAACTTTGAGAGAACGGAAGGATCGATATACGAAGACCGAATGTCCTGCCTTCTCAAGAGTAACTCAGATTTCTTAAGGATCAATAAATTTGTCACCAACGAGAACCTTCACAAACACCGTCTTTTAGACATAAGGTTCAGACTTGGAGCGGGCGGCAAACCTTACAAGTATATACCTTCGACTGAAGGAGAAGGAACTTCTCAAGCTGTAAAGACAACTACCCTTCGCAAGAGTCCTTCGCCATTGATTAATCAGGATGACGAGGATTTAAATATATACAAAGGAGACGAGGGACGAGCCAACGAATCAAAGGAGGCCCCGACCTCTGACGGGCAGTCTCCCTTAAGAACTTCATCGCCGATTGAGTCTGTCGCTCAAGATGAATTAACGGAGGAACAGATACTCGGGGAATTAAATAAGATTCCTTTACTAGACGATATTTATACTCAAGAGGATTTCAGAGGGGAACTAATTTTTCCCCTCTTTGAAGAGACGAGTGCCCCAGTTAGAGAAAAAGAAGTCATCCAAACGAGCCTAACTCCGAGCCCTGGTCCGTTAAAAAGGGGATTTTATGGGATGCACAAATCACATGCACCATTTACCATAACACTCTATTGCTACCGTGGTTCATAGTTTTAACATGCACTTGTTTCTTTTGCAGGGAAAATGTCTCGCAAATGGTCTTATTCTTATCGTTCCCTTCGTGAGGGCACAACAAGCCTCCTTCCAGATCCTGAGCATACTCGTAGTGATAGTCGGGGAAGGGATAGTCGTCGGCCCCGGGATTCTGATCAATCTTATTTTATACGATCTCGATCTCTATCGAAGCAAGGTTATGGAAAGTCACACAGTCGTCCATTGCCACCGGTTGGGGGTAAGCAACTTCCTAGAGATTTAACTCCTCCGAAAAGTACGCCTTCTCATGCCCAGTCTTCCAAAAAACACCCCGAGCCGGAGAACAAGAACAAAGATGAGGGCAGGATCGTGGAGAAGGGGAAGACAACTCCCATTTCCTCTAGTGAGCATGGCTTGGATACTACTGCCGCAAAGGATGTTGCCCCCAATTCTGAGATTATGGCCATGTTGGAGCGTTTACGAAAGCAATTCCATGATATTTTCTTTGAGAGGATGATATTCGTCCCGGATCTTGAACCGGTCCCCGAGGAATGGGACACAGAGGTGATAGGGTACGTATGCCATATGGCTAAACAATATGGGGTAATGAGGAAGCATGCTGCTACACTTTCTACTATCATCCGCCAGATGCAGACGGAAGCAGCCAGAGCCAAAGTAAAGATTGATAATGATGCTAGGGCTAGGAGAAAAATGGAAAAAGAACTAGAGGATACACAGGCCCAACTGGCTTTAGCTCAACGAGATGCAGAGAATTACAGGTCCGAGCTGGAGAGTGCTGAGGAGCGTTTTCGCAGTGAGCTTGACTTAAACAGCCAGAAGCGGGTAGTCCTGAGGAAGGAAGTGGAAGATCTCAGGGAAATTAATACCGAACTGAAGGCAGCACAGGAACGCTTTGCTATTGAGAAAGATGCCTGGGAGAAAGAGAGGGTGAGCTTAAAAGATGACCTCGCTCTCGCCAAAAAGGAAAAAGAGGTTTTAAACGATCAACTTGCCCAAGCTAAGGAGCGTGCAGCTCTCGCTGAAGGTAACGCCAATAATGCTCTTAAATCGGCCACTGCTGCTGCTGATAAGCTTGCTGAAAAAGAAAAAGAAATAGCTATTTTTAAGGAACTATAGTTCGACTTCTTTGGTCAAGTCATCAAGACTCGAGACATCTCTTGGATTCTGGACTATTATGTTACTTTGGCCAATGTATGGGATGCAATTGTCGAAGGCGAGAAGCGGCGATTGAGGGTTGACGAGATTGACGAAAACCAGCTGATGAAGACCTTACTCAGAGGTGAAGAACCTAAGGCTTTGGAGGAAGGTAGACGCCTAATCCATGAGGAGATCAAGAGGGAGAAGAGTAGGCTCAAGGGCAAGGATAAGGTTGGCGAAAGCTCGCGCTCGGTAGTGGAGCCCAAAACCTCTGAAATTGAGGAATATAACCCCGATGATCCGTTGATCGCCTTGGCTCCAACTCCTCCGATTATCAGGACCACCAGTACAAATCGGGGAGATGAGTCGGCTGAAGGTATCTCCATATTCTCTCCACAGTTCATTAAAGCAATCATAACTTGTCGTCGTCTCATGGGACAGACAACTGACATGGCCACATCTCCTCCTGATTCACTAACCTTTGCTTCTCATGGTGTAGGTACCAAAGTGGTCAAAAAAGGTGCAGAGGAGAAGGCAGTAGTAGAGAAAGTTGATGTCCCTCCGGGTTCTGATATTGAAGTTTCCGAGATTCCAAAGCACGCCAAGGGCACAACAAGTGAGAGAGTTACGGTAGCACCCATGGAATCCGGCACCGGCGCTCCTGTAGACGCTGAGATTATTGCTGCTTTGCATGACACAGATGGCGGTCATGGAGATGAGGAAGAGGAGGTAGAAATCATAGACGAGGCCAAGGGTGATGATAGTGAAACCTTGGCTGACATACAGGCTAGGAAAGAGAAGAAGTTGGTTCTTAGGAAGGGGGAACAGGATCCTGTATTCGTGCCCCCTATTTCTGAAATCGACCCCAAGACTGGGTTGGTTATAAGATTCTCTTCCAAATCAATAACTTCATAACTTGCCTCCCAACCTTCTGGTCCTCCCCCGGAGCCTCTTGTTGATAAGAGGAAGAGGAAGAAAAGTGACCGCTCTAGTACTGATAAAGAGGAGTTGGAGAAACAGAAGAAGGAAAAGAAATCAAAGTCATCTCCCAAGCGTAAATAGAATGCAATTATTAGCTCATATTTTAGTTTTAGGATTTCCTTTGGCCGAAAGATGTAGTCGTGATAGTGGCCCTCACTTTTGTTTAGCTTCTCATTTTTGTAAATTTGCTTTCGGTAAATAAAGGTCTATTTCTTTTGCGCCATTGCGTTCCTGCAAATTCATCATGTTAGCAGAGTTTAAATGGTCATAACCAAAACATTCATAGTTAAATATTAAAGTCATAAGTAACAATTATTAATCATAACCGAAACAATCATCGAGAAGTACACGTGTTAAGTAAATGTGTAGTGGTGCACGTATATACCCCCAATCAATCGTCATTATAGTGCCTGGCCAGGGCTTATTGGCGATCGATTAGGATTATATTTGTACTATCCCGATCTTTCAGCGGGGTAATGGTGCTTGCGGCGCTAAGTCTCTAGCGCCTTTATACTCTCCCGATCCTTCAGCGGGTTAGAGTTCTTGTGGCGCTAAGTCTCTAGAGCCTTTATACTCTCCTGATCCTTCAGCGGGTTAGAGTTCGTGCTCGATTCTTGGTCTGCTCACCGATCCTTTAGCGGGGCAGAAGTTCTGGGGGCGCTAAGTCTCTAGCGCCTTTATACTGTCTCGATCCTTCAGCTGGTTAGAGTGTTATCAAGGCGGTTTTATCATGGTGCACCTTCACGCCTTGGGGACGTTATCTTCGCGTCCTTTATACTCTCTCCCTGATCTCGGGAGTAAGAGTGCAAACAGTAGTGTGAATTACCTCGCTGCACCTTTTGGAGCTTTAATTACCGTGAGCCTTCCGATCTGATAGATGGCATTTTGAATTAGCTGTTTGGAGATTACTGCATAATTTGAAACAAATTTCGAAATGGTAATGGTTTATATAAATAAAAGAGTAGATAAGAAATGGTGCAGTAAAGGTGAATGACACGCGATATTTTTATAGTGGTTCGGTCAAATCATGACCTACGTCCACTTTATAATCTTTTGTTCAAATAATCAGACTGTTCTAGGCAAGTCGAGCCTTTTTACATGGTTCTAAAAACAAAAGAGTAAAACTGACGTTTTTATGTCAGATAAGGCCGCAAATGCTGGGCGTTCCACACTCTGGCGATTTCATCTCCATCTACGGTTGCTAGCTTGAAGGTTCCATTATCAAGCCTTCGTAAAATGGAGTACGGTCCTTCCCATTTCGGGCCCATATGTACTGGGGGCAGAAAGACGCGCTTCAAAACCAAGTCTCCGGGTTCAAATGTTCGAGCTCGGATTCTTTTGTTGTAATACCGAGCTATTTGTTATTTATGCCTCAGGGCACGTAAGTCGGCTTCGTCCCTTTTTTCCTCAACCATGTCTAGGGATTCAAGGAGCAGCTTATTGTTGGTCATCGGATCGTAATAAATGGTTCGATGAGATGGTACTTCCAACTCGACCGAAATGACTGCTTCAGCTCCAAAAGCAAGGGAAAACGGGGTGTGACCCGTTGCCGACTTGTACGTTGTTCTATAGGCCCATAGTGCTAGGGGTAATTCATCAACCCACATGGCTTTTGCCCTCTTCAATCTTTTCTTTAGAATGGATTTGATCACCTTGTTTGCCGCTTCAACTTGTCCGTTCGACTGCGGATGTGCCACAGAGGTGTATCTTTTCTCGATGTGATACTTCCGACAGAAATCTTGAAACTCGGTGCTATCGAATTGGATCCCATTATCGGTTACGATGACTTTTGGAATCCCAAATCAACATATAATGTTATTAACGACAAAGGTGATCACTCGCTTGGTTGTGATCGTGGTCAAAGGCTCTGCTTCTACCCATTTAGTAAAATAATCCACGGCCACAATAGCGAACTTTGCTCCGCCCTTTGCTATGGGAAGGATCACAATAATGTCAATTCCACACATAGCAAAAGGCCACGGGCTTGCCATTGTCTTCAACTGGCTAGGTGGCGCACTAGGAATCTTGGAGAATTTCTGGCAAGTGTCACAACGTCGTGCATACTTGGTTGCATCCTTGTTTATGGTGGGCCAAGCCGTATCACAATATCTTCTTTGCCAATGTTTGCCCTCAAGTGTGGTCGCCACACTCACCTTCGTGGACTTACTTCAGTACATGCTTGATGTCATCATGGGCAATGCACTGGAGGAGAGGCATCGAGAAACCTTGTCTGTACAGGACTTGGCCTTGCAACACATATCGGGAAGCCTTCTGTATAACTGCACGCCTCTCGCTTTTCTTTGTTGAGAGCGTTCCAATCATCAAAAAATTCTTTAGGGGGGGTCATCCATGACTCCCTTTTAGGTTCAATCTCTAGTACCAGATCAACTTCCATCTGATCCACGTTAGGGAACTGTAGTACTTCAATCGGGACTAGCTCCGTATGTTCTGGATTATCGAAACTAGCCATCTTCGCTAACTTGTCTGCTCTTTGATTCTCCGCTCGAGGAATGTGAGATATGCTGTGGTGATCAAAACCATCCAGCAACTTCTTCACTTTTTCCTAATATGATATCAACCTTGGACTCTTAGCCTGAAACTTTTCGTTAACTTGGTTCACAACTAAATTGGAGTCACAAAAGATGTCTAGCTTTGTTATCCCTAATTCCTTTGCAAGCTTCAACCCGCCAATTAGAGCTTCATACTCGGAATCATTATTAATTGCGTGGAACTCTAATCTAAGAGCGTAATATATTAGCCATTTCTCTGGAGTTTCAAGAACCACTCTGGCACCAGATCGTCTGTCATTTTTAGCTCCATCAGTACATAGTTTCCAGGCATTAAGGTCAAGGAGTAGCTTTGGCGGATCGTCTTCCTCGGTTACCACATCATCTTCTGGGATGGTAAACTCTGCTATAAAGTCTGCAAGTGCCTGCCCTCTTCACTAGTACAAAACTTTTCTTTTGCGTCTCCTCATTTGCATCTGTTGCATAAACAACAGACGCAAATAGTAAAATCTGCGTCTGTTTCGAATCCACAACAGACGCAAATAAAGGAAAACAAATATTATGTTTCTCTTTGCATCCATTGTTGTCAAAGAATAGAAGCGGTAGGGTAGGGTTGGAAATTAATTATTACAATCTGAGTCTGTTCAACGATGAATGTGATGCAAATAAGCGGTAGAACAGAATAATTTGCGTCTTTCTCTTTTCAAAAGGACGCAACATAGTTAACCACCTGGCGGACAGAAAATAAAATAAAGCCGCGCGTATGGAGGGAAAAGGGAAAAAATTCCGTGCACTTCTCTAAAATTATCGGGCAAAAATTTAAACCCTAAATTTAATCAATTTCCTTTCCTGTAGTCGGTCACAATCAAGCGTTTGCCGAAATTTAGGTAATCTCGAATCTCCAATATTCGGTGATTCTGAAAACTTATCCGAAACATTTTCATTCATTAGGACTTAGGTTATGGAATTTAGAGGTAATTCTGAAAACTTATCTGAATCGTTTGACGATTCCGCTTCATGGCTTGTAGACGAGGATAGGGTTTTCGATTGAGGAAGACGATAGATTTTCTTCGTATATTTCTTGATTTATGAGGAATGTGTTCACATTGATAGAGGCCAACAACAATCTTCTCTCTCTTTTCTTAGCAAGCTTTCTTTGTCTAGTACACATCCAAATAGGAACAAGTATGACTGAAATCGTAGATTCTTTTTTTTCGTTTCTGTTTCCCAATTCATTCAGCATAACTCAATTTTACCAAAAAGTTAAAACCCTAATTCTTTGCTTGGCTACCTGCACAGCAATCACAGTCACAGCCTCAGTAACCATTTTCATTGCAACCATCGTAGTTGCCTTCCATCTGGGCTTCGCAATAAAGCTGTAGTTGCAAACTCGCAAGCTTGGAATTGCTGTAGGACAATTTATATAATTTTGTATATTTTTATTATGCAAAGCCAAGTAATCATGTTTTATGAACTTGAGGTTATGTGGAAATCCTTTCATTGTTCCACCTGAGCAAAGACAGAATTTATGAACGGTTGCATTCTTTATCTACTCCACTTCGTTTCAACCCCAAATTTCTACTCCCTTCAAATTATTTTCCGTCTGCTCCTTTTTGGCTTTCTTTCCTACAGATCAAAATTAATAATTTATCAAATTGCGATCTTGATTTTAATAGTGTTTCCATGTTTTAGTTCCTTCCTCCGAACACCTTTTGCCTAACCCTAATTTCAGGGTGGTGCGTCGTCAAATTAGACCTAAGCCAGGCGCTCCTAATTAAGGTGAAAACCTAACATACATGATGCTTGTCTATTTTTCTTTCTTATGTTATCATTCTAAGATTCATTTATTTATACAAGCTATAATTAATCCTATCGAAAACTATAGAATGAAAACACCAACATGCTGAACTGCCCAAAGTTAGGTTCACATCTTTTGTAGTTTATCTTATTTTATTGTAATCGCGTTGCATTTGAATTGATTATTATGTTGGCCAAACAAATGATCGTTATAAAATGTTTACTTCAAACATGATGTTCACCCTTCAGTTTTATAGACCAAGGAGATTTTTTTTGTTCATGTTTCTGTTCATGTTTCTTTTTATAAGGTCACTACGTATGATTGTGCTTTATCCTCAGCCTAATGGTAAACGCCCCTTGGGACCCATATTCATTCAGTTTGTGGTAGAAAATTTATTTTATGTTATGTTTTTATATTTGCTTATTATTTTAAAGTCTTTCTATTAGGCTATCTTCACTGAATTTTAACATTTTTTTATTTAAAATATGAGTTTCATGTTGTTTTGGTTCAACATCTGCTTTAGAGTATATATTTCTTTGGTTGGGTTTCATATTTCATCAACACAATAATATACATTTGTTAGGTTATTTATCGTTCGTGTCACCTCTGTATGTCTCCTTGCAAAAGTAATTTAATTTGTTCTAATACAATGATTAAATGGTATATCCGTATATGTTGTAATTAAATAACCTAAAATGACAAACATTTGATTTTTTTTAGCTATATTGGATGTTAGCTATATTGTTAATCAACTTAACAATATTGAATTAAGAATAAATAAAGGCCTCACTTTTAGACATCTTACTGATTTTGTAATAAGTGGCTAGAACTTTATTCAAGCTTAGTCATTTCACAGTCAGAGACTAGATAAGTTATATTCTCATGAGGTCCTTCTTTTCATTAAATAGTTTTCGTAGATGTATTTAATTAACTTATTTATGTATTCTTGCTAAACAGTTCTACTTATTTGTTTCTCTTATAAGTAAATAACTATTATGTTCTCTTATACTCAACTGTTGTTGTAACAAAAATCTGTTATGTATTATATTATGTAAAGTATACAATGCTTATTTCTAAAGTAAGTGTTGGTAATAGATAATGGATTACAGTTGCATTGTCTGTTTAGTATAATGCCCTAATATATTCCATTTCATGTATACAATCGATTACACCATCCAAACAAGGAAACATGAGCTTCACTTTTTGTCGACGCCCATTCCTCGGCATTTCATGGTTAACCTCCGTCCATCTACGCGTCTATGTTTCCAAATTGCAGGGTCATTAAGCCCTTATGGCCTGATTTGAGGTAAAACCCTTCTCGGCGTTTATATCTGTTCCAGATGTTAAGAAATCTACTGAACTTAAAAATATAGTTGTTCTAGAAGTTTTTTCATGAAAACAATTTTTGGATGCATGATAACATGGAGTTTGTATGCTTGCTTATAGTTGACACAGACATCATTAATAGGCAATAATGATGCCTCCTTATCTTAACTGCTAATAAGATAGTGTTAAAATGTGTAGTCGGCTCATGAATACCTGTTTGAATTAGTAGTGTTATTTTTCACAAAAGTGTTATGTTCTGTCATTGGAAAAATAATTATTATCCATTCTATTTTAGTTTTTATTAAACCATTTAATCTACATTCATGTTAAATAACTTTTTTCCATATTAATCATGCTTGAATTTGCAACTACTCTTTTCCACAACTTAAAGAAAAATTGGGTTGCATATAATGGCAGTAAATCTTTGTCAGGATGTTATTGAAACTCACTCGTATTTGGATACACAAATTTCAATTTTCTTAATAATTTTTGTAAAAATATATTGGTTTTATAGCCTTATTTCCCAGTAGCGATAACATTAACAAATCCTCAGTTTGTTAGTCCTAACAAAAATTAAAATTAAAGTATGATTAAAGCATCTCATTTTAAATACTCATGGTATGGATAGTGTTAGTAGTATGATAATCATGCCTATAGAAAAAGGTTTGCTGGATGTATAATATATTTTTTCTTTGGAAAAAGGTTAACTTCTACCGCTGGAAAAAAAAATTATGAAATCCTAAACAATTGTTCTTAATCTACTATCATAATATAATTCATTTCTAACGACATACCGACATGCAAATCATCATCCTGTTATTGTTCAGTAAAGTTAATGTGTATAAATATTATCTTCATTTAATGATAGATAACTCTGATTATTCAAAATTTTTGACTTAATCATATTATGTTCTATATTTGTGGAAGCAATTTATTCCACCAATGGAACGATACGCAATGAGCTAGCTATTTTCTCTTTATTAGCCATTACCATGTTTATATATGGTAAAATCATAGAAATCCAATGTCAAATAAAATATTCATTATACATACACAACAATGATTATGCTTTAAACACTGTTGAGGTAATAACAGTTATAAAATATTTGTCTTTATCGTCTTCTAACAGCCCAAGTAGCCGTTCCTGAATAAAGCTTTTATACATAATGCTTTGTTAACAATTTTTTTCATATTTCTTACATGTGTGGCTAAAGGGTTTGACTTTTGTGTTTGCATCCCATGGTTGTTCGCCTATTTTTCTTTGCTTAAAGCCATTTCCTGCTGTAAAAATTGTTTACAATATTTGTTATCATTTCAGGAAAATATTTGCCTCTTGAGGTACATGATCAGTCACGTGTAAATTAGAATATAGATTATCCACTTAAGAAGCACTCTTCTATTATATATGGTACAATAAAGACAAATAAATGAATGATAAAGAAGATAAGTTGAATAGTAAGATTGAATAGTCCAAGTTTAATACCAAAGGAGCTTCATATTTCCTTTTATTAGCAAAACAGTTAATTTTTTTTTTCAAAATATGCTCTTATGAAATCTATTGACAGCAAATTTTACAAACAATACCTCTTCTCGAATGAAAGTTGTATTGAAATGTTGATCCACTCATTATATTTAACTTCTTCTCTCTTTAATCAGTGCATGCATTTTTTTTCAAGAATCTACCAGTCGTATTATATGTTTGGTTTTTAGATTTTGCCTAGCTATTTTTTTCAATCTTTGAAATTCATTTATTGGGTTTTTTATTTGTAGAGACAATTGTTGTGTATTTTAGATGATATTATAGAACTTTAACGTGGGATCAGTATGACTTCATCTCTCTCTCACTAATTTGGACAGTAGCTTACGGATTCAAAAAGCTGCTTGCAATACCTTATTGAAAATCATTACTTCAAAAATGTTGTTCAATATGGTGTTTGTTGATGGCAATAAATCATTCTATGAAAATAACGCTTCAACTTTGAAATTGCTTTCCACAAATTGCGTCGTCTTTTTGGATTGCAAAATTTATTCTTAAGTGCAAGTCTATTGGTAATCACATTAATTGCTGTAAAATCCAGACATTGTTAATGCATTAAGTGACCCAGGGAAGCCATATAATTCCGGAAACAAATATAAAATGAGAAGTATCACTGGGAAAAATCAACAAAATCATTGCATTAAGTTATGTTTGACCTTTAACATTAGTGTAACATATGTTATCCTTGAATTCGTACACATCCTATGAACTTTATTCTATTACTAGAAATAACTTGATTCAAGCAGCTAAAGGGATTGAATATGCACATATTTCAAGGTAAATGAAATATGGGTTTATATATGACGATTTACATATCTCAATTCTTAAACCAAGGTTAACTTTCATGAAATTCAATATTTATTCCATAATAGGAATAAAAAACTCTCAGTATATGGGTTAATAAACATATCCACATATAAAATAAATTTAGTAGTTAAACCAGTATCTTATCAGCCAATTATTATTCTTCTAATTTGAAGTAATTTTTTTGATATAATTCGTAATAAAAAAAATCATTAACTTACTCACTTTGCTTTCTTTCACACTGGTAATATTTCAATGTGCGCATTATAAGTATGTACATGTGTCTCGGAAAGTTTTGGCTTTTTTATGACTACCTGATAAATGGTTTACAATTTGATTGATATTTGACAGAAAAAACCCTCATAAGTACTCATTTTATATATGTCTTGGCTTTGACTGGAAACTCACAGTGCATCCTTAGCTAAATGTAGAACTAGAAGATATCAATAAATATTTTAACTTTTCAAGTTTTAATAAATTTAAATAAACTTTGAACTTCTGGTAAGTTGAATTTAGCAGCATGTTGTAGGATATAAATATAATAATAGAAGTAACATTTAAATGTCATGAAAATAACAATTTACTATGGGAAAGAGTACATTAACGTATGTTATCAAATATGACTAACGGGGGGGGGGGGGGGAGGGGGGGAGTTTGAGCTCCATTAATATCGATACTTGAGAATGAGCATAAAACTAGATTAAAGAAAGAATATGCTTTATTTGCTCGAGCCGATGAAGTTGAGAAGAAATTCCTGGTACTTAAATTGGGTTATGTACATATATGTTTCCATTTTCATTATGCATTTTACAATCTATTTGCACACACTTTTGCTTTTTATGTACATATATGTTTCCATTTTCATTATGCATTTTACAATCTATTTGCACACACTTTTGCTTTTTATGACCATTAAGATCGAATTTCTCATTGTTTCATTGTTTCTGTGAAAATATTTATTCCGCATAAGAATGGTAATTCTTTAGTTAGTTAACTTTGTTAATTTAGACAAGTACAGAACTTAGCTAAGCTCAAATCACATTATAAATTAAGATTGTTTGTTCAATATTTTTTCTTTTGGCAATTTCTTCAAAAAAGGCACCACCTGTTTCTATTGTTGATATTTGTTTGATCAACGGAAAAGTCCAACTCATGAAACCATTAACGTGGAAGGGTTTGAGTAATATGTTGTCTTTCCATTTGTTAGCTAAAAAATGTGGCTAGGTATATATAATCTAATAGCTAGGGGTATTTAGCACTTTTTAAATTAAATCGACGCGCTATGCTCAATTTGGCTAGGTATATAAAGTATATGTTACAGGACACTGATTACGCTATCGTTGTGCTGCATTTAGCACCTCGCTAAATTGAATGTGTAGATAAAGAACGGTAACTCAAAATCTGGTCCCCTTCTTCTGTTTCGGCAACAATACACCGAATAAAGAATCATTGATCAGTACTGTCAGTCTCATTGTTGTTGAATTGCTTATTCGTTTCATTTTGCAACTATAATTGTAACATATAATCAAACACACAACCATTATAATTATAATTCTTACAGCAAAAAGGCCTTGAAATATTCTCAAAGAATATGGCAGAATGCAATACCTAAGGTCATCAATCCTAAACTGCTAGACGGACAACATAATGTAGTAAACTTAACATTATTATACAACCTCAAGTCCACAATAACCAGTATACCAAAAAGAAGTGTTCAATATCCCAAAGTCAAAAGTTCATGGATCCAAAATGACCTAAATTCACCTGCAGGTAAGGTGAGAGGCCAAACATGGATGCTGATGAAGAATAAAAAGAAGAAAAGGCCAAGCGAGAGAGAGGACCCACAAGCATGTTTAAGAGAGCATTATTTCATCACCTACGTTGGTTTAAGGAAAGAAGGGAGGCCTAATGCATATCAAATTTCTGTTTCAAGAGCTTTTTCCCATTTAATTTTTGTTTTGTGCGTTCTTCTTGTGTTGACTACTCTTTTGTGAACTCTAACAGTGATATCACTAAAATCCAAAGTTAATGATGTTGTAATAGATTATGGTGTTATGAATTTTTCGGATATATATGATAATCTAAACATAGTGAGTAATTCCATTTTATGCATTACGCTATTTTTTAGGTTTGGAGATGTAAGGCTACTGAATTCTTTGTGAATCCAAAAAGGAATTATGAGAATGTTCCTAATTCTGGAGAAGCTGCAGCAAAGGTAGGTTTCAAACAGGTTAATCCTATAATTAATATTATTATTTTTTTATTTTTTTTACTTTCTCTGGTTTTCTTCTTTCAGTAAACAATGTAAGTTACAAATTTCATACAGGGTTGCCAACCAACTAGAAAGGGTGAAAAAAAAATTTGAGTTCTGGCACAACACAGGATCCGTTAAATATACCATTCTTCATTTTCAGGTACATCCTAACTGTGTGGTTCTATTATTCTGCATATACATTTTCACTTTGTATACAATACGCTGAAGTGTGTTTTTATTCATGTTTTGATTTTGGCATGCTTCATGGTACAGACTATGGAGCTGATATATGAAAAGACAGAACTATTAACTATGACTACTTATGTTTGTTATACTATTGTTTCCATATAAAAAAATACTACACTTACAAAAATAATTTTTGTAAATCCTTACAGAAGTTATGTTACTTAACATTATCTACAAGGATGAAGCCCACTTGATGCAGCGCGACTTGCTTCGGAGAAAGTCTTGAGGCAATGAGTCATTCTTGGACTCGTTTCACTACTATTAAGTTCGCAAGATACACTTGTTGAAATCTCTAAAGAGGTGAATGAAATATATTTAGTCCCACATTGGCAAATAATGGGTTAATGTTGTGTAGAAATATAGGATCCTCATTCTCTTAATTGGCCCTTAGGGTCAGGTAATTTTGTGCGAGAGGGAGGACCTATATCTGATGAACACACACGCGCGCGCGTGCGCCGCCCGCCCGTCCGACCGACCGACCGTACCGAACCGAACCGGGCCGGGCCGGGTTTGGGTTTGGGCTTGGGCTTGGGCCTTGAATAAAACCTTATTTTTGCACTAAAAAACTCTGCAATTTTCAGACGGGTTTTTTGGAATAATGGCGAATACGGGTGCGACCCGTTTGGAATGAGCGGGTGCGACCCGTTACGGTTCAAATGAGCGGACGCGTTCATTTGAATCAGATGGCAACGGTTGCGTTTTTTCAAACGGGTGCGACCCGTTAACGCATCTTTTTGAAAACTATAAATGCTTAATGATTCTGATCAAATCATTTTCACCGAAAAATATTTACAGTTTTCTTCTTCCTCACGCTGTCTCTTCCTGCCATTGATTAATCATCACTGTCGATACGTACTCGCTACAATCTCGAGCAGCATTCTCGTCTGTTGTATCCTGGGAGGCTTCGACTGAAAGTCTTAAGGAAACTGTGAATACAGGCCTCAGGCGATGTCGGTTAGGCTTCAATTCTTTGTGGTTTAACTTTCTCTTTGTATCAGCAATACTGTGTTGTTGTCTGATTTCTGTACTATTTCATAGTAGTACTGTTTGACAGAGATAATACTTCTGTCGCTGAATTGATTTGTGTGCAAATCAATTTGTTTTGATCAGTTTACAGTACTGTTTTTCGTTTGTAACGCTTTAAGTCTGTTGCAAATTAGAAACATTTATATTCTGTTTCAATTTCTGTGTTGCGAATACAGATTATAATAACATTACAGATTATAATAACATCTTAAGACTTTCCCTGTTTTTGACAAAACAGAGATGGCAACAGAGCAAACGACGCTCAAAGCTGCCAATTTGAACAAACCAGAGTTGTTCAAAGGAGAAGGTGATGATTTTCTGACATGGTAGAATCAGATGTTGTTCTATCTCACCACCCTTGGCTTGCAAAAGTATCTTGAAGAAGATGAACCGGTGCCGCCTACACCGGGAAATGCCAAGGATGCACCAAAGCATGATGGTCCGTCTATTGATGCGTGGAGGCATTCGGATTTTTTATGCAGAAACTACATTCTCAACTGCCTAGATAAAGTCTTGTACAAAGTTTTCCAGCCTATAAAGACTGCAAAAGCTCTTTGGAATGCTTTGGCTACAAAGTACAAGACGCAGAATGTGAGTTTGAAAAAGTTCATAGTCGACAAGTTCATGGACTACAAAATGGTGGACTCAAAGTCAGTGACTTATCAAGTGCAAGAGTTGCAGATTATCATCCATGAGATGGAAGCAGAAGGTCACAAAGTTGGTGAATCATTTCTGGTTGAAGCAATTACCGGAAAGTTGCCACCATCTTGGAGAGACTACCGCAACTACTTGAAGCACAAAAAGAAGGAGATATCCTTACAAGACCTCATCGTCAGATTAAAGATAGAGGCAGATAATCGTGGAGTCACTCAACCTAAAAGTGAAGAGGCGCTTGTTACTGAAGGGTCAAAGAAAAAAGGGCACTTCAACAAAAACAAGAAAAGAAAGGCGCCAGAGGACAAGCAGAATAACCAGAAGAAGTCCAAGAAATTCAATGGTGATTGTTGGGTTTGTGGCAAGACTGGTCATCAAGCAAAAGAGTGCAGACACAAGAAAAAGAAAAATTCGGAAGCAAATGTGGTGGACAACATGGACATCGATGAATCCAATTTTTCAGGAGTTGTGACCGAATGCAACTTGATCCAGAATTCTGCACAATGGTGGTTGGACACGGGTGCTACTAGGCATATATGCTCTGATAAGTCCGTCTTTTCAACCTACACCAAATTGGATCAAGATGAGAAACTCTATATGGGAAATTCATCGGTTTCCATGGTTGAAGGCAAAGGAGCAGTCACTCTCAAGTTCACTTCTGGGAAGACTATTCGTCTGAATGATGTCCTTCAGTTCCAGAGATCCGCAAGAATCTCATTTCTGGGTCCATGCTTTCGAAGAAGGGATTCAAGATGGTCTTCGAGTCAGACAAGATGGTTCTGTCCAAGGCAGGAATCTATATAGGAAGGGGTTACTTGTGTGATGGCCTATTTAAGGCAAATGTAGCCGTGATCGGCAATAATATGTATTCTGATAATGCTATGAATAAAAAGGAAGTTTCTTATATCGTTGAGCATGAAACTTTATTATGGCATGATAGATTAGGACATATTAATTTCCGGAAAATGAAAAAACTTGCAAATTTAGAGTTAATTCCTAAATTTCAAGTGGATAAAAACTACAAATGTGAGACATGTGTAGAAGCAAAAATGGTTAAGAAACCATTTCATACTGTTGATAGAAGCACCGAACCACTAGGTTTGGTACATACTGATTTATGTGATTTCAAATCAATACCTACAAGAGGTGGGAAAAAGTATTTTATCACATTTATTGATGATTATACACGATATTGCTACGTATATCTTTTAAACAGTAAAGATGAGGCAATTACATCGTTTATAAAATATAAAGCTGAAGTAGAAAATCAGCTTAATAAGAAGATCAAGATATTGAGATCAGATCGAGGTGGAGAATATGAATCGCCATTTGAACAATTCTGTGCAGAAAATGGAATAATTCATCAAACGACAGCACCATATTCGCCACAACAAAATGGCATAGCCGAGAGGAAAAATAGAACGTTAAAAGATATGATTAATGCAATGCTTTTAACGTCTGGTTTACCGACGAACTTGTGGGGGGAAGCTTTGAATATGTCTAATCACATATTAAACAAAGTTCCTCACAGTAAAACAGGAAAAATTCCATATGAGTTATGGAAAGGACATCTACCAAGCTTCAAATACCTCAAAGTGTGGGGGTGCTTGGCAAAGGTTCCTATCCCACCTCCCAAGAAGGTCAAACTTGGACCAAAAACAGTAGATTGTTATTACTTAGGGCCAGCCCAAAATAGTAGTGCATATAGATTTTTGGTATTCAAGTCTGATATAGATGATATCCATGTAAATACAATCATGGAATCAAGAGATGCTTCATTCTTTGAAGATGTGTTTCCACACAAAAGAAATGAAGGAAATAATGTCCCCAAAAGGACACGAGAAGAATCAAATAGCTCACATGAAGATGAAACTCATCGTGAAGTTGATGAAGTTGAACCAAGAAGAAGCGTAAGGGCCAGAACATCCAAATCATTTGGCTCTGAGTTCCTCACTTACGTACTTGAACATGAACCTCAAACATATAAAGAGGCCATGTCATCTTCTGAATCTTCGTGTTGGAAAGAAGCAATCCAATGTGAGATTGATTCAATTCTAAGTAATAAAACTTGGGAAATTGTTGATATTCCACCTGGAATAAAACCAATTGGCTGCAAATGGATTTTCAAGAAGAAAATGAAAGCAGATGGCTCTATCGACAAATATAAAGCCAGATTAGTAGCCAAAGGATATCGTCAAAAAGAAGGAATAGACTTCTTTGATACATATTCACCTGTTACACGAATAACCTCAATAAGAATGTTAATAGCAATTGCATCCATCTATAATCTAGAAATTCATCAGATGGATGTAAAGACGGCATTCTTGAATGGAGATCTCGATGAGGAAATCTACATGGAGCAACCCGAAGGTTTTATATCCAAGGGAAATGAAAATAAAGTCTGTAAATTGGTAAAATCATTATACGGACTCAAACAAGCTCCAAAACAATGGCACGAAAAATTTGATAGTGTCATGATGCAAAATGATTTTCGTATAAATGAATGTGATAAATGTGTTTATTATAAACAAATTGGACAATCATATGTCATGATTTGCTTATATGTGGACGATATGTTAATTTTTGGTCCTAACATAAAAGTTATAGAGACCATAAAGAAAATGTTGATCAACAATTTCGATATGAAAGATTTAGGAGTTGCAGATGTTATTTTGGGAATCAAAATAATAAGAACCCCTAATGGAATTGAATTATCTCAGTCACATTATGTTGACAAAGTGATTGAAAGATTTCAAGATCTTGGGATTAAAGGAGTAAAAACACCTTTTAATCCATCAGAAGTACTACATAAAAACACTAATGAGAGTGTAATGCAGCTGGAATACTCTCGTGTAATAGGATGTCTAATGTATCTTATGAATTGCACGAGACCAGATATAGCCTATGCAGTAAGTCGACTGAGCAGGTATACAAGTAATCCAGGAAAGGAACACTGGAAAGCACTAATGAGAGTGCTTGGATACTTAAAGAATACCACAAATTATTCTTTGCATTACGGAAAATATCCAGCTGTATTAGAAGGATATAGTGATGCAAACTGGATTGCCGATTCAGAGGAGTCAAAATCCACAAGTGGTTATGTTTTTACTCTAGCAGGAGCAGCAGTATCGTGGAAATCTACTAAGCAAACATGCATAGCTCGATCAACGATGGAATCTGAGTTTATTGCTTTAGATAAAGCAGGCGAAGAAGCAGAATGGCTTCGTCACTTCTTAGAAGATATTCCACTTTGGCCTAAACCTGTAACGGCCATATGTATTCACTGCGACAATCAAGCAGCGCTAAGTAGAGCGAAAAACTTTGTATATAATGGCAAATCTCGACATATTCGAAGACGCCATAACACGGTTAGGCAGTTACTCTCAAATGGAACTATTTCCATAGATTATGTAAGAACAAATGATAACCTAGCGGATCCATTTACAAAAGGGTTATCACGAGAGAAAATTAACTGCGCATCGAGGGGAATGGGTTTAAAAGCCTAAACCAACAAGAGTTATCTTATACGGAAACCTATCCTAGCGACTGGAGATCCCACGGACTAGGATCAATAGGCAAACCAGTTCTGAATAACTCAAGATGTAATGCATTTAACCCTACTCCATTCCTATGGTGCACAATATAAAATGCATGCCTACAGAAGTTTCACAGGTTAAAGCTATGCTTTTTAATGATGACCATATCTTGTAAAATAACAAGTGGGGTATATGTAGGATACTCCTAATGGTAGCGATCACCTATGTTAGTGTGAGCTGGGTCGACTCTATGAGAATATTAAAGGCTTGTATTCTCTATATACACTCGCAGAACCAGAAAAGTGTTTCAGGACCAAAATGAACACAGCCAAGAGATTGGGTGAGAAGGGAAATAATGTTCTGTTAAACTTATTGTCTGGTTATACAAGAACGGCTGACGGTTCAAGATGAAATAATTCACCGATTAGCCAAGTATATCCGATGAGTTTTAACTAAGGAAAGTTCAAAGTGAAATATCTACTTATCCTAAATAAAACATTATTCCATATGTAGTCAGTGATATTTCAATTTGTGTGGGGGATAAAATATATTATCATTCATGTGGGGGATTGTTGAAATCTCTAAAGAGGTGAATGAAATATATTTAGTCCCACATTGGCAAATAATGGGTTAATGTTGTGTAGAAATATAGGATCCTCATTCTCTTAATTGGCCCTTAGGGTCAGGTAATTTTGTGCGAGAGGGAGGACCTATATCTGATGAACACACACGCGCGCGCGTGCGCCGCCCGCCCGTCCGACCGACCGACCGTACCGAACCGAACCGGGCCGGGCCGGGTTCGGGTTTGGGCTTGGGCTTGGGCCTTGAATAAAACCTTATTTTTGCACTAAAAAACTCTGCAATTTTCAGACGGGTTTTTTGGAATAATGGCGAATACGGGTGCGACCCGTTTGGAATGAGCGGGTGCGACCCGTTACGGTTCAAATGAGCGGACGCGTTCATTTGAATCAGATGGCAACGGTTGCGTTTTTTCAAACGGGTGCGACCCGTTAACGCATCTTTTTAAAAACTATAAATGCTTAATGATTCTGATCAAATCATTTTCACCGAAAAATATTTACAGTTTTCTTCTTCCTCACGCTGTCTCTTCCTGCCATTGATTAATCATCACTGTCGATACGTACTCGCTACAATCTCGAGCAGCATTCTCGTCTGTTGTATCCTGGGAGGCTTCGACTGAAAGTCTTAAGGAAACTGTGAATACAGGCCTCAGGCGAACTCGGTTAGGCTTCAATTCTTTGTGGTTTAACTTTCTCTTTGTATCAGCAATACTGTGTTGTTGTCTGATTTCTGTACTATTTCATAGTAGTACTGTTTGACAGAGATAATACTTCTGTCGCTGAATTGATTTGTGTGCAAATCAATTTGTTTTGATCAGTTTACAGTACTGTTTTTCGTTTGTAACGCTTTAAGTCTGTTGCAAATTAGAAACATTTATATTCTGTTTCAATTTCTGTGTTGCGAATACAGATTATAATAACATTACAGATTATAATAACATCTTAAGACTTTCCCTGTTTTTGACAAAACAGAGATGGCAACAGAGCAAACGACGCTCAAAGCTGGCAATTTGAACAAACCAGAGTTGTTCAAAGGAGAAGGTGATGATTTTCTGACATGGCAGAATCAGATGTTGTTCTATCTCACCACCCTTGGCTTGCAAAAGTATCTTGAAGAAGATGAACCGGTGCCGCCTACACCGGGAAATGCCAAGGATGCACCAAAGCATGATGGTCCGTCTATTGATGCGTGGAGGCATTCGGATTTTTTATGCAGAAACTACATTCTCAACTGCCTAGATAAAGTCTTGTACAAAGTTTTCCAGCCTATAAAGACTGCAAAAGCTCTTTGGAATGCTTTGGCTACAAAGTACAAGACGCAGAATGTGAGTTTGAAAAAGTTCATAGTCGACAAGTTCATGGACTACAAAATGGTGGACTCAAAGTCAGTGACTTCTCAAGTGCAAGAGTTGCAGATTATCATCCATGAGATGGAAGCAGAAGGTCACAAAGTTGGTGAATCATTTCTGGTTGAAGCAATTACCGGAAAGTTGCCACCATCTTGGAGAGACTACCGCAACTACTTGAAGCACAAAAAGAAGGAGATATCCTTACAAGACCTCATCGTCAGATTAAAGATAGAGGCAGATAATCGTGGAGTCACTCAACCTAAAAGTGAAGAGGCGCTTGTTACTGAAGGGTCAAAGAAAAAAGGGCACTTCAACATAAACAAGAAAAGAAAGGCGCCAGAGGACAAGCAGAATAACCAGAAGAAGTCCAAGAAATTCAATGGTGATTGTTGGGTTTGTGGCAAGACTGGTCATCAAGCAAAAGAGTGCAGACACAAGAAAAAGAAAAATTCGGAAGCAAATGTGGTGGACAACATGGACATCGATGAATCCAATTTTTCAGGAGTTGTGACCGAATGCAACTTGATCCAGAATTCTGCACAATGGTGGTTGGACACGGGTGCTACTAGGCATATATGCTCTGATAAGTCCGTCTTTTCAACCTACACCAAATTGGATCAAGATGAGAAACTCTATATGGGAAATTCATCGGTTTCCATGGTTGAAGGCAAAGGAGCAGTCACTCTCAAGTTCACTTCTGGGAAGACTATTCGTCTGAATGATGTCCTTCATGTTCCAGAGATCCGCAAGAATCTCATTTCTGGGTCCATGCTTTCGAAGAAGGGATTCAAGATGGTCTTCGAGTCATACAAGATGGTTCTGTCCAAGGCAGGAATCTATATAGGAAGGGGTTACTTGTGTGATGGCCTATTTAAGGCAAATGTAGCCGTGATCGGCAATAATATGTATTCTGATAATGCTATGAATAAAAAGGAAGTTTCTTATATCGTTGAGCATGAAACTTTATTATGGCATGATAGATTAGGACATATTAATTTCCGGAAAATGAAAAAACTTGCAAATTTAGAGTTAATTCCTAAATTTCAAGTGGATAAAAACTACAAATGTGAGACATGTGTAGAAGCAAAAATGGTTAAGAAACCATTTCATACTGTTGATAGAAGCACCGAACCACTAGGTTTGGTACATACTGATTTATGTGATTTCAAATCAATACCTACAAGAGGTGGGAAAAAGTATTTTATCACATTTATTGATGATTATACACGATATTGCTACGTATATCTTTTAAACAGTAAAGATGAGGCAATTACATCGTTTATAAAATATAAAGCTGAAGTAGAAAATCAGCTTAATAAGAAGATCAAGATATTGAGATCAGATCGAGGTGGAGAATATGAATCGCCATTTGAACAATTCTGTGCAGAAAATGGAATAATTCATCAAACGACAGCACCATATTCGCCACAACAAAATGGCATAGCCGAGAGGAAAAACAGAACGTTAAAAGATATGATTAATGCAATGCTTTTAACGTCTGGTTTACCGACGAACTTGTGGGGGGAAGCTTTGAATATGTCTAATCACATATTAAACAAAGTTCCTCACAGTAAAACAGGAAAAATTCCATATGAGTTATGGAAAGGACATCTACCAAGCTTCAAATACCTCAAAGTGTGGGGGTGCTTGGCAAAGGTTCCTATCCCACCTCCCAAGAAGGTCAAACTTGGACCAAAAACAGTAGATTGTTATTACTTAGGGCCAGCCCAAAATAGTAGTGCATATAGATTTTTGGTATTCAAGTCTGATATAGATGATATCCATGTAAATACAATCATGGAATCAAGAGATGCTTCATTCTTTGAAGATGTGTTTCCACACAAAAGAAATGAAGGAAATAATGTCCCCAAAAGGACACGAGAAGAATCAAATAGCTCACATGAAGATGAAACTCATCGTGAAGTTGATGAAGTTGAACCAAGAAGAAGCGTAAGGGCCAGAACATCCAAATCATTTGGCTCTGAGTTCCTCACTTACGTACTTGAACATGAACCTCAAACATATAAAGAGGCCATGTCATCTTCTGAATCTTCGTGTTGGAAAGAAGCAATCCAATGTGAGATTGATTCAATTCTAAGTAATAAAACTTGGGAAATTGTTGATATTCCACCTGGAATAAAACCAATTGGCTGCAAATGGATTTTCAAGAAGAAAATGAAAGCAGATGGCTCTATCGACAAATATAAAGCCAGATTAGTAGCCAAAGGATATCGTCAAAAAGAAGGAATAGACTTCTTTGATACATATTCACCTGTTACACGAATAACCTCAATAAGAATGTTAATAGCAATTGCATCCATCTATAATCTAGAAATTCATCAGATGGATGTAAAGACGGCATTCTTGAATGGAGATCTCGATGAGGAAATCTACATGGAGCAACCCGAAGGTTTTATATCCAAGGGAAATGAAAATAAAGTCTGTAAATTGGTAAAATCATTATACGGACTCAAACAAGCTCCAAAACAATGGCACGAAAAATTTGATAGTGTCATGATGCAAAATGATTTTCGTATAAATGAATGTGATAAATGTGTTTATTATAAACAAATTGGACAATCATATGTCATGATTTGCTTATATGTGGACGATATGTTAATTTTTGGTCCTAACATAAAAGTTATAGAGACCATAAAGAAAATGTTGATCAACAATTTCGATATGAAAGATTTAGGAGTTGCAGATGTTATTTTGGGAATCAAAATAATAAGAACCCCTAATGGAATTGAATTATCTCAGTCACATTATGTTGACAAAGTGATTGAAAGATTTCAAGATCTTGGGATTAAAGGAGTAAAAACACCTTTTAATCCATCAGAAGTACTACATAAAAACACTAATGAGAGTGTAATGCAGCTGGAATACTCTCGTGTAATAGGATGTCTAATGTATCTTATGAATTGCACGAGACCAGATATAGCCTATGCAGTAAGTCGACTGAGCAGGTATACAAGTAATCCAGGAAAGGAACACTGGAAAGCACTAATGAGAGTGCTTGGATACTTAAAGAATACCACAAATTATTCTTTGCATTACGAAAAATATCCAGCTGTATTAGAAGGATATAGTGATGCAAACTGGATTGCCGATTCAGAGGAGTCAAAATCCACAAGTGGTTATGTTTTTACTCTAGCAGGAGCAGCAGTATCGTGGAAATCTACTAAGCAAACATGCATAGCTCGATCAACGATGGAATCTGAGTTTATTGCTTTAGATAAAGCAGGCGAAGAAGCAGAATGGCTTCGTCACTTCTTAGAAGATATTCCACTTTGGCCTAAACCTGTAACGGCCATATGTATTCACTGCGACAATCAAGCAGCGCTAAGTAGAGCGAAAAACTTTGTATATAATGGCAAATCTCGACATATTCGAAGACGCCATAACACGGTTAGGCAGTTACTCTCAAATGGAACTATTTCCATAGATTATGTAAGAACAAATGATAACCTAGCGGATCCATTTACAAAAGGGTTATCACGAGAGAAAATTAACTGCGCATCGAGGGGAATGGGTTTAAAAGCCTAAACCAACAAGAGTTATCTTATACGGAAACCTATCCTAGCGACTGGAGATCCCACGGACTAGGATCAATAGGCAAACCAGTTCTGAATAACTCAAGATGTAATGCATTTAACCCTACTCCATTCCTATGGTGCACAATATAAAATGCATGCCTACAGAAGTTTCACAGGTTAAAGCTATGCTTTTTAATGATGGCCATATCTTGTAAAATAACAAGTGGGGTATATGTAGGATACTCCTAATGGTAGCGATCACCTATGTTAGTGTGAGCTGGGTCGACTCTATGAGAATATTAAAGGCTTGTATTCTCTATATACACTCGCAGAACCAGAAAAGTGTTTCAGGACCAAAATGAACACAGCCAAGAGATTGGGTGAGAAGGGAAATAATGTTCTGTTAAACTTATTGTCTGGTTATACAAGAACGGCTGACGGTTCAAGATGAAATAATTCACCGATTAGCCAAGTATATCCGATGAGTTTTAACTAAGGAAAGTTCAAAGTGAAATATCTACTTATCCTAAATAAAACATTATTCCATATGTAGTCAGTGATATTTCAATTTGTGTGGGGGATAAAATATATTATCATTCATGTGGGGGATTGTTGAAATCTCTAAAGAGGTGAATGAAATATATTTAGTCCCACATTGGCAAATAATGGGTTAATGTTGTGTAGAAATATAGGATCCTCATTCTCTTAATTGGCCCTTAGGGTCAGGTAATTTTGTGCGAGAGGGAGGACCTATATCTGATGAACACACACGCGCGCGCGTGCGCCGCCCGCCCGTCCGACCGACCGACCGTACCGAACCGAACCGGGCCGGGCCGGGTTCGGGTTTGGGCTTGGGCTTGGGCCTTGAATAAAACCTTATTTTTGCACTAAAAAACTCTGCAATTTTCAGACGGGTTTTTTGGAATAATGGCGAATACGGGTGCGACCCGTTTGGAATGAGCGGGTGCGACCCGTTACGGTTCAAATGAGCGGACGCGTTCATTTGAATCAGATGGCAACGGTTGCGTTTTTTCAAACGGGTGCGACCCGTTAACGCATCTTTTTGAAAACTATAAATGCTTAATGATTCTGATCAAATCATTTTCACCGAAAAATATTTACAGTTTTCTTCTTCCTCACGCTGTCTCTTCCTGCCATTGATTAATCATCACTGTCGATACGTACTCGCTACAATCTCGAGCAGCATTCTCGTCTGTTGTATCCTGGGAGGCTTCGACTGAAAGTCTTAAGGAAACTGTGAATACAGGCCTCAGGCGAACTCGGTTAGGCTTCAATTCTTTGTGGTTTAACTTTCTCTTTGTATCAGCAATACTGTGTTGTTGTCTGATTTCTGTACTATTTCATAGTAGTACTGTTTGACAGAGATAATACTTCTGTCGCTGAATTGATTTGTGTGCAAATCAATTTGTTTTGATCAGTTTACAGTACTGTTTTTCGTTTGTAACGCTTTAAGTCTGTTGCAAATTCGAAACATTTATATTCTGTTTCAATTTCTGTGTTGCGAATACAGATTATAATAACATTACAGATTATAATAACATCTTAAGACTTTCCCTGTTTTTGACAAAACAGAGATGGCAACAGAGCAAACGACGCTCAAAGCTGGCAATTTGAACAAACCAGAGTTGTTCAAAGGAGAAGGTGATGATTTTCTGACATGGCAGAATCAGATGTTGTTCTATCTCACCACCCTTGGCTTGCAAAAGTATCTTGAAGAAGATGAACCGGTGCCGCCTACACCGGGAAATGCCAAGGATGCACCAAAGCATGATGGTCCGTCTATTGATGCGTGGAGGCATTCGGATTTTTTATGCAGAAACTACATTCTCAACTGCCTAGATAAAGTCTTGTACAAAGTTTTCCAGCCTATAAAGACTGCAAAAGCTCTTTGGAATGCTTTGGCTACAAAGTACAAGACGCAGAATGTGAGTTTGAAAAAGTTCATAGTCGACAAGTTCATGGACTACAAAATGGTGGACTCAAAGTCAGTGACTTCTCAAGTGCAAGAGTTGCAGATTATCATCCATGAGATGGAAGCAGAAGGTCACAAAGTTGGTGAATCATTTCTGGTTGAAGCAATTACCGGAAAGTTGCCACCATCTTGGAGAGACTACCGCAACTACTTGAAGCACAAAAAGAAGGAGATATCCTTACAAGACCTCATCGTCAGATTAAAGATAGAGGCAGATAATCGTGGAGTCACTCAACCTAAAAGTGAAGAGGCGCTTGTTACTGAAGGGTCAAAGAAAAAAGGGCACTTCAACATAAACAAGAAAAGAAAGGCGCCAGAGGACAAGCAGAATAACCAGAAGAAGTCCAAGAAATTCAATGGTGATTGTTGGGTTTGTGGCAAGACTGGTCATCAAGCAAAAGAGTGCAGACACAAGAAAAAGAAAAATTCGGAAGCAAATGTGGTGGACAACATGGACATCGATGAATCCAATTTTTCAGGAGTTGTGACCGAATGCAACTTGATCCAGAATTCTGCACAATGGTGGTTGGACACGGGTGCTACTAGGCATATATGCTCTGATAAGTCCGTCTTTTCAACCTACACCAAATTGGATCAAGATGAGAAACTCTATATGGGAAATTCATCGGTTTCCATGGTTGAAGGCAAAGGAGCAGTCACTCTCAAGTTCACTTCTGGGAAGACTATTCGTCTGAATGATGTCCTTCATGTTCCAGAGATCCGCAAGAATCTCATTTCTGGGTCCATGCTTTCGAAGAAGGGATTCAAGATGGTCTTCGAGTCAGACAAGATGGTTCTGTCCAAGGCAGGAATCTATATAGGAAGGGGTTACTTGTGTGATGGCCTATTTAAGGCAAATGTAGCCGTGATCGGCAATAATATGTATTCTGATAATGCTATGAATAAAAAGGAAGTTTCTTATATCGTTGAGCATGAAACTTTATTATGGCATGATAGATTAGGACATATTAATTTCCGGAAAATGAAAAAACTTGCAAATTTAGAGTTAATTCCTAAATTTCAAGTGGATAAAAACTACAAATGTGAGACATGTGTAGAAGCAAAAATGGTTAAGAAACCATTTCATACTGTTGATAGAAGCACCGAACCACTAGGTTTGGTACATACTGATTTATGTGATTTCAAATCAATACCTACAAGAGGTGGGAAAAAGTATTTTATCACATTTATTGATGATTATACACGATATTGCTACGTATATCTTTTAAACAGTAAAGATGAGGCAATTACATCGTTTATAAAATATAAAGCTGAAGTAGAAAATCAGCTTAATAAGAAGATCAAGATATTGAGATCAGATCGAGGTGGAGAATATGAATCGCCATTTGAACAATTCTGTGCAGAAAATGGAATAATTCATCAAACGACAGCACCATATTCGCCACAACAAAATGGCATAGCCGAGAGGAAAAACAGAACGTTAAAAGATATGATTAATGCAATGCTTTTAACGTCTGGTTTACCGACGAACTTGTGGGGGGAAGCTTTGAATATGTCTAATCACATATTAAACAAAGTTCCTCACAGTAAAACAGGAAAAATTCCATATGAGTTATGGAAAGGACATCTACCAAGCTTCAAATACCTCAAAGTGTGGGGGTGCTTGGCAAAGGTTCCTATCCCACCTCCCAAGAAGGTCAAACTTGGACCAAAAACAGTAGATTGTTATTACTTAGGGCCAGCCCAAAATAGTAGTGCATATAGATTTTTGGTATTCAAGTCTGATATAGATGATATCCATGTAAATACAATCATGGAATCAAGAGATGCTTCATTCTTTGAAGATGTGTTTCCACACAAAAGAAATGAAGGAAATAATGTCCCCAAAAGGACACGAGAAGAATCAAATAGCTCACATGAAGATGAAACTCATCGTGAAGTTGATGAAGTTGAACCAAGAAGAAGCGTAAGGGCCAGAACATCCAAATCATTTGGCTCTGAGTTCCTCACTTACGTACTTGAACATGAACCTCAAACATATAAAGAGGCCATGTCATCTTCTGAATCTTCGTGTTGGAAAGAAGCAATCCAATGTGAGATTGATTCAATTCTAAGTAATAAAACTTGGGAAATTGTTGATATTCCACCTGGAATAAAACCAATTGGCTGCAAATGGATTTTCAAGAAGAAAATGAAAGCAGATGGCTCTATCGACAAATATAAAGCCAGATTAGTAGCCAAAGGATATCGTCAAAAAGAAGGAATAGACTTCTTTGATACATATTCACCTGTTACACGAATAACCTCAATAAGAATGTTAATAGCAATTGCATCCATCTATAATCTAGAAATTCATCAGATGGATGTAAAGACGGCATTCTTGAATGGAGATCTCGATGAGGAAATCTACATGGAGCAACCCGAAGGTTTTATATCCAAGGGAAATGAAAATAAAGTCTGTAAATTGGTAAAATCATTATACGGACTCAAACAAGCTCCAAAACAATGGCACGAAAAATTTGATAGTGTCATGATGCAAAATGATTTTCGTATAAATGAATGTGATAAATGTGTTTATTATAAACAAATTGGACAATCATATGTCATGATTTGCTTATATGTGGACGATATGTTAATTTTTGGTCCTAACATAAAAGTTATAGAGACCATAAAGAAAATGTTGATCAACAATTTCGATATGAAAGATTTAGGAGTTGCAGATGTTATTTTGGGAATCAAAATAATAAGAACCCCTAATGGAATTGAATTATCTCAGTCACATTATGTTGACAAAGTGATTGAAAGATTTCAAGATCTTGGGATTAAAGGAGTAAAAACACCTTTTAATCCATCAGAAGTACTACATAAAAACACTAATGAGAGTGTAATGCAGCTGGAATACTCTCGTGTAATAGGATGTCTAATGTATCTTATGAATTGCACGAGACCAGATATAGCCTATGCAGTAAGTCGACTGAGCAGGTATACAAGTAATCCAGGAAAGGAACACTGGAAAGCACTAATGAGAGTGCTTGGATACTTAAAGAATACCACAAATTATTCTTTGCATTACGAAAAATATCCAGCTGTATTAGAAGGATATAGTGATGCAAACTGGATTGCCGATTCAGAGGAGTCAAAATCCACAAGTGGTTATGTTTTTACTCTAGCAGGAGCAGCAGTATCGTGGAAATCTACTAAGCAAACATGCATAGCTCGATCAACGATGGAATCTGAGTTTATTGCTTTAGATAAAGCAGGCGAAGAAGCAGAATGGCTTCGTCACTTCTTAGAAGATATTCCACTTTGGCCTAAACCTGTAACGGCCATATGTATTCACTGCGACAATCAAGCAGCGCTAAGTAGAGCGAAAAACTTTGTATATAATGGCAAATCTCGACATATTCGAAGACGCCATAACACGGTTAGGCAGTTACTCTCAAATGGAACTATTTCCATAGATTATGTAAGAACAAATGATAACCTAGCGGATCCATTTACAAAAGGGTTATCACGAGAGAAAATTAACTGCGCATCGAGGGGAATGGGTTTAAAAGCCTAAACCAACAAGAGTTATCTTATACGGAAACCTATCCTAGCGACTGGAGATCCCACGGACTAGGATCAATAGGCAAACCAGTTCTGAATAACTCAAGATGTAATGCATTTAACCCTACTCCATTCCTATGGTGCACAATATAAAATGCATGCCTACAGAAGTTTCACAGGTTAAAGCTATGCTTTTTAATGATGACCATATCTTGTAAAATAACAAGTGGGGTATATGTAGGATACTCCTAATGGTAGCGATCACCTATGTTAGTGTGAGCTGGGTCGACTCTATGAGAATATTAAAGGCTTGTATTCTCTATATACACTCGCAGAACCAGAAAAGTGTTTCAGGACCAAAATGAACACAGCCAAGAGATTGGGTGAGAAGGGAAATAATGTTCTGTTAAACTTATTGTCTGGTTATACAAGAACGGCTGACGGTTCAAGATGAAATAATTCACCGATTAGCCAAGTATATCCGATGAGTTTTAACTAAGGAAAGTTCAAAGTGAAATATCTACTTATCCTAAATAAAACATTATTCCATATGTAGTCAGTGATATTTCAATTTGTGTGGGGGATAAAATATATTATCATTCATGTGGGGGATTGTTGAAATCTCTAAAGAGGTGAATGAAATATATTTAGTCCCACATTGGCAAATAATGGGTTAATGTTGTGTAGAAATATAGGATCCTCATTCTCTTAATTGGCCCTTAGGGTCAGGTCATTTTGTGCGAGAGGGAGGACCTATATCTGATGAACACACACGCGCGCGCGTGCGCCGCCCGCCCGTCCGACCGACCGACCGTACCGAACCGAACCGGGCCGGGCCGGGTTCGGGTTTGGGCTTGGGCTTGGGCCTTGAATAAAACCTTATTTTTGCACTAAAAAACTCTGCAATTTTCAGACGGGTTTTTTGGAATAATGGCGAATACGGGTGCGACCCGTTTGGAATGAGCGGGTGCGACCCGTTACGGTTCAAATGAGCGGACGCGTTCATTTGAATCAGATGGCAACGGTTGCGTTTTTTCAAACGGGTGCGACCCGTTAACGCATCTTTTTGAAAACTATAAATGCTTAATGATTCTGATCAAATCATTTTCACCGAAAAATATTTACAGTTTTCTTCTTCCTCACGCTGTCTCTTCCTGCCATTGATTAATCATCACTGTCGATACGTACTCGCTACAATCTCGAGCAGCATTCTCGTCTGTTGTATCCTGGGAGGCTTCGACTGAAAGTCTTAAGGAAACTGTGAATACAGGCCTCAGGCGAACTCGGTTAGGCTTCAATTCTTTGTGGTTTAACTTTCTCTTTGTATCAGCAATACTGTGTTGTTGTCTGATTTCTGTACTATTTCATAGTAGTACTGTTTGACAGAGATAATACTTCTGTCGCTGAATTGATTTGTGTGCAAATCAATTTGTTTTGATCAGTTTACAGTACTGTTTTTCGTTTGTAACGCTTTAAGTCTGTTGCAAATTAGAAACATTTATATTCTGTTTCAATTTCTGTGTTGCGAATACAGATTATAATAACATTACAGATTATAATAACATCTTAAGACTTTCCCTGTTTTTGACAAAACAGAGATGGCAACAGAGCAAACGACGCTCAAAGCTGGCAATTTGAACAAACCAGAGTTGTTCAAAGGAGAAGGTGATGATTTTCTGACATGGCAGAATCAGATGTTGTTCTATCTCACCACCCTTGGCTTGCAAAAGTATCTTGAAGAAGATGAACCGGTGCCGCCTACACCGGGAAATGCCAAGGATGCACCAAAGCATGATGGTCCGTCTATTGATGCGTGGAGGCATTCGGATTTTTTATGCAGAAACTACATTCTCAACTGCCTAGATAAAGTCTTGTACAAAGTTTTCCAGCCTATAAAGACTGCAAAAGCTCTTTGGAATGCTTTGGCTACAAAGTACAAGACGCAGAATGTGAGTTTGAAAAAGTTCATAGTCGACAAGTTCATGGACTACAAAATGGTGGACTCAAAGTCAGTGACTTCTCAAGTGCAAGAGTTGCAGATTATCATCCATGAGATGGAAGCAGAAGGTCACAAAGTTGGTGAATCATTTCTGGTTGAAGCAATTACCGGAAAGTTGCCACCATCTTGGAGAGACTACCGCAACTACTTGAAGCACAAAAAGAAGGAGATATCCTTACAAGACCTCATCGTCAGATTAAAGATAGAGGCAGATAATCGTGGAGTCACTCAACCTAAAAGTGAAGAGGCGCTTGTTACTGAAGGGTCAAAGAAAAAAGGGCACTTCAACAAAAACAAGAAAAGAAAGGCGCCAGAGGACAAGCAGAATAACCAGAAGAAGTCCAAGAAATTCAATGGTGATTGTTGGGTTTGTGGCAAGACTGGTCATCAAGCAAAAGAGTGCAGACACAAGAAAAAGAAAAATTCGGAAGCAAATGTGGTGGACAACATGGACATCGATGAATCCAATTTTTCAGGAGTTGTGACCGAATGCAACTTGATCCAGAATTCTGCACAATGGTGGTTGGACACGGGTGCTACTAGGCATATATGCTCTGATAAGTCCGTCTTTTCAACCTACACCAAATTGGATCAAGATGAGAAACTCTATATGGGAAATTCATCGGTTTCCATGGTTGAAGGCAAAGGAGCAGTCACTCTCAAGTTCACTTCTGGGAAGACTATTCGTCTGAATGATGTCCTTCATGTTCCAGAGATCCGCAAGAATCTCATTTCTGGGTCCATGCTTTCGAAGAAGGGATTCAAGATGGTCTTCGAGTCAGACAAGATGGTTCTGTCCAAGGCAGGAATCTATATAGGAAGGGGTTACTTGTGTGATGGCCTATTTAAGGCAAATGTAGCCGTGATCGGCAATAATATGTATTCTGATAATGCTATGAATAAAAAGGAAGTTTCTTATATCGTTGAGCATGAAACTTTATTATGGCATGATAGATTAGGACATATTAATTTCCGGAAAATGAAAAAACTTGCAAATTTAGAGTTAATTCCTAAATTTCAAGTGGATAAAAACTACAAATGTGAGACATGTGTAGAAGCAAAAATGGTTAAGAAACCATTTCATACTGTTGATAGAAGCACCGAACCACTAGGTTTGGTACATACTGATTTATGTGATTTCAAATCAATACCTACAAGAGGTGGGAAAAAGTATTTTATCACATTTATTGATGATTATACACGATATTGCTACGTATATCTTTTAAACAGTAAAGATGAGGTAATTACATCGTTTATAAAATATAAAGCTGAAGTAGAAAATCAGCTTAATAAGAAGATCAAGATATTGAGATCAGATCGAGGTGGAGAATATGAATCGCCATTTGAACAATTCTGTGCAGAAAATGGAATAATTCATCAAACGACAGCACCATATTCGCCACAACAAAATGGCATAGCCGAGAGGAAAAACAGAACGTTAAAAGATATGATTAATGCAATGCTTTTAACGTCTGGTTTACCGACGAACTTGTGGGGGGAAGCTTTGAATATGTCTAATCACATATTAAACAAAGTTCCTCACAGTAAAACAGGAAAAATTCCATATGAGCTATGGAAAGGACATCTACCAAGCTTCAAATACCTCAAAGTGTGGGGGTGCTTGGCAAAGGTTCCTATCCCACCTCCCAAGAAGGTCAAACTTGGACCAAAAACAGTAGATTGTTATTACTTAGGGCCAGCCCAAAATAGTAGTGCATATAGATTTTTGGTATTCAAGTCTGATATAGATGATATCCATGTAAATACAATCATGGAATCAAGAGATGCTTCATTCTTTGAAGATGTGTTTCCACACAAAAGAAATGAAGGAAATAATGTCCCCAAAAGGACACGAGAAGAATCAAATAGCTCACATGAAGATGAAACTCATCGTGAAGTTGATGAAGTTGAACCAAGAAGAAGCGTAAGGGCCAGAACATCCAAATCATTTGGCTCTGAGTTCCTCACTTACGTACTTGAACATGAACCTCAAACATATAAAGAGGCCATGTCATCTTCTGAATCTTCGTGTTGGAAAGAAGCAATCCAATGTGAGATTGATTCAATTCTAAGTAATAAAACTTGGGAAATTGTTGATATTCCACCTGGAATAAAACCAATTGGCTGCAAATGGATTTTCAAGAAGAAAATGAAAGCAGATGGCTCTATCGACAAATATAAAGCCAGATTAGTAGCCAAAGGATATCGTCAAAAAGAAGGAATAGACTTCTTTGATACATATTCACCTGTTACACGAATAACCTCAATAAGAATGTTAATAGCAATTGCATCCATCTATAATCTAGAAATTCATCAGATGGATGTAAAGACGGCATTCTTGAATGGAGATCTCGATGAGGAAATCTACATGGAGCAACCCGAAGGTTTTATATCCAAGGGAAATGAAAATAAAGTCTGTAAATTGGTAAAATCATTATACGGACTCAAACAAGCTCCAAAACAATGGCACGAAAAATTTGATAGTGTCATGATGCAAAATGATTTTCGTATAAATGAATGTGATAAATGTGTTTATTATAAACAAATTGGACAATCATATGTCATGATTTGCTTATATGTGGACGATATGTTAATTTTTGGTCCTAACATAAAAGTTATAGAGACCATAAAGAAAATGTTGATCAACAATTTCGATATGAAAGATTTAGGAGTTGCAGATGTTATTTTGGGAATCAAAATAATAAGAACCCCTAATGGAATTGAATTATCTCAGTCACATTATGTTGACAAAGTGATTGAAAGATTTCAAGATCTTGGGATTAAAGGAGTAAAAACACCTTTTAATCCATCAGAAGTAGTACATAAAAACACTAATGAGAGTGTAATGCAGCTGGAATACTCTCGTGTAATAGGATGTCTAATGTATCTTATGAATTGCACGAGACCAGATATAGCCTATGCAGTAAGTCGACTGAGCAGGTATACAAGTAATCCAGGAAAGGAACACTGGAAAGCACTAATGAGAGTGCTTGGATACTTAAAGAATACCACAAATTATTCTTTGCATTACGGAAAATATCCAGCTGTATTAGAAGGATATAGTGATGCAAACTGGATTGCCGATTCAGAGGAGTCAAAATCCACAAGTGGTTATGTTTTTACTCTAGCAGGAGCAGCAGTATCGTGGAAATCTACTAAGCAAACATGCATAGCTCGATCAACGATGGAATCTGAGTTTATTGCTTTAGATAAAGCAGGCGAAGAAGCAGAATGGCTTCGTCACTTCTTAGAAGATATTCCACTTTGGCCTAAACCTGTAACGGCCATATGTATTCACTGCGACAATCAAGCAGCGCTAAGTAGAGCGAAAAACTTTGTATATAATGGCAAATCTCGACATATTCGAAGACGCCATAACACGGTTAGGCAGTTACTCTCAAATGGAACTATTTCCATAGATTATGTAAGAACAAATGATAACCTAGCGGATCCATTTACAAAAGGGTTATCACGAGAGAAAATTAACTGCGCATCGAGGGGAATGGGTTTAAAAGCCTAAACCAACAAGAGTTATCTTATACGGAAACCTATCCTAGCGACTGGAGATCCCACGGACTAGGATCAATAGGCAAACCAGTTCTGAATAACTCAAGATGTAATGCATTTAACCCTACTCCATTCCTATGGTGCACAATATAAAATGCATGCCTACAGAAGTTTCACAGGTTAAAGCTATGCTTTTTAATGATGACCATATCTTGTAAAATAACAAGTGGGGTATATGTAGGATACTCCTAATGGTAGCGATCACCTATGTTAGTGTGAGCTGGGTCGACTCTATGAGAATATTAAAGGCTTGTATTCTCTATATACACTCGCAGAACCAGAAAAGTGTTTCAGGACCAAAATGAACACAGCCAAGAGATTGGGTGAGAAGGGAAATAATGTTCTGTTAAACTTATTGTCTGGTTATACAAGAACGGCTGACGGTTCAAGATGAAATAATTCACCGATTAGCCAAGTATATCCGATGAGTTTTAACTAAGGAAAGTTCAAAGTGAAATATCTACTTATCCTAAATAAAACATTATTCCATATGTAGTCAGTGATATTTCAATTTGTGTGGGGGATAAAATATATTATCATTCATGTGGGGGATTGTTGAAATCTCTAAAGAGGTGAATGAAATATATTTAGTCCCACATTGGCAAATAATGGGTTAATGTTGTGTAGAAATATAGGATCCTCATTCTCTTAATTGGCCCTTAGGGTCAGGTAATTTTGTGCGAGAGGGAGGACCTATATCTGATGAACACACACGCGCGCGCGTGCGCCGCCCGCCCGTCCGACCGACCGACCGTACCGAACCGAACCGGGCCGGGCCGGGTTCGGGTTTGGGCTTGGGCTTGGGCCTTGAATAAAACCTTATTTTTGCACTAAAAAACTCTGCAATTTTCAGACGGGTTTTTTGGAATAATGGCGAATACGGGTGCGACCCGTTTGGAATGAGCGGGTGCGACCCGTTACGGTTCAAATGAGCGGACGCGTTCATTTGAATCAGATGGCAACGGTTGCGTTTTTTCAAACGGGTGCGACCCGTTAACGCATCTTTTTGAAAACTATAAATGCTTAATGATTCTGATCAAATCATTTTCACCGAAAAATATTTACAGTTTTCTTCTTCCTCACGCTGTCTCTTCCTTCCATTGATTAATCATCACTGTCGATACGTACTCGCTACAATCTCGAGCAGCATTCTCGTCTGTTGTATCCTGGGAGGCTTCGACTGAAAGTCTTAAGGAAACTGTGAATACAGGCCTCAGGCGAACTCGGTTAGGCTTCAATTCTTTGTGGTTTAACTTTCTCTTTGTATCAGCAATACTGTGTTGTTGTCTGATTTCTGTACTATTTCATAGTAGTACTGTTTGACAGAGATAATACTTCTGTCGCTGAATTGATTTGTGTGCAAATCAATTTGTTTTGATCAGTTTACAGTACTGTTTTTCGTTTGTAACGCTTTAAGTCTGTTGCAAATTAGAAACATTTATATTCTGTTTCAATTTCTGTGTTGCGAATACAGATTATAATAACATTACAGATTATAATAACATCTTAAGACTTTCCCTGTTTTTGACAAAACAGAGATGGCAACAGAGCAAACGACGCTCAAAGCTGGCAATTTGAACAAACCAGAGTTGTTCAAAGGAGAAGGTGATGATTTTCTGACATGGCAGAATCAGATGTTGTTCTATCTCACCACCCTTGGCTTGCAAAAGTATCTTGAAGAAGATGAACCGGTGCCGCCTACACCGGGAAATGCCAAGGATGCACCAAAGCATGATGGTCCGTCTATTGATGCGTGGAGGCATTCGGATTTTTTATGCAGAAACTACATTCTCAACTGCCTAGATAAAGTCTTGTACAAAGTTTTCCAGCCTATAAAGACTGCAAAAGCTCTTTGGAATGCTTTGGCTACAAAGTACAAGACGCAGAATGTGAGTTTGAAAAAGTTCATAGTCGACAAGTTCATGGACTACAAAATGGTGGACTCAAAGTCAGTGACTTCTCAAGTGCAAGAGTTGCAGATTATCATCCATGAGATGGAAGCAGAAGGTCACAAAGTTGGTGAATCATTTCTGGTTGAAGCAATTACCGGAAAGTTGCCACCGTCTTGGAGAGACTACCGCAACTACTTGAAGCACAAAAAGAAGGAGATATCCTTACAAGACCTCATCGTCAGATTAAAGATAGAGGCAGATAATCGTGGAGTCACTCAACCTAAAAGTGAAGAGGCGCTTGTTACTGAAGGGTCAAAGAAAAAAGGGCACTTCAACAAAAACAAGAAAAGAAAGGCGCCAGAGGACAAGCAGAATAACCAGAAGAAGTCCAAGAAATTCAATGGTGATTGTTGGGTTTGTGGCAAGACTGGTCATCAAGCAAAAGAGTGCAGACACAAGAAAAAGAAAAATTCGGAAGCAAATGTGGTGGACAACATGGACATCGATGAATCCAATTTTTCAGGAGTTGTGACCGAATGCAACTTGATCCAGAATTCTGCACAATGGTGGTTGGACACGGGTGCTACTAGGCATATATGCTCTGATAAGTCCGTCTTTTCAACCTACACCAAATTGGATCAAGATGAGAAACTCTATATGGGAAATTCATCGGTTTCCATGGTTGAAGGCAAAGGAGCAGTCACTCTCAAGTTCACTTCTGGGAAGACTATTCGTCTGAATGATGTCCTTCATGTTCCAGAGATCCGCAAGAATCTCATTTCTGGGTCCATGCTTTCGAAGAAGGGATTCAAGATGGTCTTCGAGTCAGACAAGATGGTTCTGTCCAAGGCAGGAATCTATATAGGAAGGGGTTACTTGTGTGATGGCCTATTTAAGGCAAATGTAGCCGTGATCGGCAATAATATGTATTCTGATAATGCTATGAATAAAAAGGAAGTTTCTTATATCGTTGAGCATGAAACTTTATTATGGCATGATAGATTAGGACATATTAATTTCCGGAAAATGAAAAAACTTGCAAATTTAGAGTTAATTCCTAAATTTCAAGTGGATAAAAACTACAAATGTGAGACATGTGTAGAAGCAAAAATGGTTAAGAAACCATTTCATACTGTTGATAGAAGCACCGAACCACTAGGTTTGGTACATACTGATTTATGTGATTTCAAATCAATACCTACAAGAGGTGGGAAAAAGTATTTTATCACATTTATTGATGATTATACACGATATTGCTACGTATATCTTTTAAACAGTAAAGATGAGGCAATTACATCGTTTATAAAATATAAAGCTGAAGTAGAAAATCAGCTTAATAAGAAGATCAAGATATTGAGATCAGATCGAGGTGGAGAATATGAATCGCCATTTGAACAATTCTGTGCAGAAAATGGAATAATTCATCAAACGACAGCACCATATTCGCCACAACAAAATGGCATAGCCGAGAGGAAAAACAGAACGTTAAAAGATATGATTAATGCAATGCTTTTAACGTCTGGTTTACCGACGAACTTGTGGGGGGAAGCTTTGAATATGTCTAATCACATATTAAACAAAGTTCCTCACAGTAAAACAGGAAAAATTCCATATGAGTTATGGAAAGGACATCTACCAAGCTTCAAATACCTCAAAGTGTGGGGGTGCTTGGCAAAGGTTCCTATCCCACCTCCCAAGAAGGTCAAACTTGGACCAAAAACAGTAGATTGTTATTACTTAGGGCCAGCCCAAAATAGTAGTGCATATAGATTTTTGGTATTCAAGTCTGATATAGATGATATCCATGTAAATACAATCATGGAATCAAGAGATGCTTCATTCTTTGAAGATGTGTTTCCACACAAAAGAAATGAAGGAAATAATGTCCCCAAAAGGACACGAGAAGAATCAAATAGCTCACATGAAGATGAAACTCATCGTGAAGTTGATGAAGTTGAACCAAGAAGAAGCGTAAGGGCCAGAACATCCAAATCATTTGGCTCTGAGTTCCTCACTTACGTACTTGAACATGAACCTCAAACATATAAAGAGGCCATGTCATCTTCTGAATCTTCGTGTTGGAAAGAAGCAATCCAATGTGAGATTGATTCAATTCTAAGTAATAAAACTTGGGAAATTGTTGATATTCCACCTGGAATAAAACCAATTGGCTGCAAATGGATTTTCAAGAAGAAAATGAAAGCAGATGGCTCTATCGACAAATATAAAGCCAGATTAGTAGCCAAAGGATATCGTCAAAAAGAAGGAATAGACTTCTTTGATACATATTCACCTGTTACACGAATAACCTCAATAAGAATGTTAATAGCAATTGCATCCATCTATAATCTAGAAATTCATCAGATGGATGTAAAGACGGCATTCTTGAATGGAGATCTCGATGAGGAAATCTACATGGAGCAACCCGAAGGTTTTATATCCAAGGGAAATGAAAATAAAGTCTGTAAATTGGTAAAATCATTATACGGACTCAAACAAGCTCCAAAACAATGGCACGAAAAATTTGATAGTGTCATGATGCAAAATGATTTTCGTATAAATGAATGTGATAAATGTGTTTATTATAAACAAATTGGACAATCATATGTCATGATTTGCTTATATGTGGACGATATGTTAATTTTTGGTCCTAACATAAAAGTTATAGAGACCATAAAGAAAATGTTGATCAACAATTTCGATATGAAAGATTTAGGAGTTGCAGATGTTATTTTGGGAATCAAAATAATAAGAACCCCTAATGGAATTGAATTATCTCAGTCACATTATGTTGACAAAGTGATTGAAAGATTTCAAGATCTTGGGATTAAAGGAGTAAAAACACCTTTTAATCCATCAGAAGTACTACATAAAAACACTAATGAGAGTGTAATGCAGCTGGAATACTCTCGTGTAATAGGATGTCTAATGTATCTTATGAATTGCACGAGACCAGATATAGCCTATGCAGTAAGTCGACTGAGCAGGTATACAAGTAATCCAGGAAAGGAACACTGGAAAGCACTAATGAGAGTGCTTGGATACTTAAAGAATACCACAAATTATTCTTTGCATTACGGAAAATATCCAGCTGTATTAGAAGGATATAGTGATGCAAACTGGATTGCCGATTCAGAGGAGTCAAAATCCACAAGTGGTTATGTTTTTACTCTAGCAGGAGCAGCAGTATCGTGGAAATCTACTAAGCAAACATGCATAGCTCGATCAACGATGGAATCTGAGTTTATTGCTTTAGATAAAGCAGGCGAAGAAGCAGAATGGCTTCGTCACTTCTTAGAAGATATTCCACTTTGGCCTAAACCTGTAACGGCCATATGTATTCACTGCGACAATCAAGCAGCGCTAAGTAGAGCGAAAAACTTTATATATAATGGCAAATCTCGACATATTCGAAGACGCCATAACACGGTTAGGCAGTTACTCTCAAATGGAACTATTTCCATAGATTATGTAAGAACAAATGATAATCTAGCGGATCCATTTACAAAAGGGTTATCACGAGAGAAAATTAATTGCGCATCGAGGGGAATGGGTTTAAAAGCCTAAACCAACAAGAGTTATCTTATACGGAAACCTATCCTAGCGACTGGAGATCCCACGGACTAGGATCAATAGGCAAACCAGTTCTGAATAACTCAAGATGTAATGCATTTAACCCTACTCCATTCCTATGGTGCACAATATAAAATGCATGCCTACAGAAGTTTCACAGGTTAAAGCTATGCTTTTTAATGATGACCATATCTTGTAAAATAACAAGTGGGGTATATGTAGGATACTCCTAATGGTAGCGATCACCTATGTTAGTGTGAGCTGGGTCGACTCTATGAGAATATTAAAGGCTTGTATTCTCTATATACACTCGCAGAACCAGAAAAGTGTTTCAGGACCAAAATGAACACAGCCAAGAGATTGGGTGAGAAGGGAAATAATGTTCTGTTAAACTTATTGTCTGGTTATACAAGAACGGCTGACGGTTCAAGATGAAATAATTCACCGATTAGCCAAGTATATCCGATGAGTTTTAACTAAGGAAAGTTCAAAGTGAAATATCTACTTATCCTAAATAAAACATTATTCCATATGTAGTCAGTGATATTTCAATTTGTGTGGGGGATAAAATATATTATCATTCATGTGGGGGATTGTTGAAATCTCTAAAGAGGTGAATGAAATATATTTAGTCCCACATTGGCAAATAATGGGTTAATGTTGTGTAGAAATATAGGATCCTCATTCTCTTAATTGGCCCTTAGGGTCAGGTAATTTTGTGCGAGAGGGAGGACCTATATCTGATGAACACACACGCGCGCGCGTGCGCCGCCCGCCCGTCCGACCGACCGACCGTACCGAACCGAACCGGGCCGGGCCGGGTTCGGGTTTGGGCTTGGGCTTGGGCCTTGAATAAAACCTTATTTTTGCACTAAAAAACTCTGCAATTTTCAGACGGGTTTTTTGGAATAATGGCGAATACGGGTGCGACCCGTTTGGAATGAGCGGGTGCGACCCGTTACGGTTCAAATGAGCGGACGCGTTCATTTGAATCAGATGGCAACGGTTGCGTTTTTTCAAACGGGTGCGACCCGTTAACGCATCTTTTTGAAAACTATAAATGCTTAATGATTCTGATCAAATCATTTTCACCGAAAAATATTTACAGTTTTCTTCTTCCTCACGCTGTCTCTTCCTGCCATTGATTAATCATCACTGTCGATACGTACTCGCTACAATCTCGAGCAGCATTCTCGTCTGTTGTATCCTGGGAGGCTTCGACTGAAAGTCTTAAGGAAACTGTGAATACAGGCCTCAGGCGAACTCGGTTAGGCTTCAATTCTTTGTGGTTTAACTTTCTCTTTGTATCAGCAATACTGTGTTGTTGTCTGATTTCTGTACTATTTCATAGTAGTACTGTTTGACAGAGATAATACTTCTGTCGCTGAATTGATTTGTGTGCAAATCAATTTGTTTTGATCAGTTTACAGTACTGTTTTTCGTTTGTAACGCTTTAAGTCTGTTGCAAATTAGAAACATTTATATTCTGTTTCAATTTCTGTGTTGCGAATACAGATTATAATAACATTACAGATTATAATAACATCTTAAGACTTTCCCTGTTTTTGACAAAACAGAGATGGCAACAGAGCAAACGACGCTCAAAGCTGGCAATTTGAACAAACCAGAGTTGTTCAAAGGAGAAGGTGATGATTTTCTGACATGGCAGAATCAGATGTTGTTCTATCTCACCACCCTTGGCTTGCAAAAGTATCTTGAAGAAGATGAACCGGTGCCGCCTACACCGGGAAATGCCAAGGATGCACCAAAGCATGATGGTCCGTCTATTGATGCGTGGAGGCATTCGGATTTTTTATGCAGAAACTACATTCTCAACTGCCTAGATAAAGTCTTGTACAAAGTTTTCCAGCCTATAAAGACTGCAAAAGCTCTTTGGAATGCTTTGGCTACAAAGTACAAGACGCAGAATGTGAGTTTGAAAAAGTTCATAGTCGACAAGTTCATGGACTACAAAATGGTGGACTCAAAGTCAGTGACTTCTCAAGTGCAAGAGTTGCAGATTATCATCCATGAGATGGAAGCAGAAGGTCACAAAGTTGGTGAATCATTTCTGGTTGAAGCAATTACCGGAAAGTTGCCACCATCTTGGAGAGACTACCGCAACTACTTGAAGCACAAAAAGAAGGAGATATCCTTACAAGACCTCATCGTCAGATTAAAGATAGAGGCAGATAATCGTGGAGTCACTCAACCTAAAAGTGAAGAGGCGCTTGTTACTGAAGGGTCAAAGAAAAAAGGGCACTTCAACATAAACAAGAAAAGAAAGGCGCCAGAGGACAAGCAGAATAACCAGAAGAAGTCCAAGAAATTCAATGGTGATTGTTGGGTTTGTGGCAAGACTGGTCATCAAGCAAAAGAGTGCAGACACAAGAAAAAGAAAAATTCGGAAGCAAATGTGGTGGACAACATGGACATCGATGAATCCAATTTTTCAGGAGTTGTGACCGAATGCAACTTGATCCAGAATTCTGCACAATGGTGGTTGGACACGGGTGCTACTAGGCATATATGCTCTGATAAGTCCGTCTTTTCAACCTACACCAAATTGGATCAAGATGAGAAACTCTATATGGGAAATTCATCGGTTTCCATGGTTGAAGGCAAAGGAGCAGTCACTCTCAAGTTCACTTCTGGGAAGACTATTCGTCTGAATGATGTCCTTCATGTTCCAGAGATCCGCAAGAATCTCATTTCTGGGTCCATGCTTTCGAAGAAGGGATTCAAGATGGTCTTCGAGTCAGACAAGATGGTTCTGTCCAAGGCAGGAATCTATATAGGAAGGGGTTACTTGTGTGATGGCCTATTTAAGGCAAATGTAGCCGTGATCGGCAATAATATGTATTCTGATAATGCTATGAATAAAAAGGAAGTTTCTTATATCGTTGAGCATGAAACTTTATTATGGCATGATAGATTAGGACATATTAATTTCCGGAAAATGAAAAAACTTGCAAATTTAGAGTTAATTCCTAAATTTCAAGTGGATAAAAACTACAAATGTGAGACATGTGTAGAAGCAAAAATGGTTAAGAAACCATTTCATACTGTTGATAGAAGCACCGAACCACTAGGTTTGGTACATACTGATTTATGTGATTTCAAATCAATACCTACAAGAGGTGGGAAAAAGTATTTTATCACATTTATTGATGATTATACACGATATTGCTACGTATATCTTTTAAACAGTAAAGATGAGGCAATTACATCGTTTATAAAATATAAAGCTGAAGTAGAAAATCAGCTTAATAAGAAGATCAAGATATTGAGATCAGATCGAGGTGGAGAATATGAATCGCCATTTGAACAATTCTGTGCAGAAAATGGAATAATTCATCAAACGACAGCACCATATTCGCCACAACAAAATGGCATAGCCGAGAGGAAAAACAGAACGTTAAAAGATATGATTAATGCAATGCTTTTAACGTCTGGTTTACCGACGAACTTGTGGGGGGAAGCTTTGAATATGTCTAATCACATATTAAACAAAGTTCCTCACAGTAAAACAGGAAAAATTCCATATGAGTTATGGAAAGGACATCTACCAAGCTTCAAATACCTCAAAGTGTGGGGGTGCTTGGCAAAGGTTCCTATCCCACCTCCCAAGAAGGTCAAACTTGGACCAAAAACAGTAGATTGTTATTACTTAGGGCCAGCCCAAAATAGTAGTGCATATAGATTTTTGGTATTCAAGTCTGATATAGATGATATCCATGTAAATACAATCATGGAATCAAGAGATGCTTCATTCTTTGAAGATGTGTTTCCACACAAAAGAAATGAAGGAAATAATGTCCCCAAAAGGACACGAGAAGAATCAAATAGCTCACATGAAGATGAAACTCATCGTGAAGTTGATGAAGTTGAACCAAGAAGAAGCGTAAGGGCCAGAACATCCAAATCATTTGGCTCTGAGTTCCTCACTTACGTACTTGAACATGAACCTCAAACATATAAAGAGGCCATGTCATCTTCTGAATCTTCGTGTTGGAAAGAAGCAATCCAATGTGAGATTGATTCAATTCTAAGTAATAAAACTTGGGAAATTGTTGATATTCCACCTGGAATAAAACCAATTGGCTGCAAATGGATTTTCAAGAAGAAAATGAAAGCAGATGGCTCTATCGACAAATATAAAGCCAGATTAGTAGCCAAAGGATATCGTCAAAAAGAAGGAATAGACTTCTTTGATACATATTCACCTGTTACACGAATAACCTCAATAAGAATGTTAATAGCAATTGCATCCATCTATAATCTAGAAATTCATCAGATGGATGTAAAGACGGCATTCTTGAATGGAGATCTCGATGAGGAAATCTACATGGAGCAACCCGAAGGTTTTATATCCAAGGGAAATGAAAATAAAGTCTGTAAATTGGTAAAATCATTATACGGACTCAAACAAGCTCCAAAACAATGGCACGAAAAATTTGATAGTGTCATGATGCAAAATGATTTTCGTATAAATGAATGTGATAAATGTGTTTATTATAAACAAATTGGACAATCATATGTCATGATTTGCTTATATGTGGACGATATGTTAATTTTTGGTCCTAACATAAAAGTTATAGAGACCATAAAGAAAATGTTGATCAACAATTTCGATATGAAAGATTTAGGAGTTGCAGATGTTATTTTGGGAATCAAAATAATAAGAACCCCTAATGGAATTGAATTATCTCAGTCACATTATGTTGACAAAGTGATTGAAAGATTTCAAGATCTTGGGATTAAAGGAGTAAAAACACCTTTTAATCCATCAGAAGTACTACATAAAAACACTAATGAGAGTGTAATGCAGCTGGAATACTCTCGTGTAATAGGATGTCTAATGTATCTTATGAATTGCACGAGACCAGATATAGCCTATGCAGTAAGTCGACTGAGCAGGTATACAAGTAATCCAGGAAAGGAACACTGGAAAGCACTAATGAGAGTGCTTGGATACTTAAAGAATACCACAAATTATTCTTTGCATTACGAAAAATATCCAGCTGTATTAGAAGGATATAGTGATGCAAACTGGATTGCCGATTCAGAGGAGTCAAAATCCACAAGTGGTTATGTTTTTACTCTAGCAGGAGCAGCAGTATCGTGGAAATCTACTAAGCAAACATGCATAGCTCGATCAACGATGGAATCTGAGTTTATTGCTTTAGATAAAGCAGGCGAAGAAGCAGAATGGCTTCGTCACTTCTTAGAAGATATTCCACTTTGGCCTAAACCTGTAACGGCCATATGTATTCACTGCGACAATCAAGCAGCGCTAAGTAGAGCGAAAAACTTTGTATATAATGGCAAATCTCGACATATTCGAAGACGCCATAACACGGTTAGGCAGTTACTCTCAAATGGAACTATTTCCATAGATTATGTAAGAACAAATGATAACCTAGCGGATCCATTTACAAAAGGGTTATCACGAGAGAAAATTAACTGCGCATCGAGGGGAATGGGTTTAAAAGCCTAAACCAACAAGAGTTATCTTATACGGAAACCTATCCTAGCGACTGGAGATCCCACGGACTAGGATCAATAGGCAAACCAGTTCTGAATAACTCAAGATGTAATGCATTTAACCCTACTCCATTCCTATGGTGCACAATATAAAATGCATGCCTACAGAAGTTTCACAGGTTAAAGCTATGCTTTTTAATGATGACCATATCTTGTAAAATAACAAGTGGGGTATATGTAGGATACTCCTAATGGTAGCGATCACCTATGTTAGTGTGAGCTGGGTCGACTCTATGAGAATATTAAAGGCTTGTATTCTCTATATACACTCGCAGAACCAGAAAAGTGTTTCAGGACCAAAATGAACACAGCCAAGAGATTGGGTGAGAAGGGAAATAATGTTCTGTTAAACTTATTGTCTGGTTATACAAGAACGGCTGACGGTTCAAGATGAAATAATTCACCGATTAGCCAAGTATATCCGATGAGTTTTAACTAAGGAAAGTTCAAAGTGAAATATCTACTTATCCTAAATAAAACATTATTCCATATGTAGTCAGTGATATTTCAATTTGTGTGGGGGATAAAATATATTATCATTCATGTGGGGGATTGTTGAAATCTCTAAAGAGGTGAATGAAATATATTTAGTCCCACATTGGCAAATAATGGGTTAATGTTGTGTAGAAATATAGGATCCTCATTCTCTTAATTGGCCCTTAGGGTCAGGTCATTTTGTGCGAGAGGGAGGACCTATATCTGATGAACACACACGCGCGCGCGTGCGCCGCCCGCCCGTCCGACCGACCGACCGTACCGAACCGAACCGGGCCGGGCCGGGTTCGGGTTTGGGCTTGGGCTTGGGCCTTGAATAAAACCTTATTTTTGCACTAAAAAACTCTGCAATTTTCAGACGGGTTTTTTGGAATAATGGCGAATACGGGTGCGACCCGTTTGGAATGAGCGGGTGCGACCCGTTACGGTTCAAATGAGCGGACGCGTTCATTTGAATCAGATGGCAACGGTTGCGTTTTTTCAAACGGGTGCGACCCGTTAACGCATCTTTTTGAAAACTATAAATGCTTAATGATTCTGATCAAATCATTTTCACCGAAAAATATTTACAGTTTTCTTCTTCCTCACGCTGTCTCTTCCTGCCATTGATTAATCATCACTGTCGATACGTACTCGCTACAATCTCGAGCAGCATTCTCGTCTGTTGTATCCTGGGAGGCTTCGACTGAAAGTCTTAAGGAAACTGTGAATACAGGCCTCAGGCGAACTCGGTTAGGCTTCAATTCTTTGTGGTTTAACTTTCTCTTTGTATCAGCAATACTGTGTTGTTGTCTGATTTCTGTACTATTTCATAGTAGTACTGTTTGACAGAGATAATACTTCTGTCGCTGAATTGATTTGTGTGCAAATCAATTTGTTTTGATCAGTTTACAGTACTGTTTTTCGTTTGTAACGCTTTAAGTCTGTTGCAAATTAGAAACATTTATATTCTGTTTCAATTTCTGTGTTGCGAATACAGATTATAATAACATTACAGATTATAATAACATCTTAAGACTTTCCCTGTTTTTGACAAAACAGAGATGGCAACAGAGCAAACGACGCTCAAAGCTGGCAATTTGAACAAACCAGAGTTGTTCAAAGGAGAAGGTGATGATTTTCTGACATGGCAGAATCAGATGTTGTTCTATCTCACCACCCTTGGCTTGCAAAAGTATCTTGAAGAAGATGAACCGGTGCCGCCTACACCGGGAAATGCCAAGGATGCACCAAAGCATGATGGTCCGTCTATTGATGCGTGGAGGCATTCGGATTTTTTATGCAGAAACTACATTCTCAACTGCCTAGATAAAGTCTTGTACAAAGTTTTCCAGCCTATAAAGACTGCAAAAGCTCTTTGGAATGCTTTGGCTACAAAGTACAAGACGCAGAATGTGAGTTTGAAAAAGTTCATAGTCGACAAGTTCATGGACTACAAAATGGTGGACTCAAAGTCAGTGACTTCTCAAGTGCAAGAGTTGCAGATTATCATCCATGAGATGGAAGCAGAAGGTCACAAAGTTGGTGAATCATTTCTGGTTGAAGCAATTACCGGAAAGTTGCCACCATCTTGGAGAGACTACCGCAACTACTTGAAGCACAAAAAGAAGGAGATATCCTTACAAGACCTCATCGTCAGATTAAAGATAGAGGCAGATAATCGTGGAGTCACTCAACCTAAAAGTGAAGAGGCGCTTGTTACTGAAGGGTCAAAGAAAAAAGGGCACTTCAACAAAAACAAGAAAAGAAAGGCGCCAGAGGACAAGCAGAATAACCAGAAGAAGTCCAAGAAATTCAATGGTGATTGTTGGGTTTGTGGCAAGACTGGTCATCAAGCAAAAGAGTGCAGACACAAGAAAAAGAAAAATTCGGAAGCAAATGTGGTGGACAACATGGACATCGATGAATCCAATTTTTCAGGAGTTGTGACCGAATGCAACTTGATCCAGAATTCTGCACAATGGTGGTTGGACACGGGTGCTACTAGGCATATATGCTCTGATAAGTCCGTCTTTTCAACCTACACCAAATTGGATCAAGATGAGAAACTCTATATGGGAAATTCATCGGTTTCCATGGTTGAAGGCAAAGGAGCAGTCACTCTCAAGTTCACTTCTGGGAAGACTATTCGTCTGAATGATGTCCTTCATGTTCCAGAGATCCGCAAGAATCTCATTTCTGGGTCCATGCTTTCGAAGAAGGGATTCAAGATGGTCTTCGAGTCAGACAAGATGGTTCTGTCCAAGGCAGGAATCTATATAGGAAGGGGTTACTTGTGTGATGGCCTATTTAAGGCAAATGTAGCCGTGATCGGCAATAATATGTATTCTGATAATGCTATGAATAAAAAGGAAGTTTCTTATATCGTTGAGCATGAAACTTTATTATGGCATGATAGATTAGGACATATTAATTTCCGGAAAATGAAAAAACTTGCAAATTTAGAGTTAATTCCTAAATTTCAAGTGGATAAAAACTACAAATGTGAGACATGTGTAGAAGCAAAAATGGTTAAGAAACCATTTCATACTGTTGATAGAAGCACCGAACCACTAGGTTTGGTACATACTGATTTATGTGATTTCAAATCAATACCTACAAGAGGTGGGAAAAAGTATTTTATCACATTTATTGATGATTATACACGATATTGCTACGTATATCTTTTAAACAGTAAAGATGAGGTAATTACATCGTTTATAAAATATAAAGCTGAAGTAGAAAATCAGCTTAATAAGAAGATCAAGATATTGAGATCAGATCGAGGTGGAGAATATGAATCGCCATTTGAACAATTCTGTGCAGAAAATGGAATAATTCATCAAACGACAGCACCATATTCGCCACAACAAAATGGCATAGCCGAGAGGAAAAACAGAACGTTAAAAGATATGATTAATGCAATGCTTTTAACGTCTGGTTTACCGACGAACTTGTGGGGGGAAGCTTTGAATATGTCTAATCACATATTAAACAAAGTTCCTCACAGTAAAACAGGAAAAATTCCATATGAGCTATGGAAAGGACATCTACCAAGCTTCAAATACCTCAAAGTGTGGGGGTGCTTGGCAAAGGTTCCTATCCCACCTCCCAAGAAGGTCAAACTTGGACCAAAAACAGTAGATTGTTATTACTTAGGGCCAGCCCAAAATAGTAGTGCATATAGATTTTTGGTATTCAAGTCTGATATAGATGATATCCATGTAAATACAATCATGGAATCAAGAGATGCTTCATTCTTTGAAGATGTGTTTCCACACAAAAGAAATGAAGGAAATAATGTCCCCAAAAGGACACGAGAAGAATCAAATAGCTCACATGAAGATGAAACTCATCGTGAAGTTGATGAAGTTGAACCAAGAAGAAGCGTAAGGGCCAGAACATCCAAATCATTTGGCTCTGAGTTCCTCACTTACGTACTTGAACATGAACCTCAAACATATAAAGAGGCCATGTCATCTTCTGAATCTTCGTGTTGGAAAGAAGCAATCCAATGTGAGATTGATTCAATTCTAAGTAATAAAACTTGGGAAATTGTTGATATTCCACCTGGAATAAAACCAATTGGCTGCAAATGGATTTTCAAGAAGAAAATGAAAGCAGATGGCTCTATCGACAAATATAAAGCCAGATTAGTAGCCAAAGGATATCGTCAAAAAGAAGGAATAGACTTCTTTGATACATATTCACCTGTTACACGAATAACCTCAATAAGAATGTTAATAGCAATTGCATCCATCTATAATCTAGAAATTCATCAGATGGATGTAAAGACGGCATTCTTGAATGGAGATCTCGATGAGGAAATCTACATGGAGCAACCCGAAGGTTTTATATCCAAGGGAAATGAAAATAAAGTCTGTAAATTGGTAAAATCATTATACGGACTCAAACAAGCTCCAAAACAATGGCACGAAAAATTTGATAGTGTCATGATGCAAAATGATTTTCGTATAAATGAATGTGATAAATGTGTTTATTATAAACAAATTGGACAATCATATGTCATGATTTGCTTATATGTGGACGATATGTTAATTTTTGGTCCTAACATAAAAGTTATAGAGACCATAAAGAAAATGTTGATCAACAATTTCGATATGAAAGATTTAGGAGTTGCAGATGTTATTTTGGGAATCAAAATAATAAGAACCCCTAATGGAATTGAATTATCTCAGTCACATTATGTTGACAAAGTGATTGAAAGATTTCAAGATCTTGGGATTAAAGGAGTAAAAACACCTTTTAATCCATCAGAAGTAGTACATAAAAACACTAATGAGAGTGTAATGCAGCTGGAATACTCTCGTGTAATAGGATGTCTAATGTATCTTATGAATTGCACGAGACCAGATATAGCCTATGCAGTAAGTCGACTGAGCAGGTATACAAGTAATCCAGGAAAGGAACACTGGAAAGCACTAATGAGAGTGCTTGGATACTTAAAGAATACCACAAATTATTCTTTGCATTACGGAAAATATCCAGCTGTATTAGAAGGATATAGTGATGCAAACTGGATTGCCGATTCAGAGGAGTCAAAATCCACAAGTGGTTATGTTTTTACTCTAGCAGGAGCAGCAGTATCGTGGAAATCTACTAAGCAAACATGCATAGCTCGATCAACGATGGAATCTGAGTTTATTGCTTTAGATAAAGCAGGCGAAGAAGCAGAATGGCTTCGTCACTTCTTAGAAGATATTCCACTTTGGCCTAAACCTGTAACGGCCATATGTATTCACTGCGACAATCAAGCAGCGCTAAGTAGAGCGAAAAACTTTGTATATAATGGCAAATCTCGACATATTCGAAGACGCCATAACACGGTTAGGCAGTTACTCTCAAATGGAACTATTTCCATAGATTATGTAAGAACAAATGATAACCTAGCGGATCCATTTACAAAAGGGTTATCACGAGAGAAAATTAACTGCGCATCGAGGGGAATGGGTTTAAAAGCCTAAACCAACAAGAGTTATCTTATACGGAAACCTATCCTAGCGACTGGAGATCCCACGGACTAGGATCAATAGGCAAACCAGTTCTGAATAACTCAAGATGTAATGCATTTAACCCTACTCCATTCCTATGGTGCACAATATAAAATGCATGCCTACAGAAGTTTCACAGGTTAAAGCTATGCTTTTTAATGATGACCATATCTTGTAAAATAACAAGTGGGGTATATGTAGGATACTCCTAATGGTAGCGATCACCTATGTTAGTGTGAGCTGGGTCGACTCTATGAGAATATTAAAGGCTTGTATTCTCTATATACACTCGCAGAACCAGAAAAGTGTTTCAGGACCAAAATGAACACAGCCAAGAGATTGGGTGAGAAGGGAAATAATGTTCTGTTAAACTTATTGTCTGGTTATACAAGAACGGCTGACGGTTCAAGATGAAATAATTCACCGATTAGCCAAGTATATCCGATGAGTTTTAACTAAGGAAAGTTCAAAGTGAAATATCTACTTATCCTAAATAAAACATTATTCCATATGTAGTCAGTGATATTTCAATTTGTGTGGGGGATAAAATATATTATCATTCATGTGGGGGATTGTTGAAATCTCTAAAGAGGTGAATGAAATATATTTAGTCCCACATTGGCAAATAATGGGTTAATGTTGTGTAGAAATATAGGATCCTCATTCTCTTAATTGGCCCTTAGGGTCAGGTAATTTTGTGCGAGAGGGAGGACCTATATCTGATGAACACACACGCGCGCGCGTGCGCCGCCCGCCCGTCCGACCGACCGACCGTACCGAACCGAACCGGGCCGGGCCGGGTTCGGGTTTGGGCTTGGGCTTGGGCCTTGAATAAAACCTTATTTTTGCACTAAAAAACTCTGCAATTTTCAGACGGGTTTTTTGGAATAATGGCGAATACGGGTGCGACCCGTTTGGAATGAGCGGGTGCGACCCGTTACGGTTCAAATGAGCGGACGCGTTCATTTGAATCAGATGGCAACGGTTGCGTTTTTTCAAACGGGTGCGACCCGTTAACGCATCTTTTTGAAAACTATAAATGCTTAATGATTCTGATCAAATCATTTTCACCGAAAAATATTTACAGTTTTCTTCTTCCTCACGCTGTCTCTTCCTTCCATTGATTAATCATCACTGTCGATACGTACTCGCTACAATCTCGAGCAGCATTCTCGTCTGTTGTATCCTGGGAGGCTTCGACTGAAAGTCTTAAGGAAACTGTGAATACAGGCCTCAGGCGAACTCGGTTAGGCTTCAATTCTTTGTGGTTTAACTTTCTCTTTGTATCAGCAATACTGTGTTGTTGTCTGATTTCTGTACTATTTCATAGTAGTACTGTTTGACAGAGATAATACTTCTGTCGCTGAATTGATTTGTGTGCAAATCAATTTGTTTTGATCAGTTTACAGTACTGTTTTTCGTTTGTAACGCTTTAAGTCTGTTGCAAATTAGAAACATTTATATTCTGTTTCAATTTCTGTGTTGCGAATACAGATTATAATAACATTACAGATTATAATAACATCTTAAGACTTTCCCTGTTTTTGACAAAACAGAGATGGCAACAGAGCAAACGACGCTCAAAGCTGGCAATTTGAACAAACCAGAGTTGTTCAAAGGAGAAGGTGATGATTTTCTGACATGGCAGAATCAGATGTTGTTCTATCTCACCACCCTTGGCTTGCAAAAGTATCTTGAAGAAGATGAACCGGTGCCGCCTACACCGGGAAATGCCAAGGATGCACCAAAGCATGATGGTCCGTCTATTGATGCGTGGAGGCATTCGGATTTTTTATGCAGAAACTACATTCTCAACTGCCTAGATAAAGTCTTGTACAAAGTTTTCCAGCCTATAAAGACTGCAAAAGCTCTTTGGAATGCTTTGGCTACAAAGTACAAGACGCAGAATGTGAGTTTGAAAAAGTTCATAGTCGACAAGTTCATGGACTACAAAATGGTGGACTCAAAGTCAGTGACTTCTCAAGTGCAAGAGTTGCAGATTATCATCCATGAGATGGAAGCAGAAGGTCACAAAGTTGGTGAATCATTTCTGGTTGAAGCAATTACCGGAAAGTTGCCACCGTCTTGGAGAGACTACCGCAACTACTTGAAGCACAAAAAGAAGGAGATATCCTTACAAGACCTCATCGTCAGATTAAAGATAGAGGCAGATAATCGTGGAGTCACTCAACCTAAAAGTGAAGAGGCGCTTGTTACTGAAGGGTCAAAGAAAAAAGGGCACTTCAACAAAAACAAGAAAAGAAAGGCGCCAGAGGACAAGCAGAATAACCAGAAGAAGTCCAAGAAATTCAATGGTGATTGTTGGGTTTGTGGCAAGACTGGTCATCAAGCAAAAGAGTGCAGACACAAGAAAAAGAAAAATTCGGAAGCAAATGTGGTGGACAACATGGACATCGATGAATCCAATTTTTCAGGAGTTGTGACCGAATGCAACTTGATCCAGAATTCTGCACAATGGTGGTTGGACACGGGTGCTACTAGGCATATATGCTCTGATAAGTCCGTCTTTTCAACCTACACCAAATTGGATCAAGATGAGAAACTCTATATGGGAAATTCATCGGTTTCCATGGTTGAAGGCAAAGGAGCAGTCACTCTCAAGTTCACTTCTGGGAAGACTATTCGTCTGAATGATGTCCTTCATGTTCCAGAGATCCGCAAGAATCTCATTTCTGGGTCCATGCTTTCGAAGAAGGGATTCAAGATGGTCTTCGAGTCAGACAAGATGGTTCTGTCCAAGGCAGGAATCTATATAGGAAGGGGTTACTTGTGTGATGGCCTATTTAAGGCAAATGTAGCCGTGATCGGCAATAATATGTATTCTGATAATGCTATGAATAAAAAGGAAGTTTCTTATATCGTTGAGCATGAAACTTTATTATGGCATGATAGATTAGGACATATTAATTTCCGGAAAATGAAAAAACTTGCAAATTTAGAGTTAATTCCTAAATTTCAAGTGGATAAAAACTACAAATGTGAGACATGTGTAGAAGCAAAAATGGTTAAGAAACCATTTCATACTGTTGATAGAAGCACCGAACCACTAGGTTTGGTACATACTGATTTATGTGATTTCAAATCAATACCTACAAGAGGTGGGAAAAAGTATTTTATCACATTTATTGATGATTATACACGATATTGCTACGTATATCTTTTAAACAGTAAAGATGAGGCAATTACATCGTTTATAAAATATAAAGCTGAAGTAGAAAATCAGCTTAATAAGAAGATCAAGATATTGAGATCAGATCGAGGTGGAGAATATGAATCGCCATTTGAACAATTCTGTGCAGAAAATGGAATAATTCATCAAACGACAGCACCATATTCGCCACAACAAAATGGCATAGCCGAGAGGAAAAACAGAACGTTAAAAGATATGATTAATGCAATGCTTTTAACGTCTGGTTTACCGACGAACTTGTGGGGGGAAGCTTTGAATATGTCTAATCACATATTAAACAAAGTTCCTCACAGTAAAACAGGAAAAATTCCATATGAGTTATGGAAAGGACATCTACCAAGCTTCAAATACCTCAAAGTGTGGGGGTGCTTGGCAAAGGTTCCTATCCCACCTCCCAAGAAGGTCAAACTTGGACCAAAAACAGTAGATTGTTATTACTTAGGGCCAGCCCAAAATAGTAGTGCATATAGATTTTTGGTATTCAAGTCTGATATAGATGATATCCATGTAAATACAATCATGGAATCAAGAGATGCTTCATTCTTTGAAGATGTGTTTCCACACAAAAGAAATGAAGGAAATAATGTCCCCAAAAGGACACGAGAAGAATCAAATAGCTCACATGAAGATGAAACTCATCGTGAAGTTGATGAAGTTGAACCAAGAAGAAGCGTAAGGGCCAGAACATCCAAATCATTTGGCTCTGAGTTCCTCACTTACGTACTTGAACATGAACCTCAAACATATAAAGAGGCCATGTCATCTTCTGAATCTTCGTGTTGGAAAGAAGCAATCCAATGTGAGATTGATTCAATTCTAAGTAATAAAACTTGGGAAATTGTTGATATTCCACCTGGAATAAAACCAATTGGCTGCAAATGGATTTTCAAGAAGAAAATGAAAGCAGATGGCTCTATCGACAAATATAAAGCCAGATTAGTAGCCAAAGGATATCGTCAAAAAGAAGGAATAGACTTCTTTGATACATATTCACCTGTTACACGAATAACCTCAATAAGAATGTTAATAGCAATTGCATCCATCTATAATCTAGAAATTCATCAGATGGATGTAAAGACGGCATTCTTGAATGGAGATCTCGATGAGGAAATCTACATGGAGCAACCCGAAGGTCTTATATCCAAGGGAAATGAAAATAAAGTCTGTAAATTGGTAAAATCATTATACGGACTCAAACAAGCTCCAAAACAATGGCACGAAAAATTTGATAGTGTCATGATGCAAAATGATTTTCGTATAAATGAATGTGATAAATGTGTTTATTATAAACAAATTGGACAATCATATGTCATGATTTGCTTATATGTGGACGATATGTTAATTTTTGGTCCTAACATAAAAGTTATAGAGACCATAAAGAAAATGTTGATCAACAATTTCGATATGAAAGATTTAGGAGTTGCAGATGTTATTTTGGGAATCAAAATAATAAGAACCCCTAATGGAATTGAATTATCTCAGTCACATTATGTTGACAAAGTGATTGAAAGATTTCAAGATCTTGGGATTAAAGGAGTAAAAACACCTTTTAATCCATCAGAAGTACTACATAAAAACACTAATGAGAGTGTAATGCAGCTGGAATACTCTCGTGTAATAGGATGTCTAATGTATCTTATGAATTGCACGAGACCAGATATAGCCTATGCAGTAAGTCGACTGAGCAGGTATACAAGTAATCCAGGAAAGGAACACTGGAAAGCACTAATGAGAGTGCTTGGATACTTAAAGAATACCACAAATTATTCTTTGCATTACGGAAAATATCCAGCTGTATTAGAAGGATATAGTGATGCAAACTGGATTGCCGATTCAGAGGAGTCAAAATCCACAAGTGGTTATGTTTTTACTCTAGCAGGAGCAGCAGTATCGTGGAAATCTACTAAGCAAACATGCATAGCTCGATCAACGATGGAATCTGAGTTTATTGCTTTAGATAAAGCAGGCGAAGAAGCAGAATGGCTTCGTCACTTCTTAGAAGATATTCCACTTTGGCCTAAACCTGTAACGGCCATATGTATTCACTGCGACAATCAAGCAGCGCTAAGTAGAGCGAAAAACTTTATATATAATGGCAAATCTCGACATATTCGAAGACGCCATAACACGGTTAGGCAGTTACTCTCAAATGGAACTATTTCCATAGATTATGTAAGAACAAATGATAATCTAGCGGATCCATTTACAAAAGGGTTATCACGAGAGAAAATTAATTGCGCATCGAGGGGAATGGGTTTAAAAGCCTAAACCAACAAGAGTTATCTTATACGGAAACCTATCCTAGCGACTGGAGATCCCACGGACTAGGATCAATAGGCAAACCAGTTCTGAATAACTCAAGATGTAATGCATTTAACCCTACTCCATTCCTATGGTGCACAATATAAAATGCATGCCTACAGAAGTTTCACAGGTTAAAGCTATGCTTTTTAATGATGACCATATCTTGTAAAATAACAAGTGGGGTATATGTAGGATACTCCTAATGGTAGCGATCACCTATGTTAGTGTGAGCTGGGTCGACTCTATGAGAATATTAAAGGCTTGTATTCTCTATATACACTCGCAGAACCAGAAAAGTGTTTCAGGACCAAAATGAACACAGCCAAGAGATTGGGTGAGAAGGGAAATAATGTTCTGTTAAACTTATTGTCTGGTTATACAAGAACGGCTGACGGTTCAAGATGAAATAATTCACCGATTAGCCAAGTATATCCGATGAGTTTTAACTAAGGAAAGTTCAAAGTGAAATATCTACTTATCCTAAATAAAACATTATTCCATATGTAGTCAGTGATATTTCAATTTGTGTGGGGGATAAAATATATTATCATTCATGTGGGGGATTGTTGAAATCTCTAAAGAGGTGAATGAAATATATTTAGTCCCACATTGGCAAATAATGGGTTAATGTTGTGTAGAAATATAGGATCCTCATTCTCTTAATTGGCCCTTAGGGTCAGGTAATTTTGTGCGAGAGGGAGGACCTATATCTGATGAACACACACGCGCGCGCGTGCGCCGCCCGCCCGTCCGACCGACCGACCGTACCGAACCGAACCGGGCCGGGCCGGGTTCGGGTTTGGGCTTGGGCTTGGGCCTTGAATAAAACCTTATTTTTGCACTAAAAAACTCTGCAATTTTCAGACGGGTTTTTTGGAATAATGGCGAATACGGGTGCGACCCGTTTGGAATGAGCGGGTGCGACCCGTTACGGTTCAAATGAGCGGACGCGTTCATTTGAATCAGATGGCAACGGTTGCGTTTTTTCAAACGGGTGCGACCCGTTAACGCATCTTTTTGAAAACTATAAATGCTTAATGATTCTGATCAAATCATTTTCACCGAAAAATATTTACAGTTTTCTTCTTCCTCACGCTGTCTCTTCCTGCCATTGATTAATCATCACTGTCGATACGTACTCGCTACAATCTCGAGCAGCATTCTCGTCTGTTGTATCCTGGGAGGCTTCGACTGAAAGTCTTAAGGAAACTGTGAATACAGGCCTCAGGCGAACTCGGTTAGGCTTCAATTCTTTGTGGTTTAACTTTCTCTTTGTATCAGCAATACTGTGTTGTTGTCTGATTTCTGTACTATTTCATAGTAGTACTGTTTGACAGAGATAATACTTCTGTCGCTGAATTGATTTGTGTGCAAATCAATTTGTTTTGATCAGTTTACAGTACTGTTTTTCGTTTGTAACGCTTTAAGTCTGTTGCAAATTAGAAACATTTATATTCTGTTTCAATTTCTGTGTTGCGAATACAGATTATAATAACATTACAGATTATAATAACATCTTAAGACTTTCCCTGTTTTTGACAAAACAGAGATGGCAACAGAGCAAACGACGCTCAAAGCTGGCAATTTGAACAAACCAGAGTTGTTCAAAGGAGAAGGTGATGATTTTCTGACATGGCAGAATCAGATGTTGTTCTATCTCACCACCCTTGGCTTGCAAAAGTATCTTGAAGAAGATGAACCGATGCCGCCTACACCGGGAAATGCCAAGGATGCACCAAAGCATGATGGTCCGTCTATTGATGCGTGGAGGCATTCGGATTTTTTATGCAGAAACTACATTCTCAACTGCCTAGATAAAGTCTTGTACAAAGTTTTCCAGCCTATAAAGACTGCAAAAGCTCTTTGGAATGCTTTGGCTACAAAGTACAAGACGCAGAATGTGAGTTTGAAAAGTTCATAGTCGACAAGTTCATGGACTACAAAATGGTGGACTCAAAGTCAGTGACTTCTCAAGTGCAAGAGTTGCAGATTATCATCCATGAGATGGAAGCAGAAGGTCACAAAGTTGGTGAATCATTTCTGGTTGAAGCAATTACCGGAAAGTTGCCACCATCTTGGAGAGACTACCGCAACTACTTGAAGCACAAAAAGAAGGAGATATCCTTACAAGACCTCATCGTCAGATTAAAGATAGAGGCAGATAATCGTGGAGTCACTCAACCTAAAAGTGAAGAGGCGCTTGTTACTGAAGGGTCAAAGAAAAAAGGGCACTTCAACAAAAACAAGAAAAGAAAGGCGCCAGAGGACAAGCAGAATAACCAGAAGAAGTCCAAGAAATTCAATGGTGATTGTTGGGTTTGTGGCAAGACTGGTCATCAAGCAAAAGAGTGCAGACACAAGAAAAAGAAAAATTCGGAAGCAAATGTGGTGGACAACATGGACATCGATGAATCCAATTTTTCAGGAGTTGTGACCGAATGCAACTTGATCCAGAATTCTGCACAATGGTGGTTGGACACGGGTGCTACTAGGCATATATGCTCTGATAAGTCCGTCTTTTCAACCTACACCAAATTGGATCAAGATGAGAAACTCTATATGGGAAATTCATCGGTTTCCATGGTTGAAGGCAAAGGAGCAGTCACTCTCAAGTTCACTTCTGGGAAGACTATTCGTCTGAATGATGTCCTTCATGTTCCAGAGATCCGCAAGAATCTCATTTCTGGGTCCATGCTTTCGAAGAAGGGATTCAAGATGGTCTTCGAGTCAGACAAGATGGTTCTGTCCAAGGCAGGAATCTATATAGGAAGGGGTTACTTGTGTGATGGCCTATTTAAGGCAAATGTAGCCGTGATCGGCAATAATATGTATTCTGATAATGCTATGAATAAAAAGGAAGTTTCTTATATCGTTGAGCATGAAACTTTATTATGGCATGATAGATTAGGACATATTAATTTCCGGAAAATGAAAAAACTTGCAAATTTAGAGTTAATTCCTAAATTTCAAGTGGATAAAAACTACAAATGTGAGACATGTGTAGAAGCAAAAATGGTTAAGAAACCATTTCATACTGTTGATAGAAGCACCGAACCACTAGGTTTGGTACATACTGATTTATGTGATTTCAAATCAATACCTACAAGAGGTGGGAAAAAGTATTTTATCACATTTATTGATGATTATACACGATATTGCTACGTATATCTTTTAAACAGTAAAGATGAGGCAATTACATCGTTTATAAAATATAAAGCTGAAGTAGAAAATCAGCTTAATAAGAAGATCAAGATATTGAGATCAGATCGAGGTGGAGAATATGAATCGCCATTTGAACAATTCTGTGCAGAAAATGGAATAATTCATCAAACGACAGCACCATATTCGCCACAACAAAATGGCATAGCCGAGAGGAAAAACAGAACGTTAAAAGATATGATTAATGCAATGCTTTTAACGTCTGGTTTACCGACGAACTTGTGGGGGGAAGCTTTGAATATGTCTAATCACATATTAAACAAAGTTCCTCACAGTAAAACAGGAAAAATTCCATATGAGTTATGGAAAGGACATCTACCAAGCTTCAAATACCTCAAAGTGTGGGGGTGCTTGGCAAAGGTTCCTATCCCACCTCCCAAGAAGGTCAAACTTGGACCAAAAACAGTAGATTGTTATTACTTAGGGCCAGCCCAAAATAGTAGTGCATATAGATTTTTGGTATTCAAGTCTGATATAGATGATATCCATGTAAATACAATCATGGAATCAAGAGATGCTTCATTCTTTGAAGATGTGTTTCCACACAAAAGAAATGAAGGAAATAATGTCCCCAAAAGGACACGAGAAGAATCAAATAGCTCACATGAAGATGAAACTCATCGTGAAGTTGATGAAGTTGAACCAAGAAGAAGCGTAAGGGCCAGAACATCCAAATCATTTGGCTCTGAGTTCCTCACTTACGTACTTGAACATGAACCTCAAACATATAAAGAGGCCATGTCATCTTCTGAATCTTCGTGTTGGAAAGAAGCAATCCAATGTGAGATTGATTCAATTCTAAGTAATAAAACTTGGGAAATTGTTGATATTCCACCTGGAATAAAACCAATTGGCTGCAAATGGATTTTCAAGAAGAAAATGAAAGCAGATGGCTCTATCGACAAATATAAAGCCAGATTAGTAGCCAAAGGATATCGTCAAAAAGAAGGAATAGACTTCTTTGATACATATTCACCTGTTACACGAATAACCTCAATAAGAATGTTAATAGCAATTGCATCCATCTATAATCTAGAAATTCATCAGATGGATGTAAAGACGGCATTCTTGAATGGAGATCTCGATGAGGAAATCTACATGGAGCAACCCGAAGGTTTTATATCCAAGGGAAATGAAAATAAAGTCTGTAAATTGGTAAAATCATTATACGGACTCAAACAAGCTCCAAAACAATGGCACGAAAAATTTGATAGTGTCATGATGCAAAATGATTTTCGTATAAATGAATGTGATAAATGTGTTTATTATAAACAAATTGGACAATCATATGTCATGATTTGCTTATATGTGGACGATATGTTAATTTTTGGTCCTAACATAAAAGTTATAGAGACCATAAAGAAAATGTTGATCAACAATTTCGATATGAAAGATTTAGGAGTTGCAGATGTTATTTTGGGAATCAAAATAATAAGAACCCCTAATGGAATTGAATTATCTCAGTCACATTATGTTGACAAAGTGATTGAAAGATTTCAAGATCTTGGGATTAAAGGAGTAAAAACACCTTTTAATCCATCAGAAGTACTACATAAAAACACTAATGAGAGTGTAATGCAGCTGGAATACTCTCGTGTAATAGGATGTCTAATGTATCTTATGAATTGCACGAGACCAGATATAGCCTATGCAGTAAGTCGACTGAGCAGGTATACAAGTAATCCAGGAAAGGAACACTGGAAAGCACTAATGAGAGTGCTTGGATACTTAAAGAATACCACAAATTATTCTTTGCATTACGGAAAATATCCAGCTGTATTAGAAGGATATAGTGATGCAAACTGGATTGCCGATTCAGAGGAGTCAAAATCCACAAGTGGTTATGTTTTTACTCTAGCAGGAGCAGCAGTATCGTGGAAATCTACTAAGCAAACATGCATAGCTCGATCAACGATGGAATCTGAGTTTATTGCTTTAGATAAAGCAGGCGAAGAAGCAGAATGGCTTCGTCACTTCTTAGAAGATATTCCACTTTGGCCTAAACCTGTAACGGCCATATGTATTCACTGCGACAATCAAGCAGCGCTAAGTAGAGCGAAAAACTTTGTATATAATGGCAAATCTCGACATATTCGAAGACGCCATAACACGGTTAGGCAGTTACTCTCAAATGGAACTATTTCCATAGATTATGTAAGAACAAATGATAACCTAGCGGATCCATTTACAAAAGGGTTATCACGAGAGAAAATTAACTGCGCATCGAGGGGAATGGGTTTAAAAGCCTAAACCAACAAGAGTTATCTTATACGGAAACCTATCCTAGCGACTGGAGATCCCACGGACTAGGATCAATAGGCAAACCAGTTCTGAATAACTCAAGATGTAATGCATTTAACCCTACTCCATTCCTATGGTGCACAATATAAAATGCATGCCTACAGAAGTTTCACAGGTTAAAGCTATGCTTTTTAATGATGACCATATCTTGTAAAATAACAAGTGGGGTATATGTAGGATACTCCTAATGGTAGCGATCACCTATGTTAGTGTGAGCTGGGTCGACTCTATGAGAATATTAAAGGCTTGTATTCTCTATATACACTCGCAGAACCAGAAAAGTGTTTCAGGACCAAAATGAACACAGCCAAGAGATTGGGTGAGAAGGGAAATAATGTTCTGTTAAACTTATTGTCTGGTTATACAAGAACGGCTGACGGTTCAAGATGAAATAATTCACCGATTAGCCAAGTATATCCGATGAGTTTTAACTAAGGAAAGTTCAAAGTGAAATATCTACTTATCCTAAATAAAACATTATTCCATATGTAGTCAGTGATATTTCAATTTGTGTGGGGGATAAAATATATTATCATTCATGTGGGGGATTGTTGAAATCTCTAAAGAGGTGAATGAAATATATTTAGTCCCACATTGGCAAATAATGGGTTAATGTTGTGTAGAAATATAGGATCCTCATTCTCTTAATTGGCCCTTAGGGTCAGGTAATTTTGTGCGAGAGGGAGGACCTATATCTGATGAACACACACGCGCGCGCGTGCGCCGCCCGCCCGTCCGACCGACCGACCGTACCGAACCGAACCGGGCCGGGCCGGGTTCGGGTTTGGGCTTGGGCTTGGGCCTTGAATAAAACCTTATTTTTGCACTAAAAAACTCTGCAATTTTCAGACGGGTTTTTTGGAATAATGGCGAATACGGGTGCGACCCGTTTGGAATGAGCGGGTGCGACCCGTTACGGTTCAAATGAGCGGACGCGTTCATTTGAATCAGATGGCAACGGTTGCGTTTTTTCAAACGGGTGCGACCCGTTAACGCATCTTTTTGAAAACTATAAATGCTTAATGATTCTGATCAAATCATTTTCACCGAAAAATATTTACAGTTTTCTTCTTCCTCACGCTGTCTCTTCCTGCCATTGATTAATCATCACTGTCGATACGTACTCGCTACAATCTCGAGCAGCATTCTCGTCTGTTGTATCCTGGGAGGCTTCGACTGAAAGTCTTAAGGAAACTGTGAATACAGGCCTCAGGCGAACTCGGTTAGGCTTCAATTCTTTGTGGTTTAACTTTCTCTTTGTATCAGCAATACTGTGTTGTTGTCTGATTTCTGTACTATTTCATAGTAGTACTGTTTGACAGAGATAATACTTCTGTCGCTGAATTGATTTGTGTGCAAATCAATTTGTTTTGATCAGTTTACAGTACTGTTTTTCGTTTGTAACGCTTTAAGTCTGTTGCAAATTAGAAACAATTATATTCTGTTTCAATTTCTGTGTTGCGAATACAGATTATAATAACATTACAGATTATAATAACATCTTAAGACTTTCCCTGTTTTTGACAAAACAGAGATGGCAACAGAGCAAACGACGCTCAAAGCTGGCAATTTGAACAAACCAGAGTTGTTCAAAGGAGAAGGTGATGATTTTCTGACATGGCAGAATCAGATGTTGTTCTATCTCACCACCCTTGGCTTGCAAAAGTATCTTGAAGAAGATGAACCGGTGCCGCCTACACCGGGAAATGCCAAGGATGCACCAAAGCATGATGGTCCGTCTATTGATGCGTGGAGGCATTCGGATTTTTTATGCAGAAACTACATTCTCAACTGCCTAGATAAAGTCTTGTACAAAGTTTTCCAGCCTATAAAGACTGCAAAAGCTCTTTGGAATGCTTTGGCTACAAAGTACAAGACGCAGAATGTGAGTTTGAAAAAGTTCATAGTCGACAAGTTCATGGACTACAAAATGGTGGACTCAAAGTCAGTGACTTCTCAAGTGCAAGAGTTGCAGATTATCATCCATGAGATGGAAGCAGAAGGTCACAAAGTTGGTGAATCATTTCTGGTTGAAGCAATTACCGGAAAGTTGCCACCATCTTGGAGAGACTACCGCAACTACTTGAAGCACAAAAAGAAGGAGATATCCTTACAAGACCTCATCGTCAGATTAAAGATAGAGGCAGATAATCGTGGAGTCACTCAACCTAAAAGTGAAGAGGCGCTTGTTACTGAAGGGTCAAAGAAAAAAGGGCACTTCAACAAAAACAAGAAAAGAAAGGCGCCAGAGGACAAGCAGAATAACCAGAAGAAGTCCAAGAAATTCAATGGTGATTGTTGGGTTTGTGGCAAGACTGGTCATCAAGCAAAAGAGTGCAGACACAAGAAAAAGAAAAATTCGGAAGCAAATGTGGTGGACAACATGGACATCGATGAATCCAATTTTTCAGGAGTTGTGACCGAATGCAACTTGATCCAGAATTCTGCACAATGGTGGTTGGACACGGGTGCTACTAGGCATATATGCTCTGATAAGTCCGTCTTTTCAACCTACACCAAATTGGATCAAGATGAGAAACTCTATATGGGAAATTCATCGGTTTCCATGGTTGAAGGCAAAGGAGCAGTCACTCTCAAGTTCACTTCTGGGAAGACTATTCGTCTGAATGATGTCCTTCATGTTCCAGAGATCCGCAAGAATCTCATTTCTGGGTCCATGCTTTCGAAGAAGGGATTCAAGATGGTCTTCGAGTCAGACAAGATGGTTCTGTCCAAGGCAGGAATCTATATAGGAAGGGGTTACTTGTGTGATGGCCTATTTAAGGCAAATGTAGCCGTGATCGGCAATAATATGTATTCTGATAATGCTATGAATAAAAAGGAAGTTTCTTATATCGTTGAGCATGAAACTTTATTATGGCATGATAGATTAGGACATATTAATTTCCGGAAAATGAAAAAACTTGCAAATTTAGAGTTAATTCCTAAATTTCAAGTGGATAAAAACTACAAATGTGAGACATGTGTAGAAGCAAAAATGGTTAAGAAACCATTTCATACTGTTGATAGAAGCACCGAACCACTAGGTTTGGTACATACTGATTTATGTGATTTCAAATCAATACCTACAAGAGGTGGGAAAAAGTATTTTATCACATTTATTGATGATTATACACGATATTGCTACGTATATCTTTTAAACAGTAAAGATGAGGCAATTACATCGTTTATAAAATATAAAGCTGAAGTAGAAAATCAGCTTAATAAGAAGATCAAGATATTGAGATCAGATCGAGGTGGAGAATATGAATCGCCATTTGAACAATTCTGTGCAGAAAATGGAATAATTCATCAAACGACAGCACCATATTCGCCACAACAAAATGGCATAGCCGAGAGGAAAAACAGAACGTTAAAAGATATGATTAATGCAATGCTTTTAACGTCTGGTTTACCGACGAACTTGTGGGGGGAAGCTTTGAATATGTCTAATCACATATTAAACAAAGTTCTTCACAGTAAAACAGGAAAAATTCCATATGAGTTATGGAAAGGACATCTACCAAGCTTCAAATACCTCAAAGTGTGGGGGTGCTTGGCAAAGGTTCCTATCCCACCTCCCAAGAAGGTCAAACTTGGACCAAAAACAGTAGATTGTTATTACTTAGGGCCAGCCCAAAATAGTAGTGCATATAGATTTTTGGTATTCAAGTCTGATATAGATGATATCCATGTAAATACAATCATGGAATCAAGAGATGCTTCATTCTTTGAAGATGTGTTTCCACACAAAAGAAATGAAGGAAATAATGTCCCCAAAAGGACACGAGAAGAATCAAATAGCTCACATGAAGATGAAACTCATCGTGAAGTTGATGAAGTTGAACCAAGAAGAAGCGTAAGGGCCAGAACATCCAAATCATTTGGCTCTGAGTTCCTCACTTACGTACTTGAACATGAACCTCAAACATATAAAGAGGCCATGTCATCTTCTGAATCTTCGTGTTGGAAAGAAGCAATCCAATGTGAGATTGATTCAATTCTAAGTAATAAAACTTGGGAAATTGTTGATATTCCACCTAGAATAAAACCAATTGGCTGCAAATGGATTTTCAAGAAGAAAATGAAAGCAGATGGCTCTATCGACAAATATAAAGCCAGATTAGTAGCCAAAGGATATCGTCAAAAAGAAGGAATAGACTTCTTTGATACATATTCACCTGTTACACGAATAACCTCAATAAGAATGTTAATAGCAATTGCATCCATCTATAATCTAGAAATTCATCAGATGGATGTAAAGACGGCATTCTTGAATGGAGATCTCGATGAGGAAATCTACATGGAGCAACCCGAAGGTTTTATATCCAAGGGAAATGAAAATAAAGTCTGTAAATTGGTAAAATCATTATACGGACTCAAACAAGCTCCAAAACAATGGCACGAAAAATTTGATAGTGTCATGATGCAAAATGATTTTCGTATAAATGAATGTGATAAATGTGTTTATTATAAACAAATTGGACAATCATATGTCATGATTTGCTTATATGTGGACGATATGTTAATTTTTGGTCCTAACATAAAAGTTATAGAGACCATAAAGAAAATGTTGATCAACAATTTCGATATGAAAGATTTAGGAGTTGCAGATGTTATTTTGGGAATCAAAATAATAAGAACCCCTAATGGAATTGAATTATCTCAGTCACATTATGTTGACAAAGTGATTGAAAGATTTCAAGATCTTGGGATTAAAGGAGTAAAAACACCTTTTAATCCATCAGAAGTACTACATAAAAACACTAATGAGAGTGTAATGCAGCTGGAATACTCTCGTGTAATAGGATGTCTAATGTATCTTATGAATTGCACGAGACCAGATATAGCCTATGCAGTAAGTCGACTGAGCAGGTATACAAGTAATCCAGGAAAGGAACACTGGAAAGCACTAATGAGAGTGCTTGGATACTTAAAGAATACCACAAATTATTCTTTGCATTACGGAAAATATCCAGCTGTATTAGAAGGATATAGTGATGCAAACTGGATTGCCGATTCAGAGGAGTCAAAATCCACAAGTGGTTATGTTTTTACTCTAGCAGGAGCAGCAGTATCGTGGAAATCTACTAAGCAAACATGCATAGCTCGATCAACGATGGAATCTGAGTTTATTGCTTTAGATAAAGCAGGCGAAGAAGCAGAATGGCTTCGTCACTTCTTAGAAGATATTCCACTTTGGCCTAAACCTGTAACGGCCATATGTATTCACTGCGACAATCAAGCAGCGCTAAGTAGAGCGAAAAACTTTGTATATAATGGCAAATCTCGACATATTCGAAGACGCCATAACACGGTTAGGCAGTTACTCTCAAATGGAACTATTTCCATAGATTATGTAAGAACAAATGATAACCTAGTGGATCCATTTACAAAAGGGTTATCACGAGAGAAAATTAACTGCGCATCGAGGGGAATGGGTTTAAAAGCCTAAACCAACAAGAGTTATCTTATACGGAAACCTATCCTAGCGACTGGAGATCCCACGGACTAGGATCAATAGGCAAACCAGTTCTGAATAACTCAAGATGTAATGCATTTAACCCTACTCCATTCCTATGGTGCACAATATAAAATGCATGCCTACAGAAGTTTCACAGGTTAAAGCTATGCTTTTTAATGATGACCATATCTTGTAAAATAACAAGTGGGGTATATGTAGGATACTCCTAATGGTAGCGATCACCTATGTTAGTGTGAGCTGGGTCGACTCTATGAGAATATTAAAGGCTTGTATTCTCTATATACACTCGCAGAACCAGAAAAGTGTTTCAGGACCAAAATGAACACAGCCAAGAGATTGGGTGAGAAGGGAAATAATGTTCTGTTAAACTTATTGTCTGGTTATACAAGAACGGCTGACGGTTCAAGATGAAATAATTCACCGATTAGCCAAGTATATCCGATGAGTTTTAACTAAGGAAAGTTCAAAGTGAAATATCTACTTATCCTAAATAAAACATTATTCCATATGTAGTCAGTGATATTTCAATTTGTGTGGGGGATAAAATATATTATCATTCATGTGGGGGATTGTTGAAATCTCTAAAGAGGTGAATGAAATATATTTAGTCCCACATTGGCAAATAATGGGTTAATGTTGTGTAGAAATATAGGATCCTCATTCTCTTAATTGGCCCTTAGGGTCAGGTAATTTTGTGCGAGAGGGAGGACCTATATCTGATGAACACACACGCGCGCGCGTGCGCCGCCCGCCCGTCCGACCGACCGACCGTACCGAACCGGGCCGGGCCGGGTTCGGGTTTGGGCTTGGGCTTGGGCCTTGAATAAAACCTTATTTTTGCACTAAAAAACTCTGCAATTTTCAGACGGGTTTTTTGGAATAATGGCGAATACGGGTGCGACCCGTTTGGAATGAGCGGGTGCGACCCGTTACGGTTCAAATGAGCGGACGCGTTCATTTGAATCAGATGGCAACGGTTGCGTTTTTTCAAACGGGTGCGACCCGTTAACGCATCTTTTTGAAAACTATAAATGCTTAATGATTCTGATCAAATCATTTTCACCGAAAAATATTTACAGTTTTCTTCTTCCTCACGCTGTCTCTTCCTGCCATTGATTAATCATCACTGTCGATACGTACTCGCTACAATCTCGAGCAGCATTCTCGTCTGTTGTATCCTGGGAGGCTTCGACTGAAAGTCTTAAGGAAACTGTGAATACAGGCCTCAGGCGAACTCGGTTAGGCTTCAATTCTTTGTGGTTTAACTTTCTCTTTGTATCAGCAATACTGTGTTGTTGTCTGATTTCTGTACTATTTCATAGTAGTACTGTTTGACAGAGATAATACTTCTGTCGCTGAATTGATTTGTGTGCAAATCAATTTGTTTTGATCAGTTTACAGTACTGTTTTTCGTTTGTAACGCTTTAAGTCTGTTGCAAATTAGAAACATTTATATTCTGTTTCAATTTCTGTGTTGCGAATACAGATTATAATAACATTACAGATTATAATAACATCTTAAGACTTTCCCTGTTTTTGACAAAACAGAGATGGCAACAGAGCAAACGACGCTCAAAGCTGGCAATTTGAACAAACCAGAGTTGTTCAAAGGAGAAGGTGATGATTTTCTGACATGGCAGAATCAGATGTTGTTCTATCTCACCACCCTTGGCTTGCAAAAGTATCTTGAAGAAGATGAACCGGTGCCGCCTACACCGGGAAATGCCAAGGATGCACCAAAGCATGATGGTCCGTCTATTGATGCGTGGAGGCATTCGGATTTTTTATGCAGAAACTACATTCTCAACTGCCTAGATAAAGTCTTGTACAAAGTTTTCCAGCCTATAAAGACTGCAAAAGCTCTTTGGAATGCTTTGGCTACAAAGTACAAGACGCAGAATGTGAGTTTGAAAAAGTTCATAGTCGACAAGTTCATGGACTACAAAATGGTGGACTCAAAGTCAGTGACTTCTCAAGTGCAAGAGTTGCAGATTATCATCCATGAGATGGAAGCAGAAGGTCACAAAGTTGGTGAATCATTTCTGGTTGAAGCAATTACCGGAAAGTTGCCACCATCTTGGAGAGACTACCGCAACTACTTGAAGCACAAAAAGAAGGAGATATCCTTACAAGACCTCATCGTCAGATTAAAGATAGAGGCAGATAATCGTGGAGTCACTCAACCTAAAAGTGAAGAGGCGCTTGTTACTGAAGGGTCAAAGAAAAAAGGGCACTTCAACAAAAACAAGAAAAGAAAGGCGCCAGAGGACAAGCAGAATAACCAGAAGAAGTCCAAGAAATTCAATGGTGATTGTTGGGTTTGTGGCAAGACTGGTCATCAAGCAAAAGAGTGCAGACACAAGAAAAAGAAAAATTCGGAAGCAAATGTGGTGGACAACATGGACATCGATGAATCCAATTTTTCAGGAGTTGTGACCGAATGCAACTTGATCCAGAATTCTGCACAATGGTGGTTGGACACGGGTGCTACTAGGCATATATGCTCTGATAAGTCCGTCTTTTCAACCTACACCAAATTGGATCAAGATGAGAAACTCTATATGGGAAATTCATCGGTTTCCATGGTTGAAGGCAAAGGAGCAGTCACTCTCAAGTTCACTTCTGGGAAGACTATTCGTCTGAATGATGTCCTTCATGTTCCAGAGATCCGCAAGAATCTCATTTCTGGGTCCATGCTTTCGAAGAAGGGATTCAAGATGGTCTTCGAGTCAGACAAGATGGTTCTGTCCAAGGCAGGAATCTATATAGGAAGGGGTTACTTGTGTGATGGCCTATTTAAGGCAAATGTAGCCGTGATCGGCAATAATATGTATTCTGATAATGCTATGAATAAAAAGGAAGTTTCTTATATCGTTGAGCATGAAACTTTATTATGGCATGATAGATTAGGACATATTAATTTCCGGAAAATGAAAAAACTTGCAAATTTAGAGTTAATTCCTAAATTTCAAGTGGATAAAAACTACAAATGTGAGACATGTGTAGAAGCAAAAATGGTTAAGAAACCATTTCATACTGTTGATAGAAGCACCGAACCACTAGGTTTGGTACATACTGATTTATGTGATTTCAAATCAATACCTACAAGAGGTGGGAAAAAGTATTTTATCACATTTATTGATGATTATACACGATATTGCTACGTATATCTTTTAAACAGTAAAGATGAGGCAATTACATCGTTTATAAAATATAAAGCTGAAGTAGAAAATCAGCTTAATAAGAAGATCAAGATATTGAGATCAGATCGAGGTGGAGAATATGAATCGCCATTTGAACAATTCTGTGCAGAAAATGGAATAATTCATCAAACGACAGCACCATATTCGCCACAACAAAATGGCATAGCCGAGAGGAAAAACAGAACGTTAAAAGATATGATTAATGCAATGCTTTTAACGTCTGGTTTACCGACGAACTTGTGGGGGGAAGCTTTGAATATGTCTAATCACATATTAAACAAAGTTCCTCACAGTAAAACAGGAAAAATTCCATATGAGTTATGGAAAGGACATCTACCAAGCTTCAAATACCTCAAAGTGTGGGGGTGCTTGGCAAAGGTTCCTATCCCACCTCCCAAGAAGGTCAAACTTGGACCAAAAACAGTAGATTGTTATTACTTAGGGCCAGCCCAAAATAGTAGTGCATATAGATTTTTGGTATTCAAGTCTGATATAGATGATATCCATGTAAATACAATCATGGAATCAAGAGATGCTTCATTCTTTGAAGATGTGTTTCCACACAAAAGAAATGAAGGAAATAATGTCCCCAAAAGGACACGAGAAGAATCAAATAGCTCACATGAAGATGAAACTCATCGTGAAGTTGATGAAGTTGAACCAAGAAGAAGCGTAAGGGCCAGAACATCCAAATCATTTGGCTCTGAGTTCCTCACTTACGTACTTGAACATGAACCTCAAACATATAAAGAGGCCATGTCATCTTCTGAATCTTCGTGTTGGAAAGAAGCAATCCAATGTGAGATTGATTCAATTCTAAGTAATAAAACTTGGGAAATTGTTGATATTCCACCTGGAATAAAACCAATTGGCTGCAAATGGATTTTCAAGAAGAAAATGAAAGCAGATGGCTCTATCGACAAATATAAAGCCAGATTAGTAGCCAAAGGATATCGTCAAAAAGAAGGAATAGACTTCTTTGATACATATTCACCTGTTACACGAATAACCTCAATAAGAATGTTAATAGCAATTGCATCCATCTATAATCTAGAAATTCATCAGATGGATGTAAAGACGGCATTCTTGAATGGAGATCTCGATGAGGAAATCTACATGGAGCAACCCGAAGGTTTTATATCCAAGGGAAATGAAAATAAAGTCTGTAAATTGGTAAAATCATTATACGGACTCAAACAAGCTCCAAAACAATGGCACGAAAAATTTGATAGTGTCATGATGCAAAATGATTTTCGTATAAATGAATGTGATAAATGTGTTTATTATAAACAAATTGGACAATCATATGTCATGATTTGCTTATATGTGGACGATATGTTAATTTTTGGTCCTAACATAAAAGTTATAGAGACCATAAAGAAAATGTTGATCAACAATTTCGATATGAAAGATTTAGGAGTTGCAGATGTTATTTTGGGAATCAAAATAATAAGAACCCCTAATGGAATTGAATTATCTCAGTCACATTATGTTGACAAAGTGATTGAAAGATTTCAAGATCTTGGGATTAAAGGAGTAAAAACACCTTTTAATCCATCAGAAGTACTACATAAAAACACTAATGAGAGTGTAATGCAGCTGGAATACTCTCGTGTAATAGGATGTCTAATGTATCTTATGAATTGCACGAGACCAGATATAGCCTATGCAGTAAGTCGACTGAGCAGGTATACAAGTAATCCAGGAAAGGAACACTGGAAAGCACTAATGAGAGTGCTTGGATACTTAAAGAATACCACAAATTATTCTTTGCATTACGGAAAATATCCAGCTGTATTAGAAGGATATAGTGATGCAAACTGGATTGCCGATTCAGAGGAGTCAAAATCCACAAGTGGTTATGTTTTTACTCTAGCAGGAGCAGCAGTATCGTGGAAATCTACTAAGCAAACATGCATAGCTCGATCAACGATGGAATCTGAGTTTATTGCTTTAGATAAAGCAGGCGAAGAAGCAGAATGGCTTCGTCACTTCTTAGAAGATATTCCACTTTGGCCTAAACCTGTAACGGCCATATGTATTCACTACGACAATCAAGCAGCGCTAAGTAGAGCGAAAAACTTTGTATATAATGGCAAATCTCGACATATTCGAAGACGCCATAACACGGTTAGGCAGTTACTCTCAAATGGAACTATTTCCATAGATTATGTAAGAACAAATGATAACCTAGCGGATCCATTTACAAAAGGGTTATCACGAGAGAAAATTAACTGCGCATCGAGGGGAATGGGTTTAAAAGCCTAAACCAACAAGAGTTATCTTATACGGAAACCTATCCTAGCGACTGGAGATCCCACGGACTAGGATCAATAGGCAAACCAGTTCTGAATAACTCAAGATGTAATGCATTTAACCCTACTCCATTCCTATGGTGCACAATATAAAATGCATGCCTACAGAAGTTTCACAGGTTAAAGCTATGCTTTTTAATGATGACCATATCTTGTAAAATAACAAGTGGGGTATATGTAGGATACTCCTAATGGTAGCGATCACCTATGTTAGTGTGAGCTGGGTCGACTCTATGAGAATATTAAAGGCTTGTATTCTCTATATACACTCGCAGAACCAGAAAAGTGTTTCAGGACCAAAATGAACACAGCCAAGAGATTGGGTGAGAAGGGAAATAATGTTCTGTTAAACTTATTGTCTGGTTATACAAGAACGGCTGACGGTTCAAGATGAAATAATTCACCGATTAGCCAAGTATATCCGATGAGTTTTAACTAAGGAAAGTTCAAAGTGAAATATCTACTTATCCTAAAATTATTCCATATGTAGTCAGTGATATTTCAATTTGTGTGGGGGATAAAATATATTATCATTCATGTGGGGGATTGTTGAAATCTCTAAAGAGGTGAATGAAATATATTTAGTCCCACATTGGCAAATAATGGGTTAATGTTGTGTAGAAATATAGGATCCTCATTCTCTTAATTGGCCCTTAGGGTCAGGTAATTTTGTGCGAGAGGGAGGACCTATATCTGATGAACACACACGCGCGCGCGTGCGCCGCCCGCCCGTCCGACCGACCGACCGTACCGAACCGAACCGGGCCGGGCCGGGTTCGGGTTTGGGCTTGGGCTTGGGCCTTGAATAAAACCTTATTTTTGCACTAAAAAACTCAGCAATTTTCAGACGGGTTTTTTGGAATAATGGCGAATACGGGTGCGACCCGTTTGGAATGAGCGGGTGCGACCCGTTACGGTTCAAATGAGCGGACGCGTTCATTTGAATCAGATGGCAACGGTTGCGTTTTTTCAAACGGGTGCGACCCGTTAACGCATCTTTTTGAAAACTATAAATGCTTAATGATTCTGATCAAATCATTTTCACCGAAAAATATTTACAGTTTTCTTCTTCCTCACGCTGTCTCTTCCTGCCATTGATTAATCATCACTGTCGATACGTACTCGCTACAATCTCGAGCAGCATTCTCGTCTGTTGTATCCTGGGAGGCTTCGACTGAAAGTCTTAAGGAAACTGTGAATACAGGCCTCAGGCGAACTCAGTTAGGCTTCAATTCTTTGTGGTTTAACTTTCTCTTTGTATCAGCAATACTGTGTTGTTGTCTGATTTATGTACTATTTCATAGTAGTACTGTTTGACAGAGATAATACTTCTGTCGCTGAATTGATTTGTGTGCAAATCAATTTGTTTTGATCAGTTTACAGTACTGTTTTTCGTTTGTAACGCTTTAAGTCTGTTGCAAATTAGAAACATTTATATTCTGTTTCAATTTCTGTGTTGCGAATACAGATTATAATAACATTACAGATTATAATAACATCTTAAGACTTTCCCTGTTTTTGACAAAACAGAGATGGCAACAGAGCAAACGACGCTCAAAGCTGGCAATTTGAACAAACCAGAGTTGTTCAAAGGAGAAGGTGATGATTTTCTGACATGGCAGAATCAGATGTTGTTCTATCTCACCACCCTTGGCTTGCAAAAGTATCTTGAAGAAGATGAACCGGTGCCGCCTACACCGGGAAATGCCAAGGATGCACCAAAGCATGATGGTCCGTCTATTGATGCGTGGAGGCATTCGGATTTTTTATGCAGAAACTACATTCTCAACTGCCTAGATAAAGTCTTGTACAAAGTTTTCCAGCCTATAAAGACTGCAAAAGCTCTTTGGAATGCTTTGGCTACAAAGTACAAGACGCAGAATGTGAGTTTGAAAAAGTTCATAGTCGACAAGTTCATGGACTACAAAATGGTGGACTCAAAGTCAGTGACTTCTCAAGTGCAAGAGTTGCAGATTATCATCCATGAGATGGAAGCAGAAGGTCACAAAGTTGGTGAATCATTTCTGGTTGAAGCAATTACCGGAAAGTTGCCACCATCTTGGAGAGACTACCGCAACTACTTGAAGCACAAAAAGAAGGAGATATCCTTACAAGACCTCATCGTCAGATTAAAGATAGAGGCAGATAATCGTGGAGTCACTCAACCTAAAAGTGAAGAGGCGCTTGTTACTGAAGGGTCAAAGAAAAAAGGGCACTTCAACAAAAACAAGAAAAGAAAGGCGCCAGAGGACAAGCAGAATAACCAGAAGAAGTCCAAGAAATTCAATGGTGATTGTTGGGTTTGTGGCAAGACTGGTCATCAAGCAAAAGAGTGCAGACACAAGAAAAAGAAAAATTCGGAAGCAAATGTGGTGGACAACATGGACATCGATGAATCCAATTTTTCAGGAGTTGTGACCGAATGCAACTTGATCCAGAATTCTGCACAATGGTGGTTGGACACGGGTGCTACTAGGCATATATGCTCTGATAAGTCCGTCTTTTCAACCTACACCAAATTGGATCAAGATGAGAAACTCTATATGGGAAATTCATCGGTTTCCATGGTTGAAGGCAAAGGAGCAGTCACTCTCAAGTTCACTTCTGGGAAGACTATTCGTCTGAATGATGTCCTTCATGTTCCAGAGATCCGCAAGAATCTCATTTCTGGGTCCATGCTTTCGAAGAAGGGATTCAAGATGGTCTTCGAGTCAGACAAGATGGTTCTGTCCAAGGCAGGAATCTATATAGGAAGGGGTTACTTGTGTGATGGCCTATTTAAGGCAAATGTAGCCGTGATCGGCAATAATATGTATTCTGATAATGCTATGAATAAAAAGGAAGTTTCTTATATCGTTGAGCATGAAACTTTATTATGGCATGATAGATTAGGACATATTAATTTCCGGAAAATGAAAAAACTTGCAAATTTAGAGTTAATTCCTAAATTTCAAGTGGATAAAAACTACAAATGTGAGACATGTGTAGAAGCAAAAATGGTTAAGAAACCATTTCATACTGTTGATAGAAGCACCGAACCACTAGGTTTGGTACATACTGATTTATGTGATTTCAAATCAATACCTACAAGAGGTGGGAAAAAGTATTTTATCACATTTATTGATGATTATACACGATATTGCTACGTATATCTTTTAAACAGTAAAGATGAGGCAATTACATCGTTTATAAAATATAAAGCTGAAGTAGAAAATCAGCTTAATAAGAAGATCAAGATATTGAGATCAGATCGAGGTGGAGAATATGAATCGCCATTTGAACAATTCTGTGCAGAAAATGGAATAATTCATCAAACGACAGCACCATATTCGCCACAACAAAATGGCATAGCCGAGAGGAAAAACAGAACGTTAAAAGATATGATTAATGCAATGCTTTTAACGTCTGGTTTACCGACGAACTTGTGGGGGGAAGCTTTGAATATGTCTAATCACATATTAAACAAAGTTCCTCACAGTAAAACAGGAAAAATTCCATATGAGTTATGGAAAGGACATCTACCAAGCTTCAAATACCTCAAAGTGTGGGGGTGCTTGGCAAAGGTTCCTATCCCACCTCCCAAGAAGGTCAAACTTGGACCAAAAACAGTAGATTGTTATTACTTAGGGCCAGCCCAAAATAGTAGTGCATATAGATTTTTGGTATTCAAGTCTGATATAGATGATATCCATGTAAATACAATCATGGAATCAAGAGATGCTTCATTCTTTGAAGATGTGTTTCCACACAAAAGAAATGAAGGAAATAATGTCCCCAAAAGGACACGAGAAGAATCAAATAGCTCACATGAAGATGAAACTCATCGTGAAGTTGATGAAGTTGAACCAAGAAGAAGCGTAAGGGCCAGAACATCCAAATCATTTGGCTCTGAGTTCCTCACTTACGTACTTGAACATGAACCTCAAACATATAAAGAGGCCATGTCATCTTCTGAATCTTCGTGTTGGAAAGAAGCAATCCAATGTGAGATTGATTCAATTCTAAGTAATAAAACTTGGGAAATTGTTGATATTCCACCTGGAATAAAACCAATTGGCTGCAAATGGATTTTCAAGAAGAAAATGAAAGCAGATGGCTCTATCGACAAATATAAAGCCAGATTAGTAGCCAAAGGATATCGTCAAAAAGAAGGAATAGACTTCTTTGATACATATTCACCTGTTACACGAATAACCTCAATAAGAATGTTAATAGCAATTGCATCCATCTATAATCTAGAAATTCATCAGATGGATGTAAAGACGGCATTCTTGAATGGAGATCTCGATGAGGAAATCTACATGGAGCAACCCGAAGGTTTTATATCCAAGGGAAATGAAAATAAAGTCTGTAAATTGGTAAAATCATTATACGGACTCAAACAAGCTCCAAAACAATGGCACGAAAAATTTGATAGTGTCATGATGCAAAATGATTTTCGTATAAATGAATGTGATAAATGTGTTTATTATAAACAAATTGGACAATCATATGTCATGATTTGCTTATATGTGGACGATATGTTAATTTTTGGTCCTAACATAAAAGTTATAGAGACCATAAAGAAAATGTTGATCAACAATTTCGATATGAAAGATTTAGGAGTTGCAGATGTTATTTTGGGAATCAAAATAATAAGAACCCCTAATGGAATTGAATTATCTCAGTCACATTATGTTGACAAAGTGATTGAAAGATTTCAAGATCTTGGGATTAAAGGAGTAAAAACACCTTTTAATCCATCAGAAGTACTACATAAAAACACTAATGAGAGTGTAATGCAGCTGGAATACTCTCGTGTAATAGGATGTCTAATGTATCTTATGAATTGCACGAGACCAGATATAGCCTATGCAGTAAGTCGACTGAGCAGGTATACAAGTAATCCAGGAAAGGAACACTGGAAAGCACTAATGAGAGTGCTTGGATACTTAAAGAATACCACAAATTATTCTTTGCATTACGGAAAATATCCAGCTGTATTAGAAGGATATAGTGATGCAAACTGGATTGCCGATTCAGAGGAGTCAAAATCCACAAGTGGTTATGTTTTTACTCTAGCAGGAGCAGCAGTATCGTGGAAATCTACTAAGCAAACATGCATAGCTCGATCAACGATGGAATCTGAGTTTATTGCTTTAGATAAAGCAGGCGAAGAAGCAGAATGGCTTCGTCACTTCTTAGAAGATATTCCACTTTGGCCTAAACCTGTAACGGCCATATGTATTCACTGCGACAATCAAGCAGCGCTAAGTAGAGCGAAAAACTTTGTATATAATGGCAAATCTCGACATATTCGAAGACGCCATAACACGGTTAGGCAGTTACTCTCAAATGGAACTATTTCCATAGATTATGTAAGAACAAATGATAACCTAGCGGATCCATTTACAAAAGGGTTATCACGAGAGAAAATTAACTGCGCATCGAGGGGAATGGGTTTAAAAGCCTAAACCAACAAGAGTTATCTTATACGGAAACCTATCCTAGCGACTGGAGATCCCACGGACTAGGATCAATAGGCAAACCAGTTCTGAATAACTCAAGATGTAATGCATTTAACCCTACTCCATTCCTATGGTGCACAATATAAAATGCATGCCTACAGAAGTTTCACAGGTTAAAGCTATGCTTTTTAATGATGACCATATCTTGTAAAATAACAAGTGGGGTATATGTAGGATACTCCTAATGGTAGCGATCACCTATGTTAGTGTGAGCTGGGTCGACTCTATGAGAATATTAAAGGCTTGTATTCTCTATATACACTCGCAGAACCAGAAAAGTGTTTCAGGACCAAAATGAACACAGCCAAGAGATTGGGTGAGAAGGGAAATAATGTTCTGTTAAACTTATTGTCTGGTTATACAAGAACGGCTGACGGTTCAAGATGAAATAATTCACCGATTAGCCAAGTATATCCGATGAGTTTTAACTAAGGAAAGTTCAAAGTGAAATATCTACTTATCCTAAAATTATTCCATATGTAGTCAGTGATATTTCAATTTGTGTGGGGGATAAAATATATTATCATTCATGTGGGGGATTGTTGAAATCTCTAAAGAGGTGAATGAAATATATTTAGTCCCACATTGGCAAATAATGGGTTAATGTTGTGTAGAAATATAGGATCCTCATTCTCTTAATTGGCCCTTAGGGTCAGGTAATTTTGTGCGAGAGGGAGGACCTATATCTGATGAACACACACGCGCGCGCGTGCGCCGCCCGCCCGTCCGACCGACCGACCGTACCGAACCGAACCGGGCCGGGCCGGGTTCGGGTTTGGGCTTGGGCTTGGGCCTTGAATAAAACCTTATTTTTGCACTAAAAAACTCAGCAATTTTCAGACGGGTTTTTTGGAATAATGGCGAATACGGGTGCGACCCGTTTGGAATGAGCGGGTGCGACCCGTTACGGTTCAAATGAGCGGACGCGTTCATTTGAATCAGATGGCAACGGTTGCGTTTTTTCAAACGGGTGCGACCCGTTAACGCATCTTTTTGAAAACTATAAATGCTTAATGATTCTGATCAAATCATTTTCACCGAAAAATATTTACAGTTTTCTTCTTCCTCACGCTGTCTCTTCCTGCCATTGATTAATCATCACTGTCGATACGTACTCGCTACAATCTCGAGCAGCATTCTCGTCTGTTGTATCCTGGGAGGCTTCGACTGAAAGTCTTAAGGAAACTGTGAATACAGGCCTCAGGCGAACTCGGTTAGGCTTCAATTCTTTGTGGTTTAACTTTCTCTTTGTATCAGCAATACTGTGTTGTTGTCTGATTTCTGTACTATTTCATAGTAGTACTGTTTGACAGAGATAATACTTCTGTCGCTGAATTGATTTGTGTGCAAATCAATTTGTTTTGATCAGTTTACAGTACTGTTTTTCGTTTGTAACGCTTTAAGTCTGTTGCAAATTAGAAACATTTATATTCTGTTTCAATTTCTGTGTTGCGAATACAGATTATAATAACATTACAGATTATAATAACATCTTAAGACTTTCCCTGTTTTTGACAAAACAGAGATGGCAACAGAGCAAACGACGCTCAAAGCTGGCAATTTGAACAAACCAGAGTTGTTCAAAGGAGAAGGTGATGATTTTCTGACATGGCAGAATCATATGTTGTTCTATCTCACCACCCTTGGCTTGCAAAAGTATCTTGAAGAAGATGAACCGGTGCCGCCTACACCGGGAAATGCCAAGGATGCACCAAAGCATGATGGTCCGTCTATTGATGCGTGGAGGCATTCGGATTTTTTATGCAGAAACTACATTCTCAACTGCCTAGATAAAGTCTTGTACAAAGTTTTCCAGCCTATAAAGACTGCAAAAGCTCTTTGGAATGCTTTGGCTACAAAGTACAAGACGCAGAATGTGAGTTTGAAAAAGTTCATAGTCGACAAGTTCATGGACTACAAAATGGTGGACTCAAAGTCAGTGACTTCTCAAGTGCAAGAGTTGCAGATTATCATCCATGAGATGGAAGCAGAAGGTCACAAAGTTGGTGAATCATTTCTGGTTGAAGCAATTACCGGAAAGTTGCCACCATCTTGGAGAGACTACCGCAACTACTTGAAGCACAAAAAGAAGGAGATATCCTTACAAGACCTCATCGTCAGATTAAAGATAGAGGCAGATAATCGTGGAGTCACTCAACCTAAAAGTGAAGAGGCGCTTGTTACTGAAGGGTCAAAGAAAAAAGGGCACTTCAACAAAAACAAGAAAAGAAAGGCGCCAGAGGACAAGCAGAATAACCAGAAGAAGTCCAAGAAATTCAATGGTGATTGTTGGGTTTGTGGCAAGACTGGTCATCAAGCAAAAGAGTGCAGACACAAGAAAAAGAAAAATTCGGAAGCAAATGTGGTGGACAACATGGACATCGATGAATCCAATTTTTCAGGAGTTGTGACCGAATGCAACTTGATCCAGAATTCTGCACAATGGTGGTTGGACACGGGTGCTACTAGGCATATATGCTCTGATAAGTCCGTCTTTTCAACCTACACCAAATTGGATCAAGATGAGAAACTCTATATGGGAAATTCATCGGTTTCCATGGTTGAAGGCAAAGGAGCAGTCACTCTCAAGTTCACTTCTGGGAAGACTATTCGTCTGAATGATGTCCTTCATGTTCCAGAGATCCGCAAGAATCTCATTTCTGGGTCCATGCTTTCGAAGAAGGGATTCAAGATGGTCTTCGAGTCAGACAAGATGGTTCTGTCCAAGGCAGGAATCTATATAGGAAGGGGTTACTTGTGTGATGGCCTATTTAAGGCAAATGTAGCCGTGATCGGCAATAATATGTATTCTGATAATGCTATGAATAAAAAGGAAGTTTCTTATATCGTTGAGCATGAAACTTTATTATGGCATGATAGATTAGGACATATTAATTTCCGGAAAATGAAAAAACTTGCAAATTTAGAGTTAATTCCTAAATTTCAAGTGGATAAAAACTACAAATGTGAGACATGTGTAGAAGCAAAAATGGTTAAGAAACCATTTCATACTGTTGATAGAAGCACCGAACCACTAGGTTTGGTACATACTGATTTATGTGATTTCAAATCAATACCTACAAGAGGTGGGAAAAAGTATTTTATCACATTTATTGATGATTATACACGATATTGCTACGTATATCTTTTAAACAGTAAAGATGAGGCAATTACATCGTTTATAAAATATAAAGCTGAAGTAGAAAATCAGCTTAATAAGAAGATCAAGATATTGAGATCAGATCGAGGTGGAGAATATGAATCGCCATTTGAACAATTCTGTGCAGAAAATGGAATAATTCATCAAACGACAGCACCATATTCGCCACAACAAAATGGCATAGCCGAGAGGAAAAACAGAACGTTAAAAGATATGATTAATGCAATGCTTTTAACGTCTGGTTTACCGACGAACTTGTGGGGGGAAGCTTTGAATATGTCTAATCACATATTAAACAAAGTTCCTCACAGTAAAACAGGAAAAATTCCATATGAGTTATGGAAAGGACATCTACCAAGCTTCAAATACCTCAAAGTGTGGGGGTGCTTGGCAAAGGTTCCTATCCCACCTCCCAAGAAGGTCAAACTTGGACCAAAAACAGTAGATTGTTATTACTTAGGGCCAGCCCAAAATAGTAGTGCATATAGATTTTTGGTATTCAAGTCTGATATAGATGATATCCATGTAAATACAATCATGGAATCAAGAGATGCTTCATTCTTTGAAGATGTGTTTCCACACAAAAGAAATGAAGGAAATAATGTCCCCAAAAGGACACGAGAAGAATCAAATAGCTCACATGAAGATGAAACTCATCGTGAAGTTGATGAAGTTGAACCAAGAAGAAGCGTAAGGGCCAGAACATCCAAATCATTTGGCTCTGAGTTCCTCACTTACGTACTTGAACATGAACCTCAAACATATAAAGAGGCCATGTCATCTTCTGAATCTTCGTGTTGGAAAGAAGCAATCCAATGTGAGATTGATTCAATTCTAAGTAATAAAACTTGGGAAATTGTTGATATTCCACCTGGAATAAAACCAATTGGCTGCAAATGGATTTTCAAGAAGAAAATGAAAGCAGATGGCTCTATCGACAAATATAAAGCCAGATTAGTAGCCAAAGGATATCGTCAAAAAGAAGGAATAGACTTCTTTGATACATATTCACCTGTTACACGAATAACCTCAATAAGAATGTTAATAGCAATTGCATCCATCTATAATCTAGAAATTCATCAGATGGATGTAAAGACGGCATTCTTGAATGGAGATCTCGATGAGGAAATCTACATGGAGCAACCCGAAGGTTTTATATCCAAGGGAAATGAAAATAAAGTCTGTAAATTGGTAAAATCATTATACGGACTCAAACAAGCTCCAAAACAATGGCACGAAAAATTTGATAGTGTCATGATGCAAAATGATTTTCGTATAAATGAATGTGATAAATGTGTTTATTATAAACAAATTGGACAATCATATGTCATGATTTGCTTATATGTGGACGATATGTTAATTTTTGGTCCTAACATAAAAGTTATAGAGACCATAAAGAAAATGTTGATCAACAATTTCGATATGAAAGATTTAGGAGTTGCAGATGTTATTTTGGGAATCAAAATAATAAGAACCCCTAATGGAATTGAATTATCTCAGTCACATTATGTTGACAAAGTGATTGAAAGATTTCAAGATCTTGGGATTAAAGGAGTAAAAACACCTTTTAATCCATCAGAAGTACTACATAAAAACACTAATGAGAGTGTAATGCAGCTGGAATACTCTCGTGTAATAGGATGTCTAATGTATCTTATGAATTGCACGAGACCAGATATAGCCTATGCAGTAAGTCGACTGAGCAGGTATACAAGTAATCCAGGAAAGGAACACTGGAAAGCACTAATGAGAGTGCTTGGATACTTAAAGAATACCACAAATTATTCTTTGCATTACGGAAAATATCCAGCTGTATTAGAAGGATATAGTGATGCAAACTGGATTGCCGATTCAGAGGAGTCAAAATCCACAAGTGGTTATGTTTTTACTCTAGCAGGAGCAGCAGTATCGTGGAAATCTACTAAGCAAACATGCATAGCTCGATCAACGATGGAACCTGAGTTTATTGCTTTAGATAAAGCAGGCGAAGAAGCAGAATGGCTTCGTCACTTCTTAGAAGATATTCCACTTTGGCCTAAACCTGTAACGGCCATATGTATTCACTGCGACAATCAAGCAGCGCTAAGTAGAGCGAAAAACTTTGTATATAATGGCAAATCTCGACATATTCGAAGACGCCATAACACGGTTAGGCAGTTACTCTCAAATGGAACTATTTCCATAGATTATGTAAGAACAAATGATAACCTAGCAGATCCATTTACAAAAGGGTTATCACGAGAGAAAATTAACTGCGCATCGAGGAGAATGGGTTTAAAAGCCTAAACCAACAAGAGTTATCTTATACGGAAACCTATCCTAGTGACTGGAGATCCCACGGACTAGGATCAATAGGCAAACCAGTTCTGAATAACTCAAGATGTAATGCATTTAACCCTACTCCATTCCTATGGTGCACAATATAAAATGCATGCCTACAGAAGTTTCACAGGTTAAAGCTATGCTTTTTAATGATGACCATATCTTGTAAAATAACAAGTGGGGTATATGTAGGATACTCCTAATGGTAGCGATCACCTATGTTAGTGTGAGCTGGGTCGACTCTATGAGAATATTAAAGGCTTGTATTCTCTATATACACTCGCAGAACCAGAAAAGTGTTTCAGGACCAAAATGAACACAGCCAAGAGATTGGGTGAGAAGGGAAATAATGTTCTGTTAAACTTATTGTCTGGTTATACAAGAACGGCTGACGGTTCAAGATGAAATAATTCACCGATTAGCCAAGTATATCCGATGAGTTTTAACTAAGGAAAGTTCAAAGTGAAATATCTACTTATCCTAAATAAAACATTATTCCATATGTAGTCAGTGATATTTCAATTTGTGTGGGGGATAAAATATATTATCATTCATGTGGGGGATTGTTGAAATCTCTAAAGAGGTGAATGAAATATATTTAGTCCCACATTGGCAAATAATGGGTTAATGTTGTGTAGAAATATAGGATCCTCATTCTCTTAATTGGCCCTTAGGGTCAGGTAATTTTGTGCGAGAGGGAGGACCTATATCTGATGAACACACACGCGCGCGCGTGCGCCGCCCGCCCGTCCGACCGACCGACCGTACCGAACCGAACCGGGCCGGGCCGGGTTCGGGTTTGGGCTTGGGCTTGGGCCTTGAATAAAACCTTATTTTTGCACTAAAAAACTCTGCAATTTTCAGACGGGTTTTTTGGAATAATGGCGAATACGGGTGCGACCCGTTTGGAATGAGCGGGTGCGACCCGTTACGGTTCAAATGAGCGGACGCGTTCATTTGAATCAGATGGCAACGGTTGCGTTTTTTCAAACGGGTGCGACCCGTTAACGCATCTTTTTGAAAACTATAAATGCTTAATGATTCTGATCAAATCATTTTCACCGAAAAATATTTACAGTTTTCTTCTTCCTCACGCTGTCTCTTCCTGCCATTGATTAATCATCACTGTCGATACGTACTCGCTACAATCTCGAGCAGCATTCTCGTCTGTTGTATCCTGGGAGGCTTCGACTGAAAGTCTTAAGGAAACTGTGAATACAGGCCTCAGGCGAACTCGGTTAGGCTTCAATTCTTTGTGGTTTAACTTTCTCTTTGTATCAGCAATACTGTGTTGTTGTCTGATTTCTGTACTATTTCATAGTAGTACTGTTTGACAGAGATAATACTTCTGTCGTTGAATTGATTTGTGTGCAAATCAATTTGTTTTGATCAGTTTACAGTACTGTTTTTCGTTTGTAACGCTTTAAGTCTGTTGCAAATTAGAAACATTTATATTCTGTTTCAATTTCTGTGTTGCGAATACAGATTATAATAACATTACAGATTATAATAACATCTTAAGACTTTCCCTGTTTTTGACAAAACAGAGATGGCAACAGAGCAAACGACGCTCAAAGCTGGCAATTTGAACAAACCAGAGTTGTTCAAAGGAGAAGGTGATGATTTTCTGACATGGCAGAATCAGATGTTGTTCTATCTCACCACCCTTGGCTTGCAAAAGTATCTTGAAGAAGATGAACCGGTGCCGCCTACACCGGGAAATGCCAAGGATGCACCAAAGCATGATGGTCCGTCTATTGATGCGTGGAGGCATTCGGATTTTTTATGCAGAAACTACATTCTCAACTGCCTAGATAAAGTCTTGTACAAAGTTTTCCAGCCTATAAAGACTGCAAAAGCTCTTTGGAATGCTTTGGCTACAAAGTACAAGACGCAGAATGTGAGTTTGAAAAAGTTCATAGTCGACAAGTTCATGGACTACAAAATGGTGGACTCAAAGTCAGTGACTTCTCAAGTGCAAGAGTTGCAGATTATCATCCATGAGATGGAAGCAGAAGGTCACAAAGTTGGTGAATCATTTCTGGTTGAAGCAATTACCGGAAAGTTGCCACCATCTTGGAGAGACTACCGCAACTACTTGAAGCACAAAAAGAAGGAGATATCCTTACAAGACCTCATCGTCAGATTAAAGATAGAGGCAGATAATCGTGGAGTCACTCAACCTAAAAGTGAAGAGGCGCATGTTACTGAAGGGTCAAAGAAAAAAGGGCACTTCAACAAAAACAAGAAAAGAAAGGCGCCAGAGGACAAGCAGAATAACCAGAAGAAGTCCAAGAAATTCAATGGTGATTGTTGGGTTTGTGGCAAGACTGGTCATCAAGCAAAAGAGTGCAGACACAAGAAAAAGAAAAATTCGGAAGCAAATGTGGTGGACAACATGGACATCGATGAATCCAATTTTTCAGGAGTTGTGACCGAATGCAACTTGATCCAGAATTCTGCACAATGGTGGTTGGACACGGGTGCTACTAGGCATATATGCTCTGATAAGTCCGTCATTTCAACCTACACCAAATTGGATCAAGATGAGAAACTCTATATGGGAAATTCATCGGTTTCCATGGTTGAAGGCAAAGGAGCAGTCACTCTCAAGTTCACTTCTGGGAAGACTATTCATCTGAATGATGTCCTTCATGTTCCAGAGATCCGCAAGAATCTCATTTCTGGGTCCATGCTTTCGAAGAAGGGATTCAAGATGGTCTTCGAGTCAGACAAGATGGTTCTGTCCAAGGCAAGAATCTATATAGGAAGGGGTTACTTGTGTGATGGCCTATTTAAGGCAAATGTAGCCGTGATCGGCAATAATATGTATTCTGATAATGCTATGAATAAAAAGGAAGTTTCTTATATCGTTGAGCATGAAACTTTATTATGGCATGATAGATTAGGACATATTAATTTCCGGAAAATGAAAAAACTTGCAAATTTAGAGTTAATTCCTAAATTTCAAGTGGATAAAAACTACAAATGTGAGACATGTGTAGAAGCAAAAATGGTTAAGAAACCATTTCATACTGTTGATGGAAGCACCGAACCACTAGGTTTGGTACATACTGATTTATGTGATTTCAAATCAATACCTACAAGAGGTGGGAAAAAGTATTTTATCACATTTATTGATGATTGTACACGATATTGCTACGTATATCTTTTAAACAGTAAAGATGAGGCAATTACATCGTTTATAAAATATAAAGCTGAAGTAGAAAATCAGCTTAATAAGAAGATCAAGATATTGAGATCAGATCGAGGTGGAGAATATGAATCGCCATTTGAACAATTCTGTGCAGAAAATGGAATAATTCATCAAACGACAGCACCATATTCGCCACAACAAAATGGCATAGCCGAGAGGAAAAACAGAACGTTAAAAGATATGATTAATGCAATGCTTTTAACGTCTGGTTTACCGACGAACTTGTGGGGGGAAGCTTTGAATATGTCTAATCACATATTAAACAAAGTTCCTCACAGTAAAACAGGAAAAATTCCATATGAGTTATGGAAAGGACATCTACCAAGCTTCAAATACCTCAAAGTGTGGGGGTGCTTGGCAAAGGTTCCTATCCCACCTCCCAAGAAGGTCAAACTTGGACCAAAAACAGTAGATTGTTATTACTTAGGGCCAGCCCAAAATAGTAGTGCATATAGATTTTTGGTATTCAAGTCTGATATAGATGATATCCATGTAAATACAATCATGGAATCAAGAGATGCTTCATTCTTTGAAGATGTGTTTCCACACAAAAGAAATGAAGGAAATAATGTCCCCAAAAGGACACGAGAAGAATCAAATAGCTCACATGAAGATGAAACTCATCGTGAAGTTGATGAAGTTGAACCAAGAAGAAGCGTAAGGGCCAGAACATCCAAATCATTTGGCTCTGAGTTCCTCACTTACGTACTTGAACATGAACCTCAAACATATAAAGAGGCCATGTCATCTTCTGAATCTTCGTGTTGGAAAGAAGCAATCCAATGTGAGATTGATTCAATTCTAAGTAATAAAACTTGGGAAATTGTTGATATTCCACCTGGAATAAAACCAATTGGCTGCAAATGGATTTTCAAGAAGAAAATGAAAGCAGATGGCTCTATCGACAAATATAAAGCCAAATTAGTAGCCAAAGGATATCGTCAAAAAGAAGGAATAGACTTCTTTGATACATATTCACCTGTTACACGAATAACCTCAATAAGAATGTTAATAGCAATTGCATCCATCTATAATCTAGAAATTCATCAGATGGATGTAAAGACGGCATTCTTGAATGGAGATCTCGATGAGGAAATCTACATGGAGCAACCCGAAGGTTTTATATCCAAGGGAAATGAAAATAAAGTCTGTAAATTGGTAAAATCATTATACGGACTCAAACAAGCTCCAAAACAATGGCACGAAAAATTTGATAGTGTCATGATGCAAAATGATTTTCGTATAAATGAATGTGATAAATGTGTTTATTATAAACAAATTGGACAATCATATGTCATGATTTGCTTATATGTGGACGATATGTTAATTTTTGGTCCTAACATAAAAGTTATAGAGACCATAAAGAAAATGTTGATCAACAATTTCGATATGAAAGATTTAGGAGTTGCAGATGTTATTTTGGGAATCAAAATAATAAGAACCCCTAATGGAATTGAATTATCTCAGTCACATTATGTTGACAAAGTGATTGAAAGATTTCAAGATCTTGGGATTAAAGGAGTAAAAACACCTTTTAATCCATCAGAAGTACTACATAAAAACACTAATGAGAGTGTAATGCAGCTGGAATACTCTCGTGTAATAGGATGTCTAATGTATCTTATGAATTGCACGAGACCAGATATAGCCTATGCAGTAAGTCGACTGAGCAGGTATACAAGTAATCCAGGAAAGGAACACTGGAAAGCACTAATGAGAGTGCTTGGATACTTAAAGAATACCACAAATTATTCTTTGCATTACGGAAAATATCCAGCTGTATTAGAAGGATATAGTGATGCAAACTGGATTGCCGATTCAGAGGAGTCAAAATCCACAAGTGGTTATGTTTTTACTCTAGCAGGAGCAGCAGTATCGTGGAAATCTACTAAGCAAACATGCATAGCTCGATCAACGATGGAATCTGAGTTTATTGCTTTAGATAAAGCAGGCGAAGAAGCAGAATGGCTTCGTCACTTCTTAGAAGATATTCCACTTTGGCCTAAACCTGTAACGGCCATATGTATTCACTGCGACAATCAAGCAGCGCTAAGTAGAGCGAAAAACTTTGTATATAATGGCAAATCTCGACATATTCGAAGACGCCATAACACGGTTAGGCAGTTACTCTCAAATGGAACTATTTCCATAGATTATGTAAGAACAAATGATAACCTAGCGGATCCATTTACAAAAGGGTTATCACGAGAGAAAATTAACTGCACATCGAGGAGAATGGGTTTAAAAGCCTAAACCAACAAGAGTTATCTTATACGGAAACCTATCCTAGCGACTGGAGATCCCACGGACTAGGATCAATAGGCAAACCAGTTCTGAATAACTCAAGATGTAATGCATTTAACCCTACTCCATTCCTATGGTGCACAATATAAAATGCATGCCTACAGAAGTTTCACAGGTTAAAGCTATGCTTTTTAATGATGACCATATCTTGTAAAATAACAAGTGGGGTATATGTAGGATACTCCTAATGGTAGCGATCACCTATGTTAGTGTGAGCTGGGTCGACTCTATGAGAATATTAAAGGCTTGTATTCTCTATATACACTCGCAGAACCAGAAAAGTGTTTCAGGACCAAAATGAACACAGCCAAGAGATTGGGTGAGAAGGGAAATAATGTTCTGTTAAACTTATCGTCTGGTTATACAAGAACGGCTGACGGTTCAAGATGAAATAATTCACCGATTAGCCAAGTATATCCGATGAGTTTTAACTAAGGAAAGTTCAAAGTGAAATATCTACTTATCCTAAATAAAACATTATTCCATATGTAGTCAGTGATATTTCAATTTGTGTGGGGGATAAAATATATTATCATTCATGTGGGGGATTGTTGAAATCTCTAAAGAGGTGAATGAAATATATTTAGTCCCACATTGGCAAATAATGGGTTAATGTTGTGTAGAAATATAGGATCCTCATTCTCTTAATTGGCCCTTAGGGTCAGGTAATTTTGTGCGAGAGGGAGGACCTATATCTGATGAACACACACGCGCGCGCGTGCGCCGCCCGCCCGTCCGACCGACCGACCGTACCGAACCGAACCGGGCCGGGCCGGGTTCGGGTTTGGGCTTGGGCTTGGGCCTTGAATAAAACCTTATTTTTGCACTAAAAAACTCTGCAATTTTCAGACGGGTTTTTTGGAATAATGGCGAATACGGGTGCGACCCGTTTGGAATGAGCGGGTGCGACCCGTTACGGTTCAAATGAGCGGACGCGTTCATTTGAATCAGATGGCAACGGTTGCGTTTTTTCAAACGGGTGCGACCCGTTAACGCATCTTTTTGAAAACTATAAATGCTTAATGATTCTGATCAAATCATTTTCACCGAAAAATATTTACAGTTTTCTTCTTCCTCACGCTGTCTCTTCCTGCCATTGATTAATCATCACTGTCGATACGTACTCGCTACAATCTCGAGCAGCATTCTCGTCTGTTGTATCCTGGGAGGCTTCGACTGAAAGTCTTAAGGAAACTGTGAATACAGGCCTCAGGCGAACTCGGTTAGGCTTCAATTCTTTGTGGTTTAACTTTCTCTTTGTATCAGCAATACTGTGTTGTTGTCTGATTTCTGTACTATTTCATAGTAGTACTGTTTGACAGAGATAATACTTCTGTCGCTGAATTGATTTGTGTGCAAATCAATTTGTTTTGATCAGTTTACAGTACTGTTTTTCGTTTGTAACGCTTTAAGTCTGTTGCAAATTAGAAACATTTATATTCTGTTTCAATTTCTGTGTTGCGAATACAGATTATAATAACATTACAGATTATAATAACATCTTAAGACTTTCCCTGTTTTTGACAAAACAGAGATGGCAACAGAGCAAACGACGCTCAAAGCTGGCAATTTGAACAAACCAGAGTTGTTCAAAGGAGAAGGTGATGATTTTCTGACATGGCAGAATCAGATGTTGTTCTATCTCACCACCCTTGGCTTGCAAAAGTATCTTGAAGAAGATGAACCGGTGCCGCCTACACCGGGAAATGCCAAGGATGCACCAAAGCATGATGGTCCGTCTATTGATGCGTGGAGGCATTCGGATTTTTTATGCAGAAACTACATTCTCAACTGCCTAGATAAAGTCTTGTACAAAGTTTTCCAGCCTATAAAGACTGCAAAAGCTCTTTGGAATGCTTTGGCTACAAAGTACAAGACGCAGAATGTGAGTTTGAAAAAGTTCATAGTCGACAAGTTCATGGACTACAAAATGGTGGACTCAAAGTCAGTGACTTCTCAAGTGCAAGAGTTGCAGATTATCATCCATGAGATGGAAGCAGAAGGTCACAAAGTTGGTGAATCATTTCTGGTTGAAGCAATTACCGGAAAGTTGCCACCATCTTGGAGAGACTACCGCAACTACTTGAAGCACAAAAAGAAGGAGATATCCTTACAAGACCTCATCGTCAGATTAAAGATAGAGGCAGATAATCGTGGAGTCACTCAACCTAAAAGTGAAGAGGCGCTTGTTACTGAAGGGTCAAAGAAAAAAGGGCACTTCAACAAAAACAAGAAAAGAAAGGCGCCAGAGGACAAGCAGAATAACCAGAAGAAGTCCAAGAAATTCAATGGTGATTGTTGGGTTTGTGGCAAGACTGGTCATCAAGCAAAAGAGTGCAGACACAAGAAAAAGAAAAATTCGGAAGCAAATGTGGTGGACAACATGGACATCGATGAATCCAATTTTTCAGGAGTTGTGACCGAATGCAACTTGATCCAGAATTCTGCACAATGGTGGTTGGACACGGGTGCTACTAGGCATATGCTCTGATAAGTCCGTCTTTTCAACCTACACCAAATTGGATCAAGATGAGAAACTCTATATGGGAAATTCATCGGTTTCCATGGTTGAAGGCAAAGGAGCAGTCACTCTCAAGTTCACTTCTGGGAAGACTATTCGTCTGAATGATGTCCTTCATGTTCCAGAGATCCGCAAGAATCTCATTTCTGGGTCCATGCTTTCGAAGAAGGGATTCAAGATGGTCTTCGAGTCAGACAAGATGGTTCTGTCCAAGGCAGGAATCTATATAGGAAGGGGTTACTTGTGTGATGGCCTATTTAAGGCAAATGTAGCCGTGATCGGCAATAATATGTATTCTGATAATGCTATGAATAAAAAGGAAGTTTCTTATATCGTTGAGCATGAAACTTTATTATGGCATGATAGATTAGGACATATTAATTTCCGGAAAATGAAAAAACTTGCAAATTTAGAGTTAATTCCTAAATTTCAAGTGGATAAAAACTACAAATGTGAGACATGTGTAGAAGCAAAAATGGTTAAGAAACCATTTCATACTGTTGATAGAAGCACCGAACCACTAGGTTTGGTACATACTGATTTATGTGATTTCAAATCAATACCTACAAGAGGTGGGAAAAAGTATTTTATCACATTTATTGATGATTATACACGATATTGCTACGTATATCTTTTAAACAGTAAAGATGAGGCAATTACATCGTTTATAAAATATAAAGCTGAAGTAGAAAATCAGCTTAATAAGAAGATCAAGATATTGAGATCAGATCGAGGTGGAGAATATGAATCGCCATTTGAACAATTCTGTGCAGAAAATGGAATAATTCATCAAACGACAGCACCATATTCGCCACAACAAAATGGCATAGCCGAGAGGAAAAACAGAACGTTAAAAGATATGATTAATGCAATGCTTTTAACGTCTGGTTTACCGACGAACTTGTGGGGGGAAGCTTTGAATATGTCTAATCACATATTAAACAAAGTTCCTCACAGTAAAACAGGAAAAATTCCATATGAGTTATGGAAAGGACATCTACCAAGCTTCAAATACCTCAAAGTGTGGGGGTGCTTGGCAAAGGTTCCTATCCCACCTCCCAAGAAGGTCAAACTTGGACCAAAAACAGTAGATTGTTATTACTTAGGGCCAGCCCAAAATAGTAGTGCATATAGATTTTTGGTATTCAAGTCTGATATAGATGATATCCATGTAAATACAATCATGGAATCAAGAGATGCTTCATTCTTTGAAGATGTGTTTCCACACAAAAGAAATGAAGGAAATAATGTCCCCAAAAGGACACGAGAAGAATCAAATAGCTCACATGAAGATGAAACTCATCGTGAAGTTGATGAAGTTGAACCAAGAAGAAGCGTAAGGGCCAGAACATCCAAATCATTTGGCTCTGAGTTCCTCACTTACGTACTTGAACATGAACCTCAAACATATAAAGAGGCCATGTCATCTTCTGAATCTTCGTGTTGGAAAGAAGCAATCCAATGTGAGATTGATTCAATTCTAAGTAATAAAACTTGGGAAATTGTTGATATTCCACCTGGAATAAAACCAATTGGCTGCAAATGGATTTTCAAGAAGAAAATGAAAGCAGATGGCTCTATCGACAAATATAAAGCCAGATTAGTAGCCAAAGGATATCGTCAAAAAGAAGGAATAGACTTCTTTGATACATATTCACCTGTTACACGAATAACCTCAATAAGAATGTTAATAGCAATTGCATCCATCTATAATCTAGAAATTCATCAGATGGATGTAAAGACGGCATTCTTGAATGGAGATCTCGATGAGGAAATCTACATGGAGCAACCCGAAGGTTTTATATCCAAGGGAAATGAAAATAAAGTCTGTAAATTGGTAAAATCATTATACGGACTCAAACAAGCTCCAAAACAATGGCACGAAAAATTTGATAGTGTCATGATGCAAAATGATTTTCGTATAAATGAATGTGATAAATGTGTTTATTATAAACAAATTGGACAATCATATGTCATGATTTGCTTATATGTGGACGATATGTTAATTTTTGGTCCTAACATAAAAGTTATAGAGACCATAAAGAAAATGTTGATCAACAATTTCGATATGAAAGATTTAGGAGTTGCAGATGTTATTTTGGGAATCAAAATAATAAGAACCCCTAATGGAATTGAATTATCTCAGTCACATTATGTTGACAAAGTGATTGAAAGATTTCAAGATCTTGGGATTAAAGGAGTAAAAACACCTTTTAATCCATCAGAAGTACTACATAAAAACACTAATGAGAGTGTAATGCAGCTGGAATACTCTCGTGTAATAGGATGTCTAATGTATCTTATGAATTGCACGAGACCAGATATAGCCTATGCAGTAAGTCGACTGAGCAGGTATACAAGTAATCCAGGAAAGGAACACTGGAAAGCACTAATGAGAGTGCTTGGATACTTAAAGAATACCACAAATTATTCTTTGCATTACGGAAAATATCCAGCTGTATTAGAAGGATATAGTGATGCAAACTGGATTGCCGATTCAGAGGAGTCAAAATCCACAAGTGGTTATGTTTTTACTCTAGCAGGAGCAGCAGTATCGTGGAAATCTACTAAGCAAACATGCATAGCTCGATCAACGATGGAATCTGAGTTTATTGCTTTAGATAAAGCAGGCGAAGAAGCAGAATGGCTTCGTCACTTCTTAGAAGATATTCCACTTTGGCCTAAACCTGTAACGGCCATATGTATTCACTGCGACAATCAAGCAGCGCTAAGTAGAGCGAAAAACTTTGTATATAATGGCAAATCTCGACATATTCGAAGACGCCATAACACAGTTAGGCAGTTACTCTCAAATGGAACTATTTCCATAGATTATGTAAGAACAAATGATAACCTAGCGGATCCATTTACAAAAGGGTTATCACGAGAGAAAATTAACTGCGCATCGAGGGGAATGGGTTTAAAAGCCTAAACCAACAAGAGTTATCTTATACGGAAACCTATCCTAGCGACTGGAGATCCCACGGACTAGGATCAATAGGCAAACCAGTTCTGAATAACTCAAGATGTAATGCATTTAACCCTACTCCATTCCTATGGTGCACAATATAAAATGCATGCCTACAGAAGTTTCACAGGTTAAAGCTATGCTTTTTAATGATGACCATATCTTGTAAAATAACAAGTGGGGTATATGTAGGATACTCCTAATGGTAGCGATCACCTATGTTAGTGTGAGCTGGGTCGACTCTATGAGAATATTAAAGGCTTGTATTCTCTATATACACTCGCAGAACCAGAAAAGTGTTTCAGGACCAAAATGAACACAGCCAAGAGATTGGGTGAGAAGGGAAATAATGTTCTGTTAAACTTATTGTCTGGTTATACAAGAACGGCTGACGGTTCAAGATGAAATAATTCACCGATTAGCCAAGTATATCCGATGAGTTTTAACTAAGGAAAGTTCAAAGTGAAATATCTACTTATCCTAAAATTATTCCATATGTAGTCAGTGATATTTCAATTTGTGTGGGGGATAAAATATATTATCATTCATGTGGGGGATTGTTGAAATCTCTAAAGAGGTGAATGAAATATATTTAGTCCCACATTGGCAAATAATGGGTTAATGTTGTGTAGAAATATAGGATCCTCATTCTCTTAATTGGCCCTTAGGGTCAGGTAATTTTGTGCGAGAGGGAGGACCTATATCTGATGAACACACACGCGCGCGCGTGCGCCGCCCGCCCGTCCGACCGACCGACCGTACCGAACCGAACCGGGCCGGGCCGGGTTCGGGTTTGGGCTTGGGCTTGGGCCTTGAATAAAACCTTATTTTTGCACTAAAAAACTCTGCAATTTTCAGACGGGTTTTTTGGAATAATGGCGAATACGTGTGCGACCCGTTTGGAATGAGCGGGTGCGACCCGTTACGGTTCAAATGAGCGGACGCGTTCATTTGAATCAGATGGCAACGGTTGCGTTTTTTCAAACGGGTGCGACCCGTTAACGCATCTTTTTGAAAACTATAAATGCTTAATGATTCTGATCAAATCATTTTCACCGAAAAATATTTACAGTTTTCTTCTTCCTCACGCTGTCTCTTCCTGCCATTGATTAATCATCACTGTCGATACGTACTCGCTACAATCTCGAGCAGCATTCTCGTCTGTTGTATCCTGGGAGGCTTCGACTGAAAGTCTTAAGGAAACTGTGAATACAGGCCTCAGGCGAACTCGGTTAGGCTTCAATTCTTTGTGGTTTAACTTTCTCTTTGTATCAGCAATACTGTGTTGTTGTCTGATTTCTGTACTATTTCATAGTAGTACTGTTTGACAGAGATAATACTTCTGTCGCTGAATTGATTTGTGTGCAAATCAATTTGTTTTGATCAGTTTACAGTACTGTTTTTCGTTTGTAACGCTTTAAGTCTGTTGCAAATTAGAAACATTTATATTCTGTTTCAATTTCTGTGTTGCGAATACAGATTATAATAACAACACTCCATAACATGATAACTAGCATCAACAAATGGTACGTTCAAACAAAAATAGTAAACTCTTCACACCCAGTACTACTAAATTCCCTTCATCCATGGATATATTTCCTAGATATGGACACTTCTATTTATTGATAAATTTGTCTACTGCTATCTAATAGTAACTTTTAGTCTGACAAACTTTCCTAACTAGAAAATAATCCTAGACAACTTTCTACTAGAGCATTTCCTCAGAAGTAATTCTACAAGCGACGTAATTAAAAAGGGCTCTAATAGCTCGTCATAATTGATTTCAGGAAATAGAAACCAGAAACAACACATCTCATATTTAATGAAGTTTATACAACCATTTAAGTTGGATACATGATTGTTTCTGTACGAGTTTCTTACATGTTCACTGTTGAAAATGTTATATAAAACTTAAGTCAGGGCTTTGGGGTAATTTAGAACCGTATATATGCCCAGCTGGTTTGTTTATGTCTTCCAATAGATTGGCCATGTCAGTATCAAGGAAACAAGCCACGTATATAAACAAATTATGTTAGTGTGATGAGATTTATGACCTTATGATATTTTTGCTCCTGTAAATTTCAAGATACAGCATACCCTGTTCAGATTATCTATATACAAGAAAGCATGGACACAAACTATGTCCTACCCCAAAATCCAATATTGCCCAATCTAAAACGAATATATGGTAAATAAGAAACAATTTGTACGTGCAGATATTAAAAACAAGAGAAAATTGCCCCATCCTTCTTTCATTTTTGTTTGGCATTGGATCCTTGCTGCACATAAACAGAAGTGGTAATCGCTTGCATTTGTGCTTCTTAATAATTAGTCCTGTTAATTTACAAGTCAATACTGTTAATAATTAGCTGCTTGCATTGGTATAGATTTTTCACTTTTTTTTTCCTTTGGACCTTATGCTCTAAGTTATTGATGTCTACTGCTTGATTTTCCATTTTATTTGTTTGGTTGCAGTGCATTATATTGATGGAAGTTTTGAAATATTACTATTGTTTACAACTGAGTTGCGTTAGATATGAATAAGTTCCATTTACTATGTTTGGTTTGCAGTGCGTACATTGTTCCCTATAACACTCCACTTGCTATTGTCGGTCCTCTTAAGGTACTATTGTTTCCATTACTTTGCTTGGGCAATTTTCATGGCACATTTTTTGTTCCGCAATGTTTGTTTTTTGAAAGTGAATATGGTAATGTGCAAATACACTATTTAAAGTGATATTTTTAGCAATGAACATGGCAGACTTTTTAAGTCATAAGCCTTTTATTTACTGATTTTGAAAATCAGTGAATTGTTGCTTTTGATTTTTATGTAAAAAGTAAAATGATTAAGCGATTTTATGTTAATTTGGGCAAGTTGTTACAAACAACAATTGTTATTTATTATGGTCTACTTAGTTTGGTTTTTTATTTATTTTTTATTTCTTTTTTATACATCTCAAAAATTAGAAACTCTGAATGCCCACATGTCTGTTGTATTTTATTGAATAATAATAACAAGGGTTTGTATAAAATAATTGTGAATACCACAGAGCTAAAATGAATTGACCCTAATATATTGTTGGTGCTTTTATCTGGCGAAATCGTATAATGCTACTGGTAAAAGAGCTGAAGCATATGCCTTATTTTGTCATGCTTGTTCGCTCGCCGATAATGCTCTACAGAAACTTAGGATGACTGATCATCAAAACTAGGTATAATTGAACCCGTTTTGATATATTTTCTTTTACAACAACCTCATTCTCTGACCAAAATTTCCCATCTAATTCTGTACATTCTCTAAATGATGACTAAAGTAATGGTTTGACAATAAAATTACCATTAAATGATTGATAAACATGATCCTAAATTCTATATTTGTAGGTTATGATAAAATATACGAAGACTCTCAGATAATTACAGATCAAATAGTTGTGTTGAACACGCAATGGAAAACATGGAAGAAAAATATATTCCTGGAAGCTTTCTATAGTGGTCTCCGCCATGTCACTTACCTCAAAAGCTAAGAAGGTAGTTGCATTTTCCTTTTGTTACGATTTCAGATCTTGATGGTTTTTTTCTAAAGGTTCTATTTGCATAATCTCGATATTTTTTCAATAGATAAGTAATAATAACAAGGGTGTTGGTGACATATTTAAAAGAATAATATTAAGTGTTACTTTTTCAATCAAGTCTAGATTCGTCCATGCCGAATTCACGAATTGACGACCAACACTACTAGCTCAGTAAATATACTGACGAACTTAAACATATGCCAACATGTAGTATGCTATATACTATCTAACAGTGCTAGATACCGTATAAGTATTCAATTTAAAAAATATATAAAAACAAATAAACACAATAGACAAACCTTACAAGAACACTACTTTTGCTATGTCTTGCAACTATAACATTAAATTTGTTTAAAGGAGTAGGTAATTTTTTCTTCTCAAAACTAAGTACCAATAAAATGAGCTCCTACATTCATATTTATGTTAGGGATATGAATAGTATCTGGAATCTCTCAACAAAATAACGAAACTGAGCACATTTTCTTAACCTACTTAATCTGCACCTTCCATCACAGATTCGCCTATATTGAGATATAAACTGCTTTTGCTATGTTTTGCAACTATAACATTAATTTTTTTTAAAGGAGTAGGTAATTTTTTCTTCTCAAAACTAAGTATCAATAAAATGAGCTCCTACATTCATATTTATGTTAGGGATATGAATAGTATCTGGAATCTCTCAACAAAATAACGAAACTGAGCACATTTTCTTAACCTACTTAATCTGCGCCTTCCATCACAGATTCACCTATGTTGAGATATAAATGCTATTTTTCACACATAGACATGAACTTCATGCAACTCACTGACCAGAACCTTATTTGCTTCCAAAATATCATAAAACAATACTAAAATAACACAAGACCAGACGTGTTAAAATTGAATGTAGGAGCTCATTTTATGATATTTACTGTTAATTGTTATGTGCTATTAAGCATAATTATTAAGTGCAATGCATTATTTACTGTGGTTTTAAATGTTAATTGCTATTTCCTAGTAAAAGTGGAAAAGGGGAAAAATAGCATATTTACTGTTGGAATTAACATTCCAAACAGTAAACTTGTAAGGTTATTTACAACAATTACAAACAAGATATTGTTTTCCTTTTTTTGTGGGTTTGTTTAAAGCCGGTTTATTTTATTTTCTTTTTAGATTTTTTGTGTCTAAGTTAATGTGACTTTGCATTAGTCATGTGCATGTGTTAAAACATAACATATGGTGTTGTACAGGTAATGAGCAATGGAATATTCAAAAGCCCGGTTCATAGAGTGGTTGCGACTTGCAAGCTCACAACAAAGGCTATCTCGGGCTATGTTCTATGCACATGAAAATGATAGTAAAGGTCTTCCTAAGCCTATTTTTTGAAAAATTTAGTATTTTTAGAACCTTATTAATTGGCTGAAAGTTTGATTAGAAAAGACATGTTAGAAACATATAAACTTTGGGTTCTTGATTCACGTCTTGATCAATTCTTAAAAGATAGTCCTTTTTCTTCTCATTGCACAATTTGTACGGTTATAAATTATTTGATGCATGGAATCGCTATCTTCTTTACATTATCTTTCGAACTTTGTTTTAGAGGCATTTTATGTGGAGTAGTTGAGCTGAATAACTTCAGTTGGTCAAGCTTCATAATTGTAGTGTGTTGTTGTAATTAATTTATATTTGATCAAATTGTTGCACTTCCAGGTATATTATATTTGATTGTAGTGTTCTGCTGCAACACTTATATTTGATTGTGCTATGAATTTGTGTTGTTTTATTTGATTGTATTCAAATTTGTATATTTATGTTGTGGTAAGCCTAAAAGGCTAATATTTTTTTTATATATAAAAAACAAAACAAATTTGCATCTGTTGTAGTGACAAAACAGATGCAAATGCACTGAAGAGCAAAACTGCCATAAACAATTTGCATCTGCTGTAGTAATAAAACGGATGCAAATACATAGAGAATTCGCATCTGCTTCTGGTTATAACAGATACAAATGCATTGAAGAGTAAAATTGACATAAACAATTTGCATCTTATGTAATAACGAAACAGACGCAAATATGAATACCATTCGCGTCTGTTTCTGGATATGTCGAACGCAAATATGAATATTTGGGTCGGTTATAAATCAAAAGCAAATTTTGTTTAAAATTTGCGTCCATCTCATTTGCATCTGCTGTGGATTAGATGCAAATGGTACAAAAAGAAGGAGGCAAATACTCTGTTATGTAGTAGTGCTTATCGACCTTCGGGGTTGGAAGTTCAGGTCGAATTGACTCAGCTCAATATTCCATTTGAGCAACCTTCCTGATGCTTCTGGCCTTTGCAGGACTTGCTTAAGAAGGTGATCAGTATAAACAGTAATGGGGTGATCCTGAAAGTAGTGACGAAGCTTCCTAGATGCAATCAGCAAACTGTACGCAAGCTTTTCTATTTTTGGGTAATTCCGTTCTGCGGCTGCCAATTTCTTACTCACATAGTACACCGGTCTTTGCACCTTATCCTCCTCTCTTACCAAAGCCGAACTGATTGCGTGGGATGACACTGCCAAGTACACAAATAAATCTTCGTGATCAACAGGCTTAGACAGTATCGGGGGTCTTTCCAGATGATTCAACAGATTTTGGAATGCTTTTATACAATCAGGAGTCCATTTAAAGTTGCACTTGCCTCACTTTATTAGCTCGAAAAACGGAATGTATTTATCTGTAGCTTTTGAGATAAATCTGCTGAGCGCTGCCACTTTTCCAGCAAGGCTTTGCACATCTTTAATCTGCTTTGGTTCTTGAATATTTCGGATTGCTGTAATTTGATCTGGATTGATCTCAATTCCGCGCGACCTGACAATGAACCCTAGGAATTTTCCGGATGCTACTCCAAATGAACATTTCAAAGGATTCAGTTTCATCCCATACTTTCGGAGAATTTTAAACATCTCTGCTAAATCGTTAGTATGATCGAATGACTATCTGGATTTTACCAACATATCGTCGACGTATACCTCCATCGTTTTCCCGATTTGGTTGTAGAACATCCTATTCACCAATCGCTGATATGTAGCGCCGACATTTTTCAAACCGAAAGGCATCACCACATAGCAGTATAATCCCAAATCCGTAATGAAAATGGTATGCTCTTTATCTGGGACATGCATGGGGATCTGATTGTACCCCGAGTATGCATCCATAAAAGAAAGAAGTTCATGACCCGTGGTTGAATCTACCAACTGATCGATTCTAAGCAAGGGGAAGCTATCCTTCGGATAGGCCTTGTTTAGATCTGAGAAGTCGATGCACATACGCCACTTTCTATTGGCCTTCTTTACCAACACCGGGTTTGAAATCCAGTCAGGGTATGTTGAATCTTTAATAAATCCGTTATTCCTCAGTTTTTCGACTTCTTCCTTCAAGGCGGCAGACCTTTCTGGACCGAGCATTCGCCTTTTCTACTTGACAGGAGGATGTTTTAGGTTAATGCTTAACGAATGACTCATAATCGAGGGAGATATTCCATACATGTTCACATGGGTCTAGGCGAATACATCCAAGTTAGCTTTCAAGAAATTTGTTAATTCTTTGGCTCGAACAGGATCCAACTGGGATCCAATCTTCAGGACCTTCTCTGGGACACTATCATCGATTGGTACATCCACAGTTGCTTCATTGGGAGTCGCCATTCTGCCCCCAGGCTCTTCATCCTCTCTGGGATCTATGTCCTCGGGCAACTCTCTGGGCGACCCTCCCGGAGGTATTTTCTTTAGTTGCTATGACGATTCCTCCCTCGGAGGGGAAGAACCACCTTTTGCTTCTACATATTTCCCTTTGCGGAGCAGCTTTAACTCTGCAATGTAGCATGCTCGGGCAACAACTTGATCTCATCTAACTATACCCACACCGGCATCCGTTGGGAACTTCAACAATAAGCACCAGGGTGCGATACAGGCCCTGAATTTGGCTAAAGCCGGTCGGCCTAAGAAAGCATTGTACGGCGATTCAATATCCAGGACCACGAAGGAGAGGATCCTCACTCTATGGCGTTCTTCTTCCCCAAGGGTTACCGATAATTCCACGTATCCTATTGGAGCGGTCGAGGCCCCGTTAAATCCACGTATCCAACCCTCGCATGGTTTCAAGTCCTTCGGCTCGAGTTTCATTTGGTCGAATGTTTTCTTGAACAGAATGTTGACTGAACTCCCGTTATCTACCAAGACTTTATGAACTATAGCTGGGCCGATGGTGACGGTAATCACCAATGGGTCTTTAGTTGGGGACTGTACTCCAATACTCTCTCGCTCGTGAAATATGACGTCATCGGACATCGTCTTTTGTTGCTTAACCGGAGCGTTGTCCTCGGGGTTGCTACATTCCCCCACTTCGAAATGTTGTTTAGCTGCATTTACGTATTAATCCATAGCTCTGAAACTATGCCTTGCCAGGTGAAGTCCACCAACTATGGTATTGATAACGATATTTTTTCCTTTTTGTTGAGCCATCGGTTTGGCAGCAGGTTGGCTTTGGTTCGGGGCTTGTACGGCTTGCCCCTTGTCCCTAGGAGTCACCTTATACTCATCAAGCTTCCCTTCTCGGAGCAGCCTTTCAACCATGTCTCTCAAGTGACGACACTCGTTTGTGGAATGACCATGGATCTGATGAAAAAGACAGAATTTCCCAGTTTCATGCTCTTTCTCTATAGAATCTCTTGGAGGAGGCCTTTTGTACTGGAGGACATTATATGTATCCAGGAAGATGTTTTCCAACGTATCATTTAACGGTGTGAAGATATCAAACGGTCTGGGCCGGGATCTCCTCTGAGAGTCATTTCCTCGATTTCTTTTCCGATTATTGTTATTACTATTCCCCGATTGGCGACCGCTGCCTTGATTCTTGTTCCCGACGTTAACTTCAACTTTTCCTAAGCTATCTCCCGTTTGCTTGATGGCCACATTGCTTTGGATATCTTCCTTATCAATCGCCTTTCTTTTCCGATTAGCGTATATCCCCTCCCGATGCAGGCAAACATTGGCTTTTTCATAAAATATTTCTCTGGTCGGGGGTGGCTTGCCGGCCAGATATCTCCCAAACTCGGTATCTTTGTCGACACCATCGATCAAGGCCATTAACACAGTTTGCTCATGTGGATCTCTGACTTCTGTGATAGCCAAGTTGAAACGATCCAAATATGACCTCAGGCTTTCATCCGGTCGTTGTTTAATAAGGGATAGCTCAATTACATTCTTAGACCTCTGGGCATGAAGACGAAATTGGTTCACGAATCTCTCACTCAATTCCCTGAAGCTGGATATTGATCGTGTTGGCAAGCGGGTAAACCACAACAATGCCACATCTTCCAGAAATACAGGGAATGCTTTACATTTTACCGCGTCTGTAGCTGTAGTGGCATTCATTGACCAGGAGTATCACGTTAGATGCTGGATTGGGTCAGTCATGCTCGCATAACGATTCATAGTTGGCATACTGAAGCGCCTCGGAAATGTAACATCCAGTATGTCATCAGTAAAAGGCATATGACTGCGATCTATGCCCCAATCTTCGTTCCTCTGTCCACGGCTATCTACCATGACTTGCCTAATCATCGCTTCAACCTCTGCATGGGTCAGGGTAGATTCGGGATCAGCACTTCTTGCCCGATGACCTCCTCCAGCATTTCTTTGACATGTTGTTACAAAGTCTGGGCCCTGAGCAGAACTCCCTTGCCCCATGTTGCCGCGGTCGATCACGTGACGAGCAGGAGGCACGCCATTCCTCAGTGGTAGGGCGGGCTCATTTAAGTTGCGGTTACTAGTTCCCTGATTAAGTGCCTCTTCTTCTCGAGATGGAAGTGACCAAAACCGAGGCTGCTCTATGTTCTCGGCCCTATCTAATGGGGGCTATCATCGTTCCTTCGAGGCTCTTCAGACGACGATGTACGTTCCAGGGATAAAGGGTAAGCTGGAGGTGGCGAAACCTGTCTTTGAATATCATCAATTCATCTGCCTAGGGCAGTAATATTCTGATGCAGCAACAAGCTCTCCTGCCTCTGAGCGGCCAATTCATCAGTTTCCCTATCCAATGCTTCAAGTATTCGAGTCAGATATCCTTCGGTAACTGGGGCAAAAGGGTCGAACTGGTCATCTTCTCTTATACGCAAGGAACTTGAACCGGGTCGAGAAGAAGTTCCAGCACGAGCGTAATGAGCCATAATTTCCTTCCCTAGTCAGGTAGTAGTCTGATTGTCAATTCAGATCATGGTCCTCCTAGGCTGGTGGCTCGTGGTACCCTCCTGGTGTCGGTTTGTGGTAGTTCCCTGGGATCGGATCGCGGAAGGGTTAGTAGGGGGATGGCGACGTTATATTGGGATCTAGTCGTGACACCCTCAGCTGCTCGGGTTGCCACGCCTTCATTGGATCGGATCGCCCCCTCCTCTCCGCGATCCGGGGACAGAATTTCGACCTGTTCATGCACGCTTTCTTCAATCGCTTCGTTCGCTTGGGAAGCTCGTACTTCCTTAGACTTCTTTCCTTCCATGATATTTGAACTTCGCTGAAACCTTCAAAGATCGAAACAGCGGGTTTTGGACTGTTTTATTTGGACTTGAATATCCAAACAATAGAGCAACAATCCAACGCGCCGAGACTGCGATTCTCAGCGAAAGCACCAAAATGTTATATCCAAAATTGGCTCCAACACCCAAGTTGTTCAATTATGCAGAGATTAATATCAGAAAAAAATGCAAGGAAAGCAGGAAAGACACGAGATTTATAGTGGTTCGGCGTCAACGAGCCTACGTCCACTTTATATCTTCGATTATACTTAAAATTCGAGTACAATCAATGATTTATCTCTCAACCTCATGTTGGTTCACTCAGTGAATTCAAGACAACTCTAAACAGGAATAATAGAGATATGATAATGGTGGAATCAGAACTCCGAATTGCCAAAAAGACCTGAAAAATGCCAAGTGTTGGGCTATTTATAGGTGACATTTGCAGGCAGATCGTGGTCATACGTGGCACAAATCCCAAGGATCTTGGACTGGTTAATGGCTTGATGAAGAATTTGGCAGTTATGGGCAGGTGTCGCAAGATCCTTCATTTTCGGATCATGAATGACTTAGTCGTTATCTTCATCTGAGCTTATGGGGTTGGATCGTGAAGAGGCAGAGGGGATGGATCAGATCGTTCTACTGTGAATGGATCGGATCGTTCTGCTGTGAATGGATCGGGTCGTGGTCATGGGGGGCGATCGCGAACCGTGGAGGATGAAACTTCATGAACAAGGCTTCGTATTAGACTTGTGTTCGAATCTTGGTGGCTTGGTCCAAAAGCTAGCCAACAGATATGCCGGTCGGGTCCAGGCAGACTTCCACCACTAATGCAACCTAACCTCGTGTCATAAGTACAATTACGATTCCTAACTGTAATTACTAGACATTCCTTTATTAATTAATTAATCAATTAATTAAACCTTTCACTTTATAGGTGTTAATGACCACTCAACCCAATAATTTGAATTATATGTCCAAAAATGTTCATATTCTAATTACGCCATTATTAACCCTTTTCCCCCCGTTCCTTAACTAGCGCCCTCACAAAATTGGCAGCATGCTTAGGCTAGATAACTGCCTAGACATAAATGAGAAAAAGGGAAAATAATAGGAGTGTAACAAAAGTGACTGTTTAACAAAACTTGGCATAGGCATATACTATCATGGTGATGAGGTGAACATACATACATACTAGCATGGACATGTAATTAACATCATAACAAGATGGATATACAATTGGTGAAATTGTGGCAGTCAATTGATTCTAACATAACTACGATTTCTCAATAACCATAGTGGGATCTAAATTAGCAGTTTAGATGTCCAGTTGGTTTAGATCTAACATGATAAACATAAGGTGATAAATTAGATCACATAATTCAAATCAAAAAGTTAAAATAGATCTAACACCATTAGGATGACATAATAGCATTTATAGATCTAAATATGGATTCACATGTCCAATTTACAACATATCTAAGTTGATCACAATATGACAGGTGAAAGGTGATTTACATAAAGAATTAGATCTAACCAATGGTTTAACTGTTCAGATTAACAGATTTACATTAACCATAATATAGTTACAAATCAAGATCCACAAGGCGACATAATAGAATAACCACAATTGAATTATATCCAGAGAAGTAGATCTATCATGACATAGTATAAAGTTTAACAATAGCATGAATTCATAGTTTACAACATGTCCAATTCACGGTCTTTCATAATTTACTTTTATTTATTTATACCTAAAAATAACCAACTCACTGTGTTTGGATTGTCAAGATGATAGAAAAGAAGTTGGTGTTGAATCTATGCTTGAATCTCAGAATTTGATTTGCATAACTGATAGTTGTTTGAAGAAAACAGATCTATTTCAGTTCGCACACCAACATCATTTGGCTCCCATGATTTCCAATGAAGAAATAGGAGAATTGGACACATATATATAGTTGCAGAACCCTCTGAAACTGACTGCCACCTTATCCCTAAGGGTGTCGACACCCCTGTCGATGGGTCGACCCATAGGTCGACACCCCTTAAGGGGGTGACCCATATGTCGACACCCCTTAAGGGGGTCGACCCCGGTGTCGACACCCCTCTAGGGGGGTCGACCCCCTAGAGCGGGAAATTTGCCGCCTTGACGAATTTTTGTTTTTTGAACTGTTCTGAATAGGGTCTGACTCATATTTGACTCATATGTGACTCATATGTGTATATATGTTCTTTCTACGCGTACACAAACTTAAAACCCTCATAACTTCTTCATACAGTGTTCTTTTTACGCAAACCAAAGGTCTACCTTGACCAAAATTTCAAGATGGACGCAATGGCGTAGTCCGTTTTCCTTAATTTTGAATATCAAATAAATTATTATTTAATTTATCCTCTTTTAGTGTCGTTAAAAATTCGGGGTGTTACATGAACTATGGGCATATGTACCACTCATTAAACTGCAACAGGGCACACTCCATTCTCGCTGGCGTTTGGATCCGAGGATTCCAGTAGAGGTGGAAGTTCTAACTCATAGAAGAATCCACTTCAACCAAGAAGAGAATGAGAAATTACAACTTGAAGCACTTGACTTGCTTGAGGAAAAAAGAAGAGAAGTAGAACTCAGAGTCATTTCACATCGGAGAAGGATAGCACGTCATTTTAATGCCAAAGTGAAATGGAGAACCTTCCAAGTTGGGGACCTTGTCCTGAAAAGAATCATGATTGAGACTGGAGTATTCGGACCCAACTGGGAGGGGCCGCATATGATAAGACAAAAATTCTCAGATGGCACATTCAAATTGAAAACGATGGATGGGATCCAGCTTCCAGGGGCATGGAATTACTTAGTCACAATGAATAACAGGTTTACAAATCACCTCTGCGGAGGTACGAAAAACAAGACCTCTTCTGGGGCATATGTTCAAATCAAATCTCCAAAGGGCCTGGATTGCCAAGCTAGCGAGAAATATGATTGAATATTTTAAAAATATAAGACCTCTCAAGCAGGGGCATAGTGACAAAGATTCTTCTTCACTAAAGCATGAACTTTCTCGATAAAATTGGAAACCCTCTGTCTCATAAGCAAGTCAGAAGATTCCAAACAAAATCGGTTGCAAGAATCATGCCCAACCTTTAAAGTTCGTGACGAATTTTGGTATGGGGGCATTACCACCACATTAAAGGAAAAATCAATAATGCTTGCTTGAACATACCACAAACTCGTCATAACTTTACATTGAATTTGGTACCTACAAGGGTTATTTTGACCAATAGAGTTGAATCTTGAAATGGCTACGGCATACTCAGAAACTTCGGTGTTGTGATAAGCACAAAAGTGGTTACCCACAAGAAAGAAGTCTTGGGTATTGCCCCAGTAAAAACTAAGGAGATTTAACAAAGTTGGTCGAATACACCTAGCCAGTAATGATTTGTAGTTACAACTAGGAAGCCAAGTTAAAATAATAAATGACTTGTAGCGTAAAAGTATGTGTTGTGAGCATAAAAAGAAAGGAGGCGTAAAATGCAAAATAATAAAGTACGACAAAGCCAAAGTAAGAGCTTAAAGTACAACAAGCAGAACACATTTTCATCATAGCAACACAAGACCAAATTGTAGAACCACAAGTCAAGTCAGAGAAGCATGAATCTAATACTGAAGTTTCAGATATATAGTATCATAAAGCAATAAGCGAGGACCGGCACCCTCATATACAACCGGTCTGAACACAACATACAAAAAGAATAGTAGTCGATAAGCAAAATGAGCTGGTACCGAGCACTACTACTTCTTCCTGTCACCTGACCTTAGAGCGGGCTTGTTGAGGGAATGAGGGTGAGTCTCTGCCACATCGCTTGGATTTTCTTGAGAAGATAAAGTGATAGCTTTTGTATCCTAGATCGCATGCTTCTTCTTCTTCTTGTTCTTCTTAGATGATGAGGACTTGACAACTTTCTTTCCTTTACCCTTTATGACATCTTTCGGGCATTCATCTGTTCCTATGGCCTCAGGATCATCACTAAAAATGTAACCGGCATCTTCTAGGTCGGAGAGCGCACTGATTTTAGCATCTTGTAATCCAGGAACTATAAAACAAGTAAGGATGTATCGCTAGGGGGAGGGGGATTGATAAAGGAAGCAAGGGGAATAGCCATCAGGGGTGAGTCTATTATAGCGACTTCAAATGTCGTAGCTTTGCCTATAGCGAGAGAAGACAGGGGTGAAATTAAACTAGATTATGGAAACAATGAGCATAAGAGGCAAGAGACCCAGATGAATCAAAAATGGATTCTAAGTATGACATGGTATAGTCAATTTTGATTTTACCTGCATCTGGAAGGTTTTCCTGGACATCTCTTTGCTCCATCCTCTAGTTGTCTATGTTTTCGTGATCACCTTCATCGTTCCCATCATGTTCCTTTGTAATGTTCTCCGTAACAATATGCACTTTAGTACCTACATCTTTCTCTATTAAAGTAACGGGAATAGTCACATAGATCTATGAGCTAGAAGCCTCAATAGTCGCAGAATCGATGAGAGGAGAAATGTTAGTTAGACTCTGAACCTTCTCCTCAGAGATACTAGCCCTGTCATTCTCCAACTAGACTTTTCTCTCAGCTAGAGCCTTCTTGGATCTAATCCAAAAGTTCATTGATAAGATCTTCCTCGCTACGATCATCACCCATGATCTCAAGTATTTGTTCCCAAACAAGTGCTGAAGTGGTTGAAAAGGTATCTCCCAAGTAGTGCAAACTTCCGCGACTCATGACACTGTAAACATAAAACTGAAAGATGTCATCCCCAGCCTTGTCCATAGCCTTTTGGTGAGTTTCTTTAGCAATTTTCTTATATGTCTCAAGAGATTCAACCTTGGTTAATAAAGTGCGATTGGAGGCTATCAAGGAATCAATAGTTGCTCTAAGTTGAGTAGCCTCCTTCCTATATTGTGTGGAGAAGTCTTTTTTTACAGACATTGTAGCTTTGGCATTGCTTTTGGCAGGAAGAGCTTCCTTTTCATTCTGCTTGGCAGCTTCAATTTCTTCTCTGAGCTTATTATTCCCGATATCCAATCCCTTAAGTTCCGCAATTCTTTTATTAAGAGAAGCGATGGTGGCATCACGAGAATCTAAAACCTCCTTCCACTTAGCTTTATCACTCTCCAAAGCTGTGATCTTACCGTGATTAATATCATTGCGCTTTTGAAGATCGTAACCAAATTTGTTCCATCTGCGCTGCTTCTTTCGAGCATTGTCCCTGATAATACTCATCTTCGTGTCAAGTTGGCTCTTAGCATTGTCGAGTTGAGTATGCATTTGCCTTATCATGGCATCTACTTCGTCTGCCATGTCATCAACATCAGTCGAATTTACACCACGATCAAACATAAGCCCTTTCAAATTCCAATCTAGGAATCATTCTGAGAGAGAAGCGCTTGGTGGTTCGGGTTCGTAATGAGGCTTATAAATGATCGAATGGATTTCAGCAGGAGATCTAGGGGGACCGGTAGATGGAACCGATCGGGGTTTAATGGGAAGCTCATCCAATTGAGTGTGAGCCGCCTTTCACTTGATCATCTCTTCCTCGCTTCTCTCTGCTGCCCTCCTCATCAGGAGTATCTTCCCTAAGCCAAGCACGACTTCTTCTTTCCTTGTAACAACCCGTAAATTTTAAACGGGACAAAAGAGATAATTAAAGAATAATTAATTATAAAAAAAAAGAATTAAATGAATTGGGTTACACCATTGCGTTCGTCTCAGAATTCTGAGATAGAGTCCGAGTTTGCGTAAAATGGATAATGTTTGAAGGAGATATGGACGAACGAAGTTAAGCAGAAAAACCAGAAACAGGCCAGAATGCACTGGCGCACTTGTGAAGTGCGCCAGTACAAGAATGCACTGGCGCACTTGTGAAGTGCGCCAGTACAAAATTGCACTGGCAACCCTGCCAAGTGCGCCCATACCGAGGGTCGTCCAGCACAACATTCTGGAGTGTTCTGTGATGACGTGTCTTTTTCTGATTTGCTGGATGACCTGTCTTCGAGCTATGTGGCTCTGGTTACTCCTAGACTAACCTAAAGGCTAGAATTAATCCTAGACATCTATATATACGTAGCTCAACCTAAACCTTAACATCATAACCCTAAAATTATGTTGTCGTCATGATGTTCTTCTACAAGCTAGCCTAGCCTCCTTCATCTTCTCCAAACTAGAAAATTGAATCCAAACTAGTAATCGATTAGAAGAACTTCAAATCAAATGTCTACATCAAAGGATAGCGAAAAAAATTCAGAAATCAGATCCTAGAATACAAGATCCATCCTTTTTCTGTAAGTTTAGTTATTATATAGATTTAAACATCTAATAGAAATCGTGACTGTAATAATCGGATCTAGAACGATGCCTAATTCTGATTCGTGCCTATCCTTTTGTCAAATCTGAATTGCTTATGCCTATGAGACTATTGGGATTGATGTAATGGCACATATCATACCTACGAGACTGTTGTGACTGACATAATAAAACCTATCATGCCTATGAGACTGTTGGATGAACATAATAGAACCTATCGTGCCTATGAAACTGTTGTGACTGACATAATAAAAACTATCATGCCTATGAGACTGTTGGATTGACATAATAGATCCTATCATGCCTATGAGACTATTGTGATTGATATGATGGAACCTATCATGTTGTACATCCTATGCCTATGAGACTATCACGATTAAAATAATAGGACTTATCATGTTGTACATAAAAATTAGTGATTCTCTTAAGTCCAATTCTATCCAATCTTTATACATATGGTGTAAATTGCTTAGCTCGTCTACCCATATTGTTAATGTACAACATTGAAACAAGATTCTTGAATTGGGTGCATCTTTACATGCCTATTTTTCCTTATGTCCATTCTTATACCCCTTCTCTATTTTTTTCCCTTTTTACTTGCTTTTGTGAATACTAAGTTCATTTGGAACTTAGATTGAATCTCGTTGTACGTGCGATTATAACGTGGGGAAAATAGGGTATAATTTAATTGAGTAAATTTTGGGCATAACATTGGAATGTGGCATAAACTTGTATTGGCTAGACTTGTGGAAAATTCGACACATATATTTGGACATTTATGACAAATATGTAAATTGGCTAAAGATGTACATGCCTAACCCGAGGTTAGATTGAGTTGCGGTGTAAGACTGCCTAGAACCGCCCGGCACATCCAGCAACCGCTACAATATAGATCTAATGTGAGATGTTAGCACATTTAAGCCCAAAAACCCGAGATTAGATTGAGTTGTGGTGTAAGGTTGCCCGTAACCGCCCAGCACATCCAGCGACCGCAACAATATAGATCTAATGTGAGAGGTTGGTGCTTTAATGAATAAATTAAAGCTAAGAAACAGACAGGCTAAGAATGGTAGGGTTAAGTTAATCAAAGAAACACATAACCAATAAAAATAACATGGCAAGTGGTAGGGTTAAGTAACATAAGAGGGCAACACTTAACCAATGTAACATGACAAGTGGTAGGGTTAAGTAACACAAGAGGGCAACACTTAACCAATGTAACATGACAAGTGGTAGGGTTAAGTAACACAAGAGGGCAACACTTAACCAATGTAACATGACAGGTGGTAGGGTTAAGTTAACACTTAACCAATGAACGAGTGAGGTTAAGTTAATGGGAAACACTTAACCAATATAACATGATGAACGAGTGGGGTTAAGTTAATGGGAAACACTTAACCAATATAATATGATGAATGAACAAGGTTAATTTAATAGAAAACACTTAACCAATTATAGCATGATGAATTAGAAGGGCTAAGTTAATAAGAAACACTTAACCCACATGACATGGCGTGTGGATGGGTTAAGTTAACTTGAATGGATGGATAACACTTAGCCAATTTGGGGGGGTATATGAATAGACCCTAGAAAACCCTAGCAATGGGGACCTATTTCAGTAGTAACCCACATAGATGTATCACGGTACCTTGAAACTAGGCAGGGTGGGGCACGATTACTGGGCTGATTATAAGCGATCAAAATAGCGGCAGGGGGTGCAGCAGTGTAGTTCCGACGGAGTATGGGCGTGCACGTGCTCCGGAGTGGAAAATCAGGCACTGGGCATCAGTAGTACACACTGTGCATCTAGAATTTGTGTCAGGTTGCTATCATAGGGATTGATACACCTTATGGTGGGATCGGCAAAGGGTGTCTACACGCAAAAGAGGGCCGATTGACACAGACACAAGGAAAGTTAATACAAGTAAGGAGCAGATCGATAGGGTAGTAAGGGTAAATCTAACATCTTCATGGCAATTAGGCTGGTTGAGGTAAGATCCTCATTCTAGATGTACACATGAAGGCTACCACTGTTGCGGGGTTGGGATCACTTTATTTTATAACACAAGATACTAGTTGTGACACTAGTAGGGGATACAGGTCCTTTTTCATAGGATACAAGTTGGGACACTAGTAGGGAGTACGAATCGTTCTATAAAATACACTAGTTAGGATGCTAGTTGGGTGGTGCAGAGAAAATAGGAAATCAGAGAAAGAACCGAGGCGCATTCAGTGTATCTTACCTTGTCTAACGATCATCATTTGTTGTCTTGCTATGCTTATTATCATGGTTATGGTCTAGTATCCAGTTTATTCATGTCATGATCCTTTTACCTGTTTACATGCTGAATAATCACTGGACTTACCAGGATTTATGTCTGACTCTGTTTTGTTTCGCTCTCTTTTCTTCCGTTCTCCCCCCAGGTTCACAGAGAGGGAATATTACCACTTAGCTCAGTTTTCTTTCCAAGCTCGAAGATAGACGATGTATTGCTTTGGACTCTCTTTTCCATTGCTATGGCTGGCTCATGCTTTATTGGGGAATATCATTGTCATTGTATGCTTCTTTATTTCGTTAAACAAGACAGATGCTTTGTTGTAATGGGTAAGGGTGTTTTGGTGTTGGAAAACAGTCTTTGTACAAGCTGTTTTACCAAGCTACTGTTTTATCAATAAAGTAAAGTTTTATTTATTTTCCGCTATTTAAATTTTGTCTATTTTGTAATTTATCTATTCGATACACTCATGAACCTCTACTGAAGTTAATGCATTCCCTTTGTGAGTGAGCTTAACGGAGGTGGGGTGTTACACGTGGTATCAGAGCTGAAGGTTACCAGAACAGATAAAAGATTTTGAAAACAGTTTTCAAAAGTATTATTTTCAAAAACATGTTTTAAAGAAGCATTTTTCAAGAGAAAAATATTGTTTTTAAAAGGCATATTCCCCAAAGCCATATGCACTATCTTTTGATTCTCTATTTAAATCTCTTCTTCCTTTCTTTTCGCCATCGTTTCGTAGGCATACGGCACATGTCGGGGGCGAAGTAATGCCCAACCTCCATCTGTAGCCGTAGTAATTTCACTTGCGGCTAATCTTCTTTCAAGCTTTGTAGGTTGCCGTGCGATAGAGGTAGTATCGAGAAACTTATCAACAAGCTACACAAGGATAGTAAGGATAAGAAGCTTGTTGATATGGCTTAATCCACGCAGAAGGAGAAAGGTGAAAAGAAAGAGGCCAAAGTGGAAGAATCACAAATAAGGGATTGGAATATAAGAAGGGTGGAAGAAATAATAGATCCCGCGACAAGAGGAAGTGTCTTTTCTATGGTATAGTGGGTCATTTAATTGTAAGAAGAAGAAGACAGTGGTTGTTTTTAGTATGGTGTAGCAGGGCATCTTATCAAGGATTGCCGAAGGACAAGGGCAAAGGACATAATCTTCTAGCAGGCAATTACATGCTATCACTGCTAGTGTACCTAAGTGAGGTAGGAACGTTTTTGTTGAAAGTTTAGTTTTCTTCTCAATCATCCCGTTAGAACTTTGTTTGATTCTGGTGCTTCACATTCTTTTATGTCTGCTTCCATAGTTGAGTCTCTGCACCTTAGTACTTGAAGATCCCATTATTGTCTCAAATCCAATTGATGGTTCGGCTCATTTAATTGTGATTTGCTTGGATTTGGGAATGTCTATAATAAGCGTTGAGTTTAGATATAATGCTTATGTTTTTGGTTTCATGGGCTATGGGTTGATTCTAGGGATGGATTGGTTATCCAGTAATGGTGTCATTCTCAATTGTGAAAGGAGGGTAGTTAGACTTTTGACTTGCCTCGGTAATACCCTCGAAATCTAATGTAACCCTATGGGTTCTGTCATGCTTAGTTACCTAGAATCTCTTGATGCATCTATTGATAATTTGCAATTCGTTCAAGTAGCCTTTGATGGATTGAAGGGTTTACTCCCAAAACAGAAATAGATTTCCGCATATACTTGGTGGATAACACCAAACCATTGCATTACCCGTACGACACATGGCTCCTAGGGAGAGGAAGGAGCTCAGCGAGCAAATTAAAAAGTTGCTTAAAAAGGGGTTCATAAGGCGGAGTATTTCTGAATGGGTTGCTCCCATAGTGTTCGCAACCAAAGCGGATTTTTCACTTCGCCTATGCGTGGATTATAGAGAATCAAGCTGACTAAGAAAAATAGGCACCCACTACCAAGAATAGATGATTTGTTTGACCAGTTTGTAGTTGTGTCTATTTTCTCCCAACTAGAATTGGTTATAGGGTTTCATCAGCTGAGGACGGTATAGACAAGACTGCTTTCAGGACCCCTGACGGTTTCTTTAAGTGGCTCGTCATGCCTTTCGGTTGGATGAATGCACCCGCTTATTTTGTTGACTTGATGAATAGGGTGTTTAGGGAGTTCCTTAATAAGTTTATAGTATTCTTCATGGACGATATCTTGATTTTCTCAAAGAATGAGGAAGAACATGCTTTGCATTTAAGAGAAGTCATGGATACGCTTCGAGCACATCAACTTAAGGTGAAGTTCTCCAAAATGTCATTTTTGGAGAGAAGAAGTAAGGTTCCTAGGACATGTGGCGTCTAAAGAAGGGATAGCAGTAGATCCTGCAAAAGTAGTTGCGGTGCAAGACTGGAAGGTCCCAAGGAATGCAACGGAAATAAGAAGCTTTCTTGGACTAGTGGGCTAATATAGGAAGTTCATTAAGGACTTTGCGAAGGTATTAGCCCCACTTACTGGATTAACGAAGAAGAATCTATCCTTTGATCGGGATATTGATTGTGATCTTGCTTTCCAACGATCGAAGAGGGCTCTTACAACGGCCCCAGTTTTGACTTTTACCTTACGGTAGTAAAAGGTTTACGATATACATGGATGCATGCGGCACGGGACTAGGCGCCATTTTGATGTGAAAAGGAAGGGTAAGGTCGTAGCGAATGCCTTAAGAAGAAAAAGGTTGACTTCAAGTCCTCTTTATGTGAAAAGGAAAAGTTAAGAATACATACCAACCCTTGATTTTAAAACCTTCAGTTAAGTTATTAGTTGGCATCGCTAGGAGTAAGACCTATGCTTTTAGATCAAATAGGGACTTCACAAAGAAAAGACTCTCAGATAGTTGATGCAATGGATAAGTTAAGTAGAGAAGAGACCTCTAATCACCTTAATAAATACACTTGGTAACATGGTTAGCATCTGTTTATTTTCAAGAGATAGTTCTTCCACATGGAATACCCTCTAGTGAATTTTGAAGAACCTTTTAGGAAATATTAGCATGACACAACAGAAGTTGTAGTCCCGAGTATTCTAGAAAGAGAAGAGGTGGAACGAGAGGCGACAATGTAATGAGTTCCAACTCATATTTTGGAAACAGAAATTAAGAAGCTATGCAATTGTAAAGTTAAGACAGTCAGAGCACAATGGGGTGAAGCTCAAGAAGATACGACTTAGAAGGCTGAAGACTAGATATGCGCATCATACCCTTTTTGAGGGTATACCCTTGATCTCTCTTTTCCTGTAAAGTTTATTTGCATGTTAGTCTTTATCTTTTAAGTATATCCTCTTGGTCCTATCATCGATCCTTAGGTAGAAGCCAATGGATGTAAACATGTGTTTGAGACATGTTATGCTTGGTGGATGCAAGTGGATGTAAGTGTTTGCTAGTGGTTGCTCGTGGGTGCATATACACACACATTAGGCACTAGATCGGCTCCGTCACTTCCATATTGCATATGCACGAGAGGATTTTTATGTATATGGATTGACACTAGATGTGTTATCATATGGATGTTGCATTTGAATGTATGGTTGTGCACTCATATAGAAATGATATGTAGCAATAGGGTTCTTTTGCATACATAATGGATGCATGGCACTATCATGAATTGCATTAAGGAGGTCAACTGAATTAGTAGACCGCCTGATTTTGCATTAGATAAGGACATATACATACACTATGCATATGTTCATGAAAGCATTAGAAACCTATTTAAGGACAATGGATGCCTTTGATTGAATGGTTGAGTAGATGGCTGTTGGATGGTAGGATACACAATCTTCCTGGCTTGAAGATTTCGGGGATGAAATCCTTTAAGTGGGGGGAATGTAACACCCCGTAATTTTAAAACGGGACATAAGAGATAATTAAAGAATAATTAATTATTAAAATAAGAATTATATGAAATGGGTTATGCCATTGCGTTCGTCTTAGAATTCTGCTGGAAATTGAGTCTGATTTTGCGTAAAACGGATAACGTACGAAGGAGATATGGACAAACGAAGTTAAGCGGAAAAACCAGAAATATGCCAGAATGCACGGGCGCACTTGTGAAGTGCGCCAGTACAAAATTGCACTAGCGCACCTGCCAAGTGCACCCATACCGAGGGCCGTCTAGCACAGCATTCTGGAGTGTTTTGTGATGACGTGTCTTTTTCTGATTTGTTGGATGACCTGTCTTCGAGCTGTGTGGCTCTGGTTACTCCTAGACTAACCTAAAGGCTAGAATTAATCCTAGACATCTATATATACGTAGCTCAACCTAAACCTTAACATCATAACCCTAAAATTATGGTGTCGTCATGATGTTCTTCTACAAGCTAGCCTAGCCTCCTTCATCTTCTCCAAACTAGAAAATCAAATCCAAACTAGTAATCGATTAGAAGAACTTCAAATCAAACGTCTACATCAAAGGATAGCTTAACAAATTCAGAAATCAGATCCCAGAATACAAGATCCATCCTTTTTCTGTAAGTTCAGTTATTATTTACATTAAACATCTAATATAAATCATGACTGTAATAATCGGATCTAGAACAATGCCTAATTCTGATTCGTGCCTATCCTTTTGTCAATTATGAATTGCTTATGGCTATGAGACTATTGGGACTGATGTAATGACACCTATTATACCTATGAGACTATTGCGACTGACATAATAAAACCTATCATGCCTATGAGACTGTTATTGACATAATAGAACCTATCATGCCTATGAAACTGTTGTGACTGACATAATAAAACCTATCATGCCTATGAGACTATTGGGTTGACATAATTGAACTTATTATGCCTATGAGACTGTTGTGACTGATATGATGGAACCTATCGTGTTGTACATCCTATGCCTATGAGAATATCGCGATTAAAATAATGGGACTTATCATGTTATAAATAAAAATTAGTGATTCTCATAAGTCCAATTCTATCCAATCTTTATAACTATGGTGTAAATTGCTTAGCTTGTCTACCCATATTGTTAATGTACAACATTGAAACATGATTCTTGAATTGGGTACATCTTTACATGCCTATTTTTCCTTATGTCAATTCTTATGCCCCTTCTCTATTTTTCCACTTTTTACTTGCTTTTGTGAATAGTAAGATCATTCGGAACTTAGATTGAATCTCGTTGTACGTGCGATTATAACGCGGGGAAAATTAGTTATAATTTAATTGAGTAAATTTTGGGCATAGCATGGGAATGTGGCTTAAACTTGTATTGGCTAGACTTGTGGAAGATTCGACACATAGATTTGGACACTTATGACAAATATGTAAATTGGCTAAAGATGAACATGCCAAACCCGATGTTAGATTGAGTTGCGGTGTAAGACTGCCCGGAACCGCCCGATAAATCCAGCGACCGCTACAATATAGATCTAATGTGAGAGGTTAGCTCATTTAAGCCCAAAAACCCGAGGTTAGATTGAGTTTCAGTGTAAGGTTGCCCGGAACCGCTTGGCACATCCAGCGACCAAAACAATATAGATCTAATGTGAGAGGTTGGTGCTTTAATGAATAAATTAAAGCTAAGAAACAGACAGGCTAAGAATGGTAGGGTTAAGTTAATCAAAGAAACACTTAACCAATATGACATGATGTGTGATAGGGTTAAGTAACACAAGAAGGCAACACTTAGCCAATGTAACATGACAAGTGGTAGGGTTAAGTAACACAAGAGGGCAACACTTAGCCAATTTAACATGACAAGTGGTAGGGTTAAGTAACACAAGAGGGCAATACTTAACCAATGTAACATGACAAGTGGTAGGGCTAAGTAACACAAGAGGGCAACACTTAACCAATGTAACATGACAAGTGATAGGGTTAAGTAACACAAGAGGGCAACAATTAACCAATGTAACATGACAAGTGGTAGGGTTAAGTTAACACTTAACCAATGAACGAGTGGGGTTTAGTCAATGGGAAACACTTAACCATTATAACATGATGAACGAGTGGGGTTAAGTTATTGGGAAACACTTAACCAATATAATATGATGAATGGACAGGGTTAAGTTAATAGAAATCACTTAACCAATTACAACATGATGAATGAGAAGGGTTAAGTTAATAAGAAACACTTAACCGACATGACATGGCGTGTGGATGGGTTAAGTTAACTTGAATGGATGGATAACACTTACCCAATTTGGGGGGTATATGAATAGACCCTAGAAAACCCTAGTAACGTGGACCCATTTCAGCAGTAACCCACATAGATGTATCACGGTACCATAAAACTAGGTTGGGTGGGGCACGATTACTGGGTTGATTATAAGTGGTCAAAATAGCGGTAGGGGGTGCAGTAGTGTAGTTCCTATGGAGTATGGGCGTGCACATGCTCCAGAGTGGAAAAGCAGGCACTGGGCATCAGTAGTATACACTGTGCATCTAGAATTTGTGTCGAGTTGCTATCATAGGGATTGATACACCTTATGGTGGGACCAGCACAGGGTATATACACGCAAGAGAGGGCCGATTGACACAGACATATGGAAAGTTAATACAAGTAGGGAGCCGATCGATAGGGTAGTAAGGGTGCATCTAATATCTTCATAGCAATTAGGCGGGTTGAGGTAAGATCCTCATACTAGATTTACACCTTAAGGCTACCACAATTGTGGGGTAGGGATCACCTTATTTTATAACACATGATACTAGTTGGGATACTAGTAGGGGATACAGATCCTTTTTCACAGGATACTAGTTGGGACACTAGTAGGGAATACGAATCGTTCTATAAAAGACACAAGTTAGGATGCTAGTTGGGTGGTGCAGAGAAAATAGGAAATCGGAGAAAGAACCAAAGCGCATTCAGTGTATCTTACCTTGTCTAACGATCATCATTTGTTGTCTTGCTATGCTTATTATCATGGTTATGGTCTGGTGTCCAGTTTATTCATGTCATGATCCTTTTACCTGTTTACATGCTGAATAATCACTGGACGTACCAGGCTTTATGTCTAACTTTGTTTTGTTTCGCTCTCTTTTCTTCCGTTCCCCCCTCTCCTGGTTCACAGGGAGGGAATATTACCACTTAGCTCAGTTTTCTTTCCAAGCTCGAAGATAGACGATGTATTGCTTTGGAATCTCTTTTCCACTGCTATGCTGGCTCATGCTTTGTTGGGGAATATCATTGTCGTTTTGTGCTTCTTAAGACATATGCTTTGCTGTAATGGGTAAGGGTGTTTTGGTGTTGGAAAACAATCTTTGTACAAGCTTTTTTACCAAGCTGTTGTTTTATCAATAAAGTAAAGTTTTATTTATTTTCCGTTGTTTAAATTTTGTCTGTTTTGTAATTTATCTGTTCGATACACTCACGATGCTCCACTGAAGTTAACGCATTCCCTTTGTGAGTGACCTTAAGGGAGGTGGGGTGTTACATTCCTCATCCTCTTCCTCTTGTATCTTCCGTCTTTGCTCTTCAGTCAAATCTGGTTCTGATACATGCGAAGGCTTGTGAGAAGACTTCGAAGGAGGAGGAGGGCGATGTTGTTTATAATGATGCGATGGCTGTGAGGGATCAGATTGTAATAGATACTTTGGATTGAGTGCTTTGCTTTTCCTCTTGAAATCTGACGAACGTTTCCTATGCATATCTGAAACTGGAAAAATATAGAAGCGGAATTTCAGTACTTGAATTATAAATTACTGGGGCAAATTGTAAAAGCTGTAAAGGAGTTTTAAATAATATGCTTATTAAACGCGTTTTCTAAAGCGTTGTTATGCGATGAACTAGTTCTTTTAGTTGGATCTAGGGAAATTCCTAGAGATGTGAGATATTTTCCTAGCCGAGTAGTGGATGCATCCCTTGTTCCGCTTTCTATGGTTTGAGGATCAAGAGGCTGGGTAATGATATCGCTCTGGCTAAGGTACTTTGCAAAGTGGAGATCACCAAAATCATCAAATGTATCTGTGGAACCTTGCTCTGTTTCATTTTGAAAAAGAGGGTCGTCAGCCATCGTCTCAGTATTTGGATCAATCTCTAGTTTGGTTTAACCTCCTCCAACATTTTCAGTTTCATGTGCAAAATCTAAAGTGTTTTCTTCTCTGTTAGTCTGCTCAGACTCCATCTTTGATTAAGGGTTCTAAGAAGCATCTTCTTTTTCAACCGGTTCAGTTGGTATCAGAAGCCCCTTGCACTCACGTTGGTCAAAGGTTTCATACTTATTCGAAGTCATTATTGATGGAAATATATTACCACCAACAGGCTCCGAACACTTTTTTAAAGAAGGATCACTAGTTGGGTCTTGATCGATAATTTGGTTCTGAGTTTCATTACCGCTGCCGGAAGTACTAATGTCCGGTTCTGCGGGATTAGGTTTAGGAGTTGGAGGCCTAGCTTTAGAAGAAAACTTCCTCAAAGGATGGAGTAATTCATATTGATGGAGAGTTGCTTCGGTAACTAGAACTTTCCTACTTTTCCTAGCCTCATCGACTGCTTTCAAGGTTTCAAATATGACCTTGAGTGGAGCAGATGCCTTGTTATCCTTAATTGGAGCTGGGACAACTGAAGTTAAAGGGAAAAAGTTAAAAATGGCCTGTTATTTAAGTAAAGTGAATTAAAACTGCCCACATAATGTGTTTAGCTCCTTCTATCCAATTCCCGCGAAAGGTTTCAGGACAACGGACGAAGAAAAACTGATTAAATACCGCGAAACACTTTCTGGTAGAAAGGTTATAAGTTTGCGATTCCTTTCACCCTCAACATGTACGATATATGAGGTATCTTTCCTTTTTCTAAATGAGCAAAGATAGCAAATTTCTGTAAAAGTCGGTTCACGCTTCTTAACTTGCATAAAAAGGATGTAAAGTCCTAATAAGATAGTGTAACCATTCAGGTGAAGTTGGAAAGGACAAATGACTAAATGATTCAGGGTTGTTTCTATAAAAGGATTAAAAATAGGAATGCCATTGCCTCCTAGCATATAACGGTTCACGGTTACATATCCCGCAGGGGGTGATCCACGGACATGCCCTTGTCTGGCAGAATAGCATCCGTAATAGAGATGCCAAATTGACTACATAACTATTCAAAATGTTCCTTGTCAAGCGTGGTAGAATGTCTTTCTGCCAGCGGGCTACTAAGTGGAACAGGATTTGGAAAAGGTTGAGGGGCTGCAACTTCCATAGAAGTATCAACTAAAGAGCAGACGATGTCCCTTTAGTATAAGCACATGTTTTCTACCTAGTGGTCATTCTATAAAAACAACCTTGACTATAAATGAATCACAGACAGGAAACAAGTTCATATTCATGCATTTTGAGAACCTACACCATGAAGAAGTACAAAGATTAAAGGTTTATATTCATGTGTGAAAGATTTGGGTCGTCCGAGATCCTCTAAGGTTTAGATCATTCTGCGGGCCTAGTTTGTTCTGCAGTTCAAGATGTTGGGTTTGCGACCAGACCGTTTGAATCATCCGAGAAAACACAAGAACTTAGGTTGTTATAACTACTTAAAGAAATTGGGTCGTTTCAGTGAATTAATGCGTTAAGTTGCGATAGTGAACTAAGACTTGGATTGTTCTAGCGGCCTAAGTTTTAAATCATCATAACAACCTAGACTATATTTTCTTCAACAACCTAAAGTATAAGTTTGGAATAATGACCTAGAATCTAGCATACCAAGATTTGGGTTCGCAAGAACTCCCAGCTATTTCATGGTCTAAAGCCCAGATTCATCATAGCGACCTAGAGACAAAGAGCCTAGATGACCTATTGTCTATGTATTGTGCGATGTAAAAACCTCTGAATGATTAAAATGATTGGAGGTCTAAGTTTTGGTGACTTGTATCATTCCAATTAGTTGGGATCTTAAGCCGCTTTAATTACTTAAGGCTTTGGATCGTTCGTTGATAATTAGGGATTTTGGGCAATGATAACAACCTAAAACTTAGCTTTCTTTGGCGACCTAAGTCTTGGCTCTTAATAGTGACCTAAAACCTGACCCATAACTAATTCACGATCTAAACATAAAGTCCTTATAGCGACCTAATAATGATTTTCCTTATAACAACCTAAAACTTGAAGCATGCAAGGATATAGCTACACAAAGCATTCAATGGAAAAATTAGACAGAATCATATGTGAATTTCAAGAAGGCGTTGATCAGATTGCACAAACATGTCATTTCTTTCAAACGCACTCAAAGTTACATCGCAAGAAAACTGATCCATCCATAAACATCTCATTCAATCAATAATCCAAAAGACTGATTCAGAATTCAAAATCGTGATCAAACAAGAAAAGAGAAACAAAAGTAAACCTGAATCCAATCTAAGAGTATATGTGGTGATTGCAATCGTGTACTTCGAATTCCAACGGATTGATCTTTGAATAAGTTGGACCAATACTTGAGATTGCTGGGTGAAGAGAAATTGACTAGCGTTGCTTCTGGATTCAAGCACAGTTGGATGATTTTTAGATGGCTGCTATTAAGGAGCTTCCGAGCTTTCAATGGAAGAAATTTGAGTGCTCAGTGGCCTAAAATGGTATAAAAAGGAGACAGTGAAATGGACAAAACCTAAAAGGCCCATCGCGACCTAATTGCACCGTGAAGATCAACGAGCTAACACTTGAGAATAAGATGCGGACTAAAAGCCCACGAATGACCCAAAACATGAAGACCCATGATGACTCTAAGCTTAAAGCGATCCAAATGTCGCATATGAAAGTTTACGACCTAACTTTGTTAAGATTGACTAAGTCGAGGCTCATATGATTTTCAATACATACAAACTTCGAGGGGCAAATGTTAAATCATAAAATATGACTTAGAAGCAAAAAACATAGTTAGGTCGCATTTATTAGAGGATGTTGGGTCGTGAGTCATTAGCTTGCAAAGGAGAGCATATTTAAATCGTCTGTTACTTCAGACTGTTCAAGGGATTTAGGTCATCGGGCATCTCTAGATCGTCCCGCTTCTTAGACCGCCAAGCTCCTTAGTTCGTCCTGCAAGTCTTAGGTCATGCCGCCATAATACACAAGAGTTTTGGACTGCTCCATCTTACTCTAACCCGTCCCATGAAGACTTGGGTCGCTCCACTTTGTTTCAGCTCGTTTCGCTCTGCTTTAACTCGCGTCGCTATAACACTTGAAGGTTCTAAGCTGCTCCATGAGATCTGGGTCATCCTGCACTGTCTTGGCTTGCTCCGCCTTGTTTTAGCATGTTCCACGTTGGTTTGAAGCATTTAGGTCGCCCCGACGGCCTAAGGAGGTTCAAGATAATTGCCAGACTGCCACCTGGCCTGAATCTCACCTATAAGTACCCCCCTCATTCCTTCATTAAGAAGGACCGAATTCTAGGACCCCGAAGGGCTGCCTAATTATTTCCTAAACATTTCTAAGTGATTTCCAACTCTCCTAACACCTCCAATTGAAGATCAAACATGAATTTCATCATGAAATCAACCGAAAGTAATCAAGCTTCTTAGAGACCAAAGATTCTCCACCATACTCCTTGCATGTTGTGGAATTCGCTTATTTCTCCGCTGATTTGTGTTGATCAAAGTGATGATATTGTGTGATGAACAATATGAATGTACTTCTGAGTGATCCTAGACTTGTAACTGTTGAATTGATAATGGAAATTGCTATTAAAGTGGATGTAGATCTTCCTTAAGATTGAACCACTATAAAATTTGTGTCTTTTTACTTTTTGTTGTGATTGTGGCCTCTTTTCTTACCGATTGGTGAATTGCAATTTTCGCACCTTTGGTGTTGAAATCTAATTTGGATTTTAGCATAGTGTAGCTCCTTATGTACATGGTTCGTATTCAGCTTCTGGGTCACAATTGGTTATTGACAAGTGGAATAGAGATAATGTTTTTAGAAAATGACAATGGAAGATGAAAGCGGTTCTTAGGCGGAATCGGGTACATCGGGTGGTGTTTGATACACATTTATTGCCGACGGACATCTCAGATGTGGATAGAGAGGAAATGGAAGAGTAGGCATTCACTACACTTCAACTTGCTATGGGAGAATGTTATCTTTAAAATTAGCGGTGAGACGACTGCTAAGGATATATGGGATAAATTGGAGGGGTTGTATATGAAGAAGTCACTCACAAATCAATTGATTTTGTTGCGAAATTTATTTAGCTACAAGATGAAGGAAGGAACATCACTAAAGGCACACCTGAATTTGTTTGATGATTTGCTAATGAAGATGAAGACGGTATATTTGAAGGTTGAGGAAGACCTGAAGGTGATGATATTATTGTGTTCTTTGCCAGACCATTATATGAGTTTCTTATATAGTTTGATCTATGCCCGAATATATTGACTCTTGATGATGTCAAGATATGTCTACTTAGTGAGGAACTATGAGATCAGATGAAGGAGCTGAGTGATGAAAGTAGTGGTGCAGGCAATTGTCATGGTTTGTTTGTGGAAAAGGAGAAATATGAGAAGGGAAACCGGGGGCGCTCTATGTCTAGACAGCCCGGTTGGAGAGGAAACTTAAAAGAAAGAAATATCAAGTGCTTCATATGTAAGAAACCTGGTCATTGGAAGCATGAATTTCCGGACAAGGGGAAAAGGAAGAAGGAAGTAGCATCTTCATCGGTTGCGGTGGAGAGAGGTCTTAATGAGGGAGAAGTAGTTGTTTTATCGGCTGTAGCATCAGATATTTCAAGCAACGAATAAGCGCTTGATTCAGAGGCTTCATATCACATGACATCAAATAGGAATTGTTTTTCTTTTTATGCAAATAAAGAAGGAAATTCAATTGTTATGGAAATGGTGTTTTTTGTAAGTCAGAAGTCATTTGTTTCAAGTGAATTTGAATGTCTGATGGAGTGGTTCGTTGAAACACCCCACCTCCGCTAGGGTCACTCTCAAAGGGAATGCCCTAATTTTGGTGGAGGTTTATAAGTATAAGTCACAGATACACAAGACAGATATAAGAACACATATTTTTGAATAGCGGAAAACAACAGCAACTTTTATTTCATCAAAATACATGTTACACCAACCATGCCATAATTGTCTTACAATACTTCCAAAAACATTACATTTTCATAACTGTCTTGATTTCATTATTTAAAGAAGCATAAAAACATAAGTAAACTGCATAAGTCCCATAATTGCTGTCCAAAGCCATAGTCCAAAACGAAAGAGATCCAAGCAATACATTCTTTCTCTTCAAGCTGGATGTAAAAACTGGTCAAGCTGCGGTATTCCCTCCCTGTGGACCTGGGGGGAACGAAAGAAAAGAAGACGAAAGAAAAGTAGAGTCAGACATAAAGCCTGAGTAAGTCTAGGACTATTCAGTCTATGAATAAAGAAATGAGCATGATAAGTATAAACTGGAAATGGGAAAGCACTATAAGCTAAGTTAAGTTGTCTAGAGTCGAATGTACTATCGTACCCCATATTAATCTCTGTACCCATACAAACTAGTTCCCAACAGGCACCCCATAATCAGGGTGAAGTGATCCATTTCTGATGATCGGCTCCTACTCGCATGGTTACATGTGTCTTACGGCCCCCGTTGTTGTAGTTACCTATGCTGGTCCCACCATGGGGTGTATCAAGTCCCATGGTGGCGGCCCGACACAATTCTAGAATGCACAGTATACTACTGGTGCCCAGTGCCTAATTTTTCTGCGCTGGAGTGTGTGCACGCCTGCACCCTGTTAGAACCTACACTGCTGCACCACCGCCGTCGATTTGACCTCTTACAGTCAGCCAGTAATCGTGCCCCACCCTGCCTAGTTCAGGGTATCCTGATACACCTTGTAGGGTTACTGCTGAAAAGGGTCCACCGCTACTAGGTTTTCTATTTCTAGCCAACATGCTAAGTTGGTTAAGTGTTTTGTAAACCTAACCCCCAATCAGTCTGTAAAGTTTAGCATGTTCAATTTGATTAAGTATTAATTCAATTTACTTAATCCTATCAATCCTGACTCAGCCTTAATTGTCTTATTAAAGCCTCGACCTCTCACATTAGACAGGTATTGTTGTGACTGCTTGTTGCCGGTTGGTTCCGGGCAGTCTTACGTCACAACTCAGTCTAACCTCGGGTCTTTATTAGGCTCAGTGTTTAACTACCCACATTGGATAGGTATTGTTGTGACTACTGGTCAGCCGGACGGTTCCGGGCAGGTTTACATCACAACTCAATCCAACCTCGGGTTAAACACATCGTATTTTCTAAGTTTACATATTTTGTCTCTTTTCTTTTTATATGTAAATATTTGCAGCCCATTATTCAAATTCATCTTTATTGGGTAAAGCTAATTTATACCCCTTAGATGCTCTCAAGGTCGTTGGCATGCGTCAAACATGCCAACACATATGTTTTATATTTTAACCCAAACGTCATTGCCCCCGTTTTATACGTTCGCTACAATATAACATATGTTGGGTTTAACATTTAAACCCAACTTAGCCACATGAAAAAGGGGAGGCTTAGAACATGGTGTTTATATATTCTAAGTAACATCAAAAGGGGAGTGTGAACGCATGAACTTGCAACATAACGATCTAATTAACATAAATTAGGCACTTGTGAACTTGCATTGTAATAACATATAATCATGACATAAAACATACCTAAACATGAATCATGGTTTTTAATCTATTCATGTAAACTTGCAATTGAAATGTAAATCTAACTTAATTATGTGTCGCATATATTATCATATGATTTTGATAACAGTATAGGCCTAAAACATATTTTGTTTGGGCATAAAGTCAAACATAAACTAGCCATGTTCGTAAAGTCAACACAAGTTCACAAAGGTGCTTACTTTTGTTACTAACACAAAAGTATGGTTTTACACTTGAATCATAATGCCAATTCCAACATAACTTCATATGAATCATAATACTCAAATGGATCCAATTACACTAAGATGACCATAAAATTATACATCATGTTGGCATAATAGTAAATCATATGCTTGCATGAATCTCAACTTTGTTGAAATAAACTATCACAAACATATAGTCGTTACTTTCAACATGAAACATATACTTGCAATTATCCAATAGGTGTTGTAATAAACTACCGCAAACATATAGTCGTTAACTTTCAACATGAGTCATATACTTGCAAATATCCAATAGGTCTAACATCATTATACCACAACATCCCAAATCCATTCATAATTAGAATCATAGCAACATACAATTATGAATTATCATCATCACAAATTAAGTACAATTCCATTTCTCATTTTACACAAATCAAAACACAATTATTCATTCATATCGGAATAGCACTCTACTTACAACGTATGACGAATCTTCAATTCAGGTTTCTGAATTCTGAATTTGGAGATGCTATCCTTTGTTGTAGGCGTTGTTTTGATTTAGTTGTCGTTGCTTTATGCTTTTGAATTGTCTCCTAATCGTCTCTCAATTTTGACGGCTACTCCTAGTCTCTCCTCAGCAGCATGACGGTCTCATTCTCATTTTTATTTGTATGAATTAGGTGGAGTCTTAGGTCCTTTTTATAGAGTTTGTGAATTGATTAGGACCGTCGATGGAGCTTGGATTAATATTAGCCGTTCGTTTGAAGGAGAGACCAATCAGGAGCTGACACCTAGCCCTAGTGATAAGGCAAGGCTCAGAAATTTGGCCAAGCACAGACCAGGCCAGCCAGGAGGGGCTGGGTTCGACCTGGCTCAGGGGCCAGGTCGACTCCCCAGTCGACCGCCAGGTCGACTGCATAGTCGACCTGGGTGCCCCAGGTCGACTACCCAGTCGACCTGGGTGCCTTGGGCGGGAAAATTCCCGCCCTGCCCAATCTGGCCCGATTTTTGAAATTTGAATTGGTTTTCTGAGCTGTTTCTGTCTGTTTGAATTTTAAACTGAATTCTGAAACTTCCGGAGGCCATATCTCCCTCATACGGAGTCCGTTTTACGCAAACTCGGACTCTATCTCAAGCAGAATTCCGAGATGAACGCAATGGCATATCCCGTTTCCCTTAATTCTTTGATTTGAAATTAGTTATACTTTAATTTGTGAATTTCACTGTTATAGAATACACGGGGTGTTACATTCGTACTCTCACTAATGTGCGCTAAGTTCTGGGACTATGGATATCATTTATCTCTTTGGAACAGCTGGATTCTTTTGGTTGCAAGATCACTATTGAAACTTATAGCTTGAGGGTTTCTTAGGGTGTGCTTGTGGTCATGAACGGTGCTAGGACTCATTGTGTTTATTTTCTTTAAGGAGTGACCGTAGAAGGTGAACCTTGCATTCATTTTGATAGTTCTTGTGGTTTGGATGCGACATGGTTGTGACATTTGAGTTTAGGTCATGTCTCGAAGAAGAGTTTGGATGTTCTTCGTAGAAGAGAGACGATTGATGGTGAGAGTTTCAACCAATCGGTGTTTTACGAGGAATGTGTCATGGGGAAGCAAATTAGAGTATCATTGGGCAAAGGGAAACATGATTCAAGAGGGATACTTGAGTATGTGCACATAGGTGTTTGGGGACCAAAACCAGTAACTTATTTGGAGGGAGTAAGATATTATATTTCTATTATTGATGATTTTTTTAGGAAATTTTGGGTGTATGTAATGAAGACTAAATTGGAGGCATTTGCAAGGTTCACAGAATGGAAGGCACATGTTGGAATGAGAGTGGAAATACTTTGAAGGTTCTTAGGTCGGACAATAGCAGGAAGTATGTTTTCGAAGAATTTTTGAAATTTTGCAAGCATCATGGCATTCGAAGATATTTTACTACACCTAGTGACCCACAATCTGATGGAGTAACAGAAAGAATGAACCGAACACTACTGGAGAAAGATCGATGCTTGAGATTGACATCAGGTTTGTCTAAGGGATTTTGGGATGAAGCTTTGTCAACTGCAATGCATATTATTAATTGAATTCCATGCTTGGCTATTGATAATAAAATTTTGAAGGAAGTGTGGAAGGAAAAGAGCATTGACTTGAGTTATCTTCGTGTATTTGGCAGTCCAATTTATGTGCACAATTCGGGAAGCGATATTCTAGGGTCTTTTGCTTGGCTATACGGACGAAGTTAAAAGCTATTGGATTTGGAATCCAAAAACGAATAAGGTTGCAAATTCTCATCATGTTACTTTTGATGAGTCATCTATGTTCGAGGAGAATGAGGGCTCACCGATGTTCCGGATTTGTTTCATGTTGAATCAAAGGAGAGGGAAGTTATTCTCATGTTCAAACCTAGAGAGAGTAGAGTAGTTGGAGATGCTTGCAAGGGGAATGTGGTTGATGATACATCACATAGTCCATAGGGTTCCTCTAGTAGTGTTCGTGATGTGCACGATTCTAGAGAAGATTCAGTTCAAGGTGGAGCTGAAGGAAGACCGGAGGATGGAATTGCTACTCGGGTTGGTCATCGTCCTATAAGGCCACCCGAAAGATATTGTGATTGGGACTATCTTAGATTTTGTGAGAATTTGGACGGTGCTCTTCATGTAGTCCAAGATGAGCTGATGGACCTTTAGGACTTCATGAGTTTGAGTAATAGCTCGAAATGGATTTGCGCCATGGAGGAAGAGATGCAATCATTGAAAAGAACCAGACTTGGGAGTTGGTTCTGCTTAAAGTAAACCGTGCTACTGGGTGCAAATGTATATACAAGGTGAAAGATGTTGGAAGATACAAAGCTAGGCTAGTGGCTAAGGGTTTTGCACAGAGGAAGGGGAAGGAGTATGATGAGATCTTCGCACCGATTGTGAGGCATACTTCTACCCGGATATTACTTTCTATTGTTGCTATTCAAGACTTGGAGCTAGAGCAACTTGATATGAAACCGCCTTATTGAATAGTGACTTGGATGAAGACATATACATAGAGCAACCAGAAGGGTTTGTTGTAGATGGTAATTCAAAATTGGATTGCAAGTTGAAGAAATCACTATATGGTTTGAAGCAATGACCAAGACAATAGTACAAGAGATTTGATCATTTTATGCTTGAAAGTGGCTTTGAGAGAAGCATCAAGGATGCTTGTGTTTATTTCAAGAAGTTGAAAAATGGTTGTTGGGTGTATTTACTCCTGTATGTTGATGATATGCTCATTGGTTTTAAGGACAAGGAAGAAACAACCAAGTTGAAATTGAGGTTAAAAAGCGAAATTCGAAATGAATGACCATAGCGAATCAAAGAAGATTTTAGGCATGGAAATCGAGAGGGATCGAAATCTTTTTGAGTTGAAATTGACTCAAAAGGAATACATTAGAAAAGTGCTTTGCCGGTTTAGCATGGAGAATGCAAAGGCGTCAAATACACCTTTTCCTTTGCATGTAAAGCTTTCGAATAAGGGATCAACTATCGAGGAAAAAGACAAGGCTTATATGGAAAAGGTTCCGTATGCTAGTTTGGTTGGTAGTTTGATGTATGTCATGGTGTGTACAAGGCCCAATATTGCAAATCCCATCGGGATGGTTAGTCGGTATATGGCTACTCCGAGGAAATCGCATTGGGAAGTAGTGAAACTTATCTTGAGATACTTGAAAGGTACAATATCTTATGGTCTTGTTTATGGGGGTAGTGTGTAGAAGAATTACATGTTGGTTGGTTACTGTGATTCGGACTACGCTGGCGATAAGGATAGTAGAAAATAAACTTCAGTATATGTCTTCACTCTTGGTGATACTACCATAAGTTGGTGATCAAGATTGCAAATGGTAGTTTCTTTATCCACTACGGAGGCGGAGTTGATAGCCGCGGTGAAAGCGAAAAAGGAAGCACTCTACTTAAAGCGATTGTTATGTGACTTGGCTTTGAACATGACAGTGTTGATATTCAATGTGATAGCTAGCCAAAGTGATATTCATTTGGCTGAGAACTTGGAGTTTAGCTCACGGACCAAGCATATTGAAGTGAGAGAATCATTTCTAGTAGCCATGGATGAAGACAAACTAGTATGTCTTTGGAAAGTGCACACAAAGGATAGTGCTGGGGAGATATTCACTAAGGCATTGCCGATTGGGAAGTGTGAGCATCGCTGGAACTTAATTCGCTTGGAGAGGTGCTAGGTGCCACGGGGTGGCACGGTTGAGGGAGAAGCTTAGTTATGGATGAAGAAGAGTATCAGTGAGAGGTTGGATTTCTATCTTCTTTGTATGTACTCGTTTCACTCCAAGTATGTATGCCTTATGGTGAGACTATTTTTAGAGTTGGGTGTTTCCAACACTTCATTGGCTAGTGGGGGCTTTGCCTGAACTTGTTGGTGGAGTGTAATGGACAGTGTCTATGCCAAAGTTTATTGGGAAAACATTCAAGCTTGTTTGGTAGGAGGTAGATGATGTTTTGGTACCATCGGTCTTGAAGTTGGAGATGGATATATTGTTAAGGTGGAGTGTTATATATATATGCTAGAATTGAAGTGGTCCGAAGTAGCTTGTTATGGAGAAGATGGTTTGCAAATCGGAGCATGTAGGAAGTAGTTATGGGTGAAAAGGTGCAATTGTTTTAGCTGGAAGGGCGATAGATGTCTGAGCTATTACGATAAATGTTTGAGCTGAAACATGGAAGTTTCTCGAGAGTTGTGACAGACGTCTATACTAGAGAAGTGAACGGTGACAAACATCTGACCATTATGAAAGACGTCCAAGAAGAATTTTTTTCCCGAGCCTTTGGACAGACATCTGACCATATCAGATTGATGTCTGAGGCAACTTCTGGGCTATTTCAAGCTGCGGACTTGGCAGGCAGATTTGTGAACGTTCAGTGGGAGCAATAGTCTCTCCCTATATAAGCTATTCTTAGATTCAAAAGGGATTAGTAGGAGGAAAGGGATTAACCAAGAGATTTACCTAGGTTTATTCTAATGAGGATTTTGGCAAACCTAATCTTCTTCAGTTTTCATCTCCACAAAATCAAATTTTTCTGGTGAATTTGATTATTGTAATCAACCTCTTATACTCTTCTATTGATATTAATAAAGATCCCCCCTTAAAGTGGACATACACTAACAGACATTAGTGAAACCACTATAAATCCTTGTCTGATTTACTTTTCGTTATTGCTATATTATTTCTTTTGTTTGGTGATTGTGGTTAGTTATTGGATAAGGTTAAGAATGTTTTGAGACAACGATAGGTTGTTTTTGCACATTTACCACGATCTCATCTTCCGTTGGTTTTGGGGGTTCTGATTTGAGTAGCCCTAAACCGAAATTCTCCACAACAGAACGGATAAAATATGTCTATCATAAAACACAAAGAAAACCATACTCAAGTTAAAACTATTGTTAAATAAGAACTTTATCACAGTTGTATAGGGAAACAGCTGATGGTGTATGGTTATTTTCAGTAATTTTCAATTATAAATGTAAACTGGTAGAGCCCACCAAAAAAAACATATAGGACATATTTTCCAATTATTTGCATTGATTAATTAGTACATAAGAAAAATGTAATAGGAAACCACTACATATGATTGATAACTAAAATTGTAATGCAAATAGGCGTATGTAAGCAAAACAAACTTTCCAGCACATGATTTGAATAATCCGCTCTGGTAAATAAAATACAATCAGCAAGTATGTTTATGCAAAAATATTGTAAACCAAAAGAAAAACTCTATTCCTCTCAATTAGGATTTTATCACGAAATGATATTATTTACTGTAGGCTTCGGATTATAGGACGAATACGTTGTAACGGGCCATGTAGCCCATTATCTTATTTTACCGTTTCATTGCTATGGTGTACAAACAGTGTATTATTTAAATTTTGAAAGGAAAGAGGATTTTATTTATTTTCTTAAAAGAATTTACATGAGATTATACAAGTAGCGAAGAAGTTATACAAAAATCATATAACCAATTGCTTTACAATGTTAACAGCTTCATCACACTTTTATGAATCGCCATGCAAACTTGATCAGCCGTAAGACTTCCAATGCCAAAGATTTGATTATTTCTCTCTCTCCAAACTCCTGCAATAAACTTCTTCAAAAGCTTAAGCAATACACAAATTTTGTTATTTTTCCATCTGGTTGCCTTGAAGATGTTGAACCATTTAACTTGACTTGAAGTAGATGGCCGATGGAAGTTGCCAAATGCAAGCAGTCTCCTCAAAATACTGTAAACGTACGAGCACTCAAAAAAGAGATGAACATTAGATTCAGGTGCGCTGTGACAGATAACACAAACTTCATCATGCAAAATACCAAATGAAAACAATTTATTTTTGGTGTCAATGGCGTTAGCCATAACTTTCTAAAGAAGAAGATTACCTTTTCCTAAACTTCCATAGTTCCATATTCTAGAATACCAGGGAAAGATATGTTTGGATGGCATTAGAAGGTTGTAGACTGTTTTAGCGGAGTGTTCTCTTCCCATCCATAAGATAGAATTGTCACTGCTAAAATTATAATTATCCTCAATATTCCTCCAAAGTTCTCTCAAAGCAGCGGATGAGCAATATGGAAGGTGTAACATACCATCAGTAAAATATTCAGGGACAATAGCAGATTGCAGAATTCCAGAATTTAACATTACATTATGATCGACAACATCACTTAGAATCAATCTTGGACTCGCCCAGGGGCTGTGCTAAAATGATAAGTTTACAATGCATCTATGATTACATTGTACAAATTTCATAAATGTACCTCTTAGCTTTAAAATATCTCTCTAAAACGGTGTATTATTACTTATAACATTTCATTGTGAAATAATACAAAGTCATTTTTCATGTTGCAATCTAATATTGTATCAGTGCAGGAGAACAGACTAACGGCCACCAGAAGTTGATCCTGATCATCTTTTTCACCTCCTCGCACTGATGACTTTGACTGATCTTGATCTCCAGAGTGGTTTTTGTGTGTAATTGGTCTCCTCAAAAAGATCCCATCATCGGAGAGCTATACGCATCTCTTTTCCAATCAAGAAGTCTATGTCCATCAGTTTCAGTTTAAATCTGTGCCATGCTTAAGAGGAATCAAAGGATATTCGTCATCTTCACCTTTGCTACATCGGATTCTTTGGCTTTATAGATTAGTTTTCCGCACCGATCTCTCCTAGTTATTTCTTTCGATTGCAAGGCTACAATGGTCACTACCTTGCTTTTTTAATTTCTCCTTTTTTGAGTTCAAGAACTCTCCATTATTCATGTATATCTGTGTAACAACCCGGAAAATCAGAAGCAATTTAATTTTTTTATTTTGGCGATTTTAATGAATTTTGAATATTTAAAATGATTTATTTTAAATAATAACGACAAAAAATTTATTTTGAATAGAATTAGAGCGTATATATTTATCTAAATCGAAATTAGAATATAAATATTTATTTTAATTATAAAAGGAATTAGAAATAGCGCGGTAGTTTGAAAATTCGATTTCAAATTTCAAATTAATGTACAAGATCCAAATAAACCGAATTTTAGCGAAACTAGAAATATTTGAATCTATTTGAAAATATCTTTCCAACGAATCTGAGAAATTGAAATTTCATAGCAGGAATAAAAAGTTATGTCCAGTTGAAAATTCAGAATAGTCACTATGGAATTATAGCCCTTAAAAATGGAAATTTTGCAAATGACCTCCGTTTTTTTACGAAACCACTTTTGTTGGATCCGGGATGTCAAGTTATTGCTAGCTTTCAATTTTCATAATTTTTGAAATCAATATGTGAGCGTGGCAAAAGAAAATGTGTTTTGACAGTTTCAGTCAATTTGGATCGACCAGAAAATGGCCATTTTTCAAACGGTCTTCAAATTTGATGAAATTAGTTTTGTTAGGACCGTATCATCAAAACATAGCCAGATTTATTTTTCTGGAATTTTTAGATTCAGTATGCGGCCCCGGTAATTTAATATGTGCGTTTAAATTAAATATAAATTGATTTATATTTCAATTTAAAGAAAAACCAATCGAAACAGTCGAATTATCTTACGGGACATATCCCATTATGCTAGGGGCGACAGTTGTTGTGTTTGATTTGGAGTCATGACAAGCATGAGATTTAAAGTAATTAATATTAATAAAATAAAATATTTATATTTACATATAACCCCCCTAACCGTTTTCCCCTTCTCCCTTCAAACCTGATTTCTCAAATCAGAAATTATATTAAAAAAAAGGAACGACGAGGGCTCCCCGTCGTTCTCCCTCTGTCGCTGCCTCTGGCGAGCGTGCCCCCCTCCAGCAACTACTTCGGCGATCCCCCCTTCATTCGCCAGCACTCCCTGCGATGAACCCTCGTGCGCCTCCTCTCTTCCCTCCTTCCACTTAAACCACCATAGCCCAAATCGATCACCCAGAATCCTACCTCGGACCAGCAGCGGCGCTGCCGCCTCCACCTCCCCTTTCGATGCTCTCTCCTCCCTCTCCTCCTCTTTCTTGCGAAAATAAGTTTTCTTATTTATTATTTAAAATTTTTTCAGTTTTTTTTATATAATATGAGTAAAAGTTTTGATTTTTATAGAATAAAAAGGCTTAGATTTTTATAGAGTAAAAGTTTTGATTTTTAATAATAAGAAGTTTAGATTTTTATAGAGATAAAGATTTGGTTTTTAATGTAGGAAAGATATGATTTTTATAATTTATAACGAAGTATAAAAATGTGATTTTTAAATAAAACAATCTTGTTTTAAATTAAAGATGTGATTTTTAAATTTATATACAGCATTATAAAGATGAATTTTTGGATGTATAACATTATAATAAAAATTTAATTTTTATAAATATAGCGTTGTGATAAAGATTTGATTTTTATCATATATGTAGCAAAATAAAATACGATTTTTATGTGTTTAGATTTGAAATAAAAAATTGATTTTTATATATGCTTATGAAATAAAAATTCGATTTTTACATACATGGTTAGGGTATAAAAATTCGATTTTTACGTATATGATTAGGGTATAAAAATTTGATTTTTATATATGTAATAGCAATATAAAAATATGAATTTTATATATGAAGTAGCGGGTTAAAAATAAGATTTTTACTTAGCAAAATTTTGATTTTTTTTATATATATGTAGTGAAGATAAAAAGGTGATTTTTATACGAACAGTATAAGAATAAAAATGTGATTTTTAATTATATAGAGCGAGGTTAAAAATGTGATTTTTATTCATAAAGATCGTCGTTTAAAAATGTGTTTTTTAATATGAACAGCATGAAAAAGATTGCGTTAGAATTTCGGGCAAAATCCAGACTGTTCTGAAATTCAGAAATAAAACTGGAGGAGTGGATCCTAAAGGTGAGAACTCCTCACTATAATTTCTTATACGGATATTTATTTTATAACTGCATATATGAACTGCTCCCCTTCGTCCACAAACCATGGACGACTTGTTTGATTGTTTGGTTGTTCGGTTCTAGTATCGCGCTGTTATACTGCCAAAATTTTTAAAATATGTTAGAACAATAAAAAATATCATTTTTATTGTGCAAATGAACCAAATAAATATTTTATTGTTAAAAATATAATTTTTGACGTGTATATGAATAAAATAAATATTCATAAACAAATTGGACGATTTGTTTATGTACACCCATTTAATTGATATTGATTGGGACGATAGATTTTACACATCGCCAACTGCACAAATAAAAATGTGTGTTTGTTGATTGAAACCCCACACGGGTGTTGGGATGATTTTTAACGTACACTAATGCCAATATTTAGTTGTATGTCGATCGTATGATTAACAGGCTGTTGTAAGCGTTAATTATTTTTATTTAATGCTTATACAGTGTAGAATGCACTCTGGATTATGGTTGATTGTTTATCATTACTGTTATTTACATGTGTTGTATGAAATCCATATAAATCACATTATATGGTAATTGACGGTGTCTGATTCCAGTTCAGAAAGAAGGAATATCTTAAAATAACGAATATTTTAAAATAACGAATATTTTAAAATAATCTTCAGTAATGGGTCAAAATATGATTTTGATGTCCAATTTGGGATGGATACGAAAATAATTAAATATATAAAGCCGTGTTGTTTAGATTTGCTCCATTTGAACGCGAACGATATTTATATCGATTTTATTCATTTTTATAATGAATATCGAAAAGGAAGAGATTTGAAAATCTAATGTTTGAAAATATTATCATTTATATATTGATGATATGGAATATTCAATTTTGATTTAAAAATGAATATGAAGTTGAAATCATTTTTAAAACGAAGTTAAAACGATTTATAAAACACGTTTTAAATGGAAATCGATGAAATATATAATATATATATATATATATATATATTATATATATTTAATGGCTTGAATAGAATGCACCTGTTAGACCAAAAAATGGTCCTAACACCCAAATCGTCGTATTTTGAGCATAGGATATGAAGAAATAACTGAAAAATATAGAAAAAGCGAGACAACAAGATTTTTATAGTGGTTCGGCGTTAGCGTGCCTACGTCCACTTCATATTTTCTCATTTCATTCATGGATTACAATTACAACGAGTATTGTCTCTCTCTCACTCGAATTCAATGAATAATTCCCTCTGAATTCATTGATTTTATTGAGGAAGATTGTGGTTGTTCATGGATTAGTGTCGGCCATGGCTGCCATGGATGTTGAGATGCCAAAAAGTCCCTTGAAAATTCCCTCTGGAGGTGTATTTATAGCTGTAGGAAAGCCCATTTGGTGACCAGGTCGTGGTAGGACACATGGCACCCGATCCGGGAAAGTAGGAGCGGTCATAGCCTCAAGAATAGGTCAACATTCATGCATAGAAGTAGGTTCGGTCCAGGCGGTTCGTGGCCATGTTGTACACCACGAATCGGGTCGTGGTCATGAGGGGATCCACAAGTCGGATCGTGGATCATGGGTGTGTCATGAACGGATCGTGATGAGGGTGAGCCGAGGGGGCGATCCGATGAGGGGCGTGCCGGTCCAGGAGGGGATGCTTCGTCACTTCATCCAAATGATTGCCAGATTACACTCATTCACGGAAATGGGCGTAACTTTCAAACCGTAAGGTCGATTGGGCCAAACGAAAGCTCTACTTGAAGCTAATTCAGAGGGCTACAAGTATTTGATGTGTTTAGATCCAAATGAGGTAGTTTGATAGGAGTTTCAGGCCAGTTTATACTAATGTTGCGATTTAGACCAAACCGCCCTATGTCTTCTAATGATGCATTCAATGCCGAAGAGTAATGCTATTCCACCATTTCAACCGAGCGATTGCTGATCAATTCATGTTCATATTCAAATCCTTTGCTTTGGGTAGCCTGGTCACAAAGCAGGCTAACATTTTGCCCCCCAAAGTACATCTTATCGCAGGTGAGATGTGCTTTGAATATGTTGAGCTAAATCTCTCTGGAACGTCATTTATCCTTGAGAAGGCTTTATCCAACTATTGCATTGCTTCCCTGGGAGCTAGTCAGGCCAAGTTCCATGGAAGGAGTATTCGAGACGATCAAGAAATTGTTTAAACCTTGTCGAATCAAAAGATCTAATTCATCCGTCTGATGTCATGCTAAATCATTGGCTCCCGAGCGTGATTCTACACGCACAGGTCGTTGCCAAACAACATCATCATTCTATGCAAGCCAAGCGCGTGGTAGGGTTGGATTTTCTTTTTCACATGAGCCAATGTACGAAGTAGCCATCCAAATCATTGGGTAATTCAAGAATCCTCGAGCTTTGAGTCAGTATCTAGATCGCCGGGACCGAGCACATTAGAATCAACGTATGAATTTTTCATTTATACTCAAGTTTGGACTTGCTTGATATCTTGATATTGATCCAGGATCTTAAAATTGCGTTGAATTGTAACAGTAAGGAATCTGGGAGCCATGATCACTCTGGAACGTAGTTGACGGAATCCACAATTGTTATGGATCATTTCGTTATCCAATAATCACATATGAAGTAGTCAATAAGGGATGTTGTTAAAATCATGTGCACCAGCGCCTATATGATCGTTTCCGTCGTAAGGTAATAGATAGGTTTGTCACACCTTCCATCCGGTGTTGTTTGAGTCTTTAAGTTAACATCTGATCAACAAGCTTGCTCGCTTGCTCGCTTGGTCAGGGAAGATGAGTAAGGTCGTACTCCGGAGGTATGACGTACATGCTTTGAATCTGTTCCATGCCGGGATTGTCTTCAAGGTTAGTCTATGAATCGACACTTGTGCTCTTAGTGCTCTCGGAGGACATGCAAAGTCAGTACTCATGCCCCCAGCATTAGTGGGGTTGAGCTAAGTTAATGGGACATATGGTCTTTAAGCTCTTATACTCTCTGCAGTTGATTCAGGCCGTAGCTGAGTTGCAAGTTCAGCAATTCTAGTTGACCCAAGTTGTCCTAGGCTCTTCTTGAGTCAGCAAGAGTTCGAGTTGTACATGCGAATGGTCGAATCACATTTTCTTTGATATCATCCCTTCCCTTTAGTCGGAAGGAGGGAATTTACTCATTTGGTGTTAGCTAACATTAGCACCCTTATCGGATCAATCACGGGGATAAATAGGCTCGTCAAAGATGTAAGCGGATTAGTCGAGCCCCTCCGCTCATACTTCAAGATAATCCAAAATGGTCTTCATAGTCTTGTTGAATCTCTTTGTCATGATCGGTTCAATTGATCTTGACAAACAATATCATGGGCCCAATAAGTGATATAGATTCTCTTTAGAACTGCACATTCTAATCATTCATTTCCAAGATTTTTTCTTTATCCTTATCAGTTCGAGAGTCGGATGGTGCTCCATCCTTTATCATAAAAGCATTGAGATTTTCTATCTCGACATTAACACCTTCTTGTCATAGAAGTATGTCCACCTCAGGGTTGAATTCATCAAAGCTTCTAAGCAACTCTTGTTAGAGAGAAAATTTAAAGTCTAGGGGAATAACAGGGGAACCTGACGTCCCACGTGTAAGGGCTGACTATCGTTATCCATGTCATCTTGAGAAGTGCCGCCTCTCGAGAGGCACTGAATCAAACTGGCGAGAAGGTTGCCATCAAAGAATTGCTGCATATCGTCAATATCATGATTGGTGCCCCCAGCATTGAATCTGAGGTTACAAAGGGGGTCTTTGTTGATTTCTTACTTCCGCTTCGATATTGCCCCCGGGTAGTGGTTCGAGTCGTTTGACCCGATTGGGTTCCTGTTATTCGAATTATTGCATTCTTGCTTGGAGCTGAGTATGGAATATCGCTCGAATATCCATTCGAGTTGGAGCTAAAGTTGGTCGTGCATAACCTGAGTTTGTTACAATTCTTGCATTCTCATCTAGGATGTTGCAGGTAGCTGTTCCATTGTCCATGTTTCCATCCATGATGTTTTGAATCGAAGCCGCATGTCGCATGCCTGCTGATTGGTTCATGTTCATCCCGAGTTGATGGTGGCTATCTGACTGTGCCAAGTTCGTCACTGCTTGAACTTCGATTTTATCATTTCCAGCGAATGGATGATTGTTACTCGACCTTCCGATTCAGAGCTGGTGTCCTCAGCGTGAAGTCTTGAAATAAGTGAAGGTCGGCTTTGGGCTTCTTGGTTCCACATGAGCAATAGCCGTCAATCAAGCTTTTGTCATTCAATTCTAAATATAGGCATCGAGTAGTTGAACTATGCTACTTGAGGCTCGTATTCCGTGCCCTCATCCTCGGGGGTTTGGTCTGAGTAGTAGACTTCGAATCCATATCTTTCATACTCCCTCTTCTCATCATGAGTCGGAGTTGGGTGAAAATCGATTTGTTGGTACGTAGCCCATGCCAATCTCTTGTCTCTTATCCAGATTCCGAGGATCGGCATCGGACGACAAAAGGTCAGACTTTGACAGTCCCGAGTGTTGTCGCTTGCCCCCCGCATCAAGGGAAAGGTCGGAGACATTGTGGCCATGTCACACCTAGTCGTTGCATGGGATATGTCCAGCCTCATCTGAACTTTCCAGTTTGGAAATAGGTTAGGACTAGCAAATGGACGTTCTCGCTGCATCCGCTTCATGGTCCTCAAACGGACTGTCAAGATCACAAAATAAGTTAAGTACAAGCAAATAAACTATGCCATTTGTGAGTAATTTTAATAGTCATGCCCCATGTCCGGGGTAACGGCATAGGACAGGTGGAGGTCGGATCACATCCTTTTCGAATTTAGATGAAGGAAGGTGTGTTCTAGATAGCCCGAGAAATCTTCAATTCATAAAATCCTGATTGTCACAATCGAATCAGATCATATTAAGGCCAAGTAGAAATCCAAGAATCTCAAGGCTTCGCTGGGTCCTTCCCAGCCATGAGTATTAAGTCGCATGATATGTCATTGAATAATTCACTCTCAAGGCCACTTTTGGGATGCTGCCTTAATTCACGTAGGAATCTTATCATTGGGCATCAATCCCATCCTTCTGGACGTGCCCCTTAGTTTCTTTTCCACTGGCCAACCGTCGTTGCTGCGATTTCGGTCTTTGCGTTCCTGACCAGTTACCCTTTGTAAATCTGCATTCAGTAAATTAAATTTCATTTATTTTGCATCACTGTGTACCTGCGAATATTCCATAATTAGTTACGCATTTAAACATTTGAAATGCAAATGGGCAAATAAGTCATGAAGCGTTATAAGTAGTAAATGCAAACGGGCAAATAAGTCATGAAGCGTTATAAGTAGTCAATGCGATTATAGATGAAAGTGCACTCAAGTGGTATGTGTATACAGGTATGCTCCCAATCAATCATTGACTTAGTGCCTGGCCAGGACTTTGTTGAGGATTGATTAGGACCTTAATTGTTTTGCCCCCATGCCCGGACATGGAGGATCCGGGCTCAGCTTTCAGTCTGCCCCCCAACACTCCGGCGGGGTAATAGCCCTTGATTGGCATTTTAATCTATGCCTTTATACTCTCTCTGGAGTTCGAACTTAGCTTTCAGTCTGCTTCCCGATCCTTCAGCAGGGTAGGAGTTCTTGGGGCGCTAAGTCTCTAGCGCCTTTATACTCTCCCAATCCTTCAGCGGGTTAGAGTTCGAGTGGCGCTAAGTCTCTAGCGCCTTTATACTCTCCCGATCCTTCAGCGGGTTAGAGTTCGAGCTTGGTTTTCATTTTGCTCCCCGGTCCTTCAGCGGGGAGGGAGTTCTGGGGGTGCTGAGTCTCCAGCACCTTTCTCAGCGCTTAATCATAGATGCTTTTATACTCTCCTGGCGGTCGCCAAGGTTAGAGTTTGAGCTCAGCTGTCTGTCGTCCCCGATCCTTCAGCGGGGTAAGAGCTCTTTCTCAGCGCTTAATCATAGAAGCTTTTATACTCTCCTGGCGGTCGCTAAGGTTAGAGTGCTGTCAAGACGGTTCTTATCATGGTGCATCGTCACGCCTTGCGGACGTCATCTTCGCGTCCTTTATACTCTCTCTCGAATCTTGAGAGTTAGAGTTACGGATCGAGTGGCCTTCAATCATGGCGTGCCCATCACACTCGTCCTAGATTTATACTCCTATCCAAGCTCCGAGGATTAGAGTTTATCGGAAAATATTCGCCAAGGCTTTGGGTTCCTCCGATCCATCCGTGGGAGGATTGGTTGGCACCAAACTTTAGGTACCTGCATCATTCATATTGCTTGAGTTAGTCATGTCAATGACTCAGGAAACATGTAAAAGAAAATTGCATTATTGAGGAATATGCATATCAAGGGGCAGTGCTGCCTCCTTTATTTGAATTCATGTAATCTGGTGGCATCGAGAATAGGTTCAAGCCATATAGACGGTCACACCGCGTCCATCTGGAGTAGGACTCTGACTTAGCAATTCAATGATTTATGTATAATTGTCTTGTGGTTTGCCATGTGTGAGCCAAGGATTGGACGGTTATCTCGGATCCATCTTGAGCTATGCAGCTTTCTTTAGATGGAGGGCATGGCTTTGTAGACGAGCAATTCAGTCGAGCACGTTATGGTTTTGTTCCATAATTCCATATGTGGGTGTTAGAAATTTGATCGGCATAAAATCCGGGGCACCTATACCATCCACATATTAATTCATTTGAGTTAATTACATCAATAACTCATAAAGCATACAAATATAAGAGTCATGGTTAGAGAGTAATCCCGTTAAAGGAATGAGTATCATTCTGAGCGAAAAATGGCGTTGCATGTTCATTGCAGGTCCATTTTGCTTCGCCCTATCTCTGCCAATAAAGGGCTGCCAAAGTCCTTTAGTTGATGAGGGGTATCTTTTCAAACTATCATGGGGGCGGCAGTCCCAAAAAATGAATAGACCTAGATCGGGTTCTTGAGATGGCAAAGGCGGCTAGGTAGGTACTATAAGCGAGTGATGAGGACACATCTCCTTTAAATTGCCTTTTTGCCCCCGTGCTGAGGGTAAGGATAGAGTGTCAGGAAGTTATGACTGGATAGCTAATGGTAGCACATCTTTGCATTGGTGTTAGGTTGTAAATTAGCATGAGAACAATGGATTCATGCTTATAGAAATTTTTGCACTTTCCATGCTAGGAAATAGGATATTACTGCTGGTGGGATAATCATATCACATAAATTTGCTGATATACCCCCGATACCATATCGGGGACAAGGGTTGGTGCGCCGACAATCAACCAGCATTCATGGGTAAGCGTTCTAGATCTTCAACTCGCTAACTTTCAGGCAAGACTAAATCAATTGGCCAGGAAAATTCTTGATGTATCAGCTCTGAATTAGATGATGTAATCTCGAGCAATTTATGCTCAAATCTGTAGTTGCCCCCAGCCTTAGGGGAGTGAGTCACTTGGCAGATAATCGATGAAAAGAGTGGAAGTATGAGTCTTCACTTTCTAACTTCAGAACGCCGTTCACAAGAAGTTTCATTCATGTACATCTCCTATCTAATGGGTGGCTGATTGGTGATTTGGTCGAATCATTCAGGGCGGTGAATTCGGCAATTGCACTCGTTGGTGTTTGTTTTGGGACAACCTTCCAAGAAAAATAGGCGATGTCGAATTGCATGTCATATCTCGAGGCATAAAGAACGATTGCACGCCTTTCACTTCACCTTGTTAGATGAATTCTGTGCTGTGGGAAGTTTATCATGGAGTTGACCATGACTCTCTTCCGGGTTCGGTCTCCAACATTGGATCAACTTCCATCTGATCAATGGTTGTATTTCATAGTGTCTTGATGGGGATCATCTCTATCTTTTCTAGATTGTCGGACCCTTCTAACTTGGTCAGATTATCCGCCTTCTGATCTTCTGCTCGCAGGACATGAGATATGCTGTAACGTTCTAATACATCCAACAACCCTTCTTCCGGTTCTAGGTAAGCTGCGAGTGGTGGTTCCTTTGTCTGGAATTCCTTTCGATCCTGGCGAACAACAATGTGAAAGTCAGAAAATATGTTCAATGCCACTATTCCCAACTCCTTAGCGAGTTTCAATTCGATAATCAGGGTGTCGTCTTCGGAGCCGTTGTTAGTAGCGGAGAGTTTCAACCGTAAGGCATAGTAAATTGACCGCCCTTTAGGTGTTATTAATAAGACACCAGCGTCGGACAGTCAATCATTCTTTGCACCGTCTGATTACATCTTCCAGGTGCATCTTCTACATCTGCCACATCCTCTTCGGGAGTGGTACATTTAGCGATGAAGTTGGCTAATGCTTGTCCTCGTATGAACATCTTTAGGATGAAATTGAGATCAAACTGGTTCAGCTCTATGACCCATTCGAGCTGTCTTCCAAAAGCCTTAGGTTGCTGTAGGACCTGTCGTAGTATCTAATCAATGTGTATCACAATCAGGTGAATGTCAATAGTGGCGGAGTTTTGTCGAAACAATGAACGAGCTTTAAGCAAGCTTTTCCAACTTTGGGCAGTTGCTATGTTTGATGTCGCACTCCTGCATCCTGAATCTTCATCCTCTATGGGATCTATATCTTCGGGAAGATCATCGGGCAATCCCTTTTGCGATGCTCCCTTTATTCACAATATTAACACCTCCTTCACACTCCATTTCGTCTGGAGGGGAAGCATCTTCGGGTTTCATGCCATCTCTGTTGCGTAGCGTATTCCATCCAGCCAAATAGTCACCTTCTCCAATAAGTTGGCCGCCGTAGACAATTTCCACTCCATCTTCGGTTGGGATATTTAGCAATAGGCACTAGGGTGCATTGCAGGCTCTGAATTCCATTGGAGCTGGTCTGTCTGGACCTTGATTAGATAAGCTTGAACATGAACGCATTGTTTGTGAGGCTTCAAGTAATGTTCATGTGTTCTGTCACAATGAAAGGAAGAAGTAGAGAGCTAATGGTTGATTCATATTTACTCTGATCTCGAACTCCTATATCTTGACCAAGGTCATATGATGGCTGGTGAGTAGTCAAGTTGCTATCATCCGGGCAAGGATCCATATGCCCAATCATGGCCTACGGTGGTTCAATTGGTACCTAACTCTGGGCACCAAAGTACATTGATCTACCCTTTATTCTATGGAAATCAGTCTTCCTCGATGCGGTTGACGACAAATAGGCATTGCAAATGTTAGCTAAGCTTTTCACGGAGTGAACCGTGGGACATATAATTTTCACCACGCCATTCAAGCGAAGGGTAACTTTGTAGTGCTAGGATCCGTACTTGTTGTCGGGTATCCCATTATTGAGAATCATGGTCATTGGGATCTTCTGAGTCATCCTCAGATTAGTATCCGGATTGTTCTATGTCAATGTCATCTGGGATTTCGCCTGTAGGACAGGTTTAAGTCACGTAAACTAGGTGATCACTACTCGTTCATGAAAAACATCAGTTGCATTGGCCAAATCAATACACCATCGGAACTCTATAAGAGGAGGTTGTTATGAGACCATCATTATTTTGTATACTTCCATAGCCAGCATGTCGAATATTTTCAACAACTCCTCACATTCAATAACACCGGTGGATAGAGGTCATGGCTTCTAGGGGAATTCCAGTCATCTCCATTCCGTTGTCAAATTCTTTGACAATCCGTTTATTCTTCATTGACAAGCTTTGATGAATGCTGTTGGCCAACATATATGTTGAGCTGAAGATGAGCCATGCTCCGAGCCGAAGGCGAGGCCGTGCTCCGAGCCGAAGGCGAGGCCGTCAGCGGGTCCGTCAGTAGGCACCGCACTATTTTTTCGATTTTGGAACATGGAGCCTTTTCTGAAATGATCTGAAAATTGTATTTTTTCCAAAAAATGTCACTTTTTTGGGTCGGGTCGCGACCCTTGTTCGTCACCACTTTTCTGGGTCGCGGATCGTACATATCCCTTTGGATCGGGCTTCGCAAATCACTTCAGGTCATGGCTCGGGAGTCCATCCGGTTCGTGGTCCAGCTTGGCGATCGGGACCCTCCAACCTTCCAGCTTCAGATCGGTTCGTGGAGGTATCACCGGGTTGGATCGCGATTTCCTTGCTCGGTCGGGTCATGAAGGCTCTTTGGGACCGGATCGTGGAGATCATACCAGGTCGGATCGTGAACCAGACATCTCTCTGGGTCGCTGTCACCTTAAGGATCGTGGCTGCTCCATGGGTCGTTTCGTGGCCTACCCAGCGATCCGCGAGCCAACCACCTTCTCCTGCGCATTATCTATTCATTCTTCATTCGATCACAAAGCTGGCAACTCCTTTGCTTTCTTCGATGGCATGAAGCTATGATTTTATGAAATCACCAAAAATCTTCAGAAATGGTAGGAAGGCAGACTGTTTTCTTCGGACTTTCAAATCCAAATAGTAGAGTAACAATCCGATAGGATGAGAATTCAGTTCTCAGTGAAAGCACCAAAATGTTAGACCAAAAAATGGTCCTAACACCCAAATCATCGTATTTTGAGCATAGGATATGAAGAAATAACTGAAAAATATAGAAAAAGCGAGACAACAAGATTTTTATAGTGGTTCGGCGTTAACGAGCCTATGTCCACTTCATATTTTCTCATTTCATTCATGGATTACAATTACAACGAGTATTGTCTCTCTCTCACTCGAATTCAATGAATAATTCCCTCTGAATTCATTGATTTTATTGAGGAAGATTGTGGTTGTTCATGGATTAGTGTCGGCCATGGCTGCCATGGATGTTGAGATGCCAAAAAGTCCCTTGAAAATTCCCTCTGGAGGTGTATTTATAGCTGTTGGAAAGCCCATTTGGTGACCAGGTCGTGGTAGGACACATGGCACCCGATCCGGGAAAGTAGGAGCGGTCATAGCCTCAAGAATAGGTCAACATTCATGCATAGAAGTAGGTTCGGTCCAGGCGGTTCGTGGCCATGTTGTGCACCACGAATCGGGTCGTGGTCATGAGGGGATCCACGAGTCGGATCGTGGATCATGGGTGTGTCACGAACGAATCATGATGAGGGCGAGCCGAGGGGGGCGATCCGATGAGGGGCGAGCCAGTCTAAGAGGTGATGCTTCGTCACTTCATCCAAATGATTGCCAGATTACACTCATTCACGGAATCGGACGTAACTTTCAAATCGTAAGGCCGATTGGGCCAAACAAAAGCTATACTTGAAGCTAATTCAGAGGGCTACAAGTATTTGATGTGTTTAGATCCAAATGAGGTAGTTTGATAGGAGTTTCGGGCCAGTTTATACTAATGTTGCGATTTAGACCAAACCGCCCTATGTCTTCTAATGATGTGTTCAATGCCGGAGAGTAATGCTATTCCACCATTTCAACCGAGCGATTGCTGATCAATTCATGTTCATATTCAAATCCTTTGCTTTGGGTAGCCTGGTCACAAAGCAGGCTAACAGCACCGCACCGCGGCAGTTCGCGAATTTCGACCATTGACTTCGAATTGACGTTACGGGAGATCCAACCATCGGATTCTCCTAAAACCAAAACCGTTGGGATCATAACAAAAAGAGCTTTCCAATGCATATGAGAGATTTGGAATTATGTCCAAATCAAATTTGGAAAAGGTCGCTGTAAGTGCAGTTCGATGACCGTTTTTGGAAATCGACTGTATGAGCCTTAATAAAATTATTAAAAATATTAATAATTTGTGTAAAATCATAATAAATGATTTGGAAAGAATTGGGATGAAAAATTCCATCTCTGAAAAGATAAAAATATATTTTTATCGAAATGAACTAGTTATGAACTAGAATTTTAATCCAATATTTTAAATAAATAAATTGGACTTGAAATGGTTTTTAAAATAACCGGAATTTCCAATATATGAATTGGAATGGATTTGAATCGCAATTATCTTTGGAATATTTCGATATTGGATTCCGTGATTATACAGATATTGTGGAGGAATTTGGAAGATATATATATCGTTATTCCAATACGACATTTGTTGATTTCAGAATTTGATATTGAATATAAGCCAATATATTTTCTCTTCAGAGCCTTGTATTTGATATCAAATGGGATTTTGGGTTTGTCGTGAATGGTGCCTTCATTAACACTGTTCTTAAACCCAGTTGAGAAAATATTAAATCTTTTTATTCAGATTTAATGAAGTATACTAATTAATTAATATTTAACTGGAATTGAATTGAAAAAGATTTTTGGGTTTATCACGAATGGTGTTTTAAATAACACTTGTTCTTTAACCCAATTAACAATGGAATGAGATTTTGGGTTTGTCGTGAATGGTATCTTTAATAATACTGTTCTTAAACCCAATGGAGTTAAGAAAATTAGAAACTAACTGGAGATTCGCTAAGTTGAATGGTTTTCTGGGTATTGATCTGATGTTGGTTTCGGCCTTCGGGATTAATACTTAGGGAATTGTTCTCTCACTAATTTACAGTTAGAAACTGATGGAATGTGATTTTGGGTTTATCGTGAACTGTGTTTTAAATGACATTGGTTCTTTAACCCAGTTAAAGACAAGATTTATTTCCTAGATTTGAATGATCGTTAATACTGATTTTAGGAAGGTTAAAACGGAATAAGCATTTTAATGAATCTTTAATTAGATTGAAAAGTGAATGCGATAATTAAAATTATCGATTCAGGAAAATGATCGAGGATGGAGTATTACCAGTTTTGCTCCAAGCGATAGTTAAATCTTTAATTATATTTAAACGGGAAATGGTAATTAATATTTACTGATAACACTGTGGTGTTAGGTATGGAGTATTACCAGTTTTGCTCTGGGATTGGGAAATATAATAAATGATTACTTCGTTTAGGTTCGCTAATCCGGACTAGTTTGGAAAACCTTAATATAGTTTGAAATTGCGAAAAGAATATTTGAATAAAAGAATATTCTGGATTGGAATGAGGCGTATGTTGTGTTTGTTAACACTTTTTTATAAAATAGTGAGTTATTTGGAAAGACCGGGTTTATACATTTCTGAATAACTGATATGACGATAGGTCGAAGATGAATACGGTGGTTGAAGACTGGAGGTCTTCACATCGTTTGGATGATTACTAATGTCTTGATTGGGCTGTACACCCAAGACGAGGTAATATGTGGTGATCGTCCAGACGTACTTGGAGATCGACGGATATGCAAGGGCCTCTCTCTTGTATTGGACATATGGGACGAGGAATAAGGTGCCTCCAGTTTCGTTCAGACCCAGAATGAACTTGTAAATGGATCATGTGTCTGACATTGGATTTTATTCTGTGTTGATTGATTTCTGTTAAATATACATCTGTCTGATGAAGGAGAATTTATTCTCTTACTTCACCCTTCTTTGAGACGCACGAGCTTAGAGGTTGTATATCGATAGACATCAGTCGCATGGCGTGAGTTTCCTATGTGGCATACCTGAGTGGCAAATGATCAAGGCTTCTGTTGAAAAGCAGAGTCTTGTGGTTGATGATCAAAGCATAGCTTTAATATAGCGTCGCTTTGTGTATAGCGTTAATTCGCGAGCCTCACACCCCGGTATGAACCAGAAACATGAGAAGATCCAGGGAGAACATGTGTTTCTTTCTAGCTAGAGGTGGTGTCAGGGTTTTTCACGCCCTAACATTTTTATATTTTTACCTATGTGGTTGTTGGAATGCGAGGTGCCTCAGACATATCCGTCACTGGGGTGCCGATGGATATTGAGTCATCTGGCTCATTTATGCCCCATAGGGCGGGGAAACACATTGTTCAAGAATTATAATCCACTAAAGTAAGTGTGGACCCGCCCTGTGGCTCCTAAGGGTCACTCGAGCTCCGACCCTGAGTCATGTTAGGCTAGATTGTCTCGAAGAGGTGAGGACGATCCCTTGACTCGGTTCATAGATGGAAATCCGACTTCCAATACGACATTTTGGTTTTAGTTGTAATCCTAGTATGGCGACATAGTGGGATGGGGCACTTATGCCGTCTATGATTGATACATTTATATTTGATGTTGATTTCTTCACTTATAGTAATAATAAAAGATGAAATTTCATGTTTCAAGCATTATTTGGCTATTATAAGGTAAAACTCTATCCTCCGGCTTGCGTTGCATTGTGTGATGGGACCTGAGTCTTATAATAGCTTCATTGTTCTTTATTTAGCATTGCGCTGTTTATTTTATGCACTGGTATTCTTGGGAGGAAACCCATTCCGTGTTATACGGCGTGGTCCTTTGATTTACCTAAATTTAAAAATCAAGCTAATAAATGTTTTAGTTCTCACACCAGTCACACGACTGATCTGGAGTTTATTGTTTTAACCTAAACTCTGGGTGCCCCTATTTTCCATACGGGTAGCTAGTAGTTTCTGTTTTACAGATTTATATTCACAGGATCCTGGTTTACAGCTGGAATGATATCCGGAAAGCTCTGTATCCATGTATCTCTTTCAGTTGTGTTTTGTATTATTTTTCGCTTCATTGTAATTTGTAAATCTCTGATATTTATCAAATGTATATGATTTATTCATACTCTGTTATATTCTTGTATTCTGACGGAATTATTGTAATAAACAATAAAAGGTTCTTCTGTTTGTGTTCTGATTTGTCATTTCTCAAAGCAATCCGGGCTTTCCTTTACGGGGAAGTTCAGGTCGTTTTATTTTGTATCAGAGCTTTGGTTTACAGAGCTCGAGAACAGGGCATATTAGAACCAAATGAAAGAATTCATTAGAGATTAGATTAGTAATATCCAATGAGAATGACTCGTTAGAGATGGGATCAGTAGTATCCTAGAATGAGTCGGAAGAGTCTTGTTTTTCAAATAAAGATGAAAATAAATTTTGTTTTGAAAATTTAAAACCTTATTCAACGTATTTGAATATTTATTTGCATTGCATTTGGACAATCAAGTATATAAAGATTTTACATATATGTCTGATCCATGTGTATACGAAGTCTTAATATACTGGATAGATATAGAATCATACTCTAGTCGCCCGGGGATAATTCTGATGATGCCTGGGAATCATCAACATTTGTGTTCGAGTTTCGAAAGTGGGATGTCTATATATTTCCAATTAACTGGTGTGAGAGCCAAAACTAGATAGGGTTTATTGTTGTGATTTGGCACCAAAAAGATGATTTTTAAATATATATTAAAGTTATGCATTTGAAATCCTAATCCACTAAATGATTGATGGTTGTGTTGTGTGATTATTCATTTAAACCATTATGTGAATGTAAGGTAAATTTAGCCAAATTGTATCAAATATTGAACTGACTTGAAAATTGTTTGAGATTGCATGCATATACATGTATATACATTGAACAGGTCATAGCAGGGAAGCTAAGCAGAGGAATAAAATTGTATGCCCGACAAATAGGTACATGTTTACTAATTTATTGGGTTTGGATGATTTTATGAGCCGATTGGCTAGCCGCATGGCTTTTTCTTTTTCCTTTTGAGATGAGAGGGCCTGTGTGGTGGTTTGGGGATTTTCCCGATGCTCCCCTTACAAAGGAGGTTATGGCGAAATTTTTCGAAAATTTAGGGTGTTGACAAAATTTTTGAAGAATTTAAAAATTCTTAGAAGCTGAAAAGTTGAAGAATGAAAGCCAGAATGAAAGTTGAGATGATTGATTAAACAACTTTCAGCTCCGTTCCTTTTCGAGGACGAAAAGATTTTAAGCGGGGGAGATTGTAACAACCCGGAAAATCAGAACTAATTTAAAATTTTTATTTTGGCGATTTTAATGAATTTTGAATATTTAAAATGATTTATTTTAAATAATAACGACAAGAAATTTATTTTGAATAGAATTAGAACATATATATTTATCTAAATCGAAATTAGAATATAAATACTCATTTTAATTATAAAAGGAATTGGAAATGGAACGGTAGTTTGAAAATTCGATTTCAAATTTCAAATCAATGTACAGGATCCAAAATAAACCGGATTTTATCGAAACTAGAAATATTTGAATCTACTTGAAAATATTTTTCCAACGAATCTGAAAAATTGAAATTTCATTAGCGGGAATAAAAATTTATGTCCAGTTGAAAATTCAGAATACTCGCTATGGAAATATAGCCCTTAAAAATGGAAATTTTGCTAGATTTCAATTTTCATAATTTTTGAAATCAATATGTGAGCGTGACAAAAGAAAACGTGTCTTGATAGTTTTAGTCAATTTGGATCGACCAGAAAATGGCCATTTTTCAAACGGTCTTCAAATTTGATGAAATTAGTTTATTAGGACTGTATCGTCAAAACATAGCCAGATTTATTTTTCGGGAATTTTTAGATTCAGTATGCGGCCCCGGTAATTTAAAATGTGTGTTTAAATTAAATACAAATTGATTTATATTTTAATTTAAAGAAAACCAATCGAAACAATCGAATTGGCTTATGGGATATATCCCATTGCGCTCGGATGGGGGTATTACGCTAGGGACGACAGTCGTTGCATTTGATTTGGAGTCATGACGAGCATGAGATTTAAAGTAACTAATATTAATAAAATATTATATTTATATTTACATATAACGCCCCCCACCCGTTTTCCCCTTCTCCCTTCAAAACTGATTTATCAAATCAGAAATTATAAAAAAAAAGGAACGACGAGGTCCCCCCGTCGTTCTCCCTCCGCCGCCGCCTCCGGCGAGCGTGCCCCCTCCAGCCGCTGCTCCGGCGATCCCCCCTTCGTTCACCAACACTCCCTCCAATGACCCCTCACGCGCCCCCTCTCCTTCTACTTAAACCACCGCAACCCAAATCGATCGCCCAGAAGCGCACCTCCGACCAGTAGGGGTGTTGCCGCCTCCACCTCCCCTTTCGATGCTTTCTCCTCCCTCTCCCCCTCTTCTTGCGACAGTAAGTTTTCTTATTTATTATTTAAATTTCTTTTCAGTTTTTTTATATATAATATAAGTAATAGTTTTGATTTTCATAGAATAAAAAGGCTTAGATTTTTATAGAGTAAAAGTTTTGAGTTTTAATAATAAGAAGTTTATATTTTTATAGAGATAAAGATTTGCTTTTTTATGTAGGAATGATATGATTTTTATTATTTATAACAAAGTATAAGAACATGATTTTTATTATTTATAACAAAGTATAAAAATATGATTTTTAAATAAAACAATCTTGTTTTAAATTAAAGATGTGATTTTTATATCTAGCATTATAATAATGAAATTTTTGGATGTATAACATTATAATAAAAATTTGATTTTTATAAATATAGCGTTGTGATAAAGATTTGATTTTTATCATATATGTAGCAAAATAAAAATACGATTTTTATGTGTTTAGATTTGAAATAAAAATTCGATTTTTATATATGCTTATGAAATAAAAATTCAATTTTTAAATATATGGTTAGGGTATAAAAATTCGATTTTTACATATATGATTAGGGTATAAAAAATTGATTTTTATATATGCAATAGCAATATAAAAATATGATTTTTTATATATGAAGTAGCGGGTTATAAATAAGATTTTTACTTAGCGAAAATTTGATTTTTTTTATATACATGTAGTGAAGATAAAAAAGATGATTTTTATACGAACAGTATAAGAATAAAAGTGTGACTTTTAATTATATAGAGCGAGGTTAAAAATGTGATTTTTAATATGAACAGCGTGAAAAAGATTGCGTTGGAATTTTGGGCAAAATCCAGACTGTTCTAAAATTTAGAAATAAAAATGGAAGAGTGGATCCCAAAGGTGAGAACTCCTCACTATAATTTCTTGTACGGTTATTTATTTTATAACTGCATATATGAACTGCTCCCCATCGTCCACAAAGCATGGACGACTTATTTGATTGTTTGGTTTGGTTGATTTATTTGTTTGGATTGGTTTGGGATGGGAAATGAATTGATACGATTCGGTTTGTGTATGACGCGAGCCATTATTCGGCGAGGGATAAGGCTAGACCTTATCCCAGTTCTAGTATCACGCCATTATGCTGCCAAAATATGTTAAAACAATAAAAATATCATTTTTATTGTGTAAATGAACCGAATAAATATTTTATCGTTAAAAATATATTTTTTAATGTGTATATGAATAAAATAAATATTCATAAATAAATCAGACGATGTGTTTATGTACACCCATTTGACTAATATTGACTGGGACGATAGATTTTACACATCACCTAACTGCACAAATAAAAATGTGTGTTTGTTGATTGAACCCCCACACGAGTGTTGGGATGATATTTGACGTACACTAATCCCAATATTTAGTTGTATGTTGATCGTTTGGTTGACCGGCTATTGTAAGCATTAATTATTTTTATTTAATGCTTATACAGTGTAGAATGCACTTTGTATGATGGTTGATTGTTTATCATTGTTGTTATTTATATGTATTGTATGAAATCCATATAAATCACATTATATGGTAATTGACGGTGTCTGACTCCAGTTCAGAAAGAAGGAATATTTTAAAATAACGAATATTTCAAAATAATCTTCAGTAATGGGTCAAAATATGATTTTGATGCCCAATTTGAGATGGACACGAATATATTTAAATATATAAAGCCGTGTTGTTTAGATTTGCGCCATTTGAATGTGAAAAATGTTTATATCGATATTATTCATTTTTATAATGGATATCAAAAAGGAAGAGATTTCAAAATCTGATGTTTGAAAATATTATCATTTATATATTAATGATATGGAATATTCAATTTTGATTCAAAATTGAATATGAAGTTGAAGTCGTTTTTAAAATGAAGTTAAAATGATTTATAAAACACGTTTTAAATGGAAATCGATGAAATATATATAATATATATATATTATATATATTTAATGGCCTGAATAGAATGCGCCACACCACGGTAGTTCGCGAATTTCGACCATTGACTTCGAATTGACGTTACGGGAGATCCGACCGTCGGATTCTCCTAAAACCAGAACCATTGGGTTTGTACCGAGAAGAGCTTCCTAACGAATATGAGAGATTTGAATCTAATAGTTGGATTTGGAATTACGTCCAAGTCAAATTTGGAAAAGGTCGCTGTAAGTGCAGTTCGAAGACTGTTTATGGAAATTGGCTGTACGAGCCTTGATAAAATTATTAAAAATATTAATAATTTGTGTAAAATCATAATAAATGATTTGGAAAAAATTGGGATGAAAAATTCCATGTTTGAAAAGATAAAAATATATTTTTATCGTTGAACTAGTTACGAACTAGAATTTTAATCCAATATTTTAAATAAATAAATTGGACTTGAAATGGTTTTAAAAATAACCGGAATTTCCAATATATGATTGGAATGGATTTGAATCGAAATTATCTTCGGAATATTTCGATATTGGATTCCGTGATTATACGGATATTGTGGAGGAATTTGGAAGATATATATATCGTTATTCCAATACGACATCTGTTGATTTCAGAATTTGATATTGAATATAAGCCGATATATTTTCTATTCAGAGCCTTGTATTTGATGTCAAATGGGATTTTGGGTTTGTCGTGAATGGTGTCTTCATTATCACTGTTCTAAAACCCATTTGAGAAAAGATTAAATCTTTTTATTTAGATTTAATGAAGTATACCAATTAATTAATAGTTAATTAGAATTGAATTGAAATTGATTTTTGGGTTTATCGTGAACGGTGTTTTAAATAACACTTGTTCTTTAACCCAATTAACAATGGAATGAGATTTTGGGTTTGTCATGAATGGTATCTTTAATAATACTGTTCTTAAACCCAATGGAGTTAAGAAAATTAGAAACTAACTGGAGATTGTCTAAGTTGAATGATTTCCTGGCTATTGATCAGATGTTGGTTTCGGCCTTTGAGATTAATACTTAGGGAATTGTTCTCTTACTAATTTACAGTTAAAAACCGATGGAATGTGATTTTGGGTTTATCATGAACCGTGTTTTAAATGACATTGGTTCTTTAACCCAGCTAAAGACAGGATTTATTTCCTAGATTTGAATGATCAGTAATTTTGATTTTAGGAAGGTTAAAACAGAATAAGCGTTTTAATGAATCCCTAATTAGATTGAATAGTGAATGTGATAATTAAAATTATCGATTCAGGAAAATGATCAAGGATGGAGTATCAACATTTTTGCTCCAAGCGATAGTTAAAACTTTAATTAGATTAGAATGGGAAATGGTAATTAATATTTAACGATAACACTGTGGTGTTAGATATGGAGTATTAACAGTTTTGCTCCATGGGATGAATAGGTTGGGATTGGGAAATATAATAAATGATTACTTCATTTAAGTTCGCTAATCCCGACTAGTTTGGAAAACCTTAATATGGTTTGAAATTGTGAAAAGAATATTTGAATAAAAGAATATTCTGGATTGCAATGAGGCATATGTTGTGTTTGTGTAATACTTGTTTATAAAATACGTGAGTTATTCGGAAAGACCGGGTTTATACCATTCTGAATAACTGATACGACGATAAGTCAAAGACGGTGGTTGAAGACCGGAGGTCTTCACATCGTTTGGATGATTACTGATGTCTTGATTGGGCTGTACACCCAAGACGACGTAATAAGTGGTGATTGTCCAGACATACTTGGAGATCAACGGTTATGCGAGGGCCTCTCTCCTGTATTGGACATATGGGACGAGGAATAAGGTGCCTCCGATTTCGTTCAGACCCAGAACGAACTTGTAAATGGACTGCGTGTCTAACATTGGATTTTATTATGTGTTGATTGATTTCTATTAAATATACATCTATCTGGTGAAGGAGAATTTATTCTCTTACTTCACCCTTCTCTGAGATGTACGAGCTTAGAGGTTGAATATCGATAGACATCAGTCGCACGACGTGAATTGCCTGTGTGGCAAATGACCAAGGCTTCTTTTGAAAAGAAGAGTCTTGTGTTTGATAATCAAAGCATAGCTTTAATATAGCGCCGCTTTGTGTATAGCGTTAATTCGCGAGCCTCACACCTTTGTATGAACCAGAAACGGGAGAGGATCCAGGGAGAGCATGCGTTTCTTTCTAGCTAGAGGTTGTCTTAGGGTTTTGCACGCCCTGACTTTTTTATGTTTTTCCCTATGTAGTTGTTGGAATGCGAGGCGCCTCAGACATATCGATCACTACGATGGCAATGGATATTGAGTCATCTGGCTCATTTACGCCCCATAGGGCGGGGAAACGCATGGTTCAAGAATTATAATCCACTAACGTAAGTGTGGACCGGCCCTGTGGCTCCTAAGGGTCACTCGAGCTCCGACCCTGAGACATGGTAGGCTAGATTGTCTCAAAGTGGTGAGGACGGTCTCTTGCCTCGGTTCATAAATGGAAACCCAATTTCCAATACGACATTTCGATTTTAGTTGTAATCCTAGTATGGAGACATAGTGGGATGGGGCACTCATGCCGTCTATGATTGATACATTTATATTTGAAGTTGATTTCTTCACTTATAGTAATAATAAAAGATGAAATTTCACGTATCAAGCATTATTTGGCTATTATAAGGTAAAACTCTATCCTTCGGCTTGCGTTGCATTGTGTGATGGGACCTGAGTCTTATAATAGCTTCATTGTTCTTTATTTAGCATTGATCTGTTTGTTTTATGCACTGGTATTCTTGGGAGGAAACCCGTTCCGTGTTATACGGCGTGGTCTCTTGATTTATCTAACTTTAAAAATCAAGCTAATAACTATTTTAGTTCTCACACCAGTCACATGATTGACCTGGAGTTTATTGTTTTAACCTAAACTCTGGGTGCCCCTATTTTCTACATGGGCAGCTAGTAGTTTTGGTTTTGTAGATTTATATTCACAGGATCCTAGTTTACAGCTGAAATGATATCCGTAAAGCTCTCTATCTGTGTATCTCTTTCAGTTGTGTTTTATATTATTTTCCGCTGCATTGTAAGTTGTAAATCTCTGATATTTATCAAATGTATATGATTTATTCATACTCTGTTATATTCTTATCTTCTGATGGAATTGTTGAAATAAACAATGAAAGGTTCTTCTGTTTGTGTTTTGATTTGTCATGTTCTCAAAGTAATCCGGGCTTTCCTTTATGGGGAAGTTATCTGCACCTCCTGTCATCTCTGACCAAAGATGGCTAGAGACAACGATGATTCCAAATAGGAAACATCAAGAATCGACACCAACGAGCCCACAACCTCGATTAATGCTCTTATCAAACCCAAAAGCCAAGTCATCACAATACCCCTAGATGAAGATAACGTCATCTTATGAAGGTATCAAATTGAGACTACACTTAAAGGGTACGGACTGCAAGATTATGTGAAAGGCAAAATGACCATCCCACCTGCAATGATCAATAATGCAGAAGGAAACACTACCAGCAACCCAACATATATTTTATATAAAAAATAAGACAATTTATTAACTTCTTGGTTACTATCATCCTTCACTACCAACCTAATATCGCATATAATTTGATGCTGTAGTTCTTACAAGATATGGTCAGCTATTAAAGAAATTTTCAACTCTCAATCAATGGCAGTAATTATGCACCATAGGAGGGAATTACAAAAGGCAAGAAAAAAGAAATGCTTATGAGAAAGTACATAACCAAAATCAAATCCACTTGTGATAAATTGAAGGTATTAGGACACAATATATCGGATATTGAGCATATTCTTGTTACCACTAATGGATTAGATCAAGAATACGAATCTCTTGTTACATAGATTTCTGCTCAGAAGACCTTAATTGATTTGCAATTTGTACATCTTGCCTTGCTAACACACGAGGGAAGAGTGGAGCAAAGAATTCCCATGCAAAACGAAATTTATTTCAATTATGCTGCTAATTCAAGAAATAAGAATCAGCAAAGAAACATACCAAATATGGTCAAGCTAGATACTGTCAACCAAAGAGGCAACACTGCACCAAAGAGGAAGAGGTCGAGGCAGATAGAGTAATAACAATAGAGTGAAATGCCAAATCTATGAAAAATGAAGCACATACTTAGCAAGTGCTATTTTCGTTTTAATTCTGAATGCAATGTAGGCCAACAAAGCAATGCCAATCAAAGAAATCAAAGTGCACATATGACCCAAAACAACAGTCAGAATAAACTTACCACCAACAGTGTGTGTAATCAGACAAATGACAGTGATGATGCTGCACTACATCAAGGCCTGAGCATAGATGAATGGCACCCTGACTCTGGATCTACCAATCATCTTACCAATCAATTGTAAAATCTCAATCTTGGTAACAAGAACTACTTAGGTACGCAAGTTATTCATATGGTTAGTGGTGAAGCTATTGGTATATCACATGTTGGGGTTGGTTGTATTAAAGGAAAAAGGGAATTGAATCTAAATAATCTACTGAGGGTTCCTAACATTAAGAAAAAGTTGATTAGTGTGTCACAATTCACCAACGAGAACAATGTATACTTTGAGTTTCGCCCCAAATTTTATCTTTTAAAGGACTTACTCAGTAGAGAAACATTATTACAAGGTAGGATGGATTATGGTCTATACAAGTACACTATTGGAAAGTCAGGAAACACCCATGACAATACTATTTGGTGCTATTGTATTAGCACTGTTAATACTATTGAAAATTTTGTTGATAATGATTTTGGTGATAAATGTAATGTTGAAAGTACTTTTGTTTAAGATGATGAAACCGATAATGTTTTAGAAAAATGGCACTGTAAACTTAGCCCTCCTAATATGTGCATTGCAAAATATATTTTAATTGAATGCAATATTAAATTCAGTAATTTACTTGAGTCATATGCCTGCACACATTGCTAACTTGGAAAAAGCCATAAATTGCCATTTGGGGGATCTGCTATAGAGTACAAGCAACCTCTTGAATTAATAGCAGCAGATCTATAGGGACTATCACCCATTGCTTCAACTCAGAGTCACATGTATTACCTTTCTCTTATTAATTCCTATTGAAGACATATTTGGTTATATTTCCTTAAAACAAAGTCAGAAACTTGCGATGCGGTTATACATTTCATAACACTTATTGAAAAGCAAGTTAAACGCAATGTTAAGATATTTCTGACAGATGGTGGCACTGAATTCAAGCCACTAAAGGATTTTTTTTCACAAAAAGGGAATTCCCCATAGGTTAACTTGTGCTTATACTTCGGAACAAAATGGTATAGTAGAAAGAAATCATAGGTATATAGTTGAAACATGAATTACATTACTATCTAAAGCATCATTACCAATGAAATATTGGAGTGGAGCATTCAGTATAGTTGTTTACCTTATAAACAGGCTACCTAGTAGGATCTGAAAGGTAAACGTCCACATGAAAAACTGTTTGGAGTCTAACCAGATTGCAAACAACTTAAAACTTTTGGATGCCTATGTTTTCCTAGTCTTAGACCACAATAAGCACAAACTAAGCCTAAGGTCTACCCATGCACTTTTATAGGTAATGCTTACAATCAAAAAGGATATAAGTGCTTGGATGACAAGGGTAGAATCACTATTTCCAGACACGATGTTTAATGTGAAAGTTTCCTTTTTTAGAAAAACGGAATAGTAGCATACTAAGAAATGGAAACCCAAGAGTTACCATTCTTGTTGTACCAGCATTGAAGCATTGGACAGACAATGCTACAGACAAATAGCCAACAGACAATGCAAAACCACAGACAAGTGTGTCGAGTGCAAAATCTGGATACAACTCTAACACTCAAGACAGTTATGACTCAAGTGTTGAAGACATGTAACCAGATAATGACAACAATGAACAGTAACCCAACGTTGGTGCTCCTGGTAATCAAGGAGAGGACAAGTTGAAGCTGGTTAAGCTAGGAAACCTGCTCAAACTAAACACTACATGTTCACTAGGGCAATGCATGACATTTTAAAACCAAAGGAATACAATATAACTATAGAAGACACTGAACTCACTACATATGAGGAGGCAGTGAAGGATGAAAAGTGGAGAAGAGCCATGGATGAATACAATGCACTAAAAAGAAATCAAACACGGATCCCAGTAACACTTCCTAGCAATAAAGATATAATGGGATGCAAATGGATTCATAAAATCAAAAAGAATACCGATGGGTCAGTATCAAAATACAAAGCAAGTATTAGTTGCAAAGGGATTTTCACAAGTGTTCGGGTTTGATTTCAACGTAACATTTTCAGCAATTGTGAAACCTACTACTATACATATAAAACTGGTGTTAGCATTAAATCAAAAATGGAAAATCAGAAAACTGGATGTCAATAAAGCATTTCTCAATGGCAATCTACATGAAGAGTTGTATATGCAACAACCAAAGGGGTTCATTTCCAACAACAACAACTAGGTATGCATACTTCACAAGGCTATATATCATCTAAAACAGACATCGAGAGCCTGGTATGACAAGCCAAAGCCCACATTAACAAGATTGGGAATCAATGCAACTAAGTCAGACAACTCATTGTATGTCAAAATTAACAGTCACAGCATACATACTTGTATATGTAGATGACATCCTAATAGCTGGAAGCAATGAGAATGAAATCAACAGTGTAGTGCAACGGTTAGACAAGAACTTTGCCATCAAAGACCTGGGACAACCTGACTACTTCCTAGGCATTAAAATTCAGAAAAGGTCCAACATAGAGCTGTTTTTATCCTAAAGGAAATAAATACGTGAAATCCTGATTAGAGCTAAGTTGGATAAAGCTAATCATCTTCCAATGCCAATGGTTAACAACTTACAGCTATCTAAAACCAAGAGGAACCCATTGAAAACATTAAACAATACGTAACCATTAGCAAACCTACGATTAGCTACAATATTATGTCAGCACATACAAGCACTATTCAGTAATCATTGAAAGGCAGTCAAAAGTATTCTACGCTTCTTAAAGCGGATAATGAACTATGTATACTATTGAAATTAGATAAAAACATAAATATTGAAGCTTACAGTTTGTTAACTCTGTTATAAAACGTGGTCTAAAAATCATGCTTTATTGCACACAAGAGTGATAGATCATTTATATTTACAAAGCGGTGGACCGGGTGATGTTTTAATATGGATCAGGCATAAATTTTGTATGAATCGAACATAAAGTGATAACATGGATCGGTCGGTTGTCAGCTGATGGATCAGGCTCCTTCACTGATGATGGATCTGTCACTGTCTTGTACATAGATAGGTCATTATGATACCACAACGGATCAGACACACATATTAACTAAAGGATCTCCATACTTTTATAAACATGGTTCGGACATGATTACTGTGCATGGATCGGTATGCTTTCCATGTATAGATCGGTCGACATACAAAAGGCAACAATGGCATACATGGATCGACATACGAAGTCATATGGCGTTGTTGGAAATAAACTTGGTTTTTAAGGAAATATTTAATTATGTCATAAATCCAATTCCTGTTTTAGGAAAGGCTAAAATAAATAGCAACAAATATTAAAGTTAACATATATGTAATATAATTATCTAGAGGATGGTTTGTTAAGGCAAGCCTAGAAATTAGAGGATAAAGAAGGATCTAGAGAAGAAGTGTAACACCCCACCTCTGCTAGAGTCACTCACAAAGGGAATGCACTAGCTTTGGTGGAGCATTATCTAGGTAAACATACACAGAAATATTACAAGACAGAACATATAAAACAGTGGAAGAAGAACCAAATTTCATTGCTTTAAAATCTAGAAAGGTCTAAAGCCTTTTACATCAAAATGCCATTAAATCCATTACATCGAAATCTATCTTGCAATAGTAAAGAAGCATAAAACCATAGTCATAAATCATTCCCCAAGTAAAACAGTAAAGCATCCATAGCCAAGAAAGGTCCAAGCCATATATGATGATCTTGAAGCAGAAAGAAGTCCAAACTAAGTAGTAGTGTTTCCTCCCTGAGAACCTGGGGGGGAACGGAAGAAAAAGAGGCGAAAGAAAACGGGTCAGTCATAAAGACTGGTAAGTCCTAGTGACTTTCAGCATAGAAACAAGTAAAGATAACATGACTGTATAAACTGAAGGTAAACATAAGGATGATGAAAAGATAGGCAAGTTAAACTAAGATAACAAGATGAACTATGCTAACCAGATAAACTACGGTAACAAGATAAATTATGATAACAAGATAAACTATGCTAACCATATAAACTACGTATAGCAAGATAAACTATGCTAACCAGATAAACTACGTATAGCATCGCATGTTTAACATTCTCTGCACCAGTACTAGTATAACAGAATTAGGTGTTATCCAAATGTCCAAACAGAAACGGAAACAGAAACAGGGTGATCTTTATAGAAATAGTAATGGTCTTTTACCTCCCTAACTGAAACAGAAACAGAAATGGGCCTTTACCACCTGTACTAGTAACCCAACCCGTGTCATGTATTAACTATGAAATGATCCCTTGCCCAATATCATGAAATGACCCATTACTTGGTCCCGTGAAACGATCTATTAATCAATCGGCTCCCTACAAGTTCTTGCTCGTCATGTGTCTGTGTCATACGGCCCTATCACGAATGTAGTTACCTGTGCTAGGTCCACCATAGGGTGTATCAATACCTAGGGTGCCAACCACCGACACGAATCAAGCACGCACAGTGTAAACCTACTGGTGGCCAATGCCTGCTTTTTCAACTCCGGACTACGTGCACGACCATAGTCCGCCCGAACCTACAATGGCGCACCAACTCAGTCGTCGTTCTGGTCGCTTACAATCAGCCCAGTAATCGTGTCCCACCCTGCCGAGTTCCAGGGTACCGTGATACATCTAGTGGGTTACTGCTGAAAAGGACCGCGTAACTAGGGTTTCCGTCCAGTAGGTTAAGTGTTGTCATTTAAATTCGAGACTTAACCCCATCAGTCTAGCATGTCAAGTTGGTTAAGTATATTCAAGCGGTTCATGACTTAACCCTACCAAATCATCGTGTCAAATTGGTTAAGTATATTCAAGCGGTTCATGACTTAACCCTATCAAATCATCGTGTCAAATTGGTTAAGTATATTCAAACGGTTCATGACTTAACCCTATCAAATCATCGTGTCAAATTGGTAAGTATATTCAAGTGGTTCATGACTTAACCCTATCAGATCATCATGTCAAATTGGTTAAGTATATTCAAGCGGTTCATGACTTAACCCTATCAAATCATCATGTCAAATTGGTTAAGTATATTCAAGCGGTTCATGACTTAACCCTATCAAATCATCGTGTCAAATTGGTTAAGTATATTCAAGCAGTTCATGACTTAACCCTATCATGTCATCGTGTCAAATTGGTTAAGTATATTCAAGCGGTTCATGACTTAACCCTATCAAATCATCGTGTCAAATTGGTTAAGTATATTCAAGCGGTTCATGACTTAACCCTATCATGTGGCATTAAAATAAATTAATGCACCCCAACCTCTCACATTAGACCTGTTATTGTGGTCACTGGTTATGCCAGGCGGTTCCGGGCAGAATTACACCACAACTCAGTCTAACCTCGGGTTTTAAGCGCGATATGACCAACTACTCACATTGGATCCTATTGTTTGCAGTTACTGGATTTGCCGGGTGGTTCCGGGCAGAATTACACTGCAAACTCAACCCAACCTCGAGTTGGCCATTTTCTAGTTCATTCTAAGTGTCATGTCCATGTTCAAGTTTCATGTCAAGTTCGTGTCAAGTTTCATGGCGAGTTTCATGTCAAGTCGATGTCAAGTTCGTGTCCATATCCAGGTTCAAGTTATAACAGCGTTCAATTTTCAAGTTCATAACCAATTCATGTTTTGCCTAATCTACCCAAATCGTATTCCCATCGCACGTAAAATCGAATCGATCCAAATTACAAATAAATCTAATTAGGGAATAACATAAAAAGGACGGGCATAAGGTGACAAAAGTGATTACAAGTTTAGCATGGTATAACTTGAGATAAATGATTACAACATTACTGGCATGTGGAATATCGGCCTCAAACATTAGGATTTCAAGTCTAGCAAAATAAGGTGATAATCATGATAATAGTTGACATAAGGTAATAGTCCCAAACTTGTGAAAATAACTGATTCAACATCATAGTCATGACAATATTATGGACATGAGAGGTTTTGATTTACAACATGAATAGGACCAAATTAGTTTCATAGCAATATTCCCAAATGTCAAGATCCAAGATGGAAACTAGAATAAATGTGAATCAATTATCATACATAGGCCCAATTCCAATTTATAACATGAATAGGCCCCAAATAGAAATATTCCCACAAGTCAAGATCCAAGAATTTATGTTACAATCTAGCGTTTGAATAATAAACTAGGTCCAACAACATGAATGGGCATGATTCAATTGATAAGAAATAACCCAAAATCATAGATTCAAGAAGAGACAAGAACATATCTAAATAGATAATCAAGCTTAGGTCCAATTTCATTTCATTCCATGTCCATATTAAATTTAATAAGTTTAAATCTCAAAGTAATTAGAACTTACATATCGTGGTCTAAGAAATTGAGATGCAGAAGTTGAATCTAGAAACTAGTCGTCGATTTGTTGAATCGATGAATTCTGATTTGATCGCAGAAGCAAATCTCCAATATACAATTCCTAGCCGTAGTCTTCAAGAATTAGTCTTCGTGTTTTATTTTAATTTATCTTAATTTAATTTAGAGGAAGAAGAAGAAGCCATGATCATCAAGAGTTTGAGCAGCATAAGGTTAAAGAAGAATGGTGTAAAGAGAATGAGGCTAGGAGGCTGTTTATATAGGATTAGGCAGACGAATCTGGACAGAAAACGAGGTCAAATACATCAGGATGCATCTGGTTCAAAAAGTGGATTTGGGAGGCAGGTCGACCCCCAGGTCGACCCTATGGTCGACCTGGTCTGGCCAGGTCGACCCCCTGGTCGACCTGGGCTCTAGGCGGTTATTTTCCCACCTAGTCCGCTTCTGGGTCTAGAATTCGAATTTGAATTCGAATTTCTGAGCTGTTTTTGATTCCGAAAATTCGTGAAACTTCTATAGGTCATAACTCAGTCATACGGACTGCGATTTTCGAAAACTCGGACTCGTTTCCAAGCATAATTTCGTGACGAACGCAATGGCGCAACCCGTTTCCCTTGATTCTTGTTTTAAAATTTAATTATACCACGATTGCTTACCTTAACATGTTATTAAAATACGGGTTGTTACATTCTCCCCTCCTTAAAGGATTTCGTCCCCGAAATCTCTAAGTTAGGAAGAATGTATCCTACCATCCATCATTCATCTACTCAACCATCATTCACAAGCAACCATTGTCCTTAAAATATTTCTAATGCTGTATGAATATATGCAGAAAGCGTGTGTATATGTACTTATCTAATGCAAAAGATCAGGCGGTTACTGATTCAGTAGACCTCCTTAATGCAAAATATGTTAGTGTAATGAGTCCAAAATATATGCAAATTCCTAACATACTTTATAATCTCTACATGAGTGCACAAACATTCATTTATATGCAACATCCAAATGATAGCATATCAAGTTTCCATCCATGTACAAGTATAAACCTTCATGCATATGCAATATGAGATGTGACTGAGCCGATCTAGTGCCTAATGTATATTCATGCATCCACGAGAAACAACTAGCAACCACTTGCAACCACTTGCAACCATCAACCATAACATGTCTCAAACACATGTTTACTTCAATTAGTTCCAACCTAAAGGTATGGCCGAATGATAGAAGCAAGTAAACAAAAACTTTGTACCCTAAACACCAGCCCAAAACCAATATATATGATTCTAGGAAACCAAGCATGATAAACTCCTTTTAGGTCGCAATAAATCCCTTCCTAAAACCAACCCATATCCTATAAAGCCCAAAAAGTTTAGTCAACCCAACGGACACCCTCAAACCCCAACATATATCACAACCAGATGAGTCATACTCCTTATGAGGTTTGCAACAGAAACAAGATTGAGAATAGGACCGAGAGGATATACATAAAAGATAACATGCAAGTAAGTTCTACAGGAAAAGAGGGATCAAGGATATACTCTTAAAAAGAGATATGATGCGCGTATCTAGTCTTCAATCCTCTAAGTCGCATTTCCTTGAGCTTAACTCCATTGTGCTTTGTCCGTTTTTAACTTCGTAATTTCGTAGCTTCTTAATTCTTGTTTCCAAAATATGAGTTGGAACTCATTTCACTGTTGCCTCTCGTCCCAGTTTCCCTTATCCTCCTTCTAGTATACTCGGCTCAAACATAACTGCGTACTCATGGTTTCATGCAAGCTCTCCAAAATTCACTAGTGAATCCTGGATCTCGTTTACTCACTATAGGGTATTCCATGCAGAAGAATTATCTCTTGCAAATAAACAGATGTCAACCATGTTGCCAAATGTACTTACTAAGGTGATTTCCTATAACTCATGCATAAGCGAAATGAACCATCCACCTTAATGGCGAACACTACTCGGGATCAACAAATGTATCAAGAGATTCTAGGTAACTAAGCATGGTAGAATCCTAAGGGTTACACTAGACTTCGAGGGTATTACCACAGCAAGTCAAGAGTCTAACTACCCTCTTTTCATACTCAAGAATGGAACCATTACTGGATAACCATTCCATCCCTAGAATCTACCCGTAGCCCAAAAACATAAGCAATTCTTCTAAACTCAACGCTTAGCATAGACATTCTCAAATCCAAACAAGTCATGAATAAATGAGCCGATTACCCAACAGGATTTGAGAAGAAAAAAAAATGGGATCCTCCACTATGCTAGTACTAAGGTGTAGAGAATCAACTATTGAAGCAGAAATAAAAAGGATGCGATGTACCATAATCAAAAAGGGTATGAGCAGGATGGAAAGATAAACTAGACTTTCCTACAGAAACATTTCTACCTTCTTGTTCTGAGCCTCATTCTCCTTAACCACTCTTATCCCCTCTTAATTAAAGTGTTAACAGGTCTCTCGAGAACTACCTCCATCGCACGACAACCCTACAAAGCTTTAAATAAGATTAGTCGCAGATGGAACTAATGTGACTACAGATGGAGGAAAGAAAGGAAAAGGGATTCAAACAAGGAAACAAAAGATAATGCTAATGACCTTTGGGGAATAGCCTTTAAAAATAAAACTTTTCTTGAAAAATGCTTCTTTGTAAATGGTTTTGAAAATAATTTCAAAAGGTTTTAAAAACTTTTGCCTAGCCTGGTAACCTTCTGCTCTGATACCAAATGTAACACCCCACCTCCGCTAGAGTCACTCATAAAGGGAATGCACTAGCTTTGGTGGAGCATTATCAAGGTAAACATACACAGAAATATTACAAGACAGAACATATAAAACAGCGGAAGAAGAACCAAATTTCATTGCTTTAAAATCTAGAAAGGTCTAAAGCCTTTTACATCAAATTGTCATTAAATCCATTACATCGAAATCTGTCTTGCAATAGTAAAGAAGCATAAAACCATAGTCATAAATCATTCCCCAAGTAAAACAGTAAAGCAGCCATAGCCAAGAAAGGTCCAAGCCATATATGATGATCTTGAAGCAGAAAGAAGTCCAAACTAAGTAGTAGTGTTTCCTCCCTGAGAACCTTGGGGGGGGGGGGGGACGGAAGAAAAAGAGGCGACAGAAAACGGGTCAGTCATAAAGACTGGTAAGTCCTAGTGAATTTCAGCATAGAAACAAGTAAAGATAACATGACTGTATAAACTGAAAGTAAACATAAGGATGATGACAAGATAGGCAAGTTAAACTAAGATAACAAGATAAACTACGCTAACCAGATAAACTACGGTAACAAGATAAACTATGCTAACCGATAAACTACGGTAACAAGATAAACTATGCTAACCAGATAAACTACGTATAGCAAGATAAACTATGCTAACCAGATAAACTACGTATAGCATCGCATGTTTAACATTCTCTGCACCAGTACTAGTATAACAGAATTAGGTGTTATCATAATGTCCAAACAGAAACGGAAACGGAAACAGAAACAGAAACAGAAACATAGTGATCTTTACATAAATAGTAATGGGCTTTTACCTCCCTAACTGAAACAGAAACAGAAATGGGCCTTTACCACCTGTACTAGTAACCCAACCCGTGTCATGTATTAACTATGAAATGATCCCTTGCCCAATATCATGAAATGACCCATTACTTGGTCCCATGAAACGATCTATTAATCGATCGGCTCCCTATAAGTTCTAGCTCGTCATGTGTCTGTGTCATACGGCCCTATCACGAATGTAGTTACATGTGCTAGGTCCACCATAGGGTGTATCAAGCCCTAGGGTGCCAACCACCGACACGAATCAAGCACGCACAGTGTAAACCTACTAGTGCCCAATGCCTGCTTTTTTAACTCTGGACTACGTGCACGACCATAGTCCGCCTGAACCTACAATGGTACACCAACTCAACCGTCGTTCTGGTCGCTTACAATCATCCCAATAATCGTGCCCCACCCTGCATAGTTCCAGGGTATTGTGATACATCTAGTGGGTTACAGCTGAAAAGGACCGCGTAAATAGGGTTTCCGTCCAGTAGGTTAAGTGTTGTCATTTAAATTCGAGACTTAACCTCATCAGTCTAGCATGCCAAGTTGGTTAAGTATATTCAAGCGGTTCATGACTTAACCCTACCAAATCATCGTGTCAAATTGGTTAAGTATATTCAAGCGGTTCATGACTTAACCCTATCAAATCATCGTGTCAAATTGGTTAAGTATATTCAGGCGGTTCATGACTTAACCCTATCATGTGGCATTAAAATAAATTAATGCACCCCAACCTCTCACATCAGACATATTGTTGTGGTCACTGGTTATTCCAGGCGGTTCCGGACAGAATTACACCACAACTCAGTCTAACCTCGGGTTTTAAGCGCGATATGACCAACTACTTACATTGGATCATATTATTTATAGTTACTAGATTTGCCGGGTGGTTCCGGGTAGAATTACACTGCAAACTCAACCCAACCTCGAGTTGGCCATTTTCAAGTTCATTCTAAGTGTCATGTCCATGTTCAAGTTTCATGTCAAGTTCATGTCAAGTTTCATGGCGAGTTTCATGTCAAGTCGATGTCAAGTTCGTGTCCATATCCTGGTTCAACTTATAACAGCGTTCAATTTTCAAGTTCATAACCAATTCATGTTTTGCCTAATCTACCCAAATCGTATTCCCATCGCACGTAAACTCGAATCGATCCGAATTACAAATAAATCTAATTAGGGAATAACATAAAAAGGACGGGCATAAGGTGACAAAAGTGATTACAAGTTTAGCATGGTATAACTTGAGATAAATGATTAAAACATTACTGGCATATGGAATATCGGCCTCAAACATTAGGATTTCAAGTCTAGCAAAATAAGGTGATAGTCATGATAATAATTGACATAAGGTAATAGTCCCAAACTTGTGAATAATAACCGATTCAACATCATAGTCATGACAATATTATGGACATGAGAGGTTTTGATTTACAACATGAATAGGCCCAAATTAGTTTCATAGCAATATTCCCAAATGTCAAGATCCAAGATGGAAACTAGAATAGATGTGAATCAATTATCATACATAGGCCCAATTCCAATTTATAACATGAATAGGCCCCAAATAGAAATATTCCCACAAGTCAAGATCCAAGAATTTATGTTACAATCTAGCGTTTGAATAATAAACTAGGTCCAACAACATGAATGGGCATGATTCAATCGATAAGAAATAACCCAAAATCATAGTTTCAAGAAGAGACAAGAACAGATCTAAATAGATAATCAAGCTTAGGTCCAATTTCATTTCATTCCATGTCCATATTAAATTTAACAAGTTTAAATCTCAAAGTAACTAGAACTTACAGATCGTGGTCTAAGAAATTGAGATGCAGAAGTTGAATCTAAAAACTAGTCGTCGATTTGTTGAATCGATGAATTCTGATTTGATCGCAAAAGCAAATCTCCAATATGCAATTCCTAGCTGTAGTCTTTAAGAATTAGTCTTCGTGTTTTATTTTAATTTATCTTAATTTAATTTAGAGGAAGAAGAAGAAGCCATGATCATCAAGAGTTTGTGTAGCATAAGGTTAGAGAAGAATGGTGTAAAGAGAATGAGGCTAGGAGGCTGTTTATATAGGATTAGGCAGACGAATCTGGACAGAAAACAAGGTCAAATACATCAGGATGCATCTGGTTCAAAAAGTGGATTCGGGAGGCAGGTCGACCCCCAGGTCGACCTGGTCTGGCCAGGTCAACCCCTAGGTCGACCCTTTGGTCGACCTGGTCTGGTCAGGTCGACCCCCTGGTCGACCTGGGCTCTGGGCGGGAATTTTCCCGTCCATCCCGCTTCTGGGTCTTGAATTCGAATTTCTGAGCTGTTTTTGATTCCGAAAATTCGTGAAACTTCTAGAGGTCATAACTCAGTCATACGGACTCCGATTTTCGAAAACTCGGACTCGTTTCCAAGCAGAATTTCGAGACGAACGCAATGGTGCAACCCATTTCCCTTGATTCTTGTTTTAAAAATTAATTATACCACGATTTCTTACCTTAACATGTTATTAAAATACAGGTTGTTACAAGAAGAGTCTAGAACCTTTGTTATGTTATAAATATAAGTGTACTCTCTCTTTTGTTGAATGAAGTTAAACCAAGAAATATCAAGCAATGTATTTAGCTGATGTATGAAATCAAGTTTGAAGAAAGAAAATAAAATAAGCATTTCCTCCTCATACAATATTTTCTCTCAAAATTTTTCTTCTTCTAAAATTTTCTAACAGTGGTATTAGAGCAATAAAAAATTTCCTAACCTTAGTATCAGAGCAATTAAATTTCTAACATTGGTATCAGAGCTTGGTTAGATAATAAAGGAAGATGACAAATGAAACGTCATTTTTTCAAATTCCATTATTGAAAAAAGATAATCATAACGCTTGGAGCATCCGCATAAATAAGCTGCTTGAATCGCAAGATTTGCGGGATATCGTAGAAAATGGGTATGAAGAACCCGTCGATGTCACCACTTTATCCCAAGTTAAAAGGGATAAATAGAAGAGTTTGAAGAGGACAGACTTACAAGCATTAGTCATCATTCATCAAGGCTTGGATGATGACATGTTTGGAAAGATAATAGATGCATCTACAAGCAAGGAAGCATGGGAGATCTTGGAGAATGACTTCATTGGAATTAATAAAATGAAGAAAATTTGATTGCAAACTATGCAATGTAAGTTTGAAGCCCTACATATGAAATCATCAGAATCAGTTGATGAATATTTTATCGAGTTGTATCAATTGTAAATCAAATGAAAAAATATGAAGAAAAATTGGAAGATTCTAGAGTTTTTGAGAAAATTTTGCGATCTTTAGATTCCAAATTTGACATCATAGTTGTAGAAATTAGAGATTCTAAGGATGTAAAATCCATGAATATTGGTCAACTTTTGGAGATTCTTCATGCTTTTGAAGAAAGATTAATTAGGGAAGTTGAAGAGAAGATCAATCGCATTGAAGAAACATGTTCAAAAGATGGTGCACTGCTACAAGCTCACAAAGATAATGAAGAAGAGGAAGGCGAGAAAAACAGCATTAAGGAAGAAATTCATGGAGCATCTAAGAATGTGGAGCGGGACATAAATTAAGTTTGCAAGGGTGTTGATGTTGACAAAGCATCCGGTGAGGAAAATAGGAAGAGCAAAGAAGAAAAATGTGTATCTAAAGGCGTGATTGTTGAAGAAGGAATTGGTACTGAAGATGCGAAAAAAGATAACAAGACAGAGGAAGAAAGAAGTGGGAATGAATTACAAAATGATGTTGATGAAAGCAAAATGAAAGTAAAGCAAAAAGAAAGTGAAAGGGTCCAATTATGAATTTTATGAAGATAAGAACAAAACAGTGAGCAAAGATTATAACATCTCTATTTCAGAGAACTTTATTTTCCAATTAATATTTTCTAAAATGTCATGCAAAAGTCATATTTGGGAAGTATGCAAAGCAGTTGGATGGATAAAAAATTGTAAGAATGAAATTATGAAAGAATGCAAAGATGACATATATGACTCATTCAAAGTTTATGACACCGGAAAAAGATGGAAGCTAGAGCACACACTATTTGGAATGTCTTGTGTAAATGGCGGAGGACAAAATGAATGGAGCACCGTTGAAGAAATTGCATCGTAGATATTCATATTGGGAAAGAGGAAGAAACAAAAAAAGAAAATTTGGATAATTTGTTCGGTCTTGCCAAAACACGTAAAATACAAAGAATCAAAAATCTTGCATCAATTTGCAAAACCAAGTTTACGGTGGAATGTTCGAAATAAATTTGGTTTTTAAGAAAATATTTAATTATGTCATAAATCCAATTCTTGTTTTAGGAAAGGCTAAAATAAATAGCAACAAATATTAAAGTTATCATATATGTAATAGAATTATCTAGAGGATGGCTTGATAAGGCAAGCCTAGAAATTAGAGGATGAAGAAGGATATAGAGAAGAAGAGTCTAGAACCTTTGTTATGTTATAAATATAAATGTACTCTCTCATTTGTTGAATGAAGTTAAATCAAGCAATATCAAGCAATGTATTAAGCTGATGTATGAAATATAGTTTGGAGAAAGAAAATAAAATAAGCATTTCCTCCTCATAAATTATTCTCTCAGAAAATTTCTTCTTTTAAAATTTTCTAACAGTGGTATCAGAGCTATGAAATTTTTTCTAACATTGGTACCAGAGCAATTAAATTTTTAACATTGCCAACTATAAAACATGAGTCGTGGTCCATTTCTATTTCATATACAAAGACCGTCAGATTCAACTGCATGGGTCGGCAATTTACATGTGTTGAGTCAACAATTGTATGTCACGAAGTGCATGATAGCAGAATGGTTGGTTTGACAGTTTAATTAAACTATGAACCGGTCACAGTGTTGCCACATACAATATATTATTTAAAATGACTAAGAGTATAATATAATGTATGGCACGCTGATGTACATGAGAAACAATACGGAATGACATAAATACATGGTTTACCAGCCCTAAACGAATGACATGGCACGTATATGAAAGCTTTGTCCAATATGGGACGATCAGTGGTTTTGTGTATGGACCTGCTACGGTTTTAACGTATGATGGCATGAGGTAATTATAATGGGTTGGCCATAAATTTGCATACGGATGGGTCGGTCGCTCTATGCCACATGGGTCGGCATTCACACTTACATGGGTCGGCTGCTTCATGAATTGCGATCCATGCATGCGTACAGTATAAAGGCGGATGGTTTATAGTACATGCAGTGGCATTAATTAATTGATGAGGATCGGTCACCATTTACAAAGCATGGATTGGATTCAATACTTCACACGTGGATTAGTAGAAAAGCTGCATGGAACTTCACAAGTTGGAAGGTATCAACGTGCCCAAAAGATTAGCCTAAATAACAAGGCGTATATAATTTGACCATCCATGGATCGTGCATTATTATGGATGCCACATCGGCATGGGCCAAACATTATAACAAGTGGTAGCTTAACAATGGTATAGGTTGGTTACAAAATTAATGTGCAGTGGCAATGGTGTAATAATGTTAGATCGAGCACAATTATATGTGAGGAGATGATGGGTCGACATAATTGAAATCTATGGATCGGCTGCAGTAATATACATGGATCGGTACCTTAAGATACATGTGAGTCGATCACAATTCACGCCGTGGCATTTTTGTAATTTTGTTTATGACCGATCCATATTTTGCACACATAAATTTTAGTTTTGTCACTCCCTCTAAACTACAGCTGTAAATACCTCGCTATTCCACCATTCAAGAGACAAAAATTTCTAACCGGAGGGCTGTCCAGTTCATTTCTCCACCACTCCAAATCACTCCAACTTTCATTAATTCTCTCTTAAGCCTAAATTCAACAAAATCATCATGGAACCAATGAAGATCATCTAAGTGTTCAAGCGGTTGAAGATCTACGCAACAACCATCACAATTCAAGTGATCTTTTCTATCTCTTCATGAATTCAAGTGAATCAAGAGTGAAGAAAAGAGAAAATAGTGAAGATTGTTAAATAAGAGTGAAATGAATGAAGTGATGTAATGATAATGAAAATAGCTCTTATAGTGAACGTAGGCTGATTATTGGTCAAACCACTCTAAATTCTTGTGTCTTTCCTTGCTTTTATATTTTATGGCTCCATATTTTTTAAATCTTACTTTTGTGAAGTGTTACATAAACACCTTGGGTGTTGTGATCAATTTTTGATTTCAACACAGCGATAGCGACTGGGTCAATGACCCAGATGATCGGAAGTCCATCTCAAGCTATTATGTTTATATTGGTTCCAATCCTGTCTCTTGGTGCACGAAGAAGAAAAGCACAACATCCAGGTCAATCACAGAAGCAGAATACAGAGCGATCGCCAGCACCACAATAGAATTGATCTGGATTGAAAACCTAATTTTAGAATTAGGTTTCAATTTCCCGAGAAAGCCACTGATTTGGTGTTATAATTCGAGCGTTGTTTCCTTATCTATAAATCTAGTGCAACACTTCCATAAGAAACACATAGAAATTAATCTGCATTTCGTATGAGAAAAAACAAGGAACGACAAGTTAATGGTGAATCATGTCCCAACTTACTATCGTACAGCCGACATACTGATAAAGGCTCTATCAGCCAAAAATTTCATCAGATTGGGAGGAGATCTAAGAATTGTTGAAGAAGAAGATGAGTTTAATGGAGGCGCAGAAGGGAAGAGAAAACCTAGTTCCATTTGAGGTTGGGAATTAGGATTCTATCATGAAATGATATTATGTACTCTAGGCTCTGTCTTATCGGTCGAACATGTTGTAACGGGCCATGTAGCCCATTATCTTATTTTTCCATTTCATTGCTATATATAGTGTACAAACCATGTATTATTACTTACAACATTTCATTTTGCAATATTTTTCATGCTGCAATCTAATATTCTCAAACAAGGAATTATTTGAAGTAATCCTTGTTTTAATATTATAAATAATAAAGAGGCTAATATATGTTTACATATTGTTAAAAATTTCAGTATATAGTGATTATAAAGTGTAATGCAATACATAGCAGGATTTAGATAGGTCTGCTGAGATACGTTTCAGACAAACCCTGAAATACTATAGAAACCAAATAGGGACATAGTAAACAATAATATAACAAAACCAATTCTTGAACGTTAGGAAACCTCAAACTTAGATGCCTTTCGTATAACAACTCCAAATATTACACTACATATTCTCTAGCGGTTGAAGAAGAAGAACTTGACCATGAGTTTGTAAATATATCAGTCTCCTTTACTAAATCATTCCAAAATACATCAAATAAGCAATCAAATTACAACTCCGAAAAATTACCAATAACCCAAAACGGATTTGCATGACAACCACTCAGCAAACTTCATCTTAAGTTAGCTTTATTCCCCCATTGAGTTCAGAGACGACAAGGAGCCCCTAGTACTGAAACCTAAAGGTAAAACCATTAAGTGATTAAAATCTACATTAAACTGGAATTTTTCTACAATATGTAAATATATATTAGCCTTTCAAATGATTTTAATCTAGAAAAGAAGATAGTTGTGCATAGTTTTTCTACAATTTCAAATTGTAGTATAACGTAGACTGGTATCACTCGTTACACTGGAGCCGTGTTCTATTTTTTCAAATAATCCTTGTTTTCTAGATTAAAATAATCATTATAATGGAATTTTTTTTATAATATGTAAACATATGTTAGGGTGTGTTCTTTGCAAGCGGAAGCGGAGAATTTAAACGGAGAATTTGAGCGGAGTATTATAGCGAAGAATAGTAGTTAGCGGACGATGCGTTTGGCGGTTTAAGCGGAGTATTTAAGCGGAGAATTTAAGCGGAGTATTTTATTTATATTTTATAATTTAACTAATTATAGATTAAACATAACATTATAATTATTGCAGAATAACACAGTTAACAAAACATAACAGTCCATTACATAAAAACAGTACAGAAAGTGGTACATTGCAGAAATACAAAACTGAAATAATAGTAGGAATCCTAAACGTTGCTTGGGCCGTTCTTCATCACAAAGTACTTGTAGTCAGCAGAAAGTTGATCGCGCTTTGTCTCAAATGACATCCATGTTATTGCATCGTCATCGTTTAAGAGGTTGAACATATCTGCCTTGTTGGGATCTACAATAATGTGTAATGCTTCCACCAAATTAAAATCTGCTACTTCACTCAAACGTTTAACGCGTGCTATCACATCAGCTTGATTTAAAGAATTTCCTGTTGACCGTACACTGTTTGCTGTCAAATTGTTTGGAGTCGGACTTTCCGTAGTTGTAGATTTTTGCACTTTTCGGGCATGGAGGTAATTGACGAGATCAGAAAACTTTCCCTCCATGTCACTACGCCCTTTTTTGAAACTTCTCTTTTTACCAGAGGTTGAACCAACATGTCGATTTCGCCGTGGAATGGGAGTTTCGGGCACGTTTGTTTGAGTGTCCGGTTCAGGATCCCAAGAATGAGGTGTTGGTGAATTCAAATTTGGAATATTACTTTGCCCTTGATCTTCTGTTTCATTGAGCTGACTGTGGAATTGGTCAAATGCAAATGGATTAGCATAATTTCGAGGCAAAGAGGGAGTAAACTGTGGTGTTTGCTCAGGTTGAGTAACAGCAGGCGTATATGCTGGCGTATACGCCGTCTGTCCAGTTGCATGTGTGTCTTGAAACAGTTGTTGTTGTAGATCCAAATGCTCAAGCGGTGACTTTTTAAATTTCAGAATGGATGTCCCGAATTCCTATTTTAACAACATTAATTAATAACGGGTCTATTAAAAAACAAAGCAGCAATTTGTTGCGAATACCTTTAAACGATCATCCCACCATTCATCAGAGCCTGAAATAGTTTGACGATTAGGATCCCAACCAGCTCCAGTTTTGTTGTTCAAGCTTTCTCATTTAACCCATTCCCTTCGAAGACTATCATACTTGTGCCGAACTTTGTTTTCGTCGATCAAATCCAGAGTTTCGTCTGTTCTTGTAATGTTGATTTCGACCGCTGCAGCATTAAATTTTTCAGCTATCGCTTTGGTAACCCCTTTCTTGTTATTACCACATTTTCCATACGCCGCAACGGCGCATTTAAGCAATAGTCGTGTTGATTCACTGCTCCAATAGTGTTTAGGTTGTCGATTTGCCATTTTTAAGTGAGGATAGAGGAGTGTTTAGAGAATTAGAAGATGAATTTGTGGTAGATGGAGGAATGGAGGGGGTGAGATTTTATTGAGGGGATTAGGGTTTTGCCCAACGGCTTAAATTGGAGCCGTTGGGCTCCGACGCGTGGCAAACGGTCCTTAATGGACCATTTCTCAACGGACGCGTCCGCTGAGAGTATGGTCCGTTAAGGACCAAAGAACAGCCCCTTAGTGTCTCAAATGATTTTTCAGAATATTTTTCAAATAATCCAACCTACGTTATATTGTCGTCCTATTATAAAATAAGCAAGCATATCATTGTTATCATAACCGAACCGGACCAGCAGCCCAACCCCGGTTAACCGTGGACCGCCAAGCTTCTCGGTCCAGAAATAGATTAGACCTTAAATGTGGGAAACCGTTTCAAAACCATGAAAACCGATTCTAACCGCTGTCTACAGACACAAAAGCCCAGCAAAATTTTAGATTTTTCAGTGAAACTCACTTTTCAGCCCAGTTCGCTTACGGCCCAGCCTGCTTTAGCAGGACTTATGAAACCTGGAAGAATAACCATCCAGCTACCTACTTATATAATGTAACTACAAAGCAGTATTTGTTCTTGGTTTATGATGTGGGACAAATAAGGTAGCTTCCATCTTCTTTTTCTTGTGAGAAGACTTCTGCTGCTGGCAGTACTCAAACGAACTTCCATCAAAGCACCATGTAACCGCTTCTTTTTAAAGAAATCCCTCCTCGTCTTGTGTACAGGAATGTCATCTCCCACATCATTAGATAGTTTCTCTGGATCAGTTCATGCAACTTGCTAAAAATATCCTCAAAATGTACAGGCATAAACCTTCCTTCATGCATAGGAAGTTTATCATCCAGGTAGCTCCTGGCAGGCCGTTGCTCCATTACCGGAGCACCACGGGCCGTCGTCGCCATCGATTCTTTGCGGTCCGTCATTATTCACTTCGATCCTCAATTTTGTCGATGTTGCACTGAGATTTGATGTTAATTTGGAATCCAGTAATGTATGCTAGCTTATCGATTCTTATTTCTATTTTATTTTTTTGCTCTTTTGAATCATCAAATGATTTTATAACATTTTTTGTGTACATGTTGATCCTTTATTTTTCAGTTTTTATTAAAAAATAACATGCACGGTTTGACCGGTCGGACCTTGAAAACCTTGAACCTTGGGACATCACGGTTCGATTGAGGGTCCGGTCATGATAACATTGAAGCATATATACTCATTTCGAATGACTAAATTTTAATCTATAAAAGACGATAGTTGCGCACAGTTTAGGCTCATAGAAATTAGCTGCATATAACTCATGTTTAGCTCAATATTGGCATCTACATAACAAAATAGTTTAAATCAAGTACTTAATCATTGGTAATCCTCATTCATAACAATGCGACACAAACACACAAACATAACACACACACACACACACACACACACACACACACACACACACACATATATATATATATATATACACACACACACACACACATACATATATAAAAAGAGAGAGAGAGCATTGAATTAGAAACTAACATGGGGAAATAATAATAATAATAATAAAAATGCTGCATTAATATGAAAATGGTTCCAATCTTCATGCCAGTAGTCAGATCCATGTAGCAAAATGCTATATCTGATGGAACAAATGTGGAAAATAGTTTTGATTGCTAAGGAAGGGACCAAATTAAATCTAAGAGAAAAAAGATACTGGATCTGAATGATAGGAACATATCAACCAGTGTATTAAGAAACTAGACTTATACATTGAAAACATGCAAGTATACGGTACACTACAAAGTTTACTGGTATAGTTAGCACATGAATGGAAGGAAAGATTAAAAGAAAACTGAAGAGCGTTGTTAAAATAGGTAAGGGAAAAAAGGACAGTTAAAGGTGACATATATATAACAATGATAAAAAAGAATCACTTTCGAAACATGGATATATAATCGACCATAAGTGTAACATCCCAGAATTTTAACGATTTAATAATTAATTAATTAATTTTAATATAATGCTTCGGTAATTTATATGATTTGATTTATTAATTTGGATTATTTAATAAATATAAATAGTGAGATAATATATTTAATTTCTGAAATGGTCGGAAAAGAGTTGAATTCGCAATAATGTGTGAATTGGATATCTTGTCGAGTTTATATTTGAATTATAATAACGAATATATTATTTAAACAACAACTAAACGTATTAATTATAATATAATTATAAATCGAGCTCATAACGACGCAGTAGTTTGTAATACTGCGTTTTCAACTTTAAATGACTATACATAATTCGTTATAAGTAGGATTTCTGTGAAATAAGAAACGTTGGAATCTATCGAGTTATATTTTTCTAATGAAAGTGAAAATTTGAGATTTCTCTTTATAGATTATAAGTTATGTCTAAATCAAATTTTCAAATAGTCGTTATGGAATTGATTATAAACCATAACGATTATTTAATTTTAATTAAATATTGGTTTTGAATTTGGACAAGATATTCAAGACGTATTATTAATTTAATTTATAGAATTTTTCTGTGTTTTTTATTTTGGAAAATAAGCAACTTTTTATTTGAAGTATTTTAGACCCTATATCAGCATTTTTGGGGTTTCACAGAATAAGCTATCTTGTCTATTTTATTATACTTTTGGGGTCGTTACACGTTGCTCATTATAACTGTATTTTTATTTTCGTCAATAGCGGTTCGTAAATGAACCGAGTTTATGTAATGCATACAGTATTGGTTAGCTAAGAAGTTTGGTTTATTAATAGGTTTGAGATGGATGGGAAGATGACGAAGTTTAGTTTTCAAGAAGATGTCAAAATGCGTCCTTTATAGATAGACATTATACACATATACTATTTTTACAATACATATTGATGAATGTAGTTCTGTGTCTAACGGTTTTAACATACCGATGTTTATTTTTCAAGGTATATTCCCAAAAAGGTTTGAATATCATTATGGGTTAGATCATCATGCTATGGTCAGACAATAGTTATACCATTATCACGAGCTCAACCTGTTATGAACGATGTATGCTAGGGTCCAATTGAAGTTGTAGACAACATGATAGTATCAGGAGTGTCATTTGGTACATACACGTACAAGATGCAAAACGGAAATTGAAAAAAAAAAAAAAAAAAAGAATTAAATCACCTAATGTAACAACTTCATAAAGGAACAACATATGTTTACCATCTATAACCAAATAGAAACGCATAGCTCCATATTATGGTAATTTCAGACTAATATTTCACTTAAGCGCATGTAACATCACCATCGCCATTCGCCATACAAATACAAGATAACACAGAAGAAGAAAAAAATGACACCTTACCTACTAAGAAATAATACAACATCCTTTCACGCATCCTTTCACGTAGTTCTCCTCCCTAATACTTCTTGTACAAGCAAATACAGCTACTTCAGACTTAAATCACGCAGCTAAGAAGGGATAACTCAATGCAAACCTAATCAAGATCGGTCTGTTTAAGAGGTTGATGGTATAGACGGGACCGGTCGTGAAGATTGAAAGCCTCTTGCTAGGAACCTCTCTCAAAGAGCAACTGCTTGGAAAGCAACTAGTTCCGCCAAAGGGGCACTTCCCCAAGAGGAAGGCACAGGGCCCCAGATCGATAACCATGACCGTTTTCTTATGCCAACATTCGGTGAAGGTGATGGCATCTACCCGTGGATCGGCGTAACGAGAAGGAGTGCCTTGAAGGGATGGTCCGACAAATCATGAAGGAAGGTGCTGACCGAAATGATGATGAGAAAGAGTGGGAGTTTGCTCCGTCAAAAACTCCACTCACGGAAAGAATCAAATTAGCCAAGTTCCCATGAAAGTTTAATCCACCGACTATCCAAGCTTACAACGGTACTGGCGATCCTAATTTGTTCTTATACAAATACGATCAGCACATGGACTGTGCTAGAACAACGGATGAACAAAAATGCTTATATTTCCCGGTGTATTTGGAGGGGATAGCTTCGCTTTGGTTTACCAAGCTCCCACCGCGGTACATGGACAACTTTTCCTTTCTGGCTAAGAAATTCAAAGAGCAGTTTAAGCTACAAACGACGAAGGTTAAAGACATGATGTCACCGAATGACATAGAGCAGAAGCCTGAAGAGTCAGTTAAAGCTTTCCTCACCTGATTCAACACCGCAGCAGCAGAAGTTGCAGATCTAGAACCTTAGCTAGTATTAATGGCATTAAAGCATGCTATAATTAAAAAGTCGAAATTTGGAAGATGGATCAAAATAAAGAATCCTAACTCCTTAAAGAGGTTCTATGCAAAGGCAGAGGAGTACATTGATGTTGAAGATGATCCTTCCTTTTCTATGGACGTAACTGAGGGTAGTTCGGTACCGGTGAAAAAGGGAAATGATGTTCCAAGTGGCCAAAAGGACAGTGGGGCCAAAAGAGGGGACATGATGCTAAAGACAATCAAAATGGAAAGAAATTCCACTTTTTTAAAGCTGCCGAGCTAACCTCGTTGACGGAGACGCTAGAGAATATTTTTATGGCCACTAAGGATACCGAGGACTATCCAAAGCTAAAGACTCAGAAGGTGGACGATAATTAGGCATATTCTAGGAGGTATTGTCACTTCCACAACTAGCCTGGATATAACACAAAAATGTGCAAGCACCTCAAGATCCTGATTGAAGAACTAATTAGAAATAATTGTCTTTAACAGCATGTGAAAAGGCCACAGTCTGACAATCCTCCTCAGGCTGCCCAAGATCAAAATGTATATGGATTAGGGGACAAGGCTCCAATGCAAGTTAATCAGAGATCTGTGATTAATACTATTTCTGGGGGCCCTCATCCAGTTGGGGCAAGTCGGGGAGACCTTAAAAGATATGCTCATGTGCTCAAAAATACTTCAAAGGAGGAAAGATGCTTGATTCTGAACAATATTGTTTCCGTGAAACAACAGAAGACCTCATCAGAGGATGTCATGTTCAGTGAAAGGATGAAGAAGGAATAACCGCTCCAACTCAAGACCCGATGGTTGTTACGGTTGGGATCCAGCCACAGTGAAGCGGGTCCTAGTTGATTGTGGGGCTTCAATGAATGTACTGTTAAAAGAAACTTTCAATAGAATGAAGCTTTCTATGGAGGATGCGTGAGCTTGCCAAAAGAAAATTCAAGGGTTCATAGGGGAACCGAAACAACCTATTGGGGTTATTGATTTACCTGTGGAACTTGGAGATGGGGAGAGGAAAGTTACCTTGTTACAGTCCTATTAGGGTTATAATTCAAGCTTTTAGAATTATACTAGCCCCTTGGTGCTTGACAATGAAGTTCCTACTGACAAGGGGGTCGGTGTGGTGAAGGAAGATCAAGAAATCGCCAGAGAGTGCTATATCAATGAGCTAAGGGAAGCAAGCAAAAAGGACAAAGCGAAGGATGTGGAGGCTCCCATCCGCATCCGGGAAAAGGCCTTATAACAATTAAAACACGACCCCTGTACTGGCAAGCGTAGTGGAGCCCAAAAGCAGATGGATCCAAGGAAAACCAATATAGGGGAGGAGCGAGCGGCGCCAGTCGAAGTCACAATTTCAATTCCAGTTCATGATAAAGATCCGGATAGTGTGTTAAATACAGGCTCTCAGCTGAGCCTGAAGCTGCAGAAAGAATTGATTATATTTTTGAAGGCTAATCTTCATGTATTTTCTTGGAGTCATTCTGATATGTGCGGCATATCGCCCAAAGTGGCGGTTCATGCACTCAACATTGATGTAAGTACTAATCCAATCAAGCAGAAAAGAAGGATCTAAGTCCCAGAAAGGTCGGCTGCGCTCAAAGAAGAAGCAGATAGACTTATACAGAATCACTTTTTATGAGAATCTATCTATCCTGCCTGGGTCTCAAATCTTGTACTTGTAAAGAGGCCCAATGGCAAGTGGTGAGTATGCATTGACTATTTCGATCTTAATAAAGCATTCCCTCAAGACAGTTTCCCGCTACCTAGAATTGACCAGCTTGTTGATGCAACGGCAGGACATGAACTTCTATCTTTCCTGGATGCATACTCGGGGTACAAACCAAGAAAATGCAAGTTTTATTACAGATGTCGGCTTGTATTATTATAAAGTGATGTTGTTCAAGTTGAAAAATGCAGGAGCAACGTACCATGCCTTGTCAATTCAATGTTCAAATCTCAAATAGGCAAGACTATGGAGGTTTATGTAGACGACATGCTGGTAAAGTCTAAAAGAGCTGGGGATCATTTAGAAACCTTGGTCGAAATGTTCAATATTCTAAGAAAGTATGGATGAAGCTCAATCCTCTCAAGTGTTTGTTTGGGGTCGCATCAGGGAAGTTTTTGGGTTTATGGTTGATGCTCGGGGCATCGAGGACAACCCTACAAAATTTACTGCTTTAAGGGAAATGCGAGCTCCTAGAACGAAAAAAGAGTTACAAAGTTTGAATGGGAATGTTGCTTCCTTGAATCATTTTATTTCTAAGGCAACAAATCGGTGCATTCCTTTTTTTGATGCTCTAAGTAAAGGAAGGAAAGATTTCCAATAGACTCCAGAATGTCAAATTACTGCTTTTGAAGAGTTAATCAAGCATATGGAATCACCACCAATGTTGTCCAAGCGTAGAGATGGTGAAGATCTTTTTATTACCTGGCAGTTTCATCCCACGCATTAAGCGCTGCTTTGGTTAGAGAGGATTCAAAAGTCTGAAGGCCGGTCTAATTTATTAGCAAGAGGCACTCAGGGGTAGGATTAAACTATCCCAAATTGGATAAGCTTGCATACTGCCTACTTATTGCCTCAAAAAAGTTAAGGCCATATTTTCAGTCTCACCCGATCAAGGTTCTCACAGAGCAACCTCTGAAACAAGTTTGGTTCCATCCCGAGACTTCCAGAAGGTTGTTGAAGTGGAACATCGAGCTCAGTCAATACGATATCACTTACCATCCGCAAAAGGCAATTAACGGACAGGATTTAGCAGACTTTGTTGCTGAATTTATAGATAAAGGTGATGGCAAGGAAGAATCCATGGAAATGGTAACTCGATGGATGTTATTTGTCTATAGTGTTATCAATGAGTATTGCTTAGGCGCATGAGTAGTGCTTGAGACTCCTGGAGAATGTTCGCTATGCTATGCCTTGAGATTAGAATTTCTATCCACAAATAATGAAGCAGAATATAAAGCCCTAATTACTGGATTGATAATTGTAAAAGAATTACAGTTGAAGGCCTTACACATTTTTAGTGATTCATAGTTGGTAGTATGTCAAGTCAAGAGAAAGTTCCAGGCTAAGGGTGAAAACTTACCAGCTTACTTATCAAAGGCCTGGGAGCTGATCGATTACTTCGACTACTACACTATCTCACATATTCCTCGGGAAGAGAACTTGAACGCCAATTCACTCACAAAGCTCGCCAGCACGGGAGATGCACAGTTGCTCGGGATAGTCCTAGTGGAGGTTATTTCAAATCCCAGCACTGATGACCGCGATATAGATTGGATCATGGAGAATGCGACAGAGCTAGACTCATGGACGACTCCAATCAAAGATTATCTCCTCAAAGACGTGCTCCCAGATGATTGGAAAAAGAGGATGAAGCTACTCAGAAAGGCTCCTATGTATCTTATTGAAGACGTTTGGTTATATAGACGGGGTTTCTTTATGCCTTTGCTCTGTTGTATCACCAAAGAAGAATCAAAAGCAGTCCTGGTAAAATTGTATGAGGGAGAGTCTGGAGGACACACTAGCGGTCAGAAATTAGCCAAGAAAGTTCTGTGATATGGCTACTTTTGGCCAAATGTGAACCTAGACTCCATGACTTACACTAAAAAATGTGACAGATGCCAGCGATTCGAAAAGATTCCAATAGCACTATGTACTGAATTGACTCAAATGGTCAGCCCATGGCCATTTTCCGTCTGGGGCATCGATTTAAGCATAGCATTACCTATTGCAAAATCCAGTTTCATGTATCTGTTGATTACTTCACTAAGTGGGTGGAAGCAGAGCTACTTGCTACAATCACCTCAAAGATAGTCATCAACTTTGTCTTGAAGAAGATTATTTGCAGGTTTGGTGTGTCACATAAGATAATCACAGACAATGGGACACAATTTGAAAGCGAAGAGTTTAAAGGACTCTGTGCCAAATAAAAGTTTCAAAAAGCTTTGCAGCAGTGGCCCATCAGCAGGCCAACGGGCAAGTGGAAGTTGTAAACAAAATCATCAAATCAACCATTAAGAAGAGGCTCGAGAAAGCTCAAAGTGGTTGGGTCGACGAATTACCGCTTGCACTATGGGCATACTCCCATTTCCTTGGCATTTAGTTCAAAGACTATGATTTCGGTAGAGCAAGAAATCCCTACACACCACCGAATCCATTTCAACCAAGCTGAAAATGAAAAATTGCAGCTCGAAGCACTTGATCAGCGTGAGGAAAGGAGAAAGGAAGCAGATCTTAAAGTGGCCGCTCATCAGAGAAGCATTTCCAAGCATTAAACTCCAAAGTCAAGAAAAGGACCTTTGAGGTTGGGGAACTTGTATTGAAAAAAGTAATGACTGGAACTGGAGTTTTGGACCCAATCGAGAAGGATCCTTCATCATAAGTCAAAAGCTCCTAGATGACACCTTTAAATTGATGACAACGGAAGGCATTCAAATCCCTAGAGCTTGGAACAACGACCACCTCCGTCGATATTTTATTTTATTTTTCATTCATAATTCTTGTAAAAAGTTGTAAATACTATGCAAGCATTGTAATCAAACTTTGTACATATGAAGGAAAAGAGTAATTTTCCTTGCCTAAATTGTATATTCGCAAACTCTTGTTTAATTATTCAAAGTTTCTAAAATCGATTTTGATTGCAGGCTATTGAACGACTGCTCACTAACAACCTAATAAAGAGCTAGTGACCTTCACAGTAAATCCCGAAGGGGACAGCTCAAGTGACGAGTGCCAAAAACACCATTCGCGACAAGCACGAATGGTGTGAAGAACCGCCTTGCAAGAGAAAAATGGAGGCCACCGAGAGTTAGATGGTTGATGAATGCAATGTCAAATTTAAAGACCAAAAATTGTGAGTTCCACCAAAGGGTCATCTCTTGAAAAGAGAGACCCAGGACCCTAGTCTTGTTACTTGGATAGCTTGTTATAACGAGTGATTGGTAATGAAATTGGCATCCACCTTGTGAAACTACGCAATAACCAAGCCTATTATAGTGAAGCTAATCAGAAGTCCCAGCCGAAAGGGTGCATGAATTTAATCCAGACTCCGATGGGCCTAGATAACTAGGCTAGAGAGTCGCATGCTTGGATTCATCATAACCAAAGACCTCTTCGGGGGCACCAAGTTGATCGTCAGAGCCAGCAAATACCTGGCCTGATTACGACAAACATTGGGGATTTAAAAGACCTTTTGAAAGGCGTCTGCCTAGATTGTTAGTGTCTGATCATCTCAGATTCGGCGATCGGCGGATTTGAAAGACCTCTTTGTGGACACCCGTTAGTTCATTAGTGTCTGCTAACCCCAGACTAGGTGATTAGCGGGCTTCAAAAGACCTTTCTGAAGGCATCCGATTAGATTGTTTGTGTATGGCCATCTCATACTCAGCGATCGACGAACTCAAAAGACCTTTCGAAGGCATCCATTAGTTCGGCTAGCGCTCGGGTATCTTGAGTTGCGACGATCGCTGGACTTGAATGACCTCTTCAGAGGTGTCCAATTAATTCGGCTAGCATCAGGTTCATTCTGACTACAACGAATGTTGGACTTTAACCAAAGACCTCTGCAGGGGCACCTAGTGAAATCGCCGATGCTAGAATACATCAATTTGTTTGCATATTAAAACCTTACATGTTTGAATTTACTAGTTGGATAATAGATAAACATTGGGCCAAAAAATATAAGACCTCTCAAGTAGGGGCATCGAAGCTAGAAGACTTCTTCGATTGAAGGCATGGGTTCAATCGGTAAAAACTAGATTTCGTGGTTAATCGACGAACTGAGAAATTCCGAGCAAAACGGCAAAAGCGAACGACTTAGCCAATAAAGTAGGAACTTCAGTATTTTAGCCATAACCAAGGAAATCTAGTAAAGTTGATCACACCCTTCCTAAGAAGTTCGCGACAATCTTTGGTATGGGGGCTTCATCACCGCATTAAGATGGAGTAAGAATGCTCAAAGTGCATACCATAAGATTATCACAACTTTGCATGGAATGGAAGACTGGTAATACAAAAGACTTGTAATATGTGAAGAAAACAGTTGCACAGACTGAAAAGTACATCAAAGCTAGAGTAATAACTAATGGTTAAATTACTAGGAATGCAATGACAAACTTCACAACAACAACACAAGTCACAAATACAAGAGTTTCAGACAAAAACTAACATAAAGTCATTGGCAAGGACCGACACTCGCATATACAACTGGTCTAAATGAAATATGTAAAAGGAAATGATAGAAAGTAAAACAAGCTAGTCACTAGCACTAATTCTTTTTCTCTCCATTCTTCGAACTGCTGGACCTCAGAGATAGTTTGGTAGAAGAAGGAAAGGGTATATTAACTGGTTGGTTCCCGTCTTTAACTCCTATGCCACAGGAAGGACTCTCGGGAGAAGACAGAGCAATAACTCCTTTCTTTTTAATAGCGCGCTTCCCTCCTTTGTGCTTTGAAGATGACAAAGGCTTAGCTTTTTTGCTTTTCTTGTTCCTTAACATCTTTTTCTGGGCTTTCATCTGCATTGTCAGAATCTTCTGCTTCATCACTAGGGATATAATCAGCATCATCATCCAAGTCAACAAGTGCACTAATCTTTGTGTCTTGCGACCCTGGCTGTGAAGATGAATCACCAAGAGGATGGGTGATAATTGGAGTAGAGATAGTAACTGACATCAAGGTTGAGTCAGTGATGATGGCTTCAGTCATTATGGTGTTGATTCCTGCGGAAGAAGGCTGTGATGAGACTAAGCCTAAAACAAATGAACAATCTGCATGGAATGTAAGTGATCCAGGTGAATTACAAAGAGAATCCAAGTATGACATAGCTTGGTCAATCTCGGTTTTACCTGGGGCTGGAAGATTTTTGGGCTCGACTTTATATTCATCCAAGTTATCGTCATCATCGCCCTCGCCATCTCCCTTTTGCTGCCCAGCAATATCCTTCTCAATAGCAGGTTTCTCCTCAAAAATATCCTTTTATATATAAGCAATATAAGGATTAGCAAGAGGTACAATTGGAGTCATAGAACCCGAAGCCTTGATATTGGTAAAGCTAGTAGAAGCATCGGTAGCAGTTGCATATGGGGCTTTCTCCCCAGAAGATTTAGCCTGCTCCTCCATAAGCTTTTTCTTGCCCTCGGCCAAGGCTTCACAGGATTCCTCATCTAATAGAGTGTACATGAGGTATTCTTCATCGTGGGTATCTTCAGTATGCTTAAGTACATATTCCCAGACAAAGGCCAAAGTCACTGCGAAGTTAGATCCTAAATAGCGTAAGCTTCCCTGGCTCATAATGCTGAAGACGTAAAATTTAAATAAAGTGGCCTCGGCGTCCGCCTTAGCTTTTATGAAGGTAGTCAAAGCTTTGACTCTATCCTCATCAAGAAGTTCAACCTTAGTATTTAGCATGGAAGTAGCCAAGCTTTGAGAAGTATTCCTCTTGTGAAGGATAATATTCTCTTGTTGATAAGGGGCAGAAGCCTGTTTTTCCATGGCTAATGGGTATTTAGCAATTTGTTGGTCGGACTGAGCATTTTTGGCTTGCGCTATTAGCGTATTTTCTCTCAGCTTAACGGCAGCAAGTTCTTCTTGAGTCTCCTATTCTCAACTGCAAGCCATTCTAGCTCTGTGTTCTGTTGCGTGAGAGATGCAATGGTAGCATCCAAGGATTTTAGAACCTTGTCCCATTCGATCTTGTCATTCTCTAAAGTGGCAATTTTATCTAGGTTGACTCTATTAAGTCTCTAGAGATCATTAGCAAATGTATACCATAAGGATAACTATTCATCAGCATGACTCCTGTCTACATCTAACCGCGTCTCAAGTTAACTTTTGGCGGTATCCAATGGCGTAAGCATATGACCTTTCAAGGTGTCCAATTCTTTGAGTATGTCCCGCCTGTCAGATGGGTATATGTCTTAGTCGAAGTACATTCCTTTCAAACACCAACCCTTTAATCGTTCAGCAAGAGTGGTGTTTGGCTGCTCAAGTTTGTAACGGGGCTTGTGTATTATTGCTTGAATATCAGTAGAGGAAGCATCAGATGAAGTAGAACCAGCATGAAGTTTGTCTAATCTCAGGCGTTTTTGAGGATCATCCCTGCCTTGATTATCCCTATTTCTCTTCCTTCGCCTACTTACCTCATCTACCCAATCATCACATCGGTCATCGTGGGGGTCACCTTATTGAGAACCTTGTGCCCTCCCCTTTTCCCTGTCCTTTTCATCTAGCATATCTTGGTGATCGTACCTCCACCGCCTTTGCTCATCAGTCAATAAGTAGTCATGAGATTGTTGAAGCTAGCAAGAATGTTGCGAAAGTTGAGATTGTTGGGAGTGTTAGGGTGACGGGGCTATATAAGATGCTTTAGATTAAAATACCTGGTGTGTTTTTTAAAGCTCTTCATAAATGGATGATTCATTTCTGGCCTTGAATAAAGGCAAAGCATGATTTCAGTACCTAGATTGGAAAGTACTTAGATTGCAACACATCTGAAAGCAATAGTATAGGTAAAATATTTTCTAATGCGCATCTGATAACGAACCGATCTTAAGTGGTGAATATACATCAATCCCTATGTCCGCAAGCGTTTTCCTTGATGGTGAAGGTTGGGCTACAATTATCTCAGTTCCAATTTTAGTAACCAATGTTGCCGGATTCGAGATCATAATGTCACCCCGGATAAGATCCTTAGCTGAGCTGAGGTCACTTAAATTCCCAATAGTATCAATGGGACTCTCCTTGTAAGTATCCGAAATTGCGGGATCCTCAGTCGCTTTCTCAATAATTGGATCAGCTCCCAGAGAGGTCTCACTTTCCTCAATCTTTTCAGCATCCTTCATAAGACTTTTTCCTTCACGGTATTTAAATTCTTCTTCAACAATTAAAGGCAGTGGGGATGTTAAGGGTGTTTTACTACCACTCGTAGGGTCTGAGCATTTCTTTAGAGAGTCTTTCTTAGCAGGTGTTTAGCAACAGTGTCTTCCATAGTGGGGGGGGGGTCTAGCACAAGAGTGCGTGAAGGATTGAGTAAGTGATACTGATGGAGGAACATTTTTTAATTAAGAATTTCCTGCTCCTCTCTTTCTCGTTGACGGCCTCAAAGTGTCAAATAGATTCTGATCGATAGTAGCATCTGGGTCAGAAGGTGGAATTTCTATAAAATAAAGAAAGTATTTAAGAACCAAGACTTAAATGGAAAGGGATTAAAGAGACCTTAAGTAAATGTATTCACCTCCTTCCATCCACCTGTTTAAAAACTGTCGGGACACTAGACATAGAAGTATTGAACTACGGATCCCTTAACACTTTCTAACAAGTTAGTTATAATCTTGGAATTCCGGATTCCTTCAGCAAAGATAATTGACATTCGTTCCTTTCTCCTTTTGAAAACATATAAAGAACATATGTCCTGGAAAGTAGGAGCAAGCTGCTTTGTCCTCATAAAAAGCACATAAAGCCCTGTTAAGATGGCGTAGCCTTTTGGGTGTAGCTGGAAAGGGGCGATGGCTAAACGCCGAAGATTCATTTCCAAGAATGGATTAAAAGTAGGAACGACCCCGTTTACTAGCATGTGACGATTCACTGTATCATAGTAAAAGGGTGGAAAGTCAGCGAATTCATTCTCTTCTGGTAATTTAGCATCAGTTTCCGGAATCGTAAAATGAGCATACAAGTTCTTGTATGAACGCTCATAAAGTTTTGTTGATTTTCTCTCGAGGGGTACTTCGATAAGAGGTCGAGGCAGAGGAAAATCCTGATCAACATTCGGCCTTGGAGCATTAGTCATCATAGTGTCCGAAGTTTGACTAGAAGTCTCGACTTGAGTAAGCCCAGATGCTTCTTCGGGTTGTTGGCGCGATTGGTGTCAAGTTACCATTTCTACACAAATAATTGTGCTTCAAAAGAAACTACAGGTGCGTGTTTCCTAAGATAAGAAATATTTTATTGTGTATAACTACATGTGCGAGGCTTGGGATTTACAATTGTCATGGACTGATTAAACGATTCCAAGCATCACTACGAACTTATATTAGAGTGTTTATGTATGTGCAAGGGATGTGCAACTAGATTATAAATGATCAATAGAGCACTCCAGCACAAATATATCATTCAAGTGCAAGTCGTAAAATTCACTATAGAAATTATCTAAACATTTATCTAACTCGTTGTCAATATGAGCAATCGACAACAAAGTATATTAGCATAAAACATGCAAGTGTTTTTTATTACAGAACAGGTGATAGTAAAAGGACGCATTCAAAACATAAGTCATGAATAAAGGGTTATCTATTGCTTTTACGCCTAACACAATACAAAGAAAGGTCAATACAAGAATGCGATGGACTGGCAATAATCAATCCATAATGGATCGGCATTAACCGACCCATAATGGATCGGCACAGACTGATCCATAATGGATCGGTCACCGATCCATAATGGATAGGTACTGATCGATCCATAATGGGTCGGTATAGACCGATCCATAATGGGTCGGTCACCGATCCATAATGGATAGGTATGGACCGATCCATAATGGGTCGATACTGACCGATCCATAATGGGTCGGCACAGACCAACCCAAAATGGATCGGCACTAACCGACCTAACGTGGGTTGGTATGAGCCAAACCATGATGATCAAATATAGATGGTCCATCAACATCTGTAATTTTCCAACTTCTTTGTGTCATGACCAAGTTTCAAAGTATAGTGCAACCAGTTCTGGTGACATCAGCATGGTATCAACAAAATAAAGCACAATCCAATAACGAAAATTGCAACCAAATACTCATTCTCACAACAACGACGTCAAGTGCAGATTAGAGCATAAATTAATTTGCACATGAGTTCTTACACAATAATAATTAAAGTATGGACTCGTTTCAATACTCAGAGATCAAAACGTGTTTACAAAAAAGTAGGATCTACCCATGTTCAATAACTCGACACAAAAAATCATCGCTCAAGCACATGATTAATACATATCCACCATTGCAAATCCTAAGTATGCAAATATTCATATCAACCCCAAAATCGACTCAACTCAAATCCTAGATTCAAAATCACCAATTTGATGCAAATTCCAAAGAGAATTAATACTTGCAAGTACAACGAGTAATCGAATTTGAGTGACGAAGGCTGGTTTGAGCTCGACGGTGTTTGAGTGTCTCTGATTTGGGAAGTTCAATATGAAATTGATTCGATCTGGTTGTGTGCGAAGCAATGGGTGGATTCAAACATGGCTGAAGACGTGGATCTGATTTTGGATAGATTGAAAGAAAAAACCGTGAATTTTGGGATGGAATTGAATTTTTCAGAGGAAGAAGACGACCATTAAAGTAGCTATCATCTGAAGGAAATAAAATTGGAAGAGAGTGAAGGCCAAACAGACATTATAAGGGCAAGGTGTAATAGGCCATTTCGATCCATCATAAACAGGCCGTGCCAACGCATCACGAGCTGGACCACTCTGACCCATTTTGTGTCAACCCTCTTCGATACATAGCACGCGTTGCATCCGGTCCATGCAAATTAATTCACATTCGGTCGAAATAAAAATGTGAGTATCGACCCACGCATTTATAAAGCAATAAAAAAAAGTGACCGAGACATCACTTTATGGACACTTATAGTGTGTTTAATGTTCATTTCGAAGCTTATAATTTTTGTTACAAACAAAAATTATAAACTCCGAGGGGAAAATGTAATCCACTGAAATTAAGCCATAAATGATGGGTTGATCATAAGACAATATAACGGGTCAGTCATAGGCATACTCATTAGGTCGATCAACACAAAATGGCATGGGTCGGTCAGTGCCGAATGGTATGGGTCGGTCAACATCAAAATGGTATGGGTCGGTCAGAAGTATTTGACCAATGGCATTTTCTTAAATAATATTATGACCGATCCATAGCCTGCACCTATAATTTCAGCCTTTCCGCTTCGTTCTCTCCACACATATAGATACCCTATGGCTTCCCACATTCAAGGGACCGATTTCTAGCTCCACGAAGTGTTATCCAACTGATTTCTCCACCATTTCAAGTCATTCCAACAACCATTATTATTCCATTAAGCCTTGATTCAACATCATATCTTCCGTGGATTCACCGAAAATCGTTTAAGTGCTCCAATTATTGAAAATTCCTCCAACAATCGTCGCATTCATAAAGATCTCATTATTTCCACATCGAATTCAAGTGAATCAAGCGTAAAAGAGAAGAAGAGAGAGAAAAACTTGTAAAAAAGAGAAAATGTATAGGATTGAAAAGAGCATGTACCTTGTAATGGCAAACGTGATAATGAAATTTTCTTTCTTAATGGACGTAGGTCGAATTTGAGACCGAACCAGTCTAAATTTCTATGTCTATAATTTTTTCTTTATGTTTGTGGCTACAAATTTTTAGATCTTATTTTCTGTGAATTATTCAAATCGTCTTCGTGGGTGTTTTTGCGATTTTTGGTGTAAACAGTAAGAACCTCCAAAAATCATGATAACACACATATTATAAGAAACATGTCTATATACTGGCAGAGCGCAAGCAGTATTGCATCATAGATGTGTAGATTTATTACATTACTTTCTGGACTAATATTTTGCATTCTACAATAAAACCAGATCCACCCTCAAACATAATATACTGGCACATTCAAGGCAGTGGAGAGGCTAGAAAGGGTGGAGACGATGACGCATTAACTCCTGATTTTCACACTACGGTACAACAAGACCACTTCATTTGAGAATTCATTGTAGCAAACACGTCCATTGAATTAAAGTTATTTATAGAATCACACTACGTTCTTCAAAAAACAACTAAAATGTAGGGATTCAACGAGCTTTTGGAACTGAATTCACCTGCTTGCCTTTCTTTTGCATCACCATTCTAACTCAATCCTTTCTCCCACTTCTTGTATTTTTTGATGTTGTTCCTGCGAAATTTTCTTTTTGGTGATATCACATTGGGGGGAAGGGGTGTTGGGCTTCTTTTCAGCACACCCTGTGCCCTCCAGTACCTAAGCGGATACATCCTCTTTGATGAACCCTATACCAAAAGACAGCAGATGGAAAGTCATTCGTCAATGTCCTAAAGGAAGGAGGTCTCCTACTAGGAATCAAGGTCGACAATGGCATCGTCGAGCTTGTTGGAGCCAACAGCGAGACCTCCACCCAAGGTCAATACGACCTTAGCAAGAGGTGTGCCAAAACTATGAGGCTGGCACCCATTTCACCAAGTGGCATGCTGTGCTCAACATCAGGCCAAATGAGCCTTTCCAGCTTTCTATCGATTCCAGTACCAAAGGGTTGGCTCGATATGCCATCATACACCAGGAGAACGGGCTACTACGCATTATTGAGCTCGAGATCCTTGTTGATGTGCCCCATGACATTGAAAGATGCATTGATGGGATGAAGAGATTCCTAGCGGCATGCTACAAGGCTCTAAACGTCCATAAAGTCCTTTTGGAGGGTACCCTGCTAAAACCGAACATGGTCACCACAAAATCCGATGCCTCTAAAGTGAAGCCGAGATCGTAGCATAGTACACAGTTTGGACCCTTATGAGGACCACGCTGGCTATGGTGCCTGCATTTGTTTTTTAATGAGGAGGGCAGAGCGAAGAGGAAGCTACCCTGAACTTGAATGCCATGAACCAGCTCAAGGGGAAGAAGCTGTGGTCCCTTTTCTTCTTCTTCAGGCGTTCCCTACAGTAGAACACTCTCAAGACGTAGTGTGGTAAGAAGGAGAACATCGAGAAACTAGGACTGCTTTCTTGGTTGGGTGCAAGGCTAACTCTGAAGCTTTTATGTTGAAAGGTTGCAGTATAAACTTAATCTTAATCCCTAGAATTCCCTTAGTAGAATTTATACAGTATCTACTGATCAGAAATCATCATTTATGGATGCATCATTCATATCTGAAGAAAGACGCCTAATGGTATTGTTTAGCAAAAATATTTTTGGTGAAGGTAATGGATGTTCAATTCATGTGACAAATCCAGACATGGTGTAACATGCCAAAAAAAATTTAGCATAAAAGAGGATAAGTTAAATAATAATTAATTTAATTAAGGATATCAGACTGCTCCATTGCGTCCGTCTCGAAATTATAGTCAAGATAGACATTTGGTTTGCGTAAAACAGATACCATATGAAAAAGTTATGAGGATTTTAAGTTTGTATACGCGCAGAAGAATTATATATATACATATGATTCAGATATGAGTCAGAACCTTATCCACAAAGGGTTCAAAAATCAAAATGGAAAAAGGCGGCAAATTTCCTGCTCTAGGGGGTCGACCCCTTAGAGGGGTAGAGGGGTGTCAACACCAGGGTCGACCCCCCTTAAGGGGTGTCAACACCAGGGTCGACCCCTCTATAGGGGTGTTGACACCCCTAGGGCTGACGTGGCAGTCAGTTTTAGAGGTGCTGGCAGCTATAAATATGTGTCCATTTCTCCTGTTTTCTTCATTGGAAATCATGGAGGCTAAATGTCGCCGGTGTTTGAACTGAGACGGATCCTATCTTCTACAACTATCAACTTTGTAAATTAATTAGAGATTCAAGCGTAGATCTACAACCCAACAAGCTTCTTTTCTAGTTCTATCTTCTTATCCAAACAATGTGAGATCTAGGTTACTTTTAGATTTAAATGACTAAAAGTATAACGTAATAGTACTGTGATTTGGATCTGTCTTAAATCAAAAACCTATGTCATTCTTGGATCCAAAACTCTATTATGTTAGATCTATTTTTATAGATCTAATTCACCTGTGATTAATTTATCATGTCACCTTTATGGATCTGAACCTTTGTCAAGTTTGTGGTTAATTTGAGATTATCATTATAAGGACATTTGAACCTTTTTTTAGATCTAGATCATCATATTGTGATTAATTGAGATCTGTCGTTATTGGACATATAAATTTTTATTTGGATCTGTTCATCCTAATTATATTTGATCTAGTTTTATCATTGCCCTTTTTACTAGATCTATTTTTATGTCCACCTTCTTATGCCTATTTCTTGTCTATGCTAGTATATATGTTTATGTCACTTTTAGAATGATCACTATTGTCATTTTCCCCATCACTTTTCCCTTTTTATTGTTTATGACTAGGCTACTTACTAGCCTAGATGCCGCCAAATATATGCGAATGCGTTAGTTAGGGAACGAGGGAAAAAGGTTAGAATTGGCATAATTTAAATAATGTTTATATGAATTGGACATATAATTCAAAATGGGAAAGTGGGGACATAATCACCTATAAGACATAGGTAAGAATTGGATAAGAATGAAATGTCTAATAATTACAATTAGAAATTGTAATTGCACTTATGACACGAGGTTAGGTTGCATTAGTGGGGGAAGTCTGTGTAACGACCCGAATTTTCGAATAGTTTATTTGAAATATTTAATATCATCTTAAATATTGAGTTGATAATATAAATCAATTTTTACATTGATTTATCAATTTAATAATCGACATACAATTTATTTCGAATATATTGAATTATCGTAATATGAAAACAAATCTAGTTTAAATCGAAGTTGAAACTGAATCGAAAAGATTTAGGTGATCAATATAAATTCCATTTGAATATATAAGCGATAATAATAATAATTTATCATCGAGGGATTTATTGTTTCGAATTTAATTAATATTGATTTAAATTAATATCTTCACCATACCATCGAATGGAGCTTCGAATCCTGTTCTAGTGTGTTCAGAATAGTGTTATAACATTAGAAACGCCGGTTGTTGCACTCGAATTGATGTTTGTTACTGCAAATTATATTATTTTAAAATGATGTGGATAAGTACTAAATCAAATCAAAATCCTTTTAAATAAAATAAAAATCGTTTTATTTCAAATCAAATTAATGGTTATGTACTTAAGCCTATGTACCTACCTTTATATCACGCAGGTTATTTTCCTTCGGGATGAAGTATTCACCTTTATAAAATCGCGGCATCTCTCTGTAATTCCTCATAAATCAAAACAAAGGATAAAGCTCCAAAAATCAACAATAAGAATGGTCGATACTTCAAAATAAAAGCTTCAGTTCAATTAAAAAAGGAAATGGCCATGATGATTTTTACCCTTTTAACCAAAATCAAAACCCATTTCAAATCGATCGATCCACAGTTTGAACGATGAGTAACTCGACATCAAGGAGGCTTCCGCGAGTCTGGCAAAACTCGGAGGAAGGCCTGAGGTTTGATTCGATGTCAACTAGTGTTCATGCTGGTTTCAGGGAGTTCGCGATGTTTTTTTGGGACAACGTTGGAAATCGCGACTTAGGGTTGGCTCGTGCTCGAGTATGGCGAAGTCAGAAGAACTTTGGTGACGGTCTGGGGTTGGAGGCTGTTGCGAGGGGATCTAGCGATCACCATTGTGACGTTGTGGGGGATTGGAGCTCGCGATGTCCAGATGTAGGTTAGGGTTGCAAAGTGATGTCAGCGTGGAAGTTTGGAAGTGGTGATTCAAGATTTGTCGAACCTGGCAAAGTAAAGGGTTGTCGAGTTCGATTTTTCTTTTCTTTCTTTCTTTGGTATAAGAGATCGATGACATTGAAGAAACATGGCAATTGGATTATTAGGAGGGTTCAGTCTATGTTGAATAAGGGTCTGACGGGTTTGTTTAAATTGAAGATGATGACCAAAATTTCGATGTCATAGGGGAGCTCAAGGCTTGAAAATCTAGCCATAGTATTTTTGGGTACTTGCGAGTTTAAAACAAAACGAAAGGAGATACCAGATTTAAATGGAGAAGGAGGATTCGTAAATAATTAAGTAAGGTAATTATTTTAATTTTAGTTAAGTAAAACTTTTAATCTAATTCAAACTATCTAGTTGCTTATAAAATTCATATTGTCAGCATATGAGGTCTAAAAATCACACAAATAGGTTGAGTTGATCCATAGCTGTGAAATATCTATTCTGAAAATAGTTTGGAATGTTCTGGAGTCAGCTGGGCGTTTAGAAAATTCAAACTCTGGATATTTGGCGAAAACAAATCACGGTGAGTAGATCTCACTCAATTTATTTATTTAGAATTATTTTTAGTCATTAAAAATAATTGATGATTGTTTGGTTGCATTAAAATATTATTTGGCTGTTAAAAATATATTAGTTTTGTAGGATTTGTGTTTGTGGCTAATATATATATATATATATATATATATATATATATATATATATATATATCGGTGATTGGTTGGATTCCCGCAGTACCATTAGCAGATGCCCGCAGTATCATTAGTGGATGACCTTATACGCCCCCACGCTATATCCTGCCTCGAAGCAGGATGAGTATTATTTATGTCGACTAACGTCTGTGGATGCAGGAAAAACAGGTTGGGGGAATTCAACTGGATTCCTCAAAAATATTATTATTTGTTTGTTCTCATATACATTTTCATATATGATGTGTTAGAAAATCAGTGGTTGATAATTGGTATTTTTGAAATTAAAAGGGAAAATTCTATTTATCTAAAATAGAATTTGAATTTAAATTTGAATATAAATATATTAACTTGTTTGAATACTTAAAACAAGTAGTGAATTTATAAACATTGTTTATAAATTAATAATACGAGATTTGAAGTGAAATTATAAACAGTGTTTATAAATAAAGTGGAAAATTATCATTGGTTAATTTGAATATTTAAATTCAAATGTGAATTTAAAAATAGAAATGGCGAAATCGTTTTAAAGAAATAAACGATGGGATTTATTCTGATGTTCAGAATATAAATTGGACAAAAATAAATCCGTAAGGATTTATGATTTGAATTTGATTAATTCGAATTTATTTAAATAGAAGTTAAATTGAATGTGAAAATAAATTGGGTGTTATATATATATATATAAATTATTATAAATAGAAATTTCCAAAATAAGATTTTGGTTTTAAATAGATTTCGAAATAGACTTGTTTAAATATAAAACAAGGAAATTTATAAACTGGTTTTTATAAATATAATGAATTAATTATCAAGAGATAATTTGAATATTTAAATTCAAATATGAATTAAATATAGAATTTGAAATCATTCGAAAGGGAATAACGGTTTTTATTTCCCAATTCGGAATATCAAAGGGATGGAGTTTCAAATAGAAATTTGAAAAGGGAACTTGTTTAAATATATGAAACAAGGAAGTTGAATTTATAAATAGTGTTATAAATTTGGTGAAATAAATAATCATTTGGATAATTTAAACCATTTAAATTCAAATAGGAATTTAAAAGTAAATTGGGAAGTGTTTTGAAACAAAACGATTGATTATATTTCGGAATTTGGAATATAAGCTGAATTGAGAAGAATTCAACATGTTTATAATTGAAATTCCATTATATCAAATTTTATAAATAATTTATTTATAAAAGGAATTGGAATTTAATATAGAAGATCGAAGTATAAATAAATATATTACCGAGTAAGAAAAAATTGACAATAATAGTTAATCGAAAATATTATGTTGAATTGGGAAATTAATTTGATATATATTAAAAATATATTAGAATGGAGTTGAATTTATTATAAACGAAGTTTAAATGGTTATATATATATATTTATAATTAAAACGAACTCGCTGCAGCGCGATAGTTCATAAATTGGCGTTTCGAACTTCAATTGAGTATACAGAACTCAATTTAAGTCGGAATCTTGTGAAACAAGAATCGTCAGGACCAATCGAATAATAGTTTTCTAATGAAAGACAAAAATCTAGATTTCGTCTTATAGATTTTGAGTTTGCCAAAATCAAATTTTCTGAAAAGCAGCGCCAAAACCATTATAAAACCATAACAGTTTATTTAAATAAATAAAAGGATTTTAAGTAAATAAAATCCGCATTTCATTCAGGAAAAATCCAGATTTGAGTTATAAATAATATCTGAACTCGAGTGGAGTAATGAAATGATTTTTGAAATAAAATCAAATCAGATGTTTAATTGTTGAATAGAATGAACTAATCTAAAGAATAATTAGTTAATGGATTTCGAATCGAAATTTGGCTTTGGATCAGAAAAGGGGTTTGTATATTCATATTCGAAATCGAATATGAAACTTGAACCGAAAATGAAATCCGATCGGTTATATGCAAGTTAAAATTTACATGAACGTGATATGTTCAAATAGAAAGTGAAATAGGCAAAAGAGCTAATTAAAGAATAAATTAGCGAATTTAGTTTAAAGGCCAGATTGAGTTCGAATAAAATTAGGAATGGTTGTATATAGGTAAAGCGGGGTTGGAATGAAGTATATGAAGATTTTAATTTGTGTGCCCGACAAAAAGGTACATGTTTAAATTCCATATGAGGTTTTATGCACCGAATCGGCAAGCCACTTGGCTTTTTGATTTTCTTTTTGAATGGAAAGAGCCTAGAGAGGAAAGTTGATGTTTGAACTATCTACCGGTACAAAGGAGGTTATGGCGAAATTTTCTGGAAATTTAAGGAGCTAGAATATTTTTAAGATAATTTGATAATCAGAAATCTATATATCAATATACATAGAATCCGGTAAGGGAATGAACTTAAAAATAAAATATTATAAACAAAAAGGAAATCGAAAATCTGATTAAAGAAAGAGAAATATATATAGGTTTTAAAAATGAATAAGTGGTTTTTGTGGTGTTGATGATTTGAGATAAGTGGTTTTGTCTGTTTTGAAGTTAAGTATGTTTTCTGTCAAGGTCTGAGAGGTAGTTATACCCCAACTTGATTGATTTCATTTTTAACCGAAAAAAAGCAAGATCCAGTCTCGAAGAGAAATGTTTGAATAAGAGTTAGTTGGATGCAGTGTTTTGGGTTGTTGTAATGATGTTTTACACAACGTTCGTTTTAACCCAATTAAGTGGAAATTTGGAAATATAATAATAAATATTTCCTGAGTATAGAAATAATTGAATGGTCATGAAAGAGATAAGTAATTGGAATATTTTCTAATTATAAATAGAATATATTTTCTAAGTATAGAAAATAAAAGAAGGCAATGTATGGAATGTTTTCCAAATAGCGTAAGAGGTCAAGATGATTATTGAAAATATCGTGTTAAAGAATATATATATATATATAAGGAAATGGAGAAGTATTTTAATTAATGAAATATTAATTAAATGGCCTAGTGATTTGTTTGATGCTTTGAATGAATGTTTGTTTTCTTCAATAGTTAAATAACCGACTATCGAAGTGTTTGCCAATATCGTTGTCAATATGGAGAGACCGGTTGGATTATTTTCCGTGAACCACTCTGTATTGGCAGTAGGATTGCGAATCAGATTATATGAAGATAATCGAAGACGGAGTAAAGTGCAAGGGCTTTTCTATTAATAGAAAGTGTGCCTTCGGCTTCGTTCAGTCCCAGAACGAAGTATATGGACGAATGTCTGACAAAGTATTTCCAATGATCGAATATGTTGGTCTGTATAGATATATATGGTGGCGGAGAATTTATTCTCTTAGCATAATATCCAGAATATATTTGTGCAAATCAATTAATGATTTACGGATCTGACAATGTGGCACTCAAAGTGATTTTGCTATCAGTGAATGATAAGAAATCATAGCCTCAGGCCTCAAAAACCGGGAAATGACAAAAATCGGGCAGGCAGCATGGCTATGTGGGTCGCTCCCATTAGGTTGTATAATCACCTATCTAGAGAAATTCCATTTGCTTCTTTAATCTATTGATACTTTCCTTTTTGGGAAACGGTTGCCGATCCCAACCGTTGGTGATATACATTTGATACACTCAAGCGAAATGAGTGGTCGGTCATGTGTGGGCCGGGTTGGAAGATGTTCTTGTTGAACCCAGTGTATTTCCCTCTAGAGATACACTATCGGCTGGTGGTTCCATACCTTGTCATAGTTAGAACCCAATCTCCAATTAGTGCCCGCGGTTTTGATTGTATACTATATATGTGGAGCGTGAGATGCAAGCGTTCCGCTAGATTGCTATTTATTTGTATTTAGACACTATTATAATATCACAAGATATATTTGATTACAAAATGTTTTGGGTTATCATAAGGTAAAAACCATCGTGTTTATGTGTGGATCGGTCTTACGATTATCTTTTCTTTCCAACCGTTTTTTGAAGTTAAACCGAGTACTTGTGATTCTCATAAGAGAAAAAACCATTCCATTTTCACTGCGTGGTCTTATGAGATATCCTTCGTTAATCAAGTTGTCTTAAAATCGTTTACTCACACCAGTCCCATGACTGACCCAGAGTTTATTTTTCTATGTTTTCCCTAAACTCTTGGGTGCCCAAATTTGTACGGGCAGTCAAGTAGTCGGGATTTTTCAGATTCACTTGGAAGAGCAGGAAGCAGGAGGCTTCACTAGTTACCTATAGACTATCATATTTACACTGTGTACTATGTTGTATCTGGAAATAGGTGTTTATAGCTGTTCCAGGAATAACTGTTGTGCTCTGATAATGGTATGTATATACAGCTACTGAGTTGTATTTCAAAAGTTATGTTATCTAATATATTTTATTCGTTCCGCTGTGAGTTTGTGATCCTCGTTTTCTTCTATTCTAATATTTCTTTCTTTCTATTTCTCATCCTCTAACTTCTTTCTAATAATGATTCGTATTTCTATGCAATTTGGATTGGACGCGTGATGTATGTAGTCAACTCAGATAGTACGATTTTGCAGGCCGTTACAGTTGGTATCAGAGCTTAGGTTGAGTGAATACCTAGGCTTAGGTGGCATGTGCTCATTAGAGATAGGGTCAGTAGAACCCTAGAATGAGTTGAGTGTGTGTGTGTGTGTGCGTGTGTGTGTATATATATATGTATGAGAGAGCGTATTTATTAATTGATATAAAAATTTGTTTTATATTGTGTTGACTTCTGGCGAGTAATTTATGAATTCTTATCGAATCGTAGGACGCCACAAAGTCAATAGGAATTTATAAACACTTGAATAGAAGATTGAACACAATATTGTTTTTAAGTGGGTAAATAAAATAATTTTACCCAAAATTCTACTTTGCTAGAAAAGGAATAATTTTCTTAAATTATTATAATATATGGATGAGTTGATTGATATTATTATAATCAAATAAGATTAAAAAATTGGATTGGTTATTTATAACCAAATAAAATTTGTATGTAAATGAAATATACAAATGAGATGAACTGGAATTGGATTTAAAACAGAATTTAGAATTTAAATCCTGGGAAGTAGGAAAATATTTTCTGAAGTATATTAGAACAATAGCTTTGTTTTAAAAGGATTTTGAATAGGTTTTGAAGGTGATAAAGCACTGAACTTACTTCAGTTGCTGGAAAATAATTCTGATGATGGTCGTGACATCATCAGTGTTCATTTTCGAGTTTCTAAGTGATGAATTGCTACCTTAGTAAAGTTCGATAGATATTTGTTTAAAAGAAAATAAGTTGTTTTGAAATATTCAAATGTTTTGAATTTGAAATGGTTACAAATATAGGTATATATTTATGTTATTTCAAAGAATTTGAAATGAAAACCCGGGTATTTGAATTCTGGAATTTAAATTTAACTTAAGAAAGTTAAATGGATTGAAGTAAATAAATTGACCAGAATCAATTTGAATAGATTAATGGAATACAGATTAGATGTAAATGTATTGATTGTAGATCATTCGAATTAAATAAATGAAAATAAAAGGTTCTGGTTGAACTAAATTTGTTGAAAAATGAAATGTTGAGTTTAAAAATAAATGAGTTTTGAAAAGTTAATGGGTTTGAAGCACTTTTCTACCTTAGTAATTTCGGGGACGAAATTCTTGTAAGGGGGAAAGAATGTAACGACCCGAATTTTCGAACAGTTTATTTGAAATATTTAATATCGTTTTAAATATTGAGTTGATAATATAAATCAATTTTTATATTGATTTATCAATTTAATAATCGACATACGATTTATTTCGAATATATTGAATAATCGTAATATGAAAACAAATCTAGTTTAAATCGAAGCTGAAACTGAATCGAAAAGATTTAGATGATCAATACAAATTCCATTTGAATATATAAACAATAATAATATTTTATCATCAAGGAATTTATTGTTTCGAATTTAATTTATATTGATTTAAATTAATGTCTTCACCATACCATCGAATGGAGCTTCGAATCTTGTTCCAGTGTGATCAGAATAGTGTTATAACATTAGAAACGTTGGTTGTTGCACTCGAATTGGTGTTTGTTACCGCAAATTATATTATTTTAAAATGATGGTGATAAGTAATAAATCAAATCAGAATCCTTTTAAATAAAATAAAAATTGTTTTATTTCTAATCGAATTAATGGTTATGTACTTAAGCCTATATACCTACCTTTATAGCACGCAGGCTATTTTCCTACGGGATGAAGTATTCACCTTTATAAAATCGCGACATCTCTATGTAATTCCTCATAAATCAAAATGAAGTACAAAGCTCCAAAAATCAACAATAAGAATGGCCGATACTTCAAAATAAAAGCTTCAGTTCAATTAAAAAAGGAAATGGCCATGATGATTTTTACCCTTTCAACCAAAATCAAAACCCATTTCAAATCGATTGATCCACAGTTTGAACGACGAGCAACTCGACATCAAGGAGGATCGAGTCTGGCAAAACTCGGAGGAAGGCCTGAGATTCGATTCGAAGTTAACTAGGGTTCACGCTAGTTTCAAGGAGTTCGCGATGCTTTTTTGGGACAACGTTGGAAATCGCAACTTAGGGTTGGCTCGCGCTTGAGTATGGCGAAGTCAGAAGAAGTTTGGTGACAGTCTGGGGTTGGAGGTTGTTGCGAGGGGTTCTGGCGATCACCTTTGAGGCGATGTGGGGAATTGGAGCTCGCGATGTCCAGATGTGGGTTAGGGGTGCGAAGTGATGTCAGCGTGGAAGTTTGGAAGTGGTTATTCAGGATTTGTCGAACCTGGCAAAGTAAAGGGTTGTCGAGTCCGATTTTTCTTTTCTTTCTTTCTTTGGTATAAGAGATCGATGACAATGAAGAAACATAGCAATTGGATTATTGGGAGGGTTCGGTCTGTGTTGTATAAGGGTCTGATGGGTTTGTTTAAATGGAAGATGATGACCAGAATTTCAATGTCATGGGGGAGCTCAGGGCTTGAAAATCTGGCCATAGTATTTTTGGGTACTTGCGAGTTTGAAACAAAAAGAAAGGAGATGCCATATTTTTAAGCAGAAGGAGGATTAGTAAATAATTAAGTAAGGTAATTATTTTAATTTTAGTTAAGTAAAATTTTTAATCTAATTCAAACTATCTAGTTGCATATAAAATTCATATTGTCTGCATATGAGATCTAAAAATCACACAAATAGGTTAAGTTAATCCGTAGCTGTGAAATACCTGTTCTGAAAATAGTTTGGAATGTTTTGAAGTCAGCTGGGCGTTTAGAAAATTCAAACTCTGGATATTTGGCAAAAACAAATCACGGTGAGTAGATCTCACTCAATTTATTTATTTAGAATTATTTTTAGTCATTGAAAATAATTGATGATTGTTTGGTTGCATTAAAATATTATTTGGCTGTTAAAAATATATTAGTTATGTAGAATTTGTGTTCGTGGCTATTATATATATATTGGTGATTGGTTGGATTCCCGCAGTACCATAAGCGGATGCCCTCAGTATCATTAGCGGATGACCCTATACACCCTACGCTATGATAGTGGATGACCTTCTATACCACGATATCCTGCCTCGAAGCAGGATGGGTATTACTTATGTCGACTAACGTTTGTGGATGCAGGAAAAACAGGTTGGGGGAATCCAACTGGATTCCTCAAAAATATTATTATTTGTTTGTTCTCATATACATTGTCATATATGATGTGTTAGAAAATCCGTGGTTGATAATTGGTATTTTTGAAATTAAAAGGGAAAATTTTATTTATCAAAAATAGAATTTGAATTTAAATTGGACCATAAATATATTAACTTGTTTGAATACAAAAAACAAGTAGTGAATTTATAAACGTTATATATAAATTAATAATACGAGATTTGAAGTGAAATTATAAACAGTGTTAAATAAAGTGGAAAAATTATCATTGGATAATTTGAATATTTAAATTCAAATGTGAATTTAAAAATAGAAATGGGGAAATCATTTTAAAGAAATAAACGATGGGATTTATTCTGATGTTCAGAGTATAAATTGGAATAAAATAAATCTGTAAGGATTTATGATTTGAATTCGATTAATTTGAATTTATTTAAATAGAAGTTAAATTGAATGTGAAAATCAATTTGGCATTATATATATAAGTTATTATAAATAGAAACTTCCAAAATAAGATTTTGGTTTTAAATAGATTTCGAAATAGACTTGTTTAAATATAAAACAAGGAAATTTATAAAATGGTGTTTATAAATATAATGAATTAATTATCAAGAGATAATTTGAATATTTAAATTCAAATATGAATTTAAAAACATAATTTGAAATCATTAGAAAGGGAACAACGGTTTTTACTCCGCAATTCTGAATATCAAAGGGATGGATTTTCAAATAGAAATTTGAAAAGGGAACTTGTTTAAATATATGAATCATGGAAGTTGAATTTATAAATAGTTTTATAAATTTGGTGAAATAAATTATCATTTGGATAATTTAAACCATTTAAATTCAAATAGGAATTTAAAAGTAAATTGGGAAGTGTTTTGAAACAAAACGATTGATTATATTTCGGAATTCGGAATATAAGCTGAATTAAGAAGAATTCAACGTGTTTATAATTGAAATTCGATTATATCAAATTCTATAAATAATTTATTTATAAAAGGAATTGGAATTAAATATAGAAGATTGAAGTATAAATAAATATATTACCAAGTAAGGAAAAATCGACAATTATACATAATCAAAAATATTATATTGAATTGGGAAACTGATTAGATATATATTAAAAATATATCAGAATGGAGTTGAATTTATTATAAACGAAGTTTAAACGTTTATATATATATAATTAAAACAAACTCGCCGCAGCGCGATAGTTCGTAAATTGGCGTTTCGAACTTCAATTGATTATACAGAACTCAATTTATGTCGGAATCCTGTGAAATAAGAATCGTCAGGACCAATCGAATAATAGTTTTCTAATGAAAGAGAAAAATCTGGATTTCGTCTTACAGATTTTGAGTTCTGCTAAAATCAAATTTTCAGAAAAGCAGCGCCAGAACCATTATAAAACCATAAAGGTTTATTTAAATAAATAAAAGGATTTTAAGTAAATAAAATCCGAATTTCATTTAGGAAAAATCCAGATTTGAGTTATAAATAATATCTGAACTCGAGTGGAGTAATGAAATGATTTTTGAAATAAAATCAAATCAGATGTTTATATGTTGAATAGAATTAACTAATCTGAAGAATAATTAGTTAATGGATTTCAAATCGAAATTCGGCTTTGGATCAGAAAAGGGGTTTGTATATTCATATTCGAAATCGAATATGAAACTTGAACCTAAAATGAAATCCGATCGGTTATAAGCAAGTTAAAATTTATATTTGAACGTGATATGTTCAAATAGAAAGTGAAATAGGCAAAAGAGCTAATTAAAGAATTAATTAGCAATTTAGTTAAATGGCCAGATTGATTTGGAATAAAATTAGGAATGGATGTATATAGGTAAAGCGGGGTTGGAATGAAGTATATGAAGATTTTAATTTGTGTGCCCGACAAAAAGGTAAATGTTTAAATTCGATATGAGGTTTTATGCGCCGAATCGGCAAGCCACTTGGCCTTTTGATTTTCTTTTTGAATGGAAAGGGCCTAGAGAGCCAAATTGAGGTTTGAACTATCGACCGGTACAAAGGAGGTTATGGAGAAATTTTCCAAAAAATTAAAGAGTTAGAATATTTTTAAGATAATTTGATAATTAGAAATCTATATATCAATATATATAGAATCCGGTAAGGGAACGAACTTAAAAATAAAATATTATAAACAAAAAGGAAATCGAAAATCCGATAATAGAAAGAGAAATATATATACGTTTTAAAAATGAACAAGTGGTTTTTATGGTGTTGATGATTTGAGATAAGTGGTTTTGTCCGTTTTGAAGTTAAGGATGTTTTCAGTCAAGGTCTGAGAGGTAGTTATACCCCAACTTGATTTATTTCATTTTTAACCGATAAAAAGTAAGATCCAGTCTCGAAGAGAAATGTTTGAATTAGAGTTAGTTGGATGCAGTGTTTTGGGTTGTTGTAACGATATTTTACACAACATTCGTTTTAACCCAAGCAAGTGGAAATTTGAAAAAATAATAATAAATATTTCCTGAGTATAGAAATAAATGAATGGTCGTGAAAGAGATAAGTAAGTGGAATATTTTCCAATTATAAATAGAATATATTTTCTAAGTATCGAAAATAAAAGAAGGAAATATATGGAATGTTTTCCAAATAGCGTAAGAGGTCAAGATGATTATTGAAAATATCGTGTTAAAGAATATATATAAGGAAATGGAGAAGTATTTTAATTAATGAAATATTAATTAAATGGCCCAGTGATTGGTTTGATGCTTTGAATGAATGTTTGTTTTCTTCGATAGTTAAATAACCGACTATCGAAGTGTTTGCCAATATCGTTGTCAATATGGAGAGACCGATTGGATTATTATCCGTGAACCACTCCGTATTGGCAGTAGCATTGCGAATCAGATTATATGAAGATAATCGAAGATGGAGTAAAGTGCAAGGGCTGTTTCTATTAATAGAAAGTGTGCCTTCGGCTTCGTTCAGTCCCAGAACGAAGTATATGGAAGAATGTCTGACAAAGTATTTCCAATGATCGAATATGTTGGTCTATATAGATATATCTGGTGGGGAGAATTTATTCTCTTACCATAATATCCAGAATATATTTGTGCAAATCAATTAATGATTTACGGATCTAACAATGTGACATTCAAAGTGATTGTGCTATCAATGAATTACAAGAAATCGTAGCCTCAGGCCTCAACAACCAAGAAATGACAAAAATCGGGCAGGCAACATGGCTATGTGGGTCGCTCCCATTAGGGAGTATAATCACCTATCTAAAGAAATTCCATTTGCTTCTTTAATCTATCGATACTGTCCTTTTTGGGAAACGGTTGCTGATCCCAACCGTTGGTGATATACATTCGATACACTCAATCGAAATGAGTGGTTGGTCATGTGTGGGCCGGGTTGCAAGATGTTCTTGTTAAACCCAGTGTATTCCCCCCTAAAGATACACTATCGGCAGGTGGTTCCATACCTTATCATAGTTAGAACCCAATCTCCAATAAGTGCCCGCAGTTTTGATTGTATACTATATATGTGGAGCGTGAGATGCAAGCATTCCGCTAGATTGCTATTTATTTGTATTTAGACACTATTATAATATCAAAAGATATATTTGATTCGAAAATGATTTGGGTTATCGTAAGGTAAAAACCATCCGTGTTTATGTGTGGATCGGTCTTACGATTATCTTTTCTTTCCAACCGTTTTTGAAAGTTAAACCGAGTACCTGTGATTCTCATAAGAGAAAAACCTGTTCCGTTTTCACGGCGTGGTCTTATGAGATATCGTTCGTTAATCGAGTTGTTTTAAAATCGTTTGCTCACACCAGTCCCATGACTGAGCCATAGTCTATTTTTCTATGTTTTCCCTAAACTCTTGGGTGCCCAAATTTGTACGGGCAGTCAAGTAGTTGGGATTTTTCAGATTCACTTGGAAGAGCTAGAAGCAGGAGGCTTCACCAGTTAGCTATAGACTATCATATTTTCGCTGTGTACTATGTTGTATCTAGAAACATGTGTTTATAACTGTTCCAGGAATAACTGTTGTGCTCTGATAATAGTATGTAGATACAGTTACTGAGTTGTATTTCAAAAGTTATGTTATCTAACATATTTTATTCGTTCCGCTGTGAGTTTGTGATCTTCGTTTTCTTCTATTCTAATATTTCTTTCTTTCTATTTCTCATCCTCTACCTTCTTTCTAATAATGATTCGTATTTCTGTGCAATTTGGGTTGGATGTGTGATGTATGTAGTCAACTCAGATAGTATGGATTTGCGGTTCGTTATAGTCTGCCCGATCCCGACCGGCATATCTGGCAACCACTAATGTTGATCCTAATGTGAGAGGTCTAAGTGCGCAAATACGAATCGGGCTAAGACACGAGGTTATGCCCAACTTGTGGAATAAGACTGCCCAGACCTGACTGGCATATCCAGCATCCACAAGTTGTAGGCCTAATGTGGGAGGTCTAGCTCTTTATAAACCATAATTGGACATGGTAATAAATTAGACTACTTAAAATAATCTAATCCATAAGGGATTGTATGAATATGAACTAAGGTTAGGGTTAAGTAAAATTGGTTGGACAGTGGGTGGGTTAAGTAAATCTGAGGGGGGTGGGTAATATTTACATATAGGCCCACAAACTTAACCTAATAAGTTTATGTAATTAAAGACACCTAGTGGTGTACGTAACCGGTGGAAATAATAAAGTTATGTAATTAAAGACACCTTTTAGGGTAAGCATAACTTGTAGAAATGATGGGGTTATGTAATTAAAGACACTTAGTGGTATATATAGCCAAAGAAAACATAGTGGGGGATACAAGGCAAGGGGGAGAGCTTGTATCATATTGTGTGGGACCCGTTTCGTCTAGTAACCCGTAGTAGGTATCAAAACATGTACTCTGTACTAGGTCGGAGAAGGAGCGCGCTTACTGGACTGATTGTAAGAGATCCAAATGTGGAGGATGGTGTGGGCGGCGCTAACCGACCGGGCCATGTGTGTGCATGAGCCGGGCAGAAGTGGATAAGACGACCGTGACACCTGTAGATATAGAGCTGTGCATATCAGCGAGGGGTTGCCACTTTAGGACATGATACATCCTACGGTGGGGCCGACGTAGAGTGTCTACGCGAATTAGGGAGCCGATCGATTAGGGTAGTAGTTAGGGTACACTTGGATGTATGCCTAAGTCTACCACCTTATAGTGGAAGAGATCATCTCATTCTGAATATACTAGTAATAGTGCAGAGTAATCATTTTTGGGAAGCGTACACACCTTATCCTGTCTACCTTGTTACACCTGTCCTTTATGTAGTAATCTCTCTTATCCACTTTATATGCTTGTTATGATACTTTTATTTATTTACTTGCTAAAAGTAACTAGACTCGCCAAACTTTATGTCTGACCCTTTTTGTTTCTCCTTCTTTCTTCCGTTCCTCCCCCCCCCCCTCAAGGTTCTCAGGGAGGAAACACTCAGGCTTGACCGTGATTATGCTTACTTTTGCTGGAGCTGCTTATATGTATGGCTCAACCTCCTATCCTTTTTGCTTTGGCTATATTTTGTTTTTGGGGAATTTTATTTTTTAATGTATTCTGATATTTTTGAGATACAAGACAGTAGTTTTTATGTTGTAATGGGCCTTTGTATTTCAGACATGTGATTTTTTTGGACCACGGTATCTTATGATAAATATTTTTTTTTATTCCGCTGTTATTATATATGTCTGTCTTATAATATTTCCGTTCTATTCAGTATAACGCTTCACGAAACTTAATGCATTCCGTTTGTGAGTGATATTAGCGGACGTGGGGTGTCACACTTGGTATCAGAGATGAAGCTTACCTGATTAGATAAAAGTTTTTGAAATCTATTTTCAAAAAGGTTTTAAAAGAAAGCATTTTCAAAAAGAAAAGTCTATTTTGAAAAACATTCCCCAAAAATCCATAAGTCGTATTTTTCGATCACATGTCTGAATCTCTTTCCTTTTATGTTTCAGCATGTCTGGGGAACCCAACATTCTAGAGGGCGTTACGATACCAAGATGGTTCCGTAGGTATCTGGAGGCCACGGCGCCTGCCGAAGGCCATGGAAACGTTCCTCCCCCAGCTGCACACGTTGTTCCTCCTCCTCCTCCGCGTGCAGACAACTTCTCAAAGATCGACAAAGATTTCCGTGCTATGGGAGGGAAGTCGTTCTATGGAACTGAGACATTTGTGGAAGCTAGGAACTGGCTCAAGGAGACTAGGGACTTGTTTGTAATATTTGAAGTAGAGGATCAAAGAAAGATTCAGTTAGCTGCTTGGCTATTGAAGGATGAAGTTTCATTTTGGTGGGAGGTAACCCAAGCAGGCCATCCGGTGGAAACTTGGGATGACTTTAGACAGAGGTTTGAGATGAAATTCCTTTCCCAAGTTGAGAAGAGCATGCATATGGAGAGGTTCTTAGCACTCAAACAAGGGAACTTGACGGTTAAAGAGTATGTGATCAAATTCAACCAACTGGCAAGATTTGGACTGGAACTGGTAGACACGCTACATAAGAAGGCTTTGCGGTTTGCTAAAAGGCTAAATGAACCCCTTCATTGGTTAGCCATGTCCCACTTCCCAATGGGAGCCACCTTTGAAATACTTGTTGATATGGCCTTGATGTATGAGGAAGAGAAAAGGGAGAAGAAGGAGGTTAAAGTTGAGGAAACAACGCAAAACAAGAAGACATGGCCCAAGAAGGGACAACAACAACAGCAACAGAAGAAAGGAGGAAAGAATGACAAGGGTAAGGATAAAAGTAAGTGTCACGGTTGTGGGAAAGAAGGTCACTTGATCAAAGACTATAAAAGAAGGAAGAACACTTACTTAATTGTGGAGAAGTCATACACTTTGCTAGAGAGTGCCATAAGAAACAGGGATCACAGGGACAAGGTCAAAGGGCAGGAACTTCTGGAGGGCAGGTGCATGATCTTGCGATCAATGCTCCTGATAGAGGTAGAAAAATTTCTTTGGAAGGTTTAATTTCTCTTTCAAACCATCCTATAAGAACAATTTTTGATTTTGGCGCTTCACATTCATTTATATCTAGTTCTGTGGTTGAATCTCTGCACTTAATTACTAGTATGGTAGTGGATCTCGTAGTTGTTTCAAACCCCAATGATGGTTCGGCTCACTGATCTATGATTTGTCAGGGTTTGAAAATATCTATGTTAGGCGTCGAGTTTGAATGCGACGCATATATGCTCGGGTTTATGGGCTATGGGTTGATTTTAGGAATGGATTTGGCTTACCATGTATGGTGCCATTATGGATTGCTAGAGGAGGGTCGTTAGGTTTCTAACTTGTCATGGGAGGAACCTCGAGATTTCTTGTAACCCCCAAGGGTCTGTTATGCTTAGTTTCCTATAGTCTCTTGATGCATCTATCGATGATATGCGATCTGTTCCAGTGGTCCGAGATTATTCTGATGTTTTTGATGAGGTACGGGGTTTACCTCCAAGGCACGAGATCGACTTTGATATATGTCTGGTGGACAATGCAAAACCAGTTGCATTACCAGTGCGCCATATGGCTCTAAGGGGAAGGAGGGAGATGAGTAAGCATGTAGGGGAGCTACTTGAGAAAGGATTTATCAGACGAAGCATATCTGAATGGGGTGCTCCAGTTGTATTTGTAAATAAGGCAGATGGTTCGCTTCATTTGTGTGTCGACTATAGAGAGTTGAATAAACTCACTAAGAAGAATAGGCACCTGCTTCCGAGGATTGATGATTTATTTGATCATCTTGTAGGTGCCTCGGTATTTTCCCAGTTAGACTTACCCATAGGGTTTCATCAGTTTAGGGTGGCTGAGGACAACATTGATAAGACTGCTTTTAGGACTTCGGGTGGTTTCTTTGAGTGGCTAGTTATGCCTTTTGGGCTGACAAATGCACCCGCCTGTTTTTTTGATCTAATGAGTAGGGTGTTTTGGGAGTTTCTAAATAAATTTGTCGTAGTCTTTGTTGATGACATTTTGATCTTCTCAAAGAGCAAAGAAGAGCATGCATAGCATTTTGGAGAGGTTTTGAAAACTCTCTGTGACCATCAGCTTAAGGCAAAGTTCTCCAACTGCCATTTTAGGGGAAAGGAGGTGAGATTCTTAGGGCAAGTAGTCTTCAAAGAAGGGATAGCTGTGGATCCCGCGAAAGTAGTTGTCGTGTAAGATTGGCAGATTCCTAAGAACGCAACAGAGGTGAGAAGCTTTCTTGTGTTGGAAGGTTGTTATAGGAAGTTCATTAAGGACTTCGCGAAGATATCAGCCCCACTCACCAGGCTGACAAAAAAGAACTTGGCATTTTCATGGGATATAGATTGCGATGTTGCTTTCCAACGTTTGAAGAGGGCCCTTACAACAACCCTAATCTTGACTTTGCCCGATGGGAACAAGGTGTTTACAGTTTACACTGATGCATGTGGTACAAGGCTTGGTGCGGTTCGGATGCAAGAAGGGAAAATAGTGTGTTATGGGAGTAGACAGTTGAGAGTTCTTGAGAAGAACTACCCCACCCATGATCTAGAGCTAGCTGCCATAGTATTCGCGCTAAAGACGTGGCTTCACTATTTACTTGGAGAGAAGTTCGAATTATACATCAATCATAAATCTCTCAAGTATTTGTTCTCACAGAAGGATCTTAATTTAAGGCAACAAAGGTGGATGGAGTTCCTAGCTTCATAGGATTTTAAAATCGCTCATACCCCTGTCAAGGGTAATGTGGTGGCTAACGCACTAAGTAGGCAGAGGATGGCCTTATGTCCTCTGTTTGTGGGGAGGAAGAGCTTGGAGTTCATCTCAACTTTTGATTTTAAACCCTCCATCAAGATTTTGCCTGACTTGTTTGCATCATTGAAGATATGACGTCCTCTTATGGATCATATAGCAGCTTCGCAACAAGGTGACCCACAGATTTTAGACATCATGGGTAAGCTCCGAAAAGGGGAGACTTGTAGTCACCACAGCCAATATACCATAGATGAAAAGGGGTTGTTGCGACGGGACGGAAGGCTTTGTGTTCCTCAAATTGGAAGCTTGATAAAGGCAGTCCTAGAAGAAACCACCATTCTAAGATGATTATTCATCCAGGAAGTGATAAGATGTACAGAAACATGAAGAGGGTTTTCTTTTGGGCCGAGATGAAGAAAGATGTGGCCGAATTTTTTTCTCAGTGTTTAGTCTGTGATCGTCGCTTTCCTATGAACTAGAAAAGTGCGATTTATGAAATAAATACTGCAAGCGCACAGGTGTGTAGCATACAGGTCGAACACAGGGAGGCAAATTAAATCAAATTATTTAGATAATTCCTTGGGCGAGTTAGACAAAACTTGGAGGTTGATTTTGAAAACAATAAAACTATTATTGAATTGAGTACAGATCTGAATCTAATCAAATCAAATCTATATTCAATCCAGTATGACCTAGGAAAGCAATAGAAAGAACAGAAAATAAAATTAGGATTACCGCTGAATCTAATCAGACGGTCAATCACTAATGAAAAGAAGTGCAAAATACAACTAGTACTCTACCAAACCTAATTGTGTAGATGGCACTAGTTGCTAAGAAAATAAAAAAAAATAGAAAAATAAAAGAGAACTAGAAACTTTACTAATGGAGAAGAAGAGAAAATAGGATAGGATGGTGGCAACAATGATATTACAAGGGTATTTATAGGAGATAACCAAACCCTAATACAATGATAGATGGGCCTTAGGGAATTCACAAAAGAGTTTACAATGAGAATCTCAAATGGGCCTCAGTTAAATCTATTAATTTTTTGGCCTTTCTTATTTTCCTCTTGGTTCTTTGACAAGCCTCCCTTGATTTGAGATGTGCATGGCCTTTTTATCAATCATTTTCTTGTCCAACAGCAACTGGATGTGGGATCTTCATCTACAATTCTTCAAAATGTAAATAAAGAGCATTCTGATCTCCATTTCTCTACTTTTCTGGTTGCATGCGGGCTGGGTTGGAATATCTGTAAACGTAACAAAACAATACCCAAGTAATATTTATTTATATACAAAAGATAAGATATAAGAGCATAAAATAAACACATTTCTATGTTAATCAGATACCCCCACACTTATCTTTTACTCGTCCTCGAGTAAAACAAAAATTAAAAACTAACTAGATAGGTCACACTTTCGTAGGAAACACGATTGCATTGAGCATATGCAACAAGCCGTTAAACCTCTAGGTGTCCCTAGTAGGACGAGTGGTGTCTCGTGAGGGTTTTCAGCGGATACTACCCACAAAATCCAAATGCAGTACGTGTGGATCTAATATAACTACATGAATGCAATGGTTATATACAAAAATCACAACACGACTTGTTTCAGGAAAGTGGTACAAACAAATTAAGTTAACAATTTCTAGTCAGTTGATTTTATTTTAGATACCTCAACTTGTCACAAGTTTTCAATATAAATCAAGTTTTCAAATGTTAAATTCCAGTTTGGCCAGTTAGTTCGGTCGATAACATTGTGCAGCCATGAAATAGATTCTTAATTTGCTTGGCACAGTTTGCAAAGTGGTATTATTATTTTCTCATGTATGGCTAGTCAAATCAATAAGGTCAAGAAGTGTTTGGGCATCATCGCTTATTCTTTATTCTATAAAATTTTAAAATTTATGATTAAGTACATACACCTAACTTAGAAGACCAAGGTTTACCACCCATGCACTGCCTCGCGGACTAACGGAGAGTGGGTAAAGAGCTTGGCGGATTGTGCAGGCCGACTTTGACTTTGTCAACAACGTATCGGTAATCCTTAGGTGTCCAATCTCATAAAATGAGACCAAGATATTCCAACGCTGACTTTATCAACGACACGTCGGATAGAGCTTGGCGGGTTTGCACACCAACGCTAGATATACAAGCAATGTTGGATACCCTTGGATTACTATTATTATTATTATTGAAAATATAAGCACAAAAGAGAGTTGCGCGAATTCAACTTAACACAACTTAGTTTTAAAGATTCGAAAAGCCAACATAAGTATTTTAAGTCCTCCACTTATTTAAACAAAGACCACAATGTAGAATAGATTTCATGGCCATCATCTAAGAATCTCCCAATGTACCAGTTACACTATTATCCCTCAAAATTAAACTTTTCATTATAATTCTTATTCGATCTAAGCTGAGAGAAAAAAATACTATCAACTGATTAAAATTGTTAACTTATTTTGTTGTATCAATCTAAAATGAGTCGTATTTCAAAAAGATTAAAAAAAATGGCATGTTACTACGATCTAAAATGTGTGATGGTCCTATATAAATGCATGAAAATGAAAAGGAGAAGTTAAAGAAAAATAAAAATGAATGCAATGTAAACTCCCCTCACACTAGAACTAAACAGTGTCCACACTGTAAACACGTTTCTTGAATGTAAAAGATCGAACCCACAGGTGTATTAGATGCAAAATGATTTGTAGAATAAAATGCAATCTGACTATATGTAAGAATGGATCATATGTACAATGATAAATGTGTTTGCGATGCGTGCGATGCAAGGAATGCCACCAACTTTTTCCCCCACACTTGGTTCTAGCTCGATGAATCAGATTCCCACTATGTCTAGGCATGTTTTCTAATAAGCAAAGATTTTTGAAAACCGTCTCATCTTTATACCTGGATTTATAGTCCAGCAAATAAATGTCCAGGGTCATCCTAACACGAAGTTTTTCAACAAAGCTAACATTCCAAAAATAGTTCATGTGTTCAACAAATTTATCAGTGTAATTTTTCAAGAATTTGTGATCGTATATAAATTCAGTGAAATTTGAATTCTGAGTGTTGTTCAAGTGTATGTGATCACCTTTCTCAATTGACAAGGTATTTTCGACACTGACAAAATCATGTTCGTTAACATCCTTTTCCAATTTTGAGTTTTCGAAAAATTCAACATTTCTATTCTGTTCAATTTCTAAAATTTCAAGTTTCTCGCAGCCCGGAAGAGGAAGATCAAATTCTAAACTTAAATCTTTTTCATGAAAAGAATCGAAGTTCAGATCATTTCTTGAATTTTGAACAACTTCATTTAGATCGTTATTCTCAGTTTCGAAAGTTGTTATCTGAAATTTTTCACTATCAGTAAAGAATGGATTATTTTCTGATTCATCGCATGTTTGAATTTGATTTTGATGCTCGAGTTGTTCTTTAAAAGATGTCATTAAAGAAAGAAGTTCATCAAGCTGTCTATCTTTCTTTTCTACTCTCTCTCTAAGAACGTTAAGATGATATTCTTCAGAATCGTTGATTTGAGAGCTCTCGTTTTGGATTTCTTGATTTTAAAAATTATAGTCCACATCAATTTCACAATCAAAATTATTTCCAATGTGATGGTTGTTTGAATTTTCAGAAAAATGACAATGATATTGGAAATCATTTTGATTTTGAAAATTAGGTTCATAACCAAAACTGTCGAAATTCGAGGGAAAATTGCAATTTTGGTCATATTCAAGATGTGGATATGGGTTGTTATTTTGAAGATTTTGATTGATTTGAAAACCATTTTCAAATCCAAAATTATTTTCGAATTGGTTTCCAACCTTATATTGATGTTGATCAAAGCTATATTGAGATTCAAAGCTATTTTCAGGTGGATGTGGCCCATAATCGAGATTATTGAAATTTGAGTTGAAATCGCAATTTCGATCATATCCATGGTTTTGAAAATGTTGGTTATTTTGAAAATTATCGACATTGGGCTCACGAAATTTTGGAAAATCTTGTCTCATGAGTTGTAATTCATACTCATGCTCTTCAAGAGGACGTCTACTTCGATTATTATCCCACAATTCTCTCAACGAATTTTTTGAATCAGACATTTGAATAAATTAAGGCAAGACAGAAATTATTCTTAGTTCAAAATAGTATAAAAGAATGAGTTGTGCTCTATTAATTAACTGACTCAATTAGAAGGGGGAAGAGGGTCTTATGGTCGTACACGTATAGTATGAATACTAAGGGATACGACCAATGTTTTACGGGTAGTATGCAACCTCTTTTGCTAGAAGTCCAATAAATTGAACAACTATATATCCGCGATCCAATTATACGAGACAGTTAACTTCACAAAACACCACTTTTCAATTATATTATTTTGCAAATCAAATCAAGTGTTAAAATTTAAAAAGACGAGCATGATGATTTTAGTTATGAAAATTCGTTCCTCACAAATAGATTCAGAAATATAAGACATAGAACAGTCACAGAATAATAACAGAAAATTAAAATATTGTACAAGCAAGTCGCTGCCCCTGCAGAAGATTTTTACACACAATTTCTATATTTTTCAAAGCAGCAGAGCACCTGTAGAGTTCAGAAAATTTTATAGTGGGGTATGGCAGTCCGTCTAGAAAATTTGAGTAGCTTCAGCGATTAGAATCTCGGTGTTTGCAAATTGCTTGATCTTCGAATTCCCTTGTTTGTTGCTCGAACTTTCAATTTCAAGTTTGTTGCTTGAACACTTTTTTTTCTTCAATTTGGTCTTGGATTTGTTTTTGGAATGGCTCCCCTCTCTCTCTCTCTCTCTTTTTTTTTCCAGAAGCAAATTAAAATTACAGGAGGGTAAACAAAGAAAACTCAAATAAAAATAAGAAGGCCGGTAGGTAAGTCCTAAGTCAAATAAATCAACTCACAAGGATGAACAGACAAGCCAGAAAAGTTATTCCTCAATGAGCAAACCCAAGTTATTTCTCAACAAGTAGTCAAGAATCAAACAAATCAATTCACAATATTATTCTTTCCTACTCGCATGGGTCATAAAAACGTAAGGCAGCCCCCTCATTTTATTCGGTTCTCCTATACGGTAAAAAAAACAAAGGAAATTGCTTTCTTTAAGTTCTCATACACGGTTATAAAAACGTAAAGCCCCCTTTAATTCTTTTTTTTAACAAAACCACCCTGTCTTCTTTTTATTCCCAGTACTGTCTTCTTGTTCCCCAAACCAAAACAAAGAACAAACGCAGCCCCTTGTATTTCTTCTAAAATCACTCCGAAATTATTCAGATCCGAACAGGTTTTCGGATTCAATTTGCAATTCAAGTTAAAAATTTCTGGTTTTTTTTCTTTTGCGATTTTGTGACCAACTTCTTACTGGGTTTGTTCGAATTGAATTTCTGATTTCCGGCAAGGGTTTCACTTAGGTATTCGAGACAGTTTTGTAGAGGAGAAGGGGTGGATGGAATTGTGGTGAGCGAACGTTCGGTCTGGCTTGTGAAGTGGTGGTTGACTGTGCGTATGAGGGTTTCGGATCTGGTTTGCAGCGCTGGTGAGAGGAAGGATTGAAGCAGGGCTTGATGAATGGTGTAACAGGAGTTGATATTTGGTGGCTTGCGGTGATTGTTGTTCTTCAGTGAACTCTGGTCGTTGAAAGGTTTAATGAAAGGGGTTTTTGGTGTTCGGTGAAGGTGATTCCATGTGGTCTGTGGATAGGAGAGGATGGGTTGAAGTTAGCGATGGGAGGGACTATGGTTGGACAGGGGTGGATCGTGGTTTTAGATGTTGGAGCGTGGATGGTTGTGAAAAGGATGGATTGTGAGAAGGTAGGACGTGGATTTCTGAACGGCTGTTGACGGTATTGCAAGGTGGAAGAAACGGTGGAAAACAGGAGCGGAAAACGGTGACGTCGATGGTGGATTTTGGCTTGTTCAAATTGTGAGAGGGAGTATAGGTGCTTTGTGAGAACTGCAACAGTGCGAACGGTGAAAGGTTATTTTGGTTTTTGAGTTCACGACAGAGAAGATGAAGAAATATAGAAGAAGGATATTTGTATTATTTTTTTTAGAGAAAAAAAAGGAAAGAAAAACTATTGTAAACAAAGAAGATTTTTTTTCCTTTTTTTTCTAGAATTGTTGAAGAAGGAAAAAAAAATAAAAAAAAAATTGTACAAAGAAAGGAAAGAAATAGATGGGAGAATGGGAAATAAAATAAAACAAAAATTGGCAAGATTTTTTTTTCTCTTGATTTAGAAGATTACGGTATCATTGACAACACCAAATCTATCCAATGAAGAAAGTTTTTTTTTCTATATATACAAGAAAACAAAAGGAAAAAAAATGAAAACTAACACGAATCGGAAATTAAATAAATAATAAAATTTAATCGTTACCTCCCCGGCAACGGCGCCAAAAACTTGATCGTCGCTTTCCTATGAACTAGAAAAGTGCGATTTATGAAATAAATACTGCAAGCGCACAGGTGTGTAGCATACAGGTCGAACACAGGGAGGCAAATTAAATCAAATTATTTAGATAATTCCTTAGGCGAGTTAGACAAAACTTGGAGGTTGATTTTGAAAACAATAAAACTATTATTGAATTGACAGATCTGAATCTAATCAAATCTATATTCAATCCAATATGACCTAGGAAAGCAATAGAAATAACAGAAAATAAAATTAGGATTATCGCTGAATCTAATCAGACGGTCAATCACTAATGAAAAGAAGTGCAAAATACAACTAGTACTCTACCAAACCTAATTGTGTAGATGGCACTAGTTGCTAAGAAAATAAAAAAAATATAGAAAAATAAAAGAGAACTAGAAACTTTATTAATGGAGAAGAAGAGGAAATAGGATAGGATGGTGGCTACAATGATATTACAAGGGTATTTATAGGAGATAACCAAACCCTAATACAATGATAGATGGGCCTTAGGGAAATCACAAAAGAGTTTACAATGAGAATCTCAAATGGGCCTCAGTTAAATCTATTAAATTTTTGGCCTTTCTAATTTTCCTCTTGGTTCTTTGACAAGCCTCCCTTGATTTGAGATGTGCATGGCCTTTTTATCAATCATTTTCTTGTCCAATAGCAACTAGATATGGGATCTTCATCTACAATTCTTCAAAATGTAAATAAATAGCAATCTGATCTCCATTTCTCTACTTTTCTGCTTGCATGCGGCTTGGGTTGGAATATCTGTAAAAGTAACAAAACAATACCCAAGTAATATTTATTTATATACAAAAGATAAGATATAAGAGCATAAAATAAACACATTTCTATGTTAATCAGTCTGCCAGCAAGTCAAAGATGAGCAAAAGAAGCCCGGTGGTTTACTTCATCCTTTGGAGGTTCCACAGTGGAAATGGGAGAGCGTCTCTATGGATTTCATAGATGGTTTTCCTAGATCGAAGAAAATCAACACCAGTATCTGGGTTGTGTTAGATAGACTCACTAAGAGTGCTCACTTTATTCCAGTTAAGAGTAAGAAGACGACACCATGGTTGGCAGCAATCTATGTATATAGTTCGTCTCCATGGGGTACCTTCCAGCATCGTGAGCGACGGTGACCCCATCTTTACCAATGAATTTTGGAGGAGCTTGCAAGAAGCATTAGGTACATAGTTGTGTTTGAGCACTGCTTATCATCCTCAGACTGATGGGCAGACGGAGAGGGTGAATAGAATTCTTTAAGATCTTTTAAGGCTGTGAATCCTAGACTTCGAAGGGACTTGGGAAAAGCGTATTCCTTTAGTAGAGAGTTTGCCTATAACAACAACTATCAAGCCATCATCGGCATTGGCACCTGTCGAAGCATTGTACGAACGTCCCTGTAGATCACCCACTTGTTGGTGAGAATCTACATAAAGATTATTACTTGGACTAGATATGGTTAGAGAAACGTCCGAGAAGATTAACCTTATTCGACGACGATTTAGGACAACTCAAGATAGGCAGAAATCCTATGCGGACAAGAGAAGGACTGACATCGAATTCAAAGTGGGAGACTTAGTTTCTATCAAAGTGTCACCTCTGTGGAATGTGGTTCGCTTCGGGTGAATAAGGTAATCTTCCCAAGTCGTTGAGCCAAATGGCCTATGTTTGTGGGACCATTTCCCATAACCGAGAGGATTGGCCAAATGGCCTATAGAGTAAAGCTTCCAGAAAATTTATCTGGTGTTCATGATGTTTTCCATGTTTCTCATCTACGGAAGTGTTTTCATGACACCACGGAAGTCGTTGAGCATTTCATATTGGAATAAGTGGAAGTAGAGTAGGAGGCGGCAGTCAGACGAGTCCCTACCTGTATTCTTGAATCAGAAGTTAAGAGGCTTTGCAATAAAGAGATCAAGCTGATAAAGGTTCAGTGGGGAGATAACCCAGAGGATGCAATTTGGGAGACCGAAGACAAGATTCATGCTTCGTACCCTTTCCTTTTTGAGGGTATGTTCTTAAGTCCTTTTCCAAAATTTTATCTGTGCTTGTTTCTATCAATTGAATATATCATGTCCATAGTATTTTTGACCTTTAGATAGGAATCCTATGGATGTAAACATGTGTTTGAGAAATGTTATGTTTGATGGATGTAAGTGGATGCAAGTTTTTTCTAGTGGCTTCCTGTGGATGCATATACACACACATTAGGCACTAGATCGGCTCAATCACGCTCATACTGCATATAGATGTATGTGCATTCTTTTATGGATGGAAATGGATGTATTAGGATATGGATGTTTCTTTTGGATGAATGAGTGTGCACACATATAGAACTCACATGTTATAATAGGATTATTTGCATACATATTGGATACATGACACTAACATACATTGCACTAAGGAGGTCAACTGAATTAGTAGACCGCCTGATCTTTGCATTAGTATTGAGACATATACACATACCTTTGCATATATTCATATAAGTATCATAAATCTTTAAGGACAATGGAGCTAGTGATTGATGGATGAGTAGATGGATGATGGATGGTAGCATATGCATTCTTCTCAACTTGGAGATTTCGGGGACGAAATCCTTTAAGTAGGGGGAATGTAACACCTCGTAATTTTGTTAGCATAAAAGAGGATAAATTAAATAATAATTAATTTAATTAAGGGAAACGGACTACGCCATTGCGTCTGTCTCGAAATTTTGGTCAAGATAGACATTTGGTTTGCGTAAAACGAATACCGTATGAAGAAGTTATGAGGATTTTAAGTTTGTATACGCACAGAAAATTATATATATACATATGAGTCAGATATGGGTCAGAACCTTATCCACAAAGGGTTCAAAAATCAAAATGGTAGAAGGCGGCAAATTTCTTGCTCTAGGGGGTCGACCCCCTTAGAGGCGTGTCGACACCGGGGTACAGGGGTGTTGACACCCCTAGGGCTGACGTGGCAGTCGGTTTCAGAGGTGCTGACAGCTATAATTATGTGTCCATTTCTCCTGTTTTCTTTATTGGAAATCATGAAGGCCAAATGCTGCCGGTGTTTGAACTGAGACGGATCCTATCTTCTATAACTATCAACTTTGTAAATCAATTAGAGATTCAAGCATAGATCTACAACCTAACAAGCTTCTTTTCTATTTCTATCTTCTTAGCCAAACACTGTGAGTTCTAGGTTACTTTTAGATTTAAATGACTAAAAGTATAACGTGATAGTACTGTGATTTGGATCTGTCTTGAATCATAAACCTATGTCATTCGTGGATCTCAAACTTTATTATGCTAGATCTATTTTTATAGATCTAATTCACCTGTGATTAGTTTATCATGTCACCTTTATGGATCTAAACCTTTGTCAAGTTTGTGGTTAATTTGGGATTATCATTATATGGACAATTGAACCTTTGTTTAGATCTAGATCATCATATTGTGATTAAATGAGATCTGTCATTATTAGACATATAAATTCTTATTTGGATCTGTTCATCCTAAGTATACTAGTGTGCGGCTCGTGCTACGCATACGGACAGTTGAGTCAATGAGTTTTGAAGATGTACTATGTGAGGTTGTAAAAAAAATATTCTGTAACTGAAGTAAGATTATATAATATTTGTGCCACACTTCATTTCAAATGTTCATATATGGTGTCGTAATGTTTCAGATAAGCAAATGACTAATCATGGTTTTGAATTAATTTCCTCAAAGTGAGCCAACAGTTATAGTTTAATTTGTGAAATATTTATAAGTCTATTCTTTAGAAAATAAAAAAAATTCAATGGTTAAATTTCCAAATTTTTTAACCATCTTTAGTTTAAGTGCATGCAATATATCAGTGATGCATGCATATATAATATTTTATCAAATAGTTGGTCTATTTCTAAGATATTGTTAAAAAAAAAATCAAATTTGTTAGCAAAAAAAACTAAAAGCATAATGTTTGATGGCATATTTAAAGGAGTAACATTATGATCTTTGCTTTCAATCAATAACAATATAAATATTAATTTTACTTTTAATCAACAACGATATAAATCAAAAATTTGCTAGAAGTTATATGTATCATTCTAATTGTTGCATTGAATTTATATGTACCATTCCTTCAGCAATAACAAAGAATACTATATATATATATATATATATATATATATATATATATATATATATATATATAGGTAAAGTCTAATTGAACAAAAATGGTGATCCAAAATTAGATACATAAATTGTGGACTATTAGATCTCCCTCTAAATTACACCTTTCGTGTGAAGACCTAAAAAAAATATAATGGTCTACAATTTGTATATCAAATTTTATATCATCATTTTGTGTTTAAATAGTCGCTCCCAAACAAGGGATGTTGTGGAGTGTGTGTGCGCGCACACACACTCCACAACATCCCTTGTTTACTACGCCCTCTTAAGCCCCACGTTTCTAGCCATAAATTTGTATGTTAATAGTAGTTAGAGTAGGAAACGAATGGATGGAAAGAGAGAGATAGGGAAACTTATGGGTGAAATCAGAGAACATGGAGTGTTGCACTGTTTGGGGGTATTATGGATGTATATTGGGATTATATGACACCCTTCTTTTGTGGCATCCCTTTTGCATCTCAATAACAGCGACACATTTATAATTAAATAAGTTAGTGAGGGAAGAGAGAATTAGTGGAAAGAGATAGAAAGGAGAATATGTGGTGGAAATCAAGAGGCTATAGGGGTGTTGCACTATTTGTGGTGCTCTTGATCCTATCTTACACACACGCACGCGCGCGCGCACACACACACACACACATACACACACACACACACATATATATATATATATATATATATATATATATATATGGAAGCGACTATGGGGACAAAATTAAACACAAAATTGAAAACACAAAATTTGGACCGTATGATTTGTTTGTCTTTATGTGTGAGGTGGAATTCAGGGGAAGATTTTGTGGTTGAGATCCCTTGTGTCTAAATATATGTCAACATTTTGTGTCTAAATAGAGTTTCCATATATATATATATATGTGTGTGTGTGTGTGTGTGTGTGTGAGCGTTCAATGACACCTCAAATAGTGAGCACCCCAAAAGCCCCCTATAGAAACTAAGCATTTATATTAGTTTAAGTTAGTGGAAGGTGAGAGAATGAGAGGGGAGAGAGAGAAATGTGATATGTAACGAAAATCAGGGGGCATTTTCGGTACTGCACTGTTTCGGGTGTCACTGAGCGTTTATCATATATTTATATACATATACATGCACACACACATGTAGGGGTGACCATTTAGACACAAAATTGAAGACAATGATCTCGAACGTTAAATCATTTTGTCATTATTTGAAGAAGTGGAAATCAGAAGGCAATCCAACGATGATGATTCATTATGTCAGCAGTTGTGTATAGTTTTTGTGTTTAAATAGACATTCCCTCGAAGGAAAAGTCTATCGGAACATAAAAAATAAACATAATTTGTGACATAATTAACCTCCATCATCGGAGTGCCCCCATTTCCAGCAGTCATGTAATGACAAATTATCTAATGCTTTGAGATAATGTGTCTGTCCGTTTGTTTTTAATTTTATGTGTAAACAATCGTGCCGATTTTTGAATGGTTTGTTATAATAATACTTAAATTCTAGTAAGTATATGATTTGTTAAATAATTTTTTGTAATAAATGTCAAAAAAGAAGCAAATGATATAATATTTAACTTTACCTATATACATGCAACAAACTGAACCAAATTGCATACCAATTATAATCCTTGGTCCACTTATGAGGTCAATAAAGTTGATAGTACGGGTTTTTCCCTGATACGTACATTATCCAAGTATAAAGGCACGTCGCATGGTTGACAAAATTGCCATAATGGACGGTGAATGAGCTGTGATTTTGGGCTGAGCTTTCTTTAAAGGCATGATTGATGTTTGGGCTTTCACAGGCTCCAAATTCCACTTGACAAAATTCGTGCAAGAACTTAAACCTGCTTCACTATCTCTTGACCTTTGGCTTTATATTGATGAATATAAACGTGGAAAAAATGGTTGATTTGTTCTTGTAAAATAAGAAGCTAACACATTATTAAGTTTTAGTGGATAACCCAATTCATCTCGAGGTTCAAAATATTATTAATATTTTAAAAACTAATCGATAAAACTGTTCAAATCTATGTTATTCAAGCATATAAAATCAAACCCAATTTAATATTGATGATAAAAAGTACATTATTTTTTCGTTGTTTAACTTCCCGTGGAACATAAACAAACAAAAGGAAATGATACACTAAAATATATAAATAGTTGGATTTTTTTTTAATCAAACACCTTAATTATATAAATTACTCAACACAAATAGCGAACAAAACATGATATGACAGTTTAATTATAGAGAATAAAAAGTATATTAAGTAAATTCATAAACAGATACTACAGTAGCTTCTAATGAGTATACATGGGCTTCATAATCTATCTTAAATAGTGAGAGATCGGTAAAAGACCATTTTACTACTCTATCTCCATCTATAATCATCCTAATTGAGTCCATCTTAATTGTCAGTTCACTTCCAGCATTATTAGCCTAAACGGCAACAACTGTACGTCCAACTTTTTTACAAACAGTTTATCAATAAATGCAACTAACCTCCATGCTCAGCCCCATGTTTTTGTCTGACGTAAACGACTTACTTTTAATCCATAAACATGCAATCTAGTTAAGGTACATTTGTGTCTTTTTCCAAGGACGATGATCCACTACTACGAATATAGTCAGCGACCAGGTATCAGATTAGCGAACCATCACAGAGGAGAGTACAACATTCTCCAAAGTTTAAACATTAACTTATTATATATGATCTCGTACAGTTCAAGTTTAAAATTTATGGTACACAGTCTTCACAGCCGGCAGATATCAATCTGAAAAGGTTGGGATCAACTTTAGCTCCCTATAAAAAGCAAACAAACTTGTTTACTTTTTTTTTTGGTTTAAGCTGTAAGAAACGTTGATCCAATATTCAATTTAAGTTAAACGTTTTGTTTATAAAAGGATTTATGAATGATGTTCTTGAGATTTCTTCTGAAATGATTTATTTGCAAATGAATTGTTTTGATCTAATATTATTGAGAGAGTGTACACAAAAATGAAAAAGTTGTAATTGCTAAATTGAATGCAGAAAAAATAAATGTACAGAGAGGTTATTTATATATACATATAACGAGCGTTAAACTATGTATTGGGTCTTCGGTCTTCAGGCTTTAAGAGAGATGGGCCTTGTTGGGCTTTGGCCTTCCTTCCATATGATATATTCTCGTCTGGTTTAGCCGTATCCTTTATTACCCCCCCCCCCCTCAAATTGATACTAGGGTTAGGTTTTCTGTTTCGGTTTCCTGAGCGATTCTGTGATTTCATCTTCAATCTCTGGTCTTCTCTGATGACTTTTGCTAAGCTTGAGTCTCTGGTATGCATAGATCCTTTAATTTCTGTAGTTGTTAGTTCTTTTGCAGCTTTGTTTAGCTTGTCGTCTTCAGATTCTTCCTCTTTTTGCTTAGGTTTCCAGCTCGGCTTCAGATCTGGTGTCGATTTGGTGTCATCCTTCTGTTTACTTCCGATGTCTTCAACTCTCAGGGCTTCTCTGAACTTGATAAAGTTGTTTGAGGACAGCGGTTTGGTGAGGGTGTCAGCTCTCTGGTAAGTGGCAGGTACGTGCCTCACTTATATGTTTCCTTTCATCACTTGTTCTCTAACAAAGTAGAGATCAATTTCTATCTGTTTTGTCCTTGCGTGTAAGATAGGATTTGCAGACATGTATACAGTGCTTTGATTGTCACACCATAGTATAGATTTGCCTTGCTTGATCTTTAACTCTGATAATAATGATCTCAACCACATTATTTCTTCTGTAGCATTGGCAATGCTCCTGTATTCAGCTTCAGTGCTGGATCTGGACACTGTTGACTGCTTTTTTGAACACCATGATACTATGTTGTCTCCAATGTAGATACAATAGTCTGTTGTTGACTTTCTATCATCTAGATCTGATGCCCAATCAGCATCAGCATATCCTGTAATGTTGTAGTTGTTGAAAGCTTTGAAAGTGAGACCATAATCTGTAGTGGCTTTTAGGTATCTTAGTATCCTCTTTACAGCTTTCCAGTGTGTGTCCATTGGTTCCTGCATGAATTGACACACCTTATTAACACTATATGACATATCAGATCTAGTAATTGTTGCATATTGCAATGCACCAACTACACTTCTGTATTGTTTAGTGTTGTATATGGATTCTCCCCTGTATTTAGATAGAGTTTGACTTGTAATCATTGGTGTAGGTTGACCTTTTGCCTCATGCATGTTTGCTTTATTCAATAATTCACCAATGTATTTTCTTTGGGATAAAGTAATTTCAGTTGTTGATCTTGAGTTTACTTCTATCCCAAGAAAATAATTCAGGACTCCTACATCCTTGACAGAGAATTGTTTGTCCAAATATTGCACCAGTTTGTTAATTTCAGTGTTATTGCTACCTGTAACAATTAGATCATCAACATAGATGAGTATATACATTGTACAGATATTGTCTGATTTTATAAATAAGGAGTTATCAGATTTGGTAGGCTGAAAACCCATGTTAGATAGAGTTGATTTCAGTCTATCAAACCACACTCTAGGGGCTTGTTTAAGCCCATAGATTGCCTTGTGCAATTTACACACAAGCTTAGAATTCTGAACATATCCTTGAGGTTATTCCATATACACATCCTCCTCTAGTATACCATTAAGGAAAGCATTGTTGACATCTAGTTGTCAAAGATTCCATCCTCTGCTAATTGCAATGGTAATTATCACTCTTATTGTAGTTGGTTTGACTACAGGTGAAAATATTTCCTTGTAGTCAAAATCGTGTTGTTGAGTAAATTCTTTTGCTACTAGTCTGGCTTTGTATCTGTCAATGGAACCATCTGATTTTCTTTTGATCTTGTATGTCCATTTACAACCTATAATATTTTTATCTTGAGGTGGTTCAACTAGCTGCCATCTTTGATTTTTAATAAGAGCTTGATATTCATCATTCATAGCCTTAACCCATCTGTTATTAGCTCTTGCTTCCTCATAGCTGCATGGTTCTGTCTGATCAGTGACAACAACATATGTTTTGGGCTTAAAAATTCTACTTTTGGCCCTTGTAATCATGTGGTGTGTAGGTTTGGCTTGTTGATGAGTGTCAGGTTGTTCTTCATCACTTGTCTCTTCTTCATAAATGATCTGATCTTCACCTTCATCACTGTTGATATTGTCTTCATTGTTAAATGGGACAGGTGACATGCTGTGTTGGCTAGATGATTGAACAGTCTCATTGTTTGATGGTGCTGTTTCTTCATGTGCTTTCATAGTTTCACCTGTACTCAAGAAGTGTGTATATACAGGTATGGGAGGTATGGTTACACTAGCATTATGTAATTTCTTTGTGGTTTTCATAGTTGTTTCATGATATGGAAAAATTTTCTCATTAAACATGACGTGTCTACTAATGTATACATGACCACTATCATCTAGACATTTGTACCCTTTCTGATTATCAGCATATCCTAGGAATGTACATGGTTTGGAACTATTATCAAATTTATGTCTGTTGTATGGTCTCAAGTAAGGATAACATAAACATCCAAATGATTTCAGAAAATTGTAATCTGGTTTAGTTTTGAATAGCCTTTGAAATGGACTGATCCCTTCAAGTACCTTGGTAGGTAATCTATTTATTAAATATACAGAAGTTTTAAAGGAATCAGGCCAGAATTTTAGTGGCAATTTTGCTTGAGCTAATAAAGTCAAGCCTGTTTCAACTATGTGCCTATGTTTCCTTTCTACAAGACCATTTTGTTCTGAAGTGTGTGGACAAGTAATTCTGTGAATTATTCCCTTTTTCTGGAAATAATTTTTCAATGGTTTGTATTCTGCACCACCATCTGACTGTAACACCTTTAACTGAAAATTAGTTTGTTTTTCAGCTTGTGTGATGAAATGTATAACAACATTACATGTATCTTATTTTGATTTCAATAAGTAGATCCATGTGTACCTACTATATGCATCCACAAATGATATATAGTAATTAAATCAATAATCTGGGTTGGTTGGTGCAGGACCCCAAAGATCTGTTGCAATCAACTCTAATGGTCTAGTATATTCAGTAATAGAGTCTATAAATGGCAACTTATGAGATTTACCCATTTGACAACAAGTGCATAGGTAAGGTAGGGAAATGTCATTACATTTAATATTGTTTTCAATAATGACCTGCTTAGTAAGACTAGTACTAGGATGACCTAGTTTGTTGTGCCATATGTCAAATACACTTAATTCTTTCTCAGAAACACTATTACTGAAATAGCAGTTCAGTTTACTTCTTCCATCATTGTTGCAGGAATTTTGATTGAATTTGTATAGTCCGTTGACTTCATTGCCCTGCAACAAAATTTTATTAGTTAGAATGTCTCTGATTAAACAATATTCACGAAAGAATTCAAAGTATACTTGATTGTCCTGAGCAAACTGTGACACACTAAGTAGGTTCTTCTTTATGTCTGGCACTCTTAACAGGTTTTTTAAGAGTAAATTTTTATTGCCATTTATCATACCACAACATGTGTGAGTTATACAGATTGACTTACCATTTCCCATAGAGACAGACTGCTTACCTCAATATTCTTTGCAACCCAGATTTAAATTTTCTAGGTTGTTAGTTAAGTGATTGGTTGCTCCAGAATCAGGATACCAGCTTTCTTCATTTAAGTGATATGTTCTTGCTATTTCTTCACCACTCACAGTCTTTCCATCACTTTGATTTGTTGTGTCATTCTGCATTTGTGCAACATTTGCATTTGCATTATTTCTTTGATTACTTGTGGACTGGTTGGGTGTATAATTATGATTGAATCTGAAGTAACACTTCAGTGCTGTGTGTCCAACCCTCTCACAGATTTGACATTTTGGCCTGTTATTGTTGTTATTTCTGCCTCTGCTTCTTCCTCTGTTGCCACTGAAGCCTCATCTTTGAGGACTTTGTGCAGATCTTTGATCTCTATTTCTAAAGCTGTTTGCATAGTTAATGGATAGATCTGTTTCTTGAATTTTCTTGCTTTCTAATCTTGCCTCATGAGATAGCAGAATTGAGTGAACCTCTTCCAGAGGTGGTGTAACCCTTTGTGATGATACGATTGCTTCAACAACTTCATAATCATTGCTCAGACCATTCAGAATGTTCAAAACTTGCTCAGATTCAGTCACTTTCTGACCTGCAGCCTCCAGTTGATCACCTAATGTCTTCATCTTAGATAGGTATTCTCTCATTGTCCCATTACCTTTCCTAGCATTCTGAATTTGTCTTCTATAGTGCATTATTTTGGCAGAGGATTGAGCATTAAAATTTCTTTCAACATTTATCCAAATTTCATTAGAGGTTTTACACCCTACCACCTGAGATATGAGGCTGTTGCTACTAGATGACAACAACCAAGAGCTAATTAGTCTGTCTTGTCTGTGATACTTTACATATTCCTCATTGGGTATAACTCTGTTTTCTTGATCAGTAATGTATGCAGATGGAACAGATAGGGTGCCATAGATATAACCCTCAAGACCATATCCTTGAATAGCTGTTTCTATTTAATATTTCGAATTCAAATAATTTGTTTCATCAAGTTTTATCGAAATTAATTGAGTCTGAGGGCTAATAGATGTCTTGACTAATTGATCTACAGGTGATGGAATGATTGGAGGTGTCGGAGGTGGAATATTTGATGAGATAGATCCAGTTTCAGTCCCAGATTTGTCAACCATGATGACAAAATGAAATCAAGAAAGTATCAGAAGGAATACTTACAGAGTTTTAAGTTCAGAATGCCAAAATCAAGAATGAACTTCAGAAGTTTCTTGCAAACAGGAAAGTAGCTAATCTTTTTTTTCTCGTGTGGCAATGCTTTTGAATGATTTTCTTGAATTTTCTGGTGATATGAACTTTGTTTTTCCTTCTTCTATGTTACTGGTCTGTCTGAAGCTGATTGTCAGGATTTGTGCAGCCAGTTATGGTTGCTTGGCGAGGCTTAGTTCTGTAGCATCCATGAAACTATTCTTGGCAGGGCTCAGATCTGATGCAGCTAGTGACTCTTGACATGGCAAGGCACGGATCTTGATGATCACGACAACTCTCAAGGGATAAGTGTGTACACTTTGATGAGAGGAATCCCCAAATGATGAAATTTCTTTGATGGGGATGCCAATACAATTTTTTTGTTGATTTTCAAAAGTGAAACTTGCTGTTAAGCGAGTGGCTCTGATACCATAAAAGGATTTATGAATGATGTTCTTGAGATTTCTTCTGAAATGATATATTTGCAAATGAATTGCTTTGATCTAATATTATTGAGAGAGTGTACACAAAAATGAAGAAGTTATAATTGCTAAATTGAATGCAGAAAAAATAAATGTACAGAGAGGTTATTTATATATACATATGATGAGCGTTAAACAATGTATTGGGTCTTCAGGCTTCAGGCTTTAAGAGAGATGGGCCTTGTTGGGCTTTGCCTTCCTTCCATATGATATATTCTCGTCTAGTTTAGCCGTATCCTTTATTGGTTTACTTTCTTCTTTTAATGATTCCTCCACCATTGAACTTTAGATGAGTTCTAAACCAGGGAACTTTATAAATCACATGAAGTAGATCGAATCAATATCTACTGTTCAAAATTTCTTAGTTAAATTGTCTAAGCTTTTATTTTAACCAACTCCACGTCCTTAAAATAAAGGAAAAAACACAACTCAAAACAAATCACATGAGAACTCCAACTGCATTCCCAAGAGCTTTCTTAACAATTTTAAGTTTTGCAGCAACATTAGTTCCTTGAGCATATTGCTTAACGAAGAAAGGCAGGCCAGTCCTCAGTGACTCAAGATCAAGGGTTGCAGAAATTCATGCGAAAATATTCCATACCAAGTCGTCGCTCCGTTCGAAAATTTCCTCTATAAAATTCTAAAAGGCATGATCCTTCTTGCACTTAATTCTGAAAGGTACATAAAATCAACGATCTTAAGCATCGCTAAAGAAAGGGAGAATGAAGACAGCATCTCCACAACAAATTTTGCTAAGTTCATCGAACGGATTAATTCTGTTGTATCCAGTTCCTCCTATATGCAATATTGTAGAGTAAACTTGTTATTTTTGTCATGGCTGCACAATTTGGCAGCCAATACAGTGTAGTATTTGTTGAACGCCTTTTCTTGCAAGCAGCACTCAAGAAGAACCCTCATATCCCCGTATCCTGTTTTCTAGATAAACTAAGCCTCGAAAGCTTCACAAAAGCATCAATGAAGTCTTCTCCACTCATTATAGTACAAAAGATCGCCCTCTTGAGATTTGTATTCATTCTTCATTCAGCTGCAAGTTGCATCAATTTATGTGTTTCTGGGATCTCTTTGTCAATAGTAGTTCTACACCCTCGGTGTTATTATTGAAATATAAACTAGAAAGAGAAGAGTGCAGAACAATTGTCATGTTATATATAGAGACTCTCTCATGTGTTGTACCAATCAATGTTGTATCATGCAAAAAATAAAAAGAATAAAGAAAAACAATAATAAATTTTTTTTTTTAATTTCTTCCTCTTCCTCCACTAAAATACAAAGTGGTATCAGAGCTATAAAAAAATTCCTAACATTGGTATCGGAGCTTGTTGAAATTATGGCATTTCTATTCCTTTCGACGTTTGTTCTCAAAAAAGAGAATTTTGAGGAATGGAGCAGTAGGAAAAAAGATGAGCTAATCTCCAAAGGTCTATGAGAAATTGTTGAAAATGGCTATGAATGGCGTAAAGACTTCGAGAGCATGTCGCAAATGAACAAGAAAGCCTTTGCGAAATTAAAACGGAATGATTGTCATGCTCTTTTCTGTGATTGCTGAGAACGTTGATTTGGAAGCTTCGGATCTCATTTTTAGAGGGAGGTGTACAAAAGATTCATGGAATCTCTTGAAACAGGTATATGGAAATGATAATGAAAAAATAGTAAATGAAGATAAGTTGAATGATGAGAAAAATGAAAAGAAGGATAGCGAGAGTGTGAACGAGAAAGAGCAAGAGAAGAAGAAAGAAGAGACTATGTCATAGCCTATGGAAGAAGAGATGATGGATGAGACAGAGAAGGAGAAGAAGAATAGGAAAAAGGAGGTGCAGAAGCAAAAGGAAGCTTGGAATGCTGCTTATAAAAGAAAGGATACTGAAGTTGGGCTTGATGCAAATAATGCCATGAATGTTTATAGGGCGGTTGAATCAAATTAAGTAGGAAAAGAAAATACAGCTAAAGTTAAAGAAAGTTCAGTGCCCATAGTCGAACAAGAGAAGAAAGAACCTGATATTATTGAAGTGAGTTCGGTCATCGAGGCAGAGGAGGAAAATAAAAGTTCTAGTAATATTAATGCTATTGAAAAAGAGAGAAATTTGAAATCTATTGAAGTTGAGTTTTGCGCTAATGATGTTGAAGAAGCTGGCAGTGTAGTGAAATTGAATGAGGTAGACGATGAACAAAAAACTCAAATGAAGCAGTGCCGGATACAAAGATAGCCGATAATGAGAAGCTTGATGATGTTATTAAATCTAAAATAATTGATGAGAGTGAGGATGTTGTCATGGAAAAAGAGTCTAAAGTCGTGCTTGAAGCTGTTACTGAGAAAAAGGCTAGCGCTGTTGTTTGTTCGGTGTTAATTAACACAAACAAAGAAATTGAATTGATCAAATACTGTAAAAGTGAATTTTTTAAAGAATTAAAAGATGTCATATATGACTCATTCAATGTTTATGACACCGGAATAATATGGAAGCTAAAGCACACACTTTTTGGAACATCTTGTGCGAATGAAGGAGAACAAAAAGAATGGAGCACCATTGAAGAAATTGCATCGAAGGTGTTCATATTGGGAAAGAGGAAGAAACGAAAAATGAAAATTTGGATAATTTCTTCATTTCTGCTAAAACATGTGAGATATAAAGAAATTTGCTTGGAGTAATAAAACCAAGTTTAAGGGGGATGTTGAAAAATAAACTTGGTTTTAAGGAAACAAACAAATTTGGTTTTATAAGTAAATGCCAATTATGTAATAAATTCTATCATTGTTTTAGGAAAGGCCAAAATCAAAATAAATGATAATAAATTCTAGGCTATCAAAATATGCAATAGAATTATCTAAAGAGAGAAGAGTGTAGAATAATTGTCATGTTATATATAGATACTCTCTCATATGTTGTACCAATCAATGTTGTATCATGCAAAAAATAAAAGGAATAAAGAAAAGCAATAATAAAATTCCTTTTTTTTTTAATTTCTTCCTCCTCTAAAATTTTAGCAGTTATCAGGTTTAGATGCAATGTAAAAACCCGTAACTTCCCCGGTCTCCGAAGAGAAGAGAAAGAACGAATTACTGTGAGGACAAGACGAATCAGAACGCGGACTAAAGAACATTTTATTCCCGCATTCACCACCTATCCTCACAAAAACACAACTCATTTCCTACAGCAAGTCATCACCTCATTCCCTCAGATCAGACTCGCAAACCCCACCAATTCACAGTTCATAGCTTCAACCATCAACAATACCCCTTCCACTCAGCCTCGACAAACACACTACCGCTCATAATATCATCTTCCTTCACGCTGCATCAGTCCATCCCCTTCTCAACCACCACCCTTCTAAGTCCTCCTATGGCATCACAATCGAGTTCACATCCTCCACGCACCATTTGAAATCATGGCTACCAAAAATCACAATTCACCGTCATCCCTTTCCTACCTCACTTCAAACGAGTACCATCACAATCTTTGCACCACCCCAATCAGAATCGCAACCCGCCTTCCTCAACCGGAACCAAACCATTCGCACTCAACCCAAATCATGATCAACATGGCGACTCACAATCAAAGTCAACTTCAGTAAATTGAGCTTGATTTCAAATAATTATTATATTTTCTCTTAGAGAAAAGATTGCGATTTCTTAGTTTAGATTTTCGATTTCTGATGGGGATTGTTAAAGGAACTCCAGTTTTGGTTAAGGGGAGGACAAAATTTAAATTATTTTTCAATTGTTAAGGTGAGGATCAAAAAAATTAGTCCTCCCTTAAACATTTAATCAAAAATTCCAATATTAACCTCATAATCTTATTTAATGTAAATTTTAAAAGCTAGACCCTAAATATTGAGCACAGTTTAATGAAATAAAAAATGGGGTATAGTTAACATAATGGAGACATGAGAAAATTGATGTGGGTGATCAAAAGATATCAGATCAGGTAAGTTAATGGATATCATTTTGGAATTTGATGGTTCAATTTAAAATACTTAAATATTCATGAACAAATCTAATCGAATATGTGTAATTGGAACATTAATTGAGATGCGATGTTTTTGCGCCTTGGAAATGATAAGAAATTGTATTCGTGCGTATGCAAATCAGTGCGAAATATAAAAAGAACGATAGTGAATTGTATGTTGTAACAAGGGGTAGTTTAGTCCATGTTTTTTCTAGAATTTAAAAAAAAAAACTCTCCCTTAACATTTTTTTTTTAAAGTGGAGTCCCCTTAAAATTGTCTTCCCCTTAACCAAAAATGGAATCCCTTTAAAAATCCCCTTTCTGCTTCATCCGTTTTTGTTGGAGAGTCTGTTTTTTTGACAACATAAAAGCTTAAACGTGGATATTGAGGAGCTCATGGGCCTTTGCGGGTTCAATTGTGTTTTGTCTTTGAGTGTTGGCCTTTGCGGGTTCAATTGTGTTTTGTCTTTGAGTGTTGGCCTTTGCGCAAGTGTGAGTGCGAACTTTGTTTTCAGTTTAAGTATACTTTAGTTTTCTTTTCTTTTAATTTTTCTTCTTTTGTGTCAAGTTTTTATTCTGTTTCAAATTTTAAGTGTTTATTTTGTGTTAAGTATTTGAAATTGTGTGGAGTGCTCACATGCCTTATTTTTCTTTTGATTAATAGTTTTCTTATGTATATACTTGTAATTACCCTTTAAAAAAAAACTTTTCAGGTTGTAGCAAATGAAAATAAAATGCGCTTGTTTTGCTCTAAAAAAAGATATAACTAAAAAATTGCTAATAAATTTTGCACGCTCTGGTATTGTGCTCTCAACTCTGTTTTTTATTTTTTTTACATTGTTATTTGCTTGCATTTGCATAAAAAAATCAAAAATGAAACATAAACTCATTCGTAGTTGCATCGTTAATTCATGTTTAATTTTTGTTTTGCATTCATCCATTTTTGTTTTTATTTTCTAAGGACATCATCATATTTTGATAAATTGGTTTATTTCCAGCAAATTATTTCTTGGTGTTTAGTGTAGAGCAAAGTAATAACCGTTTACAAATATTACGGTGATTCATAATATTATGTCGGTTGTTCCTCTGAAGGTACTTAAACCTTCGGCTGCATTGTTAGGGTGATTCTTGGTGCACCGATAGTTTCTGTATGTTAACTAGCTGAGAAATCTTTTTTGAAATTAATCTAACCGTCATTATATAATTTAGACAATTTGTAAATAGGTAATTTGCATTCATATAGTTGCATTAGGTTCATGCATACATAAAAAAATACCAAAAAAAAAACCAAAAATCAAAAATAAAAAATAACTTTCCCTTTTGTAATTATTTATTTCCTTTTCTCTTAAAAAAAAAACCCAAAGAAAGGAACCATTTCTTTTGAAAATGCCTCAATTTTCTTATTTTCATGGATTTTACGATAGTTGTGAAAATCAGTATAACTTTACAACAAATTCCTATGGATATTTTAATAACAACTATTGTACAAACAATTTGGATTTTACACCACCAAATTTTCAAAAAAATCCTAATTTTGCACCAATTTTTTTTCAAAACAACGATCAACCCTCAAGTTTGGAAACATGTATTGAATCTTTACTTGAAATTCAAAGAATGAATGAATTGTATATTTCAGACTTGTGCAACAATTTAAGTCAAAGTTTTCAAAATAATTAAAATTCAAATTCAATTCCAAATTCAAATGATTTTGATTATAAACCTTGCCGATTCAATTTCGAATTCCAAAATGAATCTCAAATTCAAAATGAAAATGTGAATCACTTTTCAAATGATTTTGGCAATGAGATAAATTTCAATTGTGGTGCAAATGAAAATTTTTGTTCTCAACACTTTCAAATTGAAAATACTCAAGTAAATAATTATAAATTTGATATTGTTGAACAAATGAACGAAATTGACGATAATTATACAAATTTATTATATGAAAACAACTTGAAGTTTTGTGAGAAATATAATCAAATCCAAATGTGCGATGATTCGAACATTAATCCACCTTTTACTACAATTGATGATTTTAAAATAACAACTGTTGAAATTGAAAATGACGATCTTTACGAAGTTGTTAATAATACGGTAATTGAGTTGGATTTCAATTCTTTTGAGAGGGTGGAACAAAATTTAGAACTCAATCTTCCTTTTTCTAAAAATAAAGAACTTCAATCAAAAACTTTGGATTTTGGAAACGATACATGCATTGATGTTGTTGACAATTCACCAAAAGGAAGACGAATTTGATGAACACGAATTTTTTGGACTTTTCGAAAATATGTTGAATTTTAAAGAGGTAGATTTGAACCATCATTTTGATTTTAAAATCAATAATTTTGAAGAATTTGTCAATGATGGGCTTAAATTTGAAATTGGTGAAAATCAACTTGAACTCCAACAATTTATCATCGAAAATTAGACAACCCATACGATTTTCAATGAAGCAACATTCGTTTTTCCAAATCTACCATCAACTTCGAATTCTTGTATGATCTAGTTTTCCGAGCTTAAGCTGTGTCTCTCATACTTGAAGAGACAAAATGAATCGGTCTTTAGATTACCGTTTCATTTACTTATTGTCAATATATTTTCTGATATACTGTAAATATATTATTTTATTTTGTAAATATACGACATATTTTCAAAAAAAAATTCCTTTTTTATTTTCTCCTTCCACTTGGGTTGACTGCGGGGTCATAGTCAAAATCAAGTGTGGGGGGAGTTTCATATTTGTTTTGGTTTTGCATTAAATTTTCTTTTCTTTAGTTTTCATTCAAACAAAAAAAAAACATTTTAATTTACTTTTAAATGGGCACGATGAAGTAAATAAACGATTTTGGCCGTATGATTAAAATGTTTGAAAAATCACCTTTCTTAATGGATAACGAAAGGAAAGTGTGAATTATGAGCAAATTTAGTGTAACTGGTATATATAGAATTCGTAGGTAATGAGTATGAATGTTTTCTGAATTTTAATCCGATAATGGAATGGTTGATTTAGACTACTTGTGATAACATTTTAGAACTTTTAAATAAAGTTGTGTTAAGATATTCTCGATTAACTCTCTCTCTTCAAAACAAAACAAAAGAAAAAAAGAAATATATATAATAATGCAGAGGTATCCAACATTGCTTGTAAATACAACATTGGTGTGCAAACCCACCAAACTCTGTCCTAACTCTCACTTAAGTCGTAATGCAGTGCATTTGTGGTATATCTTGATCTCATTTCATGAGTTGTACACCTAAGGATTACCGACATGTTGTTGACAAAGTCAGCGTCGGTCTGCATAATCCGCAAAGCTCTGTCCTAACCCTTATGTAAGTCATAATGTAGTGTAGGGGTGATATATCTTGGTCTTTTCAGTTAGATATTTGTATATAATAATAATGTAAATATTTTTTAAAATAAAGAGAGAGGAAGCACTTGAAATCCAAGCACTATCTTCATTTGCTTGACCTAACTAGTTAACTAAAAGAAAATAAAAATGCCATTTTATGATTGTTGATAATCGATTATAGAATTCATTTCATATTTGCACCATGTTTTCAACCGAAACAACTTGCCAATCTGGAGGAGTTTGTAACGGCAACCTAACTTTTGTTTGAAGTTTTGATTAGTAACGGACTTAATTTTCATAGTGACGACCCAAAGTTATGTTAACTTACTCATGTCAAATTTAAAAGTAAATTATCCATTTGTAAATATTCTTTTGAGTATGTGCATTCATCTTGTAAATATTTTTGAATCTTGCATTTTGTAAATATATTTTGGATTTAACATTTGGATTTTGTGGGTAGTATCCGCTGAAAACCGTCACGAGACAACACTCGTCCTATTGGGCACGCGCATAGGTTTAATGGCTTATAGCATACGCTCAATGCAATCGTGCTCCCTACGAAAATGGATTTTTCATAGTTTTTTGATTAATTTATTCAAGGATGAATAAAAAGATAAGTGCGGGGGTATTTGATGTGCACGTAAATATGCACATTTATATTCACACATTTGTGCTTGTTTTAATTAAATAAATAACATATTGGGCTATTTTCACATGTTTTAACCAAAAACCAAGATTTTCAAATTATCATGCATTCATCTTCATATTGGGTAGAACAGTCATTTGTGCATGTATTTTTTTTTTATAAAACTTACTTGTTCATTTTCATGTGTCTTGTAGGAATTTGGGAGCAAAAATGAAGTATACACATGCAGTTTACATGGAGATATGAGTGCACAAAGTGGATACAAAGTAATTGAGATGGAATTAATTCACATACAACTTAGTCGAGGACCCTACCCATTATCACTCTTTCTTTAGTGGAACAATTAAAGGCTAATATACTAGCAAGTGAGACAAAAAAGGCTTCATACAATTTTAATGAACCACTAGTTGCCAAAGACAAATGAAAGCTTCCTGAAGGGGTATTTTGGTAGTCCCCAACAAAATGGATTGGGGTTTTAGGGTTTGAAATACACACACACACACACACACACACACACACACACACCCCCCCCTTTATGTCATGTAAATAAATCCTCCTCTTTAGTTATTTTAGTATAGAGGAAAGCTCTCTTCTTCTTTCATGGCTTCTTGCCCATTTTCATCTTATGTCATTTTCATTTTAATGCAATTTAATTTCTTGTTCATGTAATTCTAGCTATTTACTTTATGCATTGGTGTAGTTTAATTTTATGCAAATAGTTTAGTTTTATTTTGTTTTTGCTAATTAGTTCTCTCTTTTGTTTTGATTATTTTTATATTGCAATCTAGTTTTGTTGTCATGATTACATATATTAGTGGCTAATCCCTTTCAACTTAGGGGCAATGAAGCTCTGCTAATGATGTAGATGCAATATAATTTGTTTATTCATGCTCTCTTTTTGTGTTTCATGTCATGTTGATGTTGTTGGTTTTTTATGTTTATTATTGAGTTTGATAGCCTATGTTGTTTACGTAAATAGGCTATGATTAGTAATATGTTCACTAATTACCTCTTTATATACATACGATGATGGTTATTAAGTGGAGGTTGAAATAAAAATTTGATGGTTTATAGTTCTAATCAATAGTTCATTGGCCATGCTTAAAATATATTTCACTTTCATCTTGTTGTCATTTTTCATTAGAACTAGTAAGGTGATTTAGTGGGTATATTATAGTTTGATAGCTTATTTTATGCCAATTAATAGCATGAATAAGATATACTTATAATAATCATATCAAAAAAATTCACAAATGACCAAAAAAAAGATATCATGGTTTCATTTTATATTGATTCATGTGATCTAGTGTGTGGAATTATTCCTAAGTTGTTATATAATCTCATAATTTTAATCTATCCTAGTTTGTTAGTTTAGTTTAGTTGTAGTTAAAATTTCACTTGAATTTGGTTTAATTTGATTGAATATAATTAAAATTATTTCTTTCTCCATAGATCGACCCTTAATCACCACGTACTACAAGTGTACGCCGTGCGCCTTCGGGTTTATACACTTCACGATGGATTTCTAAACTGATAGAATTTCCGTCGTTGAACAACTACCTACCTAACTTTGTAAACACCCTTATTAGTTATTTTCCATGACCATTACTCATGCCCATTGTCAGTTATTTTCCAGGCTGGTTCGAACGGAGATTACATCATGGGTACCTTAGTTTAACAATCGAATTGTTGAAATGAGATTAAAGTGACTGCTTATTGTGTGTAATATAACAATTTTTATATTGCAGCTTTAGTGTTTTATAAAATAAACAATTAATTGCCAGAAGTAGTTGTTGAAAAAAAAGTTTGAATTTTTGCAAGTAGCTACATGATTGAAATCATCATTATTAACCAATGCATCTTTATAAATACATCTAAACTAAAATTTTGCATTTCTGTTTTACATTATATGGATTTGTCTTTTAAGTTCCTTATATCTTATCCTTAATTCCCAATAATCGCTTTTCTACGAGTATGTAAGAATTGTGATCTGCATGAGCTATGTTCTTTGTATGTCTTGGGGAGTTTTTTTTTTGAATCTCCTTTGCTTTATTACATATTCTCTAATTTTAAGATCTGGATCTAGCTATTTATATCACCTTTTAGTCAAGCTAGGAAGGAAAGAACCAGTAAGAAGAGGTTGAGATAGGTCAAGGAAAATAATGGAATGTAACTTGTTTATCTGACCAATATTAGTATATAATAGCCAGATTCAAACATTAGTTAACCGAACATCTTAATTTCAAGTATGTGAATTTGCCACAGTCTTTTTCAATCACCTCACATATGAGCATGCGGTTATTGCATTACATTCATTGTTGTATATGGTTAATCCTTTTGAAATGATTCTTTTTTTGGAGCACTCTGTTTTTGAGTTTAATGAGGTTAAATGTCATTTACCTTCGAAAAAATTATGTCTGAAGGATAATATTGTAAATTCGTTTCCAGATGGTCAGTTTTATTTATGCAGGTACCTATTCAATGATGATTCTATTGGAAAATGTTAAATACTACGTGTTATTCTTTCATATACACCAACCCAATCATTATATGTATTCAATTCCATTTTTCAAGCATAGCAATGTTTCACTCCACTATATACACAATATGGTACTAGGATTGGTATGATAACTATTTTGATCAATAATAGATCTCAATTACCAAGAATACAAATTTATATAACACTACATGACAAACAGGTTTCTTAATTTTTTTTGTTTCTAATATCATTGCGTGTATGGTTCATCTATGACATATTTCTCTGCTTAACTGGAATTTACTACCTTATGGACCCTATTTTTATAGGGAAGTAGAGTTGGAATGGCACTTTTACTCAATCCCTGAATGATGGTACATGTTTCTTAATTTTGTTTGTTTCCTTTCAGTAAAACTATATTCTTTTATATCAATAACTTATATTTTAGTCAATATTTTAATAACCCGGTCGGAGTCAAACCGTGAGGACTCAGGTCCAAGGTTTTGAAGGTCTGAACGGTCGAACCGTCGAGAAATGCACATGCTTGTTAATAGTGAAAATATGGATAATCAAGTTTAATATGTACTCAAACAAATAAATAATAAAGTTTGAAAGTCTTCTATTTATTCTCCAACATTATTAGATTGCATGATATAATCAAATAGCAAGGGCACATTCAAACACACATGTTTTTAGTACGAAGTGGTAAAATTTACGGTTTAAATGTTGGAACAGTTATGATTTTTTGAAATATTTTACTTGTTATTTTCAAAACAATACAAAAGATGAAATGATCATAGAGAATTACACAACGAGAAGTAGGAAAACACAAAAAATGTGGTTTAACCTTATAAAATTAAAGGTTGGACAACTTGTTTGAAGGTCTAGCCAGGGTTCATGCATGAATGAGGTCCGATTGAGCTCCCGTGATGGTGCAAGGTTTAGGTTTATTCGAGATCGGACCATGGCAGGGTCGGGTTATGAAAACTATGATTTTAGTGACATTATTTGTTTTGCAGAAGCAAATGTGTCAGACAATAAATCACCAAGTTAGTTGGATGTGAATTTTCCAAGCTCTACTAATCTATCAACTTCTGGTATTTACTCCAGTGTATCATTTTATGTCCTTTCCCTCTTTCCTTTATTTTTTGTAAACTAAATCATTATGTAAAATTTTGTGTTGCCATTAAGAAAGAAGAAAATGTAGCCAATGTGAATTCACATGTTCAGTTGGATCTAGATGTTCTAATCAATGAAAAGCGTAAGTATTTTCCTGTTTTTTATGGTTATGTGTCATATATATGCGTTTAATGTTGATCTAAACAATAGTATTTTATCATATGAATTTTGAAGAGAAAAACATTGTTCATGTAATATTATTATTATATGATACGATATGCATGCCCTTACATGTCATTTTCAATATGTAATAGTTAGTTGTTCTGACACACTTTTTTAATTTTAACTTTTAATTTTTAATAGTTCAATAATTTTTTACAAGCATATTGTCAATGCATGTTTGATGAAGAGTAATGAGAAGCTGTGATTTTCTAAAGAATTATAAAATTTAACGGTCGGTTTTCTCACCGTTATACGGTTATACTAGTGTAATTATTGACAAGTCTTCTACTAATCGCTATGTAGAAAAACTTATGTACCGATGTATCATGTAACACCCCACCTCCACCAGGGTGGCTCTTGCAAGCACTCTGACTTTGGAGGGGCGTTTGAATCAGGTAAACATGCATAATGATATATCAAGGCAGAACAAGAACATATGTATATATGTAAACAGAGTAAATAACATAGAGTAAATAACATAGATAAAACAGCGGAAGATTTCAAAACATTTCAAAACAAGTCTGGTACAACATAGCTTTCCAAATAAACAAGTCTAGATAAAACAACATCAACTGAAAAACTGAAATAAATAAGTGCTATCCCCAATTAAGTGGTAACCATAGCTAGCTTCATGTCGAAACCGTACATGAGCTGAAATCCCACAAGCAAGCAATCCGAAATCCAAGCTAAGCTCCAGTATTCCCTCCCTGAGAACCTGGGGGGGGGGGGGGGGGGAAACGGAAGAAAAGAGGTGAAAGAAAACAGGTCAGTCAAAAAGACTGAGTAAGCCCTACTACAATCAATGTAAACTGATAAAGTTAACTGGCATGAGCAGCAGGGATGAACATAAGGATAACAATATACTAGCATGATGATTAACTAACAAGGTAGATAAAGGTGTCATCGCATAATCAGGATTAAGGTTTTGCACCACAGGTGTACTAGCAAACTAACATGACTTGAATAAACAAGTATTGATCCCTTGGCCCAAGCTTTGGCCCAATAACATGAAATGACCCTAATACAAGGTCCAACCAAACGGTCTAGTCGATCGGCTCCCTAAGCCTAACTCGTCACGTGTTGGTGTCAATACGGCCCAAACATGATTGTAGTCGAACTATGCCGGGTCCACCCTTCGGGTGTATCAAGCCCTAGGGTGTCAACCCCTGGACACCATAAACATGAGTGCACAGTCCCGATCTACTGGTACCCGTGCATGTTTTCTCCGGCTACGGACTATGTGCACGACCAGAGTCCGCCCGGAACTACACCGGCGTACCACCCTGCCATCGTTTATTGGTCGCTTACCTCCAGCCCAGTAATCGTGCCCCCACCCTAGCCTAGTCCCTAGGGTCATGATGATACGAACTAGGGATTACTGCTGGAGTGGACCCCCCCCCATTGCTAGGATTTTTCTAGTGGGTTAAGTACGGTTTAACCCCTTTACTAATCATGGATTAACTTGGTTAAGTGTAACGATGAGTTCACGACTTAACCCCAATTAATCTACCGAGCCCAAATTGGTTAAGTACTAAGTGGACCATGACTTAACCCTAATCACGAGGCATTAATTAATTTAATGCGCCTTAACCTCTCACATTAGACCCTGTTGTGGTTACTAGTTAAGCCGGCCGGGTCCGGGTAGCTTTACACCACAACTTGGTCTAACCTCGGGTCCAAGGTACAACATGACCAACTTCTCACATTGGGTCCTATTGTTTGTAGCAACTAGTTAAGCCGGTCGGTTCCGGGTAGGTTTACGCTACAAACTCAACCCAACCTCGAGTTGGCCACACTTATCTTTTCTAAGTGTCATGTCCATCATGTTTCCAAAACATGTTACAAGTTTTCAAGCAATTGGGTAGACCTAACTTAATAGGTAAATTCCCAATGGGTAGACCTAACTTAATAGGTAAATTCCCAAGCTTATGTTTTATGTCTTTTAAGTTTACCCAACCCCAAACGCAATCCCATTGCTTACATATCGCAATGGCGCATAAAGGATAGAAAGAGGGAACATGGCATAATCATGACATAAAGGTATTGAAGCCACAAGCTTAACATGGTGGCATATGAAATGTTCATATGTTCATACACTTGCATATTACATTTTTAGGCCTCAAAAGCATGCATAAAACCAAACTTAGCATACTGGTGATACATGGTGCTAAATGACATGTAGAGATGGCCATAAGTTCGCATTTAGCCCCACATGCAAGTTATCATAAGAGATATGATAACTTACGTGTTGCTAAAATGCAACCTTTGGCATAAAGCTTAAAGCTTTATGTTCATAAACCCAAAATAAGCTTGCATAACATGATAGCATGAACAAAATGTTCAACCCAAACTTGCATAACATAACTTGGCATACTTGCATATAAACTTGCATATCACAACATGATAAACTTGCATATCACAACATGATAAACTTGCATATAAACTTGCATATCACAACATGATAAACTTGCATATAAACTTGCATATCATACATTTAACTTTAGAGTTTAAGTATGAAAGTAGAATAGGGCTTACAATGCTTAAGAAGTCACAAAAATATGACAAAGCCCTTATGAAATCAATTAAACCCAAAATGAAAGAAAAACCCTTGAGCCAAAATGATTAAGACTCTTTCTTTATGATGCAAATATATAAACTTGACTTGAATGCAAGCTAATGATGCTCATACAAGTTTGAAAACACTTGTATGCATGTAAAATCACTTAGGAATTTATTTAGGAATTTTATGAAGAGAGCGGAGGCCATGAGAGGATTAATTTTGCCATAGTTTAGTTGTATGAATGAATAATGATGATTTAGGGTAGGTTAGGGTCTTATTTATAGATTAGGCAAGTGTTTTAGGCCATAGGATTAAACCTAGATTCAATCCAAGCCATCAAAGCATGTCTTGGGGAAGAAGTCAAGTGTAGGAACCATCTAGGGCCTTTAGATTAAAGATGGACCATGAGAACCATTCAAATGCAAAATCTGCATTTGAGCGAATCGGCCCACGGGTTGACAGCCAAACACCCTGGATTAACCCCTAGTCGACCCAGCGGGCTTGGGTCGACCTCAAAAATCGGCCGGTTCGGTTATTCCCCTCTCCCAATTCGCTGTTTTGAACATTTTTGCATATTTATTTATTTAATTTTCAATTATATATATATATATATATATATCAATATATATATATTTCTCTGCGCAACCCATTTCACTTAATTAAGTATACTTTAATTTGGGAATTTTTCGTGAAACTTCACGAGGCCATATCTTGGTCATACGGACTCCGATTTTCGAAAACTCGTACTCTATTTCGCGTATTTTTCCGAGACGAACGCAATGGCATAGCCCGTTTCCCTTGATTCAGATTTTACAGTTTAATTCTGCCTCCATTTATGTTATAACATGTTATTCAAAAATACGGGTTGTTACATTCTTCCCTCCTTAAAGGATTTCGTCCCCGAAATCTCCAAGTTAGGAAGAACGTATCCTACCATCCATCATCCATCTACTCAAAACATCATCCACGAGAAATCATTTTCCTTAAAAGGTTCTAAATGTTGTATGATCATATGCAAAGGTGTGTGTATATGTACTTATCTAATGCGAAAATCAGGAGGTTACTGATTCAGTAAACCCCCTTAATGCAAAATATGTTAGTGAAATGAGTCCATATGTATGCAAATTCCTAACATAATTTATAATCTCTACATGAGTGCACATAACATTCATCCATATGCAACATCCACGTGATAGCATAACAAGTTTTCATCCATGAATAAGCATAAACACTCATGCATATGCGGTATGAAAGTGTGTGAGCCGATCTTAGTGCCTAACGTGTATTATGCATCCACGAGTATCCACTTGCAAACACTTGCAACCACTTGCAACCATCAAGCATAACATGTTTCAAACACATGTTTCATCCAAAGGGTTTCTACCTAAGGTTCTCATGACAAGATTAACACGATAAACTAGATAAACATGGATAACAAAGAGAAAGATATGCTAACAAAGAAAAGAGATTGAGAGTGTACCCTCAAAAGGAATGGATAAAGCCCACGCATCTTCTCCTCGGTTTCCCAAGTTGCGTCTTCTTCGGCTTCACCCCATTGAACCTTCACCAATTTGACCTCTCGATTCCTTAGCTTCTTGGTCTCCGTCCCCAAGATACGAATCGGAGCTCTCCTCAAGGTAGCCTCTTTCTCCACTTCTACATCTTTTAGAACACTTGGCTCAACAACCTCTGCTGATTCATGTAAACACTTCCGGAGATGCGAGACATGAAAAACATCGTGTACTCCAGCAAGCTTCTCGGGCAACTTCACTCTATAAGCCATCTGCCCGATCCTCTCTATAATAGGGAATGGTCCAACAAACCTCGGTGCCAACTTCCCAACAGCTCCAAATCGGACCACATTCCGCAAAGGAGAAACCTTCACGAAAACCATATCCCCAACATCAAACTCCAAATCCGTTCTTCGCTTATCAGCATAGGATTTCTGTCGGTCTTGGGCCGCTTTCATCTGTCTCCGAATCAACTTGATCTTTTCGGATGTATCTCTGATCATATCAGGCACAAGTATAAGCTCATCTGTAGTCTCCCACCAACATGTAGGCGACTTGCACGGCCTCCCATATAAAGCTTCAAATGGTGCCATCCCTATGCTTGCCTGATAACTATTATTATATGCAAACTCAACAAGAGGAAGATGGTCTTCCCAAGTACCACCAAAATCCAGAATACAAAGCCTCAACAGATCCTCGAGTACCCTATTCACCCTTTCGGTTTGACCGTCCGTCTGTGGGTGATAAGCAGTACTTAGATTCAACCTCGTGCCCATGGCTTCTTGCAAGCTATTCCAGAATTGACTTGTAAAGATTGGGTCACGGTCACTGACTATACTAGAAGGGACTCCATGTAGTCTCACAATCTCACGAAGATATACAGACGCTAGCCAAGATGCGGTCCTCTTGCTCTTCACTGGAATGAAATGAGCACTCTTCGTAAGTCGGTCCACAATAACCCAGATGCTCGTATTCCCTTTCCTTGACCTTGGTAGCCCATCGATAAAATCCATGGAAATACTCTCCCACTTCCAAAGTGGAACGTCATAGCCCACCGGGCTTCTTCGACTCGGCCTTAACTTGCTGGCAAATGATACATCTAGAGACAAACTCTGCCACATCCTTCTTCATCCCAGGCCAAAAGAAAATGCGCTTCATATCTTTATACATCTTATCTCCGCCCGGATGTATAGTCAACTTAGAGCGATGCGCTTCCTCAAGAACTTTTCTTACTAAATCTTCTACCATTGGAACACATAACCTTCTGTCTCTCCTCAGCCAACCCTTGTCATCAATAGAATATCGAGCGAGATGACTAGACGCCTCTCCTCGAATCAGCTTATCCATAATCTCAACTATCTTAGGGTCTTCTCTCTGCGAAGCCCCAACTTGATCAAGAAGGGTAGGTCTGAGTTCTAGAGATGCTAAAGAACCGGTCATCGACTCAACCGCCAAAGAGAAATCAAAGGTTGCCACATACTCTAAATTCTTCATATCAACGAATAGAGGACTTAGGGTCAACCTTCTTCTACTCAATGCATCTGCTACCACATTCCCCTTGCCAGGGGTATAAGCTATCTCAAAATCGTAGGACGCCAAGAATTCCATCCATCTTTGTTGCCTCAGATTTAGATCCTTCTGAGAAAAGAGATACTTCAATGACTTGTGATCGGTATAAAGCTCAAATCTTTCTCCCAGAAGATAATGGCGCCAAGCCTTGAGTGCATATACTATTGCTGCCAACTCTAAGTCATGAGTGGGATATTTCTTCTCATGCACTTTGAGTTGTCTAACGCCAAAGCATATCACTCTTCCTTCTTGCATAAGAACAGCTCCTAACCCCGTGCCACATGCATCGGTGTATACGGTAAATAACTTCCCTCCATCGGGCAAAGCTAGAACAGGTGCTGAAGTGAGGGCTCTCTTGAGCTTCTGAAAAGCAAGCTCGCATTCTATGCTCCAAGCAAAAACTAAATTCTTCTTCGTCAATTTAGTGAGAGGAGCAGAAATCTTCGCGAAGTCCTTGATGAACTTCCGGTAAAAACCCGCAAGACCTAGAAAACTTCTCACTTCGGTTGCATTCCTTGGAGTCTTCCAATCCTGAACTGCAACTACCTTAGCGGGATCCACCGCTAAGCCTTGCTTAGATGCTATATGCCCAAGGAATCTAACTTCCCTTCTCCAAAAGTGACACTTGGAGAACTTGGCCTTCAACTGATGCGCTCTAAGCGTATCCATCACCTCCACGAGATGCCTTGCGTGCTCTTCCTCATCCTTAGAGAAGATCAGAATATCATCTACGAAGACCACGACAAACTTGTTCAAGAACTCCCTGAACACCCTACTCATCAAGTCCACGAAATATGCGGGTGCATTAGTCAAGCCGAACGGCATGACAAGCCATTCGAAGAATCCATCTGGAGTTCTGAACGCAGTCTTGTCTATACTATCTTCAGCTACCCTGAGCTGATGAAACCCCGTAGCAAGATCAAGCTGAGAGAAAACAGAAGCACCGACAAGCTGGTCAAAGAGATCATCAATCCTCGGTAACGGGTGTCTGTTCTTCTTAGTCAGCTTATTCAACTCTCGATAGTCAACGCAAAGTCGGAGAGAACCATCCGCCTTGGTAGCAAATACCACAGGCGCTCCCTATTCAGATATACTTCGTCTAATGAAGTTCTTCTCAAGCAACTCTTTCACTTGCTTACTTAGCTCCCGCCTTTCACGCGGAGCCATGTGCCGAACGGGCAAAGAAACAGGCTTTGCATTATCCACCAGATAAATGCGGAAATCAATCTCTCGCTTAGGGGGCAACCCCCTAACTTCATCGAAAACATCCGGATACTCTCGAACCACTCTCACAGACTGAAGAGTTTCCATTGACGAGTCGAGTGATTCCAGATAGCACAACATGACGGGACCTCTCGGATCACAAGAAATCTCTAGGGTGTTTCCGAGGCGAGTCACGAGCCTCACAACCCTATGCTCACAATCAAGAATGGCTCCATATCTGGACAGCCAATCCATGCCCAATATCAATCCGTATCCCCTAAAACCAAGAACATAAGCACTGCACAAGAACTCTACACTCAGTATAGAGATCCTCAAATCCCCACATATCATAGACAAATGGGCGGAACCCCCAATAGGATTTGAGACACAGACGGGATCATCTACCAAGCTAGTACTAAGGTGCAAACTATTAACAAGATCAAATGAGATAAAGCTATGCGATGCACCAGAATCAAATAAGGTACGAACTGGAAAATCAGAAATATATACAAGGCTCTCAACAGAAATACTACCTCGATCGGGAACTGGAGCGACATTGAGAGCATGAACTTGCCCTCCTGAAGGTCCAGCACGCTGAGTCTGACCCTGGCCTTGCCCTTGCTTCTTCGGGCAATCCCTACTGAAATGTCCAGTCTTACCGCAGAAAAAGCATTCACCATTCTTCCTTTTTCTCTTCTTACACTCCTTAATAAGATGCCCAACTGAACCGCAATAATGGCACTTCTCCTTGTTGTTCTTGCCCTTGTTGTTGTTCCCCTTGTTGCCTTGACCCTAGTTCTTGTTCTGATTGCCTTGACTGCTTTGACCACTCGGATTACCCTGATTTCCTTTTCCCTGTGAATCAGTCTTCTTGACTTGAGTATCATTTTTCTTGACATCTCCCTGAAGTAACGCCATATCAACCAAGCTCTCAAACGTGGCCCCATGGGGAATATGTGACATAGCCAATCCCTGCAACGGCTCATTCAATCCTCTAGCAAAACGAAGGGCCTTCTTCTGAGGAGTATTCACCATATCCAAGCCAAAACGAGCTAACTGATTGAACTTGTTCACATATTCTTTGACAGACATTTCTCCTTGTTTCAAAGTTATGAACCTCTCCATTTGCAGATTCTCCTCAGCAGAAGATAGAAACTTAAGCATGAACCTTGCCCTGAAATCGGCCCAAGTCTCAACAGGCCTAGTACCATTGGTGACTTCCCACCAATAAGCGGCTTCATCCTTCATAAGCCAAACCGCCAACAAGAGCTTCCTCTGATCGTCTAACCCAAAGATAGCAAACTAATCCTCGGTCTCTTTCAACCAATTTCTGGCCTCTACAAAAGTCTCAGTGCCTTGAAAGTTCTTGCCACCCATTGCTTTGAAATCTTTGCAAGTCTTTGCGAAGTCCACTTGAGGATGCTGAGGGGGAGGAGGAAGAGGAACCTCAGCGACAGGAGGAGGAGGAACATTAACCACCGGAGGAGGAGGAGGAACATTAGCTACCGGAGGAGGAGGAGGAGGAACATCTGCGGGGCCGGCTTCGGTCGCCCTAGCCTCCAAAAGTCTCCTATACCAAACAGGTACGTGTACTCCCTCCGGAATAGCAAAGTTATCAGCCATACTGAAAACGAAGAAAAAGACAGATTCAGAATGGAGAAAAACGAAGGAATTTTGCTAATGGCTTTTTGGGGAATAGCCTTTAAAATAAACTATACTTTTCTTTGGAAAATACTTTATACTTGGTTTTGAAAATAGTTTTCCAAAAGTTTTCTAAAAGCTTTTTTTTTGTTCCTTCTCGTACCATATGCTCTAATACCAAATGTAACACCCCACCTCCACCAGGGTGGCTCTCGCAAGCACTCTGACTTTGGAGGGGCGTTTGAATCAGGTAAACATGCATAATGATATATCAAGGCAGAACAAGAACATATGTATATATGTAAACAGAGTAAATAACATAGAGTAAATAACATAGATAAAACAGCGGAAGATTTCAAAACATTTCAAAACAAGTCTGTACAACATAGCTTTCCAAATAAACAAGTCTAGATAAAACAACATCAACTGAAAAACTGAAATAAATAAGTGCTATCCCCAATTAAGTGGTAACCATAGCTAGCTTCATGTCGAAACCGTACATGAGCTGAAATCCCACAAGCAAGCAATCCGAAATCCAAGCTAAGCTCCAGAATTCCCTCCCTGAGAACCTGGGGGGGGGGGGAAACGGAAGAAAAGAGGCGAAAGAAAACAGGTCAGTCAAAAAGACTGAGTAAGCCCTACTACAATCAATGTAAACTGATAAAGTTAACTGGCATGAGCAGCAGGGATGAATATAAGGATAACAATATACTAGCATGATGATTAACTAACAAGGTAGATAAAGGTGTCATCGCATAATCAGGATTAAGGTTTTGCACCACAGGTGTACTAGCAAACTAACATGACTTGAATAAACAAGTATTGATCCCTTGGCCCAAGCTTTGGCCCAATAACATGAAATGACCCTAATACAAGGTCCAACCAAACGGTCTAGTCGATCGGCTCCCTAAGCCTAACTCGTCACGTGTTGGTGTCAATACGGCCCAAACATGATTGTAGTCGAACTATGCCGGGTCCACCCTTCGGGTGTATCAAGCCCTAGGGTGTCAACCCCTGGACACCATAAACATGAGTGCATAGTCCCGATCTACTGGTACCCGTGCATGTTTTCTCCGGCTACGGACTATGTGCACGACCAGAGTCCGCCCGGAACTACACCGGCGTACCACCCTGCCGTCGTTTATTGGTCGCTTACCTCCGGCCCAGTAATTGTGCCCCCACCCTAGCCTAGTCCCTAGGGTCATGATGATACGAACTAGGGATTACTGCTGGAGTGGACCCCCCCATTGCTAGGATTTTTCTAGTGGGTTAAGTACGGTTTAACCCCTTTACTAATCATGGATTAACTTGGTTAAGTGTAACGATGAGTTCACGACTTAACCCCGATTAATCTACCGAGCCCAAATTGGTTAAGTACTAAGTGGACCATGACTTAACCCTAATCACGAGGCATTAATTAATTTAATGCGCCTTAACCTCTCACATTAGACCCTGTTGTGGTTACTAGTTAAGCCGGGCGGGTCCGGGTAGCTTTACACCACAACTTGGTCTAACCTCGGGTCCAAGGTACAACATGACCAACTTCTCACATTGGGTCCTATTGTTTGTAGCAACTAGTTAAGCCGGTCGGTTCCGGGTAGGTTTACGCTACAAACTCAACCCAACCTCAAGTTGGCCACACTTATCTTTTCTAAGTGTCATGTCCATCATGTTTCCAAAACATGTTACAAGTTTTCAATCAATTGGGTAGACCTAACTTAATAGGTAAATTCCCAATGGGTAGACCTAACTTAATAGGTAAATTCCCAAGCTTATGTTTTATGTCTTTTAAGTTTACCCAACCCCAAACGCAATCCCATCGCTTACATATCGCAATAGCGCATAAAGGATAGAAAGAGGGAACTTGGCATAATCATGACATAAAGGTATTGAAGCCACAAGCTTAACATGGTGGCATATGAAATGTTCATATGTTCATACACTTGCATATTACATTTTTAGGCCTCAAAAGCATGCATAAAACCAAACTTAGCATATTGGTGATACATGGTGCTAAATGACATGTAGAGATGGCCATAAGTTCGCATTTAGCCCCACATGCAAGTTATCATAAGAGATATGATAACTTACATGTTGCTAAAATGCAACCTTTGGCATAAAGCTTAAAGCTTTATGTTCATAAACCCAAAATAAGCTTGCATAACATGATAGCATGAACAAAATGTTCAACCCAAACTTGCATAACATAACTTGGCATACTTGCATATAAACTTGCATATCACAACATGATAAACTTGCATATAAACTTGCATATCACAACATGATAAACTTGCATATAAACTTGCATATCACAACATGATAAACTTGCATATAAACTTGCATATCATACATTTAACTTTAGAGTTTAAGTATGAAAGTAGAATAGGGCTTACAATGCTTAAGAAGTCACAAAAATATGACAAAGCCCTTATGAAATCAATTAAACCCAAAATGCAAGCAAAACCCTTGAGCCAAAATGATCAAGACTCTTTCTTTATGATGCAAATATATAAACTTGACTTGAATGCAAGCTAATGATGCTCATACAAGTTTGAAAACACTTGTATGCATGTAAAATCACTTAGGAATTTATTTAGGAATTTTATGAAGAGAGCGGAGGCCATGAGAGGATTGATTTTGCCATAGTTTAGTTGTATGAATGAATAATGATGATTTAGGGTAGGTTAGGGTCTTATTTATAGATTAGGCAAGTGTTTTAGGCCATAGGATTAAACCTAGATTCAATCCAAGCCATCAAAGCATGTCTTGGGGAAGAAGTCAAGTGTAGGAACCATCTAGGGCCTTTAGATTAAAGATGGACCATGAGAACCATTCAAATGCAAAATCTGCATTTGAGCGAATCGGCCCACGGGTTGACAGCCAAACACCCTGGATTAACCCCTAGTCGACCCAGCGAGCTCGGGTCGACCTCAAAAATCGGCCGGTTCGGTTATTCCCCTCTCCCAATTCGCTGTTTTGAACATTTTTGCATATTTATTTATTTAATTTTCAATTATATATATATATATATATATATATATCAATATATATATTTCTCTGCGCAACCCATTTCACTTAATTAAGTATACTTTAATTTGGGAATTTTTCGTGAATTTCGCGAGGCCATATCTTGGTCATACGGACTCCGATTTTCGAAAACTCGGACTCTATTTCGCGTATTTTTCCGGGACGAACGCAATGGCTGTAACACCCCGCGAATTCTATAAACTGTGAAATTCACAAATTAAAGTATAATTAATTTTAATCAAAGAACTAAGGGAAACGGGATACGCCATTGCGTTCGTCTCGGAAAAATACGTGAAATGGAGTCCGAGTTTTCGAAAAACGGAGTCCGTATGAAGAAGATATGGCCTTCGGAAGTTTCTGAATTAAATTTAAAATTCAAACAGAATAAAATAAGCTTAGAAAACAAAAATGGGGCCCAATGGGCCAGGGCGGAAAAAGTCCCGCCTGACGCACCCAGGTCGATTGGGCTGTCGACCTGGTCTAACCAGGTCGATAGGGCTGTCGACAGGGGTGTCGACCTGGTCCAGACCCAGGTCGAACCCAGTCCACCCTGGCTGGCCTATTCTATGTTGGTCGATTTTCTGTGGTCTGCTTTGTCATTAGGGCTAGGTGGCAGGCTCTAATTGGTCCCTCTTGCGAATGAATGGCTACGATCAATCCAAGCGACATCAATGGTCCTAATCAGTTCATAACCCCTATAAAAATGACCCTGGACTCTACCTAGGTTTCCTACACAATTCTCTAGCCTCCATTGCTCTCTTCTTCTAAAAATAAAAATAAAAATGGCGTCTCTGCTCTGCTGAAATTAAAACTAGAAGATAATCAACATCAGCCTAAGCAACTCAATTCAAACTAGAGATTAAAGTTTCTGCGAAGATTCTACAACAAGTTCTTTCTTTAATCCAATCAAGGCAAGTACAGTTATTCTCCGCTATAAACGTTAATTATAATTTTGATATGCATTTAAAACTGAGTTTGAGGTTGTATATATATTCTCTTCTGTTGGATCTGTTTTCTGTGACTTTCTGTATTCCTTTCTTCTTTTCTGTTTCTATAGCCAGGCTACCACGAGCCTGTGCCCAATCTCATAAAGAGATTAACGTATGAACGCAAAATTTGGGACAATTAATGAATGATGCGAAATTTGACAAGACTGAATTGAATGTATGACTTGAGGTCTGAGGCATAAAATATATTGGACATGTGACTTGGGATTGGATGCATAAATTTGACTATGAACATATAATTTATGCATGTTGTATGCATAGTTATGTTGTAATTTAGATCGGTAATTAATTAGAAAATAAGCATATAAACTAGTTTTAGACCTATGCATATTCTGTGATAAAAGAAGAAGAGGAACCACTGTAAGATTACATATGATTTGAGACTTTTGCATATAAAAGTCAAGATTGGATTTTTAGAAGATATGATTTAAAGATTTAGATTTTTGGGTATAGTTTGCATAATGATTCATGACATGAAAAGAAGAAGGATATGGAAAGCTTAGGTGTAAAAGATTTACATTAATTAGGATATCTATTTAGATTACACCTAAATAGGGATTTTTGGATATATGGCATGCATTGAAATTAATGGTTATATTTGGTATGTGAATCTGCTATAAGATGCTAGTTTAACAAAAATTGGAACATATGTTATATGGCAAATTATGTCCATATTCTGTGCTATGTAACTTTATGCAAACATGGAGTATATGTTGTGAATCATGACAATTATGTAAGCATATGACTTTAGGCCAATTTATGATTGGGCAAGGCATGTAAATAGAACTTTTAGAAATATTAAATTTGCTAAATCCGCTAATTTGTCAAGTTGCCTAAACTACTAGTTTTGTTATATTGCCTAGACTGCTAATTAGATTGAAATGCCTAATCTGTTAAATTTGTCGGTTGAAATGCCTAACCTGTTATATGCCAAAATCTGCTAAGTTGCTAAATCTGTTAAATCCGTTATGTCATATAAAATCTGTTATCTGCTATGTTGATATAATCATCCTGTGATTGATACAATCTGAATGGGCATATATATATTGGGCACGCGCATAAACGGTAAATTATTAATTAATTGGCCGCAAAGATAAACATGGCTAACTCGAGGTTAGAATGAGTTTGCGGCGTAAATCTGCCCGGAACCGCCCGGCACATCCAGTGGCCGCAAACAATAGGTTATAATGTGAGAAGTTAGTCATAACATGCGTAAGACACGAGGTTAGGTCTGGCTTGTGGCAGAAGTCTGCCCGGAACCGCCCGGCATATCCAGCGGCCACAAGCTACTGACCTAATGTGAGAGGTCTGTGCATTAATAATTAATTAATGCAAAATCTAAGATAAGAATGACGTCTAAAACGTATTGGGAAAAAATAGGGTTAAACCAAAGGGATTAATAGATGTAGTAAAACCCGTCCATGAATCTGTAGGCCCAATACAAAGTTAGACAAATCTGAAAAATCTGTACATCTGACCCATTAGTCTGAAAACTTGTTAACTTAATTTGTGAATTAGTAAATTTGAATTCTGTATGTCTGAACTTGTAAACAAGTTAATCTGAAATCTGTTAGTCTGGGGACACAAGGTTAGGAGGGGAATTACTTGTGTCATCTGTTGTTTGGGACCCATATTAGTCAGTAACCCTTTCTGGTATCAAAACTTTGACCCAACAGTAAGTAGGGTCCGGGCACGCTTACTGAACTAATTATAAGAGGTTCATTCTGATAATGGCGAGGGGTGTTGATGGTGTGTTCCAACCGGGTCATGTGCGTGTATGGATCCCGATCTGCTTTTGAGGATGTAAGATGCCGTGACATATGTAAATAGGTCTGTGCCAATTGGTTGTCACTTTAGGGAGTGATACACCCTACTGTGGGGCCGACACAGGATATTTATGTATTAGGGAGCCGATCACTTGGGGTAGGGTTTTAGGGTACGCTTAGTTCTGTCTGTTTCTGTTGGTACCGTCTGTTTCTGTTGGGTGGTAACACCTGTCTGTTTCTGTGTGGTACCGTCTGTTCGGGTGGTAAAGGCCCATTACTAGTGTACACCTAATTCTACATTCTGTTTCCGTAGGGATTAATCTGTTTCTGCTTCTGTCTGTTTCTGATCGGGTAGTAAAGGCCCATTATTAGCATTCTGTTTCTGTTAAAGTATTCTGTACCCGTTCCTGCTTCAATTTAGACATTAGGGTGACCCCTAATTCTGTTATACTAGTATTAGTGCAGAGAAGTGTAAAACAATAGTTTATATCATTCTGTTTTTCTGTTATATCTGCTACACCTGTTATAGTTATCTCACATCCAGTTTTATGTTCATATCATATTATTATTATCTGTTCATATGCTGAAAGTCACTGGACTTGCCAGACTTTTTGTCTGACCCTTGTTGTTTTCGCCTCCTTTCTTCCATTCCCCCCAGGTTATCCAAGGAGGGAAATACTTTAGCTTGATCCGGATTTCTCTTTGCTTGAAGTGCTTAAAGTATGGCTCGGCTCTGTATAGCTTCCGTTCTATGGGGATTATGATTTTAAACTATGCATTTTGAAGGCTTTTGTACAAGACTGATATTTTGTACTTGAATTCTGAAATTGAAAGGATGTAACCATATTAATTTTCTGTTTCCACTGTAATAAAGTTAAAAATTTTCAAGTACTGTTTTATCTGTCTTGTAAGTTTCTGTTCTGTTTACTAAAATGCTCCACCAAAGTTAAGGCATTCCCTTTGTGAGTGACCTTAACGGAGGTGGGTGTTACACTTGGTATCAGAGCTGAAGGTTACCAGATTGGGTAAAGTTTTTGAAAACTGTTTTCAAAAAGGTTTTGGAAAGGAAGTATTTTCGAAAATAAAGTTTATTTTGAAAAAAAAAACATGATCCCCAAGAGCCATATATCTTTCTTTCAGTCCTTTTTGTATTGAACCTTTCCTTTTTCGTTCCAGCATGTCTGAAGCATCTGAGATACCAGAGGGTGTTCATGTACCCGGTTGGTTTCGTCAATATCTTGAGGCTAGGACCGCCGCTGCAGGTCCAGCAAATGATCCCCCTCCTCCACCCCCTCCTCGTACAATTACTTTCTCAAAGATCTGTAGAGATTTTAGGGCCATGGGTGGGAAGGATTTCAAAGGAACTGAATCATTCGTAGAAGCAAGGAATTGGCTCAAAGAAACTGAGGATCTATTCGTTATCTTCGAGGTGGACGATAGGCAGAAGGTACAGTTGGCAGTATGGCTGCTCAAAGACGAAGCTTCCTACTGGTGGGAGGTCACTAACGCCGAGAGGCCGGTTGAGACATGGATGGATTTCAGAACAAGGTTTGAGACAAAATTTCTCTCGCAAGCTGAACGAAGTTTACAATTGGAAAAATTCTTGTCTCTTAAGCAAGGAAGTATGACGGTCAAGGAATACGTCAACCAATTCAACCAACTAGCAAGATTCGGATTGGATTTAGTCATCACTCAGCATAAAAAGGCTCTCCGCTTTGTTAAAGGATTAAATGAGCCACTGCACAGCCTAGCCATGACCCATGTACCCATGGGAGCAACTTACGAGAAATTGGTGGATATGACACTACTGCACGAGGAAGACAAGGGCCCGAAAGAGACAAAGAAGGAAGAACCACAGAATAAGAAAGCGGGGCCCAAAAAGGAAACACAAAAGAAGGATGAGAAGTCTGAAGATAAGAAGGGGAAAAGGTGCTTTACTTGTGGGAGCTCAACTCATCTGAACAAGGATTGCAGAAAAAGGAAGGGCGCTTGCTTCAACTGTGGGGAGATGGGACACTTCACTAGGGACTGCCCAAAGAGACGAGGACAAGGAGGGCAGGCGAACACTCTTGAGGCTAGTGGCTAGGATAGAAATAGGAAATTTTCTATAGTAGGTTTAATTTATTTATCTGATTATGAAGTCAAGACTTTTTCTGATTCTGATATTTTGATTTTGTAATCGATACTCTGCACTTTAATACTAGTATTATTTCTGAATTCCGCTGTAGACTCAGACCCATAAGGGTTATGGATCATCTGTTTGGGACTGGGGTTTGAGGGATATCTGTGTTAGGCGTCAAGTATGACGCATACATTCTGAGTTTTCGAGGGGTATGATTTTATCATGCTTAGCTTCCTAAGAATCATTAGGGAACCTGATCTGTACCAGTAGTCTGTAAATATCTAAATACTTTTTATAGGATTTCCAGTTTTGACATTGTCTAAAGGAGGTACTCCTCTGGGTGTCAATTTGATATGGGTTTCGGTCTTTGGGGCCGATACTTAGGACCCATGTCTAATGGGAACCAAATTTTCGTTCTATCTGTACTCGCTTCCATCATTCGACTGTATCCTATCGATCGAATATTTGAACTTTAGGTAGAAACTAATGGGTGTAAACATGTGTTTGAGACATGTTATGTTTGATGGTTGCAAGTGGATGCAAGTGGTTGCTAGTGGTTGCCCGTGGATGCATATACACACACTAGGCACTAGATCGGCTCGAAAACACTCTCATACTGCATATGGATGGGTGAGCATTTTTCAATTCTTGTGGATGCAAAATGGTTGATTCAGCACATGGATGTTGCATTTGAGTGAATGATTGTGCACTCATATAGAAATAATATATATCATTAGAATTCTATTGCATACATGTTGGACTCATGGCACTGACATAATTCGCATTAAGGAGGTCAACTGAATCAGTAGACCGCCTGATTTTGCATTAGATAAGTACATGTACACACACTTCGCATATGATCATGAAGCATTAGAAGTTTTCTAAGGACAATGGATGCTTGTGGATGATGGATGAGTAGATGGATGATTTGATGTTAGGATATACATTCCTCCTAACTTGAAGATTTCGGGGACGAAATCCTTTTAAGTGGGGGAGAATGTAACACCCCGCGAATTCTATAAACTGTGAAATTCACAAATTAAAGTATAATTAATTTTAATCAAAGAACTAAGGGAAACGGGATACGCCATTGCGTTCGTCTCGGAAAAATACGCGAAATGGAGTCCGAGTTTTCGAAAAACAGAGTCCGTATGAAGAAGATATGGCCTTCGGAAGTTTCTGAATTAAATTTAAAATTCAAACAGAATAAAATAAGCTCAGAAAACAAAAATGGGGCCCAATGGGCCAGGGCGGAAAAAGTCCCGCCTGACGCACCCAGGTCGACTGGGCTGTCGACCTGGTCTAACCAGGTCGACAGGCCTGTCGACAGGGCTGTCGACAGGGGTGTCGACCTGGTCCAGACCCAGGTCGAACCCAGTCCACCCTGGCTGGCCTATTCTATGTTGGTCGATTTTCTGTGGTCTGCTTTGTCATTAGGGCTAGGTGGCAGGCTCTAATTGGTCCCTCTTGCGAATGAATGGCTACGATCAATCCAAGCGACATCAATGGTCCTAATCAGTTCATAACCCCTATAAAAATGACCCTGGACTCTACCTAGGTTTCCTACACAATTCTCTAGCCTCCATTGCTCTCTTCTTCTAAAAATAAAAATAAAAATGGCGTCTCTGCTCTGCTGAAATTAAAACTAGAAGATAATCAACATCAGCCTAAGCAACTCAATTCAAACTAGAGATTAAAGTTTCTGCGAAGATTCTACAACAAGTTCTTTCTTTAATCCAATCAAGGCAAGTACAGTTATTCTCCGCTATAAACGTTAATTATAATTTTGATATGCATTTAAAACTGAGTTTGAGGTTGTATATATATTCTCTTCTGTTGGATCTGTTTTCTGTGACTGTTCTGTATTCCTTTCTTCTTTTCTGTTTCTATAGCCAGGCTACCACGAGCCTGTGCCCAATCTCATAAAGAGATTAACGTATGAACGCAAAATTTGGGACAATTAATGAATGATGCGAAATTTGACAAGACTGAATTGAATGTATGACTTGAGGTCTGAGGCATAAAATATATTGGACATGTGACTTGGGATTGGATGCATAAATTTGACTATGAACATATAATTTATGCATGTTGTATGCATAGTTATGTTGTAATTTAGATCGGTAATTAATTATAAAATAAGCATATAAACTAGTTTTAGACCTATGCATATTCTGTGATAAAAGAAGAAGAGGAACCACTGTAAGATTACATATGATTTGAGACTTTTGCATATAAAAGTCAAGATTGGATTTTTAGAAGATATGATTTAAAGATTTAGATTTTTGGGTATAGTTTGCATAATGATTCATGACATGAAAAGAAGAAGGATATGGAAAGCTTAGGTGTAAAAGATTTACATTAATTAGGATATCTATTTAGATTACACCTAAATAGGGATTTTTGGATATATGGCATGCATTGAAATTAATGGTTATATTTGGTATGTGAATCTGCTATAAGATGCTAGTTTAACAAAAATTGGAACATATGTTATATGGCAAATTATGTCCATATTCTGTGCTATGTAACTTTATGCAAACATGGAGTATATGTTGTGAATCATGACAATTATGTAAGCATATGAATTTAGGCCAATTTATGATTGGGCAAGGCATGTAAATAGAAATTTTAGAAATATTAAATTTGCTAAATCCGCTAATTTGTCAAGTTGCCTAAACTACTAGTTTTGTTATATTGCCTAGACTGCTAATTAGATTGAAATGCCTAATCTGTTAAATTTGTCGGTTGAAATGCCTAACCTGTTATATGCCAAAATCTGCTAAGTTGCTAAATCTGTTAAATCCGTTATGTCATATAAAATCTGTTATCTGCTATGTTGATATAATCATCCTGTGATTGATACAATCTGAATGGGCATATATATATTGGGCACGCGCATAAACGGTAAATTATTAATTAATTGGCCGCAAAGATAAACATGGCTAACTCGAGGTTAAAATGAGTTTGCGGCGTAAATCTGCCCGGAACCGCCCGGCACATCCAGTGGCCGCAAACAATAGGTTCTAATGTGAGAAGTTAGTCATAACATGCGTAAGACACGAGGTTAGGTCTGGCTTGTGGCAGAAGTCTGCCCGGAACCGCCCGGCATATCCAGCGGCCACAAGCTACCGACCTAATGTGAGAGGTCTGTGCATTAATAATTAATTAATGCAAAATCTAAGATAAGAATGATGTCTAAAACGTATTGGGAAAAAATAGGGTTAAACCAAAGGGATTAATAGATGTAGTAAAACCCGTCCATGAATCTGTAGGCCCAATACAAAGTTAGACAAATCTGAAAAATCTGTACATCTGACCCATTAGTCTGAAAACTTGTTAACTTAATTTGTGAATTAGTAAATCTGAATTCTGTATGTCTGAACTTGTAAACAAGTTAATCTGAAATCTGTTAGTCTGGGGACACAAGGTTAGGAGGGGAATTACTTGTGTCATCTGTTGTTTGGGACCCATATTAGTCAGTAACCCTTTCTGGTATCAAAACTTTGACCCAACAGTAAGTAGGGTCCGGGCACGCTTACTGAACTAATTATAAGAGGTTCATTCTGATAATGGCGAGGGGTGTTGATGGTGCGTTCCAACCGGGTCATGTGCGTGCATGGATCCCGGTCTGCCTCTGAGGATGTAAGACGCCGTGACATCTGTAAATAGGTCTGTGCCAATTGGTTGTCACTTTAGGGAGTGATACACCCTACTGTGGGGCCGACACAGGATATTTATGTATTAGGGAGCCGATCGCTTGGGGTAGGGTTTTAGGGTACGCTTAGTTCTGTCTGTTTCTGTTGGTACCGTCTGTTTCTGTTGGGTGGTAACACCTGTCTGTTTCTGTGTGGTACCGTCTGTTCGGGTGGTAAAGGCCCATTACTAGTGTACACCTAATTCTACATTCTGTTTCCGTAGGGATTAATCTGTTTCTGCTTCTGTCAGTTTCTGATCGGGTAGTAAAGGCCCATTATTAGCATTCTGTTTCTGTTAAAGTATTCTGTACCCGTTCCTGCTTCAATTTAGACATTAGGGTGACCCCTAATTCTGTTATACTAGTATTAGTGCAGAGAAGTGTAAAACAATAGTTTATATCATTCTGTTTTTCTGTTATATCTGCTACACCTGTTATAGTTATCTCACATCCAGTTTTATGTTCATATCATATTATTATTATCTGTTCATATGCTGAAAGTCACTGGACTTGCCAGACTTTTTGTCTGACCCTTGTTGTTTTCGCCTCCTTTCTTCCGTTCCCCCCCAGGTTATCCAAGGAGGGAAATACTTTAGCTTGATCCGGATTTCTCTTTGCTTGAAGTGCTTAAAGTATGGCTCGGCTCTGTATAGCTTCCGTTCTATGGGGATTATGATTTTAAACTATGCATTTTGAAGGCTTTTGTACAAGACTGATATTTTGTACTTGAATTCTGAAATTGAAAGGATGTAACCATATTAATTTTCTGTTTCCACTGTAATAAAGTTAAAATTTTTCAAGTACTGTTTTATCTGTCTTGTAAGTTTCTGTTCTGTTTACTAAAATGCTCCACCAAAGTTAAGGCATTCCCTTTGTGAGTGACCTTAACGGAGGTGGGGTGTTACAATGGCATAGCCCGTTTCCCTTGATTCAGATTTTACAGTTTAATTCTGCCTCCATTTATGTTATAACATGTTATTCAAAAATACGGGTTGTTACATATCATATTCGATTCATTCCTTTTTTAGGCTAATATTAGTTGTAAATTTTTGTAGCTCCGCCTCTATCTAGAACAATTATCCAAATTTATAGCATGACATGAATTAACACTTCCGTGTTAAAAGGCTGATATTTAGAGCTGGTAAACGATTCAAATCAAACATAATCGTGTGAGGTTAAAAGCGAACAAACCCTTTTCTGGTTGATCGGTTTGACCCTTTTATTGAACAAGTCAAACAAACTCAACCCATTTTATATCTATACTAAGGAAAACCCTTTTCTAGCTAACAATGAAGTTTGAGGAAAAATGCAATGATAATTTTTATTGGAAATTAGTTTGTAAAATATTCCCCTAGAGAAATAATCGCGAAATGACCGAAATTATTATTTTCAATAAAATTGATTTTTAGCCATAAGGATCGCACACGGTTCTGGATACACATACTTATTTTCATATTTGAATAAGAATGTGTAATAAGATGTTATAGTTCAAATCTTTGAAAATTTAACGAAATGATGACATCATCAATATGGGTATTATTGATTTAAATGGAAAATTTAATAATTAGTTAATTATTATAGTCATGCAAATAAGGATATAAATCTTTATTAATAATTCTCTTGGAAACACATATTTTTGGTCCTACCGTAAAGTACCAAAATTACTCTCTTTGTATTCAAATTTTAAATGCGTAATCAACGTGCACATTAATAATTCTACTAACATTATTTTTTATGTTTATTTCTATACCCATTTTAATTAAATCTTCTGCCATTTTTAACGCATAATTTATTTCAATTTCAAACGTGTACCATCAATATGCGCATATCCAATTTAAAATAAAACGTTGTTTAATTAGCATAATCAAACTCTCTTTTATTTTTTGAATTCATACCATTTATGATGCACATTATTTCTCTAACTTATATCTATACATTTTCATTTTAAATTTATCTACATGTATGTTTACGTCAACCTTCAAAATTTTGATATTATTCTCATTAATTCTGTTATATTATCTTCCTTTTTTAGTATACTAAAATTATATTTACTTCCTTTTTAAATATATCTTTTCTATTTATTCTTTCTGTTTTTTGACACGCGTTCAAATTTTAAATGCGTAATCAATATGCACATTAATAATTCTACTAACATTATTTTTTACGTTTGTTTCTATACTCATTTTAATTAAATCTTCTGCCATTTTTAACATACAATTTATTTTAATTTCAAATGTGTACTATATCTTAGGCTTGTGTGCAGGTTTGAGAACAAATCAAATGCGCTTGGATCAAAATACCTTTTCTTTATAGATATTTCCAATGCATCAATATAAATATGAATGTCCCATATCAATTGTTACTTCATTTTATTTTATCATTCACTAAAAGCTTATTCGGTTGCTTCATTCTGAGGCAATAAGGTATGAGATATGTTTTTTGTTTTCTTTTGTAATATGATTTCAAAATGATACAATTTGTTACACACTTACATAATTAACACTGACTTTACCATTGTTATATTTAATACATGCATATGAATTAGTCACTCGCAAGTCACAACATTGTAGAACTCATGTATGATTACTTTACATTCAGTTACGTGTGCAACAAGCCAACATCACTATTAGGCTCGATGGAGTTAGAAGACACAAAAAGTTCTTCAATGGCTAGACGGGATGGCTTGGCCCAGATGCAAGCCCACCAATGTGTAACTACAACAAAAACATAGAACGTTGAAGGAAGATGATCTATATTTCATATCGTTCCCGGGGAAGGAAAAACAAAAAACTTCTGTCAGGCTATCAGCCAGTAATATCTATATTTAAAAAATATCCATTTTTTACTAACAAACAGTCAACTTTTAATAATGCCAGAAAGTATTTAAGAAAACATAAGTACCAACCTTCTGTAAATTAACTTAAATATTACAATTTTGTTTTAACTTAAATATTACAGTTTTGTTTTAACTTAAATATGAGAAATGATCTGAATAATGGTGATGTATGCAGGTCTTTAAAGACTAATGATATTCTGAAGGGAGTATATGGAAGTGTTGTGCTTGGTAAATGGAGAAAGCGAGAAACTTTATCGGGTAGAATACTGGTACGTAGGTTCTAGTTTGGTTAACATTCTCTGTCATATACAGATAGAGATCTATATGTTAATATTGTATGCTCATGCATACACTACACCAAAACAGCAAATTTGGCACACCACGATATGGAGATTTAAAACGACTTTAAGCCGTATCAAATTTAATACGGCTCATAACCGTATCAAATTTCATTCGCTACAGCTGAACCGATCCGTACCTCCCTCAACCCTTAAAATCTAGCGGTAGATCTTCGAAGATTCGGATTAGTTCATTTGATGGGGGATTCAGCCGTATCAAAACGACGTATGTTTTCCCCATCCCTTCTCACTTTTATGTTTCGCTTCTCCCTCTTTCCCTTTATCATTTCAGCCGAAATAATAAAATTTCCCAAACCAAAAAAACGATTTCCTCAATGGTCTAATATGTTGCGAGATTGTTGCGTGGTTTTCTTTCTTTGTCATCAGTGCATCGAATGATTCTTGCGTATGTTATGTCGACCGATCCAAGAAAATAGGGTTTTGTCAAAAAATCCCAAATCGTAATCTTCAAATTCGATTCCTCTTGATTTACTCTCTGATGCTCCAATTCTCTCGATGCTCCTTGATTCTCTAACTTGGGATTTCGATGAGTACAACTGTAAGTATTTCTGATTTTATTTTTGCTTATTTTTTCCAATTTTTTGCTCATCGATGAAATGTATTGTTATAAATATTCATAATTAATTTGATTGAATGCACTTCTTTTATTCTGTTATCCCATGAATTGTACTGTAACGTATATAGCATAATATGAGTGAATAACCACTAATTATATCACCTGCTTGTGTAGAAGTACGTAACAGAATTTTGATATCATCTTTAATGCGACAATGGTTTATATGAGTTCATACAACATATTTCCTTTTCTTGGCAATTGGTACCATGTCTCGATAAGGTGGTTTCTTTTATAACTGTAAAATAAATCTATATTGCATACACAACACAAAACAAAAATTATCTTAATGTTAGAACTTAGAACTATATAAAAGTCTAGTTACCTGATAATAATATTACTATTATTCCAAGATAAAAATCACACTACTATATTTGATATATGAAACGCCTGCAAAGCATAGGTCAAGCATCAGTTAATATGGTTGTGTTAATTGATTGAAGAGGTCAAATTGTTGGAATAACCAGTGCTTGCGGAAAATGATCTTTGAAATGATTTATTTATTTATGACATCCATCTTGTATTCATTTCATCAACAGCAAAAATAAATAAATATAATTTTAAGTAAGGATCTTAAATGATACTTCACTTCCATCTAAACACTAGTTGCACCAATTGGTTGTGTTATAAACATGCAAGTTGCTTATGACAAAAATTTATATCTTGACACTCATGTTTTGTGACCATGACCAAGTGATGCACTGTCTGTATGCACAATACTCATAGCATACTGGAAATGGAGTCAGATAGTTGACACCCTTAAATTTTCATGTATTTCCTATTTTTAATAATACATGTACAAATATTCTATGTCACCGTAATTAATAGATTTTGTTGAAAACTATTTCAAAGTAATTAATAGATTTTGTTTCAATTGAGTAGATAGAGATGGAATCCCTCACAATGGATCGAATGACTGCAAACTCGAGTACCAATGGTTTCCTGTATACTAAGAAAAGTGAAGGACACAATCATTTTTTATTCTTCTAAAGTTGAAATAAAACTACTCCTGCTATACATATATGTTCAAATTATATGTCGTTCTGCTTATGTTAAATAGTGAGTTTGTTTGGTTGGAAGTTCTTTTTACTATTGGAAAAAACTTATATGCCGTTCTGCTTACAAACTCAGTTTCGAACTCAGTTTCTATATGCATAGTATATGTTGTCTACAAATATAAAATATTAGTATATGCATAGTATGATTGTCTTCATTAATTTACAACTACGCGGATTTAATAAGACGCTTTTTGTTGGTTTTTGAAATTTTTTGAGAAGGCATACATATATTATTTTTATATATATTAACTTTGAATTTTGAATTGCATACGTAATATCGCCATAGATTTTCAACTTATATCGGCTAATCTATATTATAATGCATAGCTTCTAAATGATGTTTTTAATTAAAAAAAGTTAAGCTCTTAAAATTACAAAGCGCACAATCAAGTAATAAATGATGTTTTGTTTCATAGACCTCATCTATTTTTACATTAACACTATGATTAATGTGTATAATTCTCTCCCCTATTGATTCAAAAAATTCTCACCGCCATAAAAGTATTATTTTTCATCTTCAAGCTATCAATTGTTTCATCCAATGTCCAAATTTGACTATGAGATTTATTTTACATTAAACCTGCGGATTATGGGCAAGTTTTCAGAGCACTTCCATTCAGTATTAACCTAAATGAACAATCATTTCTCTGGCATGCAAGGTAAGAATAAATTACATATCTCTTACATTCTATATTTATCAATGATAGTAATAGTTCATGGTACGGATTTAAAATCGAGCTAAAGACAGATATCATTACATACGTCAAAATATGCATGCTACTATTTATAAGCTAATGTGTTAATGTGTAATTATTCAACATTTTGCTGCGGCTAATAATTATATGTTATATTAGCGATTTTATATTTGGATAAATGTATTTATATTTTTGCATTTAAACACATGATATCCAGTGTAGTCAAGGTGCTCGCCTAGGCGCCAAAAAGCCCTAGGCGCTAGCCTAGGGTTTTTCTGGCCATCGAAGCGGCAGAAAAGCGCTCGAGGCGCCGAAGCCCTAAAAAAGCGCGCTTCGGTTAGGTTCTTCTGTAAGATTTTTGTTTTTTGTTTTTTTTCATTTCATTGAACAACAGTTGTTTTCTTTAAACAAGCGTAAGTGCTGTGTTTTTTTTTGTTGAAGAAATGTTTTTTTTTTTTTTTAAAATGCAGTTTTGAACAAATGCAGTTTTATTTTTATTTTTTTGGAACAAATGCAGATTTTTGTTTTAAACAAATTTTTTTTTTTAACAAATGCATTTTTTTAAAAAAAAAAAAAAATCAAAGCAGTTTTTTTTTTATAACAAGTGCAGTGTATTTTTTTTTATAAAACATAAGATGTTTTTTTTAAACAAATGCAATTTTTTTTTGCAACAAATGCAATTTTTTTGTAAGTTTTGGACAAATGCAGTTTGTTTAATCTCAATATCGCATTTATATACACTTTTTAAAAGCCAAAAATGGAGTTTTATTCCATTTTTTAAGTGCAGTTTTTTTTTGCTGTAAAACAGCAAAAGTCATGCTCAAGGCGCCCAAAAAAGGCCTAGGCGCCAAAAAGCGCTAGGCGCCAGCCTGGGGCTTTTTGGGGCATTTTCGCCTTGACTACACTGATGATATCCCCATTTCAATTTTTTTTACCGCTTTGTATTTCACATATAGCGTGTAAGATGATTCCAGACACAATAACTTTCTAATTCTACACATAGTTCAAATTTTACATATGCATTATCGACTTTGGCAAGTTACTATCAAGGACCTATAATCCACTAATGTTACTTTCACTTCATAACCAACTATTCTGTTTTGATATTTTTTTGTAACGAGAAAGCCTTTGGTATTAACAATAATGTTGAATGATGCCGTAACTTTAAAATATGTTAAGAAAAAGATAAAGAACCTAAATTTGCTTTATGATAATTAATTATAATTCTGGCTAATGTAGACAAGTTTGTTAGTTAAGCACTTGGTTGTTTTCTGTTATAATAATAGCATGCTTGATTTTGCATATAGGCTTTTTCCCTTGGAGTTTGTATAATATCATTTGATTGGATTGCTTTGTACTAATTTAGAGGATAATAGTTCGTACTGGTTTTGGGCTATCTATCTTGGTTTCTGTTTAATTCCGTTGCTATTTTGATAAGGGATGGTAAAATCAATTTTTTTCCTATGCATTTTTTACAGCTAAAGTAGTGTAAGTCAACTAAACTGAAAATGCATGTACATCTTAAAAAATGACAAATAGGCAAGGAGTTATTAGTGATGTATTTTCACCTCATGGGCTGAAGTTGCATGAATCACTGAAAATTTTATAACACTTATGATGGTATTTAAAGAATTTTTCGAGTATTGTTAAGAGGGACATGCTTCCTTCTTAGTCTGCAATGTGGTTGCTTCATTCCTCTTTGAGCTTGGTTCCGTTAGTGGATATTTATTGATGGTTGCATACCGTCTGTTGATGTTTCAGTTTTTTTATTTTTGGATTTGGTGGTGCCACTGTTGGTTGTCTTAATTTCAGACTTATTTTTTGTCGAACGCTGCCGTTGTAAATGGAAATAGCAGCATATGAAACAACTAAAGATGCAAGGAAGGGGGAATTCAGAGGTGCTAAACAGTTTAACGTCCGGAATGATTCCACTGTTGCTTTTCAGGTGTACGAGTAAAGTGGTTATTCCTTTTTTGGTATGGTGTAGTTTGACTGTAGTCTGTATTACGAGCTTGCACGATGTGTGTTTTCAGTAGTTGTATTAGAAGACCAGAACTTTTTTGGGGCGGTTTTTAGGATTGGATAATCATATTTGTTTTTTATTTTTCAACTGGGCAGCAGAGCTAATAAGGTTTAAGCATATTTCATTTGTGCACATCCTTACCTATTTTTTATACATGTTTACCTTTGTTTGGTGGTAAAAGATCTGAACTGTTTCAAAAATGAGGGACAAAAAAGAGGGAAAGAGAAAAAGAAGTAGTAGTGCATAGGACATGTTGGCCCTAAGTATGGTGCATAGGACAAAAATGAAATGGCCCTAAGTTCGCAAACTCAGTTCTGAACTGTGCAAATCAGTTCTGGACGGAGTTTGCAAACTCAGTTCCGGACCGAGTTTGTAAACTCAGTTCCGGACCGAGTTTGTAAACTCAGTCCCGGGCTGAGTTTGCAAACTCAGTTTGAAACTGTGTTTGTAAACTGAGACTAGTTTCTGCACTGTTTGTTCATATAGTTTTTATATGTAGTTTCCAATATGAAGGATACAATTTGATACTTTTTATATCTACACTCTTATGTCAGTTATCTGATACTTTATTGAGTAGGCAGTTATGGAGTTAGCTCGATCAAGCTTTGGACTTATCCTGGTAATTATTTTGTTAGTTCATATTTAGTTTTTTTTACTTTAGCTATAAAAGAATTATATACCTCTATTATAAATCATAATGATTCTCCGGATATAATACCAAGATTACAGTTAACGGTTTCATGTAAAATACATTACTTGTCATGCCTTCATTTTAGCAGCGGTTTCTTTATCAACTTTTCTTTTTCCGTATATGAAACCAGGTCTCAGCACTATGCCTGAATTTGGGTATTTGGAACTCCGTATTCCTTTGCAGCATTAAATGCAATCACATTTGCCTCTCCATTTATTTTTTTCATCTACTCCTCATTCCCAAACCCTCCAACTGTCGACACAATTGCGGTTGCTCCTGGCAGTACTTCATCCCGGTTTGAACAGAAAACATCACCAGGAATCCATATAACTTGATCAAGCCAGGACTCTGAATGCATCTATTGGGCCTGAAGATGAATCATTCTTCATCTCCAATGCATCATATGCGCATCTAGATTTCATCCCTAATGAAGAAGAAGGCAAACGGCAAGAAAAATGGAGTTGCGAGAGAGCTGAACGAGATAAAACAGATTCTTTAGTAAACGAAGAGGACGATACCAAGGGGGAGAAATACACTGCCGAGGTCGTCAATGATGTTTAGGCGGAGGCGAAAGGTTAGTTTATGTTTAGTTACTGGTTAATATCTGACTTCATATTTTGACTAAATTGTTGGGAACCAATATCCATTTTCCATGTAAAACATGCAATGTTAACTTATTATTTTGTTGCCTTGAGTTTACTTTTTATAACATCTACTAATTTCAGCTCAAAAGTTTACCATCTGACATATGGAATTACAAAAACCTTATTCTAATGAAAAGTAATAACAGATGGTGTTATCTTTTTTTTTTTTTGTAGGTAAAGAAAAAAAAAGTTGTACTTATACTGTGATTGATAACCATCTTAGAATGAACCAAGTTGTTTGTGTACATGTATTTTGTATGACATTTATAATGTTTCTTTTTTCTTTACTAGAAAATGAAGTGAAAATGGACATAAAAAAGGATAATTTGAACGACAAAAAGGAAGAGAAGGCGATCAAAGTGAAGAGACCCCTTCACAAATGGAAGAGTTATCCATCACATGTGGAAAGTGAACGCAGTATATAAGTACTGGTGGAAGATGGTCAAGAGACGCTTTAGCCGATGTTATAGTTTGTGGAGTATGCAGTTTTGTTTTGTAGATGATCGGGGATTAGACCGAAGGAAGAGAAGGCTTAAACGAGTCAAGAAGCAAGACGGAAGTCCGTTTCAGGAGAAATTCTCTTAGCATAGGATGGAATAATTGTTAGCCTTATTTGGAGCTTTAGAGCGACTAGGACTAGAATTATGGAGTATGTTTGTGGAATCAGAATTGCTATAAAGCCCGAAACATCAAAGACCCGAAAGGTGTGGGAATGATCTTGCACGCACAGTAAAATTTCTCCCTTGAATTACGTGCGTAGGATACATTTTCGCACATAATCGCACCCTGAATTTCGGGCTCCGTAGCAGATCCCTTGTGGAATATGTTATATAATTCTTTTTGCTTGAAGCTAAATGATAAATAATCTATGTTTTAGTTTTCATTTTGGTTCGTTCATTTGTTGATGTTGCTACCTAGTTTTGTTCATGGCCGTAGCTGGTAGGAAACAACATGTATTTTTTTTTTTTAAATTGGATACGACTTTAAACCATATTAAAATAATATACTGATACGGCTTGAAACCATATCAAATTCCTATATTGATACGGTTTTAAGCCGTATTAATCTATGAATTTGATACGATTTTAAGCCGTCAAATTTGTAAATTGATACAGCTTAAGATCGTATCAAAATAATAAAGATGCCATTTTTTTATACGGCCTTGTGCACTGCCAAATTGCATTTGATACGGACAAAAGCACAGCTTAATTTGCAGTTATGGTGTAGTGATAACAAATGTTTCGTTTTCTCTTCTTTTGTTTAGGTGGATCACTCTATAGTGGAGAGCTTTGCATAAGGAGGAAGGAAATACGTCACATGCATGTGTATACAACAAGGAAAATAAATAATGTTTTTCGAATCTTCTTGATGAGCAATACAACTAATTCAGATCTATAGGTTAGTAATCTGAATATTTAACAAATGAATTTTACAACTTTGCTTCCATACCGAAGATGGAAATCATAAAATATATTCAGATTTAGCACTGTTGTACTTTCTGTATTTTAGTTTATACAAAACAATATTTATCACATGCAAGTAACCACTGTACATGTGTTTGCTCTATTTTAACTTTCTAGGCATTTTTCTTAATATTAAGACAAAATGGGTGGAATAGCTTAAAGAAGAAATACTTCCAAATTTATTTATATGTTCTTTTTAACTCTTTTTATATTTTTAAGTTCTATATAATATTTGTAAAATACACAAAATTTGACAAAAAACGCGTGGCGTCATCACGCATGGAGCGCGTCCCGTCATCACGCGCGGAGCTCGTGCCGTCATCATGCGCGGAGCGTGTGCCGTCATCACGCTCGGAGCACGTGCCGTTACCACGTGCGAAGCGCGTGCTGTGACGCTCGTGATAATAAATCATTTTAAATATGTTATATAGTGATAACATATCAATGATGAACAAGTTGTATAAGGAAATATACTTGACCAGAAAATATAGACAAAATCGATATCACTTTATTAGTAAAATCCCGAATTTTCATAATAAAGGGAAAATGTTATTTAATAACGTTTTAATGACTAAATACTCATGTTTTGATTGTTTAAAAATATTAAGAAGGTTAGCTGTAAAATTTATTTACCCAGATAAATATTTCAAGTGAAAAAGAAAATGTGACCGTTAAAAGAGTTCTACGTTCTCAACGGTTTGACGAACGAAATTTGTACAAAATTGTAAAATCTATGTGTGTTTATATATGACGAGCGTCACGGCATTTGCTTCGCGCGTGGTAACGGCATGCGCTCCGCGCGTGATGACGGCACGCGCTTTTTGTCAAATTTTGTGTATTTTACAAATATTACATAGAACTTAAAAATATAAAAAGAGTTAAAAGAAAATATAAATAAATTCAGAAGTATTTCTGCTTAAAGCTATTCCACCATTTTGTCTTAATATTAAGCAAAATGCCAAGCAAGTTAAGAAAGAGCAAACATATGTAGAGCGGTAACTTGCATGTGATAAATATTATTTTGTATAAACTAAAATACGGAAGGTGCAACTGTGCTAAATCTGAATACATTTATGATTTTCATCTTCGGTATGGAAGCAAAGTTGTAAAATTCATCTGTTGAATATTCAGACTACTAACGTATAGATCCGAATTAGTTGCATTGCTAATCAAGAAGATTCGAAAAGCATTATTTATTTTCCTTGTTGGATACACATGCATGTGACGTATTTCCTTCCTCCTTATGCAAAGCTCTCCACTATATCCACCTAAACAAAAGAAGAGAAAACGACACATTTGCTATGCATGAGCATACAATATTAACATAGAGATCTCTATCTGTATATGGCAGAGAATATTAACCAAGCTTGTGCCTACGTACCAGTATTCTACCCGATAAAGTTTCTCACTTTCTCCATTTACCAAGCACAATACTTCCATGTACTATCTTCAAAATATCATTAGCCGTTAAAGACCTGCATACGTCACCATTATTCAGTTCATTTCTCATATTTAAGTTAAAACAAAACAGTAACATTTAAGTTAATTTACAGAAGGTTGATACCTTTGTTTTCTTAAATACTTTTTGGTGTTATTAAAAGTTGAATGTTTGTTAGTAAAAAATAGATATTTTTTAAATATAGATATTACTGGCTGACAGCCTAACAGAAGTTTTTTTTTTTTCCTTCCTCGGGAACGATATGAAATATAGATCAGCTTCCTTCAACGTTCTATGTTTTTATTATAGTTACACATTGGTGGGCTTGCATCTGGGCTAAGCCATCGAAGAACATTTTGTGTCTTCTAACTCCATCGCGCCTAATAGTGATGTTGGCTTGTTGAACACGTAACTGAATGTAAAGTAATCATACGTGAGTTCTATAATGTTGTGACTTGCGAGTGACTAATGCATATGCATGTATTAAATATAACAATGGTAAAGTCGGTGCTAATTATGTAAGTGTGTAACAAATTGTATCATTTAGAAATCATATTACAAAAGAAAAGAAAAACATATCTCATACCTTATTGCCTCAGAATGAAGCAACCGAATAAGCTTTTAGTGAATGATAAAATAAAATGAAGTAACGCTACTAGAAAAAGCTGATTTTGTGACGGTAAAATCCATCACTAAACCCATATTTGTGATGGATCTATTATAGAATTTTCCGTCTCAATAAACAGTATGAAAGATCCGTCACTAAAAAATAGTGATGGAATTTGTGATGGAATGACGACAAAATTGTGATGGAATTTATTGTGTTTTTAATATTTTACTTTTTGACGGATTTGCAAAGGAAAAATTACATACGATGCACTACATACTTGATTAGGAATTCCACTGCAAAACCGTCACTATCTTGATTATTTCAAAAAATATTTTAAATCTATATATCGCAAAAACATCAAAGCATCCACACAAATCCATCACAAAACCATTGCAAAACCACTAAAATCCTTCACAAATCCATTGCAAAAACATAAAACCATCAACGCAAATCCATTACAAATTCATTACAAAATCAATAGTAACAGTCGTCATATGTTTCAATAATATGCATTTATGTTAATTTATCTAAACAAGAAAATACATGATACAATCAAAAGATAGTAAATGCGGGAAGCATGAGACAAAGCCAGGCTAAGAGGTAATGCATCAACAAAATGGTGAAAAAAATAGCAAGGAGTAGTTCAACATGAACCAAATAACATAATTTTTGTGGACTACACTTTCAAAAGTAAAAAAACATAATTTAAGCAAAAATGAACAAATCTGAGACTCAGCTTTCTACTGCCTCGCTACAAAAATTAAGCATCTCTGACTTGAAATAAATAATAGAATATTCAAAAAAAACAAAAGAGGCAAAACACATATGGCTTGTTTTGGGGTGCGAATTTTCTACATATGGCTTGTTTTGGGGTGCGAAATTTGCTCTTGTGGGTCCCGCTGCTCACCTACTCCCATCTAACCTTGCTCTTATAAATACCCCAAGGCTTGGCCTTCATTAAGGATCTTCTCCCTTTGAATTTTTGGATCTTGAGAGCTCCAAACACTCATTAATGGCTTCCAACACCTCCACTATGGCCATGCGAGATGACATGGATAATTAAAACATGACATGCATGTTTTCGTTCAACACTTGAACATTAACAAGGATTGCTGTGCTACTTTTGAACTTCATGGACATGAACACCAAACTCGGATATTGTTGACCAAGTCAATGCTTTTCAACGATGAAGAAGAAGGGCAATTTAGTCAAAGTGTAGAACAAGCATATATTTTGCTATTCCATTGTAACACTTCGAACTTAGCTATTGTCCGAACTTGTACAACCTTGTAATCAACCAAAGATATGATGAATAAGGATTATAAAGTGGATGTAGGGGTTAGTGCCGAGCCACTATAAAAGCTGTGTCTCTCCGCATTTACATACTTTACTGCTTATTTGGATAATTGTTCACACACACATTGGGTGTTGATATGCGACAATTTTTCCCGTCAACAGTTGGCACTTTAAGAGGTGAAACATCCTATTGTAGGGCCAGAACATGGTATCTACGGAGTAGCCGATCAATTGGAATAGTAATTAGGGTACATCTAGTCTCGCTTGTTTAGGAGCCCGTTATTATCCCTAAGGGTAACACCGGTACGTTTAGTTGGGTTGCATGTTATTGTATGGGGTAAAACCTCTCACTAGAAGTACGCCTAAGTCTACCATCTTGTTGGGGATCATCTTGTCTAGTATACTAGTATTGGTGCAAACAGAGAAAGGTATTAGAGAAGTGCTATACATACAGAGCCGGCCCAGGCCCAAGCCCACCAAGACCTTGGGCTTGGGCAACGAAAGGCCCAAGGGCAAAAAAAAAAAAAAAAAAAAAAAAAACCGATTAGCACACGGAATTTTTTCTACGTTGTTTCCACCTCAATCTCGTTCTCTTCTTTCTATCCTTTACAAATCTCGCTCTGCTAATCGCCTAATCCCACAAAACAATTTGGGGCTTTTACTGAAGCCCTAATCGCCTAATCTCAGTCCAGCTCTACTAATCGCTCCTCATTCCTCAGCAGCCTTCAATCGTTGTTGCGCCTGCAATCATCTCTTCTCAGTTCTTGAAAAGAAGAAAATACCGTATCATGCCCAAGCCTCTGTATCATGCTTGAAAATTTCCATCTCCCCAAACTACTTAAGGTAATTTCTTCTTTCAGATGCTGGTAATTCCGATTCGATGGATGAATTTAATTTGGGTTTATTTGGTTTTGGTAATTGGTTGTTTACTCAATGGAATTTGGGTTTAACTTGTCTGGAATTTGGGTTTTACTTGTCTACTATGAATTTAATTTTAAGCAAAGGCCACCATAAACTAAATTTAGGCAAAGCCGCAGGCCTGCAAAAGGCCATTCAGTTTGTGAATTATTCAAAAGAAAAAAAAAGTCTCATTTGTAATGTAATGTTTGGTGCAGGCGCAGTCGTGGGATGCGATATGCAATGTTTGGCGAAGCTGCATTTTCTCAGTTCACAGTTAATATGCCACAAACTTCCATGACTTCAAAGATTGCTGTGTGGACTACTATAGGTAATTAACTTTCATCCAATGCAAAATTGTACATCTTGTTAAAAAAAAAAAAACTTCCGAAATATTTTTTTTTTTTTTTTTTTTTTTTTTTTTTTTTTTAAGGCAACAAATTATAGTTGTGGCTTGGGCAACGGATTTCTTGGGCCGGCACTGTATACATATATGTTCTATTTGGTTTATCCTGTCCATTATCCCCCTTATTCAGTTTATATGCTTGTCATGATGCTTTTACTTATTTATATGCTAAAAGTAACTGGACTCGCTAATGAATAGGTGTGTGCCCACTAATTATGGTTGTGATTTTTCATGGTAGGTTCATAGGAAATGGTAAATTTTCATCTATTTCTCCGATTTATATAGTACAAGGATTTAAAAGAGAAGGGACTCAGAGTATTTCACTATTCTTCTAGACAACTAATCGTGGTATTTCAGCAAGTAGTGCAAATGCAACTGTGCCTGCTTTTATATTGAATATGGCAAGTATAAACCTTGGAAAGTCAATCCCTCATCAAATCAAAATTGTGTAAAAATTCTGAATTAACGCTAGCTATTACCAACGCCTTCACATTTTTCAAACCATATCTAAGTGAAATCAAACTCTGCAATCCCTTTCTCCATATATTTTCGAACTTCGCATAACTTCGTGTTAGACAGCCAATCTGATTAACTAAACAGGAAACGATAAGCACGATAGCGGAAATCAATTCAATATTTTCCCAAATGAAACAGAGAAACCTGCAATTCCAGCAAAAGCCAAGGATTCTTCGATCATCCTAATTTGAGCAGCTCTATGATCTTCTTCAGAAACAGAAGCGTTGATCTCATAAAATCCATGATGCAGATGATCGCCCAGTATTTTTGATCAACTGTTTGATGCGGTGCGGAAGTGGTTTGAGCTTCAAACCGCACCGAATCGTGTCCACCCCTAGCATGTCCCATGATATCCTAAGATACAAAAATGTAAACTTCTAAATCTGCGTGAATAAGTTGTGATAGAGTAAGGACAACTTTTACCAAGCGGAATTGCACTGCTTCAGATCTTTACAAATTCATAATTTACTCTACATTTCAAAAGGAAATATATAAGCTTCATAATGAATAAATTTAATTACGTAAATACACTAAGAATGAAATATGTAAGCTTCATAATGAGCAAGTTCATTACATAAATACACTAAAACAGATTAGAACCCTCATACCATCCATCAACTACAGAGTTCGCGTGCTTGAACCATTTACACCGGTTTACGGCATGTGATAATTTCATACTTGATCAGCTTTTTATTGTAGCCCTCAATCATCAATGGCATTGCTAACGCTCCTTTAATCGTCTTCCATCCTGTAAAAAGACCGGAGTATACCCAAATTCATGTAAATATTCTAATTTATACAAATTTCAAACTCAAACCCTTTCAAAATAATCAAATAAAACACAGATTTTTTTTTTTTTAAATGATATCATACACTACCTTACATGGTAAAAGAATTGAAATTCATTCTTTCCTTCTGCTGCACTTGTCCAATTTCAACAAATTTTTGTATGTCGATTTTAATTTAAAACATGCATGCATATAAGTGTAGACTGAATGTTATACAGAGAACAGAAAAGAAGCTTAAACCTACCACTTCGCAACAAAGAAGTAAACCCTCGCCATGTCAAGGCAGATCGAATCAGAGCTGGCCAAAATGGTGCTACATTATCTGACCAATCTGCCGTCTTTATGTCCTGCAACAGCATGAATACATCTATGAATCACATTTAGTTTATCCTTCAAATAACTGGAATTCAACCTTGAGCAATTTGGTAGATTGATGTAACATGCAGTATTTGAATCATTTTGTCTTTGAACTTTGAAACTTTTGATGCCTAGTTCAACTAAAATCATGAATGCTTATTTGGCTTCCAACGTTTGACTTGAAAACTTAGTTTTGTGTTTTTCATTCCAAATGTATGTCAAACGTTATTAGATAGAAAGGAAGAGTTCCAAAATCCTAATTATTTCAACAAAGAGGGAAGATAAGGGAAAAGATTGCTTTTTATATTTTTTGAAAGAACATGAAAAGAAAGTAAATTATTTTTAATTTATATGTTAACAAAATTTCAAATTGACCGTTTTCCACCCTCTTATCCTCAAACTTGCATGTTTTCAAATTAAATGCTACCTAAGTTTTATGATTTGCATTATCAATATATATTTCAAAACAAGTGGAAGCAGGAAGGTATTGAAAATCACAATTATAGTCAAACGGGAAGGGGGAAAAGGGAGTAAGAAGAAAGTTTCTGGTATTTGGCAGAAAATATGAAAATGTCAGGTTTCAACATTATGTGTTAAAAACTTAAAATTGTTTTCAAAATTGATTGTTCTTCAACATCAATGTTTATCTAAAAAAATTTCTGAAGTAAAAATTGAAAATCACAAAACACAAAGCTCAAATTTGGAAGTCAACCAGACCACTAAATGTTTGCCGGCAATATAGAACAAACAGCACCGAAACTTACCACAAGCTCAAGAGACTGGGCCATTTTAACATAATCAGAGGCTGAACACCACTCTGGCAAAAAATAAGCATTGCATAGCTTGTTCAAAAGGCTCTTCTCTTCAGGCTTTAGGCTTTCTTCTTCCGGAGATAGATTTCTGTGGCACCATGTCACTATTATTATTGTAGCTCCTGAAGCAGCTACTCTTGCCAGTTCACTAACAAACTGTTAGAAAGGGAAAGAAAAAGAAAATTGTCAGTTTTTTCACTGTTCTTCAATTAGTATTTGACTGCTATAACACAACAAACAAATAAACACAAAATTTATGTGTTTCCCAGGTTTCTTTAGACATGCATGTATTATTACTAGTGAATTACCTTCAACTTGTCCGGCATATGTTCACCGCTTTCCATAGACCACACTAAATCAAACTTCCCATCAGGAAATGGTTGATCTAATGCATCAGCAACTTGGAAAGAAACCTGCCAAGACAATTGTATTAAAAGTCATTGGTTATGAAATGAATACAAACTACACAACTTGTACAAGTTAAAACAAGTAGCATACTTTGTCTGCAAGCCCTTCTGCAGCAGCAAGGGCATTTGCTCTTTCAGCCTGAACTTGACTTAATGTTATACCCCATGCATTTGCGCCAAATTTCTTTGCTAGATACCTTGAACATCCACCTATCCCGCACCCGACGTCTACTATGCTTTTTGGCTTTTTTTCAAGGTCGTCTACAAAAATGTTTTATGACTGTAAAATAAGTAGCTGTTGAGGGTTTACATGATTCGAAGTAAAATATAGTGATATGTTACTGTTGCTGTCGTTTCTTGTTTGAACTCTTCAATTTTAAAGTTATATCGGGGAAATAAATATAAAATTTGCACATTCTCACTAGTCTAGCGTCTGTCAATTAAAACAACATCAGAAACAAGATACCTAACGCTTTAAACTCAACGGTAAAACATGAGATTTGGAAAGCAATCAAAACTGCAATAGCACAATTGTGAGGATGAATAAATAAAAATGTGTGGGGACAAATCATTAACAGGGATGTTAGTTTTGGCGGCGGGATCGTTTTTGATAACGTAAATGTATTGTTATGCCAATTTTTCTATTTATGTTACTAAATGTTTGTTCGTGACAATATTGGTCACAAACACCCAAACAGAGTTTCACATATTACAGATAATAAGCACAAAAAAACAGAAAAAGAACACCAGATTTAAAGTGGTACGAAAATGCTTCATGGACCGCAAATGCATAAGTCAATTAATATAGGGCACTATCATGAGCCGTTGGATCTTTTTTACCCCCTGATTTTCGTGGAATTCCAACCGCACAACTTCAGATCCGTATGCTTAGACCGCAATTTCGTCGATCTGTTTAGCATTTCCCAAAGTGGTATTTAAAGTGGTTCAGCAATCCGTTTATGTCCATTTCGTGAAATCTTTTATTTATGTTACATAATTACCTGTACAGTTTTTTGATAGAAGAAATAGAGAAGATAGGGATGATTCAGAAAAATGACAGATTTTTGTAGGTAATTGCCAAACGAACTCCCATCGGCTTGAAAATTTGCAAAAGAAAGTCCGAACGACCGAGTCGCATGCCATTAGAAAATATCATCAGATCGCTCACCAAAAGATGATCGGATCTGTACCAAGTAAACATGCTCATAAAAATTACATGCTCTGCGATTGGATGTGTGCATAGTATGCATTACATGCAAAATTTTCATAACATTGCACAATTACTAGAAAAAACAATACAGGCTGTGCTGGTCCATGATATTGTTTAGAAAAGGTTAAGTTCATTATTAGAATTTTACATTATTATTAGAATCATGGGGCGTATGTATTTTACATTATTAGAGTTCATTCACTTTGCACTTTTATACGTGTTATGAAAGAGCACTGATCAAAATTGCCTAAAAATTCTGAATTAACGGTAATCGCCTTGCCTATTAAAAACCACTTCATATTTTTCAAACCATATCTAAGTGAAATCTGACTCTGCAATCCCTTTCCCCGTATTTTCTCGAACTTCGCACAACTTGGTGTTAGACTGCCAAACTGATTAACTAAACCGGAAACGATAGAGCATGACCGCAAAAACCAAGTTAATATTTTTCCAAACAAAACAAAGAAACCTGCAATTCCAGCAAAAGCCAAGGATTCTTCGATCATCCTAACTAGAGCAGCTCTGTGATCTTCTTCAGAAACAGAAGCGTTGATCTCATAAAATCCATGATGCACATGATCGCCCAGTATTTTTTCCCAAAAACCCGACGATTCGTCGTAGAATTCTGCTATTCCCTTTTTCAGTTTCTCATTCTCGCGAGACGCAGTCTCTTCCCCGCGAGCAGTCTCCACTGGGGAATATGTGCCATTAGGAGCATCGGGCATGCTAAGACATGGGCAATGTTCTAACACTTTTGTCACGGCATCCATTTGGAGAATTTTCAGAGTTTTCGTTATTTTGGAGCGACAAAGTTGCCACTTCCCACCGTGTTATATAAAAGGAAAATGCTAAACGGCCCGAAGCAAATTAGGCCCGAAAGTGTGCGGGATGTATCTCAACCGCTGCATGTAATTCCTCCCATGAATTACGGTCGTGAGATCTAAATTCGCACAGTCCGAACACCCATCTTTCGGCCCTGTAGCAAAGCCGTATATAAAATCAATGCAGAGCTAGCCGCGTGCCACGCGTAAGTTCTCAACGGTGAGATTTGTTTATATTAAGGGCCCATTGAGATGGAGCAAATACAAAAAAAAAGTAATTTTTATTCTAATCCACGGTTTTAATAAATTAATCCACCATTTTACTTTAATAAGTTAATCCACAACTATTTTGTAAGTTAATCCACCAGTGGATTAACTTAAAGATTTCACCCTATCATATAGCTTACAATCAATTTTTGTGCTTCTTGTCTTATCATGACATTACAAAACGCCTCATCTACTGGAAAATCGAATGCAGCAAACATATACAAAAGAAAGAAACTAGAAAATTGCATTCATCAAAAATTGTAATAGAAGGCGAAATATTTAAAACAGAAGTGCAGAAAGAATATTCGAATTTAGTACATTTTAATCACTTTCCTTCATCATTGGCAATATCTATAGTACACTGAAAACTCAAATTTATTGAAATTTCGTAGAACTCTAGCGAAAATTACTCAGATTTACTGAAAACTGGCTACCAAGAAAATAATTGGTGTGATGTATAGGAGTAAATAGTTTTGGTGCAGTTTGCATTTAAATTGACAAAATAATACGATTGCTATCACTTGGATTATTCCAAACCTCTTTTTTATTTTTATTTTTGGAGGGTGGGGGGGGGGGGGGGGGGAGGGATAGGGGAGGCTAAGGCCATTATTTCAAACAGTTGTTTTATTGGCTACATTTTTTATTTTTTTCCCAAAATACTGAACATAACTGCTACACTCAGAAACACTCATACCCCTGATTAAAACAAATGAATCAGCAAGAGCAAATACAATTATACAAATGCATTATCAGTTGTTTTTTATGTATGTTGCTAGTTTGCATGACAATGGTAGGATTTCAGAAAGAAGAATACGACGCAAAACGAAGAGAAGAAGAAAAATACGTACGGTTTTTTAGGTGGATACACTGATTTATATTTAAATTTTAGTTAAAGTCAACAATCCTATTAAATATGGTGGATTAATTACTAAAATTGTGGATTAGAATAAAAATTACCTACAAAAAAATATACTAGTTATACAGAGTTCACTTGAGCCACATTGCAACATCACGTTACTCCGTTTCCCACCAAAACTCATTTACTAACAAAATAACGGAACACCTATATACATATAAATATTAATATTAATAATAAATTTTGTTGGTTGAACAATGCTTTAGCTATCTAGACTGACTCGAAGTAGAAGAGATGGTAAGAATACAAATGAGGAACCCAATCGTTATTTGTTGCTCACATTTGATGCTTAATCAATTAATAAGCCAGAATTATACTATATTTTACTTTCTGTGTAGATAGCTAAGACATGGGCAATGTTCTAACACTTTTGTCACGGCATCCATTTCGAGAATTTTCAGAGTTTTCGTTATTTTGGAGCGACAAAGTTGCCACTTCCCACCATGTTATATAAAATAGATATATGTAATACCCGAAACTTTTTTTGTCAAAAAGTAAGAAATAGGGGTAATTCTGGAATTTAGGGGTGCTAAACATTGAATTCAGGGGGGTATTTATGTAATTCAAGGGGTGGGCCTCCTATTGTTTTGTCTCTGGTGTACTTTTTGACAAAATACTTTTTTGTCGTACCAGCATTTTTGTATATAAAATCAATGCAGAGCTAGCCGCGTGCCACGCGTAAGTTCTCAATGGTGAGATTTGTTTATATTAAGGGCCCATTGAGATGGAGCAAATAGAGGCCGCCTGGGTCATATGACAGCACCACGTTCTTCATTTTCCGTCAAAACTCATATACTAATAAAATAACGAAACACCTATATATACTTAAAAAAAAAGTGAACTAAAGACCGAAATATTCGGTCTGTAACATAATCATTCAGTCTTTAGACTATTTTCAAAAACTGAACATAGACCGAAATTTCGGTCTTTAAATGTCAAGTCTTAAAACAGATTGTGACTGAAAATTCGGTCTAAAAATGTAAAGACCAGTATTTCGGTTTCAAAAGTTCTTGAAACTGAATGTTAAGGACTGAATTTTAGTTTTTAGTCAGTCTTTTAGTTCAACCGGTCAGACCGTGAGAACCGCGCTGATAGTTTATTTTTATTTTTTGACTTAAATGTAAAATTAATTTAAATATAGATAAAATTTAAGCAATTATGACAAACATCCGTGTCCAAACTACCTAATTGAAATAATTATAGTTGTAAATTTACTAATATTCTATAGTAAAAGAGGATTGGTTCAATAATAGTTCGTAAAATGTACATAATAATGAATTATATACTCCAAAATTTAATAACAATTGCTATAAAATTATTTGTTAAATTTATTATAGTAAAAAATAAAGAGTGAAGTAATTATATTTTCGCAAATTTGAAGAACCGTGAGGTTCAAAGAGCTCGAACCAGAGTGTTATCCATCTGATCGATCCAAGTGAATGTGGGTCGGTTTTAAGTGTTTTGAAGAAGGGGTCGGTCATGTAATTATTAAGAGGGATCGGTCATAGAGCCCAACGCCTGGTCGCTCTGAGAACCAAAGCCTCTGGGTCGCTCCAAAAGTGGAAAGCCTTATGGTCGCCCTAGAGACAAAAAACACCTGGTCGCTCTCTTTTATACGCTGACCCGATCGCTCCAGATCCAGAAGCCACCTGGTCGCTCCAAAAGCTAAAGAAAGCTGGTCGTTTCAAACTTGCTCGCCCGCTAGCTTTTGATCGCACCAGCTAGCTTCAAAATTTCTTAGTCATTCTTTGGTCGGTCCGCTCCGCATTCTAGCCTCCCGGTCGTCCTTTCTTCTGGCGGAAGCTCCTGGTCGGCCAAAGCGCTAGAAACGACCTATGATGGCGTGACAGCTGGAAACAACTGGAGACAACTGGCAGTGGCATTTCCGTAAATACCGAAAATACCGACCAGGCCCCTGAATACAAGATTTCAGCCATTTCTCCGCCTATAAATAGGACTCAACCTCCATCTTTTTGGGGGACTGGGGGCTGGAACTACGAGGAGGTGCTGTCCAATTGCTTTCGGGATTTCTCCAAGCATTCCTACGTCTCTTCTCGATCATCGATCATAAGTCTATGGAGCATTAGAGCATGTGGAGCATAGCTTTCATGGAGGAACAAGCATAAGCATCCCACGCACTTCTTCATTTCTTCTTGATCATTCACCCAAAGATCTAAGGAGCTTTCATCCATGGCTTTCATGGAGGGATTGACATAAAATACTTCAAGCTTTCATCCATTCTTTCAATCGGTTGTAAGGACGAATGCATGTCAAAGGAGCTTGTATGAATGTGTAATGGAGCAAATGTTGTAATCTTTTGGTTATTAATGAAATTCAATCTTCAAAGTGGACTTAGACTCGAATAAGAGTCGAACCACTATAAAATTCTTGTCTTCTTTCTTTATTTTGGTATTTTGATGCTCTTGAATGTTAGATATGGCCTCACATAACTCTAAAGGTTTTCTAACGCCCCGCCTCTGAAAAGGCGACGTGCTTTCTAAGCATCTCGCCTCCGATTAGGTAACGTGTTTAGAAATACCATTTTGGTTGTTATACCAATTTTCGGTATCAACAATTAGGCGCCCACCGTGGGGCCAGATCTACTTTCTGGCATCAAGTATACTACGAAGATCTTGAGATCTTGAAGCTAAGCCTTAAAAATAGCTCGCTCCATGTAACAACCCGTATTTCGATAACATGATTAAGACGAGAATCAAGGCAGAATTTAATTTTAAATTCTGAATCAAGCGAAATGGGCTATGCCATTGTGTTCGTCTCGGAAAAATACGCGAAATAGAGTCCGAGTTTTCGAAAATCGGAGTCCGTATGACCCGGTTAAGGCCCAACGAAGTTTTCAGAAAATTTCTAAGTAAAAACAGATTTCAAATTCAAACTTGAATTTGGAAAATTGGGCCAGTTGGGCCAGGCGGGAAAAATTCCCGCCACAGTACCCAAGTCGACAGCCCTGTCGACTTGGGAGTCGACTTGGTCTGACCAAGTTGACAGCCCTGTCGACTTGGCTGTCGACTTGGCTCAGACGAGCATTCCTGGCTTGGTGCACCTGCACTGGTCTCTGGTCTTGTTCTGGAAGCTTCTGACGTGGTTTGATGGTTCCGATCTATCCTAGGGTTAATCTAAGGGCCTAAAACTATCCTAATCTCTATAAAAAGACCCTAAACCTAACCTAAATCCCTAAAAATCAAACCTAGCAACTAAGTGCTGCCAAAATCAATCTTGATCATGGCCTCCATCTCCAATCCCTAGAGCCTATGCATTCAAATCGGGTTCAAATCAAAAGGTGCAAGCTTGCTACACCAAATAGAGGCCAAATCAACGTTGCTATGCGAGTTTCATGACGGATCTTCATCAAAGGAGCCACCTTTCTTCGTCAAAACGATTTATGCTCCTAGTCCTCTTGCCACGCTAGGTAAGTTCTAGCTACTTGTAGATTTAAACGATGATTTTGATGTGACATGGGATAAAATGCAAAGTAACATGAGTATGTTAGCCTATGGGAACCTAGTTTGCCTCTTTAACATGAACATATGACTTTGGGTGATGTTGTAGCGACTAAACCATGCTATGCATGTTGCATTGGACTTAGTTTGCCATGCAAGATTGGACCTTTGCTTGTGGTATGTTAGCATGCACACTTGAAACCACTTTGACTCATGAATCATGTGCATGAATGTGACTTTGAGGCTATGCAAGTATATGAACCCGAAATCCCTTATGATAATATGCAAGTTTACCTTTTTATCACATGAGGAACATGGGCATGTTCATCCCTTCATGATAGGTTTATGACATGAACACTTATGCAAGTAATCCCCTTTTATGCTATGCATGTTTGTGGCCAAATCCCCTTGAGATACTATGCATGTTTGTGGCCAAATCACCTTATGACACTATGCATGTTTTTGGCCAAGGTTGTGCATGTGGAAGCCAATCCCTTTTTGGCATCATGCATGTTTTGAGGCCAATATGTGACGTAGTATCCTTACTATGTTGACTCGCTTTTGCTTGCGTTGGAAAACACGACTTTGGGGTAGTTAGATAAACATGAACATGACGCGAAATCTTGACTTGAATATGACATGAAAACTTGACTTGAGGTTACATGTGAACACGACATGTAAGTTGAACTGAAATGGGGGCATGACACGTGGGGTAAACTTGGGACTTGAAATTAGACACATATGGGTTGTAAGTGTAATTTAACACTAGACCAAACATGGAAGTGGCCAACTCGAGGTTGGGTGGAGTTTGTAGCATAAATCTACCCGGACCCGCCCGGCTTAACTAGTAGCTACAAACAATAGGATCCAATGTGAGAAGTTGGTCATGTCGCGCTTAAGACCCGAGGTTAGACTAGGTTGTGGTGTAAATCTACCCGGACCCGCCCGGCTTAACTAGTAACCACAACAAGGTCTAATGTGAGAGGTTGAGGGTGCATTAATTAAATTAATGCCACATGATAAGGTTATGTAAATTTGACTAATGACACTTAACCGATATGACACAAATGGGTAGGTTAAGTGGGACCGGACTTGATTTCTTAATGACACTTAACCATGCAAGATGATTAGGGGATGAGGTTAAGTAATTTACACTTAACTAATCTAAACACGGTAATTAGATGGGGTTAAGTAATTGACGCTTAACTAATCTAACCACGGTAATTAGATAGGGTTAAGTAATCCACACTTAACTAATCTAAACACGGTAATTCGATGGGGTTAAGTTAAACACTTAACCAACTTAAACTTGGCAATTCAATGAGGTTAAGTAACCAATACTTAACCAACTTAACGTGATAATTTAATGCGGTTAAGCAACTTATACTTAACCAATTATACATGATGATTTGATGGGGTTAAGTAACTTACACTTAACCAATCTAATACGCGGACTTGATAAGGTTAAGTCACAAGACCTTTTTAGAATATACTTAACCATTGTAGTACGATTAGAGGATGGGGTTAAGCCAACCTATACTTAACCAATCCGACTCGATAATTTGATGGGATTAAGATAATCTATGCTTAATCGATCTAGCAAGATAATCCGATAGGATTAAGGTAAGCTAGTACTTGACCAATTTGACTTGATAGGGTTAAGTCATGAGCCTCTGGGTACACTTAACCAACTTGTGGGACTAAGTCTTGAACTTAAATACTTAGCTAATCTTTGACGTGATTCGTGGGCGGGTTAAGTCATGGACTTGAATGATAACACTTAACCCAATAGACAAACCCTAGCTAGAAGAACTAGGTAGAAAACCGTGGTTAATCAAGGATAACGGGAAAGGAAGCTAAGTGGTAAACCTTAGTTAAGGGTAACTAAGTAATAATTCTTAGCTAAGGACATAGGACTAATTCTCAAAACGATGAGTAACCTGATGCGGTAGGTCATCGCTTAGTATACGAGGGGGAGCAAGTTATCTGACTTGGATAAAAGCTCCAGCGCACTGGGTGCCGAAGTGGAAGCTTCGGGGGATGTGAGGATATTCTTGGGATCCCTCTGTGGGCTGCCAAGTAATTATACTAGGCCCATGAGAGGTTAAGGTCTGCGGTAGAAGAACCAAGAGTATGCCTTGGTTGTTATGCGAGCGACCTAAAGACTGGGGTGGATTAGCGTGGAGTTGGCGATACTTGGTTTTGCCCTGGATAGCACGTCGTCGACTACCTACCATCTTTAGTCAATCGTGTACGAACGGAAAGGCAGGGAACCCCCAACAGACCATGTTCTTGCTATCGAGTCATGGGTGAGGTAGGCCCGTAGGAAAGTGGGGCTATAGTGGGGCCGGGATGTGGTTCTCATACATGATTTTTCTTGGGTTGCCTTTCAGTAGTTGAGGGAGGGGTCACGTGGGACCATAGCCACGGGTACAAAAACAGACCTTGATATCTGCATAAGCAGACGACTTAAAGCTCCCGACCGAGTTCCGTATTTCTTGGTTTGCCCTGGCACGGAACTCGGATGGCACATTGAGAAACATGTGCGTCTAGACATGGAAAACGATTCACGATAAATACGTGGGATAAAGAGCGTGGTTGACGGGTGGCATAATTCCTAGTGGCCCTAGGTGGTAAAACCCAAACCGAGACACGGAAACGTTCATTAGGTAGCATAATCCCTAGCGGTCCTGGGTGGCATAAATCCTAAGTGGACGCGCGATAGTTCACGGTAAGGAAACATAACTAGATCAAGGGTGGCAGTCCAAAATAACTTCAAGGATAAAACGTTTACATGGGAAAGCCCGTATGGCCTACGGCAAAGGACTGAACTTATACTTGGGAAGAAACAGACGAGTTGGGAAAACCTACATATGCTATATATTAGGTTGACGTGGACCATTACATGACATTGGGCAAGGGACATTCATGGTCAACACATGACGCGGGTTGGGATACTAGTACGAGAGGTGCAGAGCAAATATACATGTTAGAACCAGGAAAAATATACATAATAGACACCGGGGGATGTTAGACAGGGTAGATACCTTGGGATAGTATACTTGATAGAAACCTGACGATGTGATACCTTGATTTATCATGACACCGTAGTTTATCACGATATCTTAGTTTACCTTGCTACAGTAGTTCAGCCTGTTACCCTGGTTTAGTTTATCTATCTTGTAGTCATCCTTATGTTTACTTTCAGTTTATGCATGTCATGTTACCTTTACCTATTTTTATACTGGAAGTAGATAGGACTTACCAGTCTTTATGACTGACCCCGTTTCCTTTCGCCTCTTTGTCTTCCCTTCCCCCCAGGTTCCAGGGAGGAAATGATGCTGTTTAGTTCGGACCTCTTATGCTTGAAGGTCATCATGTATAGCTTGGTCTTCTCTTGGCTATGGCTGTTTCACCGCTTTATTTGGGGGAATAATTTATAAAAAGGTTTTTATGCTTCTTTATTATTGCAAGACAGGTTTTGATGTACTTTGATGTAAAAGGCTTTAGACCTTATGTATTCATGTTTATGAAAGTTCGATTTTACTTCCGCTATTTTATATGTTCTGTCTTGTGATATTTCTGTGCATGTTTACCAATAATGCCCCTCTAAAGCTAGTGCATTCCTTTGCGAGTGACCCCAGCGGAGGCGGGGTGTTACATTTGGTATCAGAGCAGAAGGTTACCAGACTGGGCAAAAGTTTTTAAAACCTTCTGAAAACTATTTGAGAAACCGTTTATAAAGAAGCATTTTTCAAGAAAAGTTTTTAAAGGCTATTCCCCAAAATCCATTAGCACTATCCTTTGATTCCTTGATTGAATTCCGTTTCCTTTCTTTCCTCCATCTGTGGTCACAGTAGTTCTAACTGTGACTAATCTTTGTCTAGCCACGTAGGTGTTTCCCGTACGATGGAGGAAGTTCTCGAGAGACTTGTTACCGGAGTTACAAGAAAGGATAATAAGAGTAAGGGTAAAGGATGCCAGCTTAAGGATAAGCAACCGTTGTTATGGCTTAGTCCATCGAGGAGGACAAGGACAAGATCAGCGGAGAGGGAAATAGTACGCTCCCACTTCTAGGGTACCTAAAAGGAATGGTGCCGTTTCTGGTAAAGGTTTAGTCGTTCTTTTCTATCATTCCGTCCAGACTTTGTCTTGATCATCGTATCATTTAAGTCTGCTTGGATAGTTGAGTCTCTGCACCTTAGTACTAGCATGGTAGAGGATCCCAGTTTTGTCCCAAAAATCTGGTTGGAGAGTTGGTCCATTCCTTCATGACTTGTTGGATTTGAGAATGACATGTCTCAACTACGGATAGATTCTAAGGATAAAGTGGTCACCCAATAAGGGGTGCCATTCTCGGTTTTGGAAAGAGGGTAGTTAGACTCTCGACTCATCTTGGTGATACCCTCAAAGTCTCGTGTAACCTTTTTGGGTTCTGTCATGGTTAGTTACCTAGAATCCCGGGATGCAGTTGTTGGTAATCCGTTCAAATAGGATTCGCCGCTAAAGCGGATGGTTCGTTTCGATTATGCATGAGTTATGGCAATCACCCTAGTAAGAACCCTTGGCAACATGGATCGGCATCGGAAAACGAGATCCAGAATTCACTAGTGAATTTTGGAGAGCTTGCATGAGTACGCAGACATGTTTGAGCCGAGCATACTAGGGGAAGAATAAGTGAAAGTAAAACGAGAGGCGACAGTGAAATGAGTTCCACTTACACCTTGGAAATAGGAATCAAGGAGCCACGAAATCATGATGTCAAAGGCAGTCAAGGCACGATGGAATTAAGCTCATGGAAATGCGGCTTGGACGCGCGCATCACGTCTCTTTTTAAGAGCATATCTTTGATCCTTGGTTCACCTGTAAAACTTACTTGCATGTTATCGCTTGGTGGATATCCTCTCGGTCCTGTTTCCGTTACAAACCCCATAAGGAGTTTGTCTTGTTATCTTCTCGATCTTATCTTGGGAACCTTAGGTAGGACGCTATGGATGTAAACATGTATTTGAGACATGTTATGATTGATATGGTTGCAAGTGGTTGCAAGTGGTTGTAAGTGGTTGCTCGTGGATGCGCGAATACACATTAGATGCTAGCTCGACTCGGTCACATTTCATATTGCGTATGCACGAGTATTTATACTTGTTTATGGATGAAATTGAATGTGTTATCATGTGGTTGTTGCATATGAATGAATGGTTGTGCACGCATATAGTATCTATATGACTAGGACTATTTGCATACATGTTGGATTCATGGCACTATACATATTTTTGCATTAGAAAAATTATTCAGGCCTGATCATTAGCATTAGCTAAGGAACATGTACACACACGTTTTGCATATATTCATACAGCATTAGAAATCATCTAAGGACAATGGTTGCTTGTGGATGATGTTTTGAGTAGATGGATGATGGATGGTAGAATATGTTCTTCCTAACTTGGAGATTTCGGGGACGAAATCCTAAAAGGTGGGGAGAATGTAACAACCCGTATTTCGATAACATGAGTAAGACGAGAATCAAAGCAGAATTTAATTTTAAATTCTGAATCAAGCGAAATGGGCTATGCCATTGTGTTTGTCTCGGAAAAATACGCGAAATAGAGTCCGAGTTTTCGAAAATCGGAGTCCGTATGACCCGGTTAAGGCCCAACGAAGTTTTCAGAAAATTTCTAAGTAAAAACAGATTTCAAATTCAAACTTGAATTTGGAAAATTGGGCCAGTTGGGCCAGGCGGGAAAAATTCCCGCCACAGTACCCAAGTCGACAGCCCTGTCGACTTGGGAGTCGACTTGGTCTGACCAAGTCGACAGCCCTGTCGACTTGGCTATCGACTTGGCTGTCGACTTGGCTCAGACGAGCATTCCTGGCTTGGTGCACCTGCACTGGTCTCTGGTCTTGTTCTGGAAGCTTCTGACGTGGTTTGATGGTTCCGATCTATACTAGGGTTAATCTAAGGGCCTAAAACTATCCTAATCTCTATAAAAAGACCCTAAACCTAACCTAAATCCCTAAAAATCAAACCTAGCAACTAAGTGCTGCCAAAATCAATCTTGATCATGGCCTCCATCTCCAATCCCTAGAGCCTATGCATTCAAATCGGGTTCAAATCAAAAGGTGCAAGCTTGCTACACCAAATAGAGTCCAAATCAACGTTGCTATGCGAGTTTCATGACGGATCTTCATCAAAGGAGCCACCTTTCTTCGTCAAAACGATTCATGCTCCTAGTCCTCTTACCATGCTAGGTAAGTTCTAGCTACTTGTAGATTTAAACGATGATTTTGATGTGACATGGGATAAAATGCAAAGTAACATGAGTATGTTAGCCTATGGGAACCTAGTTTGCCTCTTTAACATGAACATATGACTTTGGGTGATGTTGTAGCGACTAAACCATGCTATGCATGTTGCATTGGACTTAGTTTGCCATGCAAGATTGGACCTTTGCTTGTGGTATGTTAGCATGCACACTTGAAACCACTTTGACTCATGAATCATGTGCATGAATGTGACTTTGAGGCTATGCAAGTATATGAACCCGAAATCCCTTATGATAATATGCAAGTTTACCTTTTTATCACATGAGGAACATGGGCATGTTCATCCCTTCATGATAGGTTTATGACATGAACACTTATGCAAGTAATCCCCTTTTATGCTATGCATGTTTGTGGCCAAATCCCCTTGAGATACTATGCATGTTTGTGGCCAAATCACCTTATGACACTATGCATGTTTTTGGCCAAGGTTGTGCATGTGGAAGCCAATCCCTTTTTGGCATCATGCATGTTTTGAGGCCAATATGTGACGTAGTATCCTTACTATGTTGACTCGCTTTTGCTTGCGTTGGAAAACACGACTTTGGGGTAGTTAGATAAACATGAACATGACGCGAAATCTTGACTTGAATATGACATGAAAACTTGACTTGAGGTTACATGTGAACACGACATGTAAGTTGAACCGAAATGGGGGCATGACACGTGGGGTAAACTTGGGACTTGAAATTAGACACGTATGGGTTGTAAGTGTAATTTAACACTAGACCAAACATGGAAGTGACCAACTCGAGGTTGGGTTGAGTTTGTAGCATAAATCTACCCGGACCCGCCCGGCTTAACTAGTAGCTACAAACAATAGGATCCAATGTGAGAAGTTGGTCATGTCGCGCTTAAGACCCGAGGTTAGACTAGGTTGTGGTGTAAATCTACCCGGACCCGCCCGGCTTAACTAGTAACCACAACAAGGTCTAATGTGAGAGGTTGAGGGTGCATTAATTAAATTAATGCCACATGATAAGGTTATGTAAATTTGACTAATGACACTTAACCGATATGACACAAATGGGTAGGTTAAGTGGGACCGGACTTGATTTCTTAATGACACTTAACCATGCAAGATGATTAGGGGATGAGGTTAAGTAATTTACACTTAACTAATCTAAACACGGTAATTAGATGGGGTTAAGTAATTGACGCTTAACTAATCTAACCACGGTAATTAGATAGGGTTAAGTAATCCACACTTAACTAATCTAAACACGGTAATTCGATGGGGTTAAGTTAAACACTTAACCAACTTAAACTTGGCAATTCAATGAGGTTAAGTAACCAATACTTAACCAACTTAACGTGATAATTTAATGCGGTTAAGCAACTTATACTTAACCAATTATACATGATGATTTGATGGGGTTAAGTAACTTACACTTAACCAATCTAATACGCGGACTTGATAAGGTTAAGTCACAAGACCTTTTTAGAATATACTTAACCATTGTAGTACGATTAGAGGATGGGGTTAAGCCAACCTATACTTAACCAATCCGACTCGATAATTTGATGGGATTAAGATAATCTATGCTTAATCGATCTAGCAAGATAATCCGATAGGATTAAGGTAAGCTAGTACTTGACCAATTTGACTTGATAGGGTTAAGTCATGAGCCTCTGGGTACACTTAACCAACTTGTGGGACTAAGTCTTGAACTTAAATACTTAGCTAATCTTTGACGTGATTCGTGGGCGGTTTAAGTCATGGACTTGAATGATAACACTTAACCCAATAGACAAACCCTAGCTAGAAGAACTAGGTAGAAAACCGTGGTTAATCAAGGATAACGGGAAAGGAAGCTAAGTGGTAAACCTTAGTTAAGGGTAACTAAGTAATAATTCTTAGCTAAGGACATAGGACTAATTCTCAAAACGATGAGTAACCTGATGCGGTAGGTCATCGCTTAGTATACGAGGGGGAGCAAGTTATCTGACTTGGATAAAAGCTCCAGCGCACTGGGTGCCGAAGTGGAAGCTTCGGGGGAAGTGAGGATATTCTTGGGATCCCTCTGTGGGCTGCCAAGTAATTATACTAGGCCCATGAGAGGTTAAGGTCTGCGGTAGAAGAACCAAGAGTATGCCTTGGTTGCTATGCGAGCGACCTAAAGACTGGGGTGGATTAGCGTGGAGTCGGCGATACTTGGTTTTGCCCTGGATAGCACGTCGTCGACTACCTACCATCTTTAGTCAATCGTGTACGAACGGAAAGGCAGGGAACCCCCAACAGACCATGTTCTTGCTATCGAGTCATGGGTGAGGTAGGCCCGTAGGAAAGTGGGGCTATAGTGGGGCCGGGATGTGGTTCTCATACATGATTTTTCTTGGGTTGCCTTTCAGTAGTTGAGGGAGGGGTCACGTGGGACCATAGCCACGGGTACAAAAACAGACCTTGATATCTGCATCAGCAGACGACTTAAAGCTCCCGACCGAGTTCCGTATTTCTTGGTTTGCCCTGGCACGGAACTCGGATGGCACATTGAGGAACATGTGCGTCTAGACATGGAAAACGATTCACGATACATACGTGGGATAAAGGGCGCGGTTGACGGGTGGCATAATTCCTAGTGGCCCTAGGTGGCAAAACCCAAACCGAGACACGGAAACGTTCATTAGGTAGCATAATCCCTAGCGGTCCTGGGTGGCATAAATCCTAAGTGGACGCGCGATAGTTCACGGTAAGGAAACATAACTAGATCAAGGGTGGCAGTCCAAAATAACTTCAAGGATAAAACGTTTACATGGGAAAGTCCGTATGGCCTACGGCAAAGGACTGAACTTATACTTGGGAAGAAACAGACGAGTTGGGAAAACCTACATATGCTATATATTAGGTTGACGTGGACCATTACATGACATTGGGCAAGGGACATTCATGGTCAACACATGACGCGGGTTGGGATACTAGTACGAGAGGTGCAGAGCAAATATACATGTTAGAACCAGGAAAAATATACATAATAGACACCGGGGGATGTTAGACAGGGTAGATACCTTGGGATAGTATACTTGATAGAAACCTGACGATGTGATACCTTGATTTATCATGACACCGTAGTTTATCACGATATCTTAGTTTACCTTGCTACAGTAGTTCAGCCTGTTACCCTGGTTTAGTTTATCTATCTTGTAGTCATCCTTATGTTTACTTTCAGTTTATGCATGTCATGTTACCTTTACCTATTTTTATACTGGAAGTAGATAGGACTTACCAGTCTTTATGACTGACCCCGTTTCCTTTCGCCTCTTTGTCTTCCCTTCCCCCTCCAGGTTCCAAGGAGGAAATGATGCTGTTTAGTTCGGACCTCTTATGCTTGAAGGTCATCATGTATAGCTTAATGTATAGCTTGGTCTTCTCTTGGCTATGGCTGCTTCACCGCTTTATTTTGGGGAATAATTTATAAAAAGGTTTTTATGCTTCTTTATTATTGCAAGACAGGTTTTGATGTACTTTGATGTAAAAGGCTTTAGACCTTATGTATTCATGTTTATGAAAGTTCGATTTTACTTCCGCTATTTTATATGTTCTGTCTTGTGATATTTCTGTGCATGTTTACCAATAATGCCCCTCTAAAGCTAGTGCATTCCTTTGCGAGTGACCCTAGCGGAGGCGGGGTGTTACACTCCAACCTGCGATTTGGACCTCCTGACGAATTTTCTGCAAAGTTCAAGTTGCTTTCTGAAATAATGCCGCCAAAAGCAAATAAGGAAGCTAGAATTAGAATCTCTAACGGAGAAAATCGGGATGAGACCCCCGTGGCTAACCGATTTGAAGTGGGAGAGACATCTAATGGAGGTGTGAATGTCACAAGAGGCGAGCTTGATCAAGCTGTCACTGGATTGACGCAACAGCTAGAGATAGCTAACAAAGCCATGTTGACAAAACTTGATTCGCTCTTTGCTCTTCAGGCCGCTACGGCAAAGGTGGCCTCTAAGCCCATTCGTGCAGAGGATGCTGGTTCTTCTTCTTCTAGTCCAAATCGGGAAAAATCTTTTCAAGAAATCTCCGATCCTGATAAAGGAAAGCGTGAGACTTCGAAGCAAGCTGATCGGAACCGCACTGCAGGGATCACTTCTCATCAAGCGGCCAATTCTGCCAAAGGGGCACCTTCCAACCAAGAAAGGCCAGGGCCCCTAAGTCGCAACCGCGATGGTTTGCTCAAGCAAGCCTCCGGTCAAGACGAAGGTGTCCGCCCCGCAGATAGCCTCCCTGAGAAGGAACGCCTCAAGAAAATGGTCCAACAGCTTATGAAGGAAAGCCAATCTCGAAACGATAATGAGGCTGAATGGGAATTCGCACCGTCCAAAACCCCCCTCACTGAAAGGATTAAAAAGACAACTTTCCCACGCAAATTCAAACCTCCTTCAATCCAAGCTTATAACGGGACAGGCGACCCCAATGTGTTCTTGTTTCGATACGATCAACACATGGATGGGGCACAAGCAACTGACGAACTTAAGTGCTTGTACTTCCCGGTGTATTTGGAAGGGCTTGCGTCATTATGGTTCACAAGGTTGCCTCCCCGATCTATTGATGATTTTGCCACATTGGCAAGATGCTTCCGAGACCAGTTCCGCCTCCAAACAACAAAGGTCAGAGATATCATGTCCCTCAATGAACTAGAACAAGCTCTTGGTGAAACGGTAAGGTCTTTCTTGAATCGTTTTAATGCTGCTGCTGCAGAAGTAGGGACCCAAGAGCCAAGGCTAATTCTAATGGCCTTAAAGGGGGGCATTGATAAGATGTCTGAGTTCGGAAGGTGGCTAAAAAGAAAGAAACCTGAAACGCTAGAAAATTTTTATGACAAAGCCGAGGAATACATGTGTCTTGAAGACGATCCTATCTATTCCGTTGGCAATGTCAAAGCTAAGGTGGTCCCGGAAAGGAAGGAAGCTCCCAAAAAGAATAGTCAAGAAAATTTTGGGGAAGGTCAAAAGAGAGGAAGCAGTAATGATGCTAGAAATGATAAGGATTCCAAGAAACGACGTTTCTTCAAGCCAACGGATTTTACTCCGTTGAATGATACAATCGAGCACATATATATGGCAACGAAGGATGCAGAGGGCTATCCAAGCCCAAAGCCAGTAAAGGTGTCCGAGGAAGCTGCGAACTCTGGAAGGTTTTGTCGATTTCATAATCGACCAGGCCATGACATGGATGAGTGTCGACACTTGAGGAATCTGATTGAAGAATTAATAAGGAAGAATCGCCTCCAAGAGTACGTAAAGCGGTCAACAGATGCCGAGCCTACTCAGGGGCAGCAGACTCGTCCGACTCAAGATGGAAGAACACCTGCAAGTGACTCCCGACCAATAATCAATATGATTAGTGGTGGTCCTCATCCTGCAGGAGACGCTTGGAAGGATATGATCAGGTATACTAATGAACCAAGAAGCATTCTAAAAGGAGACGGTTTTGAGGTTTGCGATAATTCTCTTCGTCGAAAAATGCCTAAAACATCCTGTGAAGATGTTATCTTCCGGAATCGGAATTCTAACGGAATGTTGGTTCCAACTATTGACCCGATGGTGATCACTATTGGCTTGGGTCTGGCAATAGTAAAGAAGGTGTTGATTGATAACGGAGCATCCGTGAACGTTCTGTTTTACAGTACTTTCTCTAAAATGGGTCTATCCATGGATAATGTGCGAGCTAGCAAAGACGAAATACACGGGTTCACTGGCGTACCAACTCAGCCAATAGGAGTGATTGATCTCCTTCTAGAGCTAGGAGAGGGAGAGAGGCAAGTCTCCATGATACAATCTTTCGTTATAATAGACTCACCTTCAGAGTATAATGCATTCTTGGGAAGGCCAGCACTTGCCGACTTCAAGATAGCTCTTGCTCCTTGGTGCTTGATGATGAATTTCCCGACCGCAAATGGGGTGGGAGTTATCAAAGGGGATCCTCAGGAATCGAGAGAATGCTATATGGCAGAACTGACTGAAGCTCGGAAATACGAAATTCAGAAGGATGCGGAGACTCCTCTCTGCATCCATGAAACACCTCTATAGCAATTAGAGACCTCCCCCGCGCAGGAGCATATAACGACATACAGGAGTCTTTGGCCCCAATTAATTGGGAAGGGCCATTTATTGTCAATCAAAAGCTTCTGAACAGTACCTTTAAACTCAAAACTACAGATGGAGTAGAACTCCCAAGGGCCTGGAGCAGTGATCACCTTCGTCGTTATTTCAAATGATTTTCTAACTCATGTTCTTTTGTATTTTTCTATGGATATAGTAAATACTTTGTATGAAATTACATGAATATAAATCCAGCAGCACTTCTGATTCTGTCTAAGCTTTATATTCGCGTGTCTTTGATCATATATCCAGAAGATGCACAACTATGGATACAGGACACGATACCTCCGTCTTCCTGCTTTCCGACATAAAACTCGCCATAGCTTTACTGAGGAAATATGGTCCAAAAGCAGGCGCAATCTTAACCCAAACCCTCTCCGAGGATTCTCAGTCGAATAATAAACTGAGTCTTCTCCAGGGGTGCTCGGTCAAATAACCCAAAGTCAGACAAAATCTGATCGCGTTATAACCGAGTTTCTTAACCCAAACCCTCTCCGAGGATTCTCAGTCGAATAATAAACTGAGTCTTCTCCAGGGGTGCTCGGTCAAATAACCCAAAGTCAGACAAAATCTGATCGCGTTATAACCGAGTTTCTTAACCCAAACCCTCTCCGAGGATTCTCAGTCGAATAATAAACTGAGTCTTCTCCAGGGGTGCTCGGTCAAATAACACAAAGTCAGACAAAATCTGATCGCGTTATAACCGAGTTTCTTAACCCAAACCCTCTCCGAGGATTCTCAGTCGAATAATAAACTGAGTCTTCTCCAGGGGTGCTCGGTCAAATAACCCAAAGTCAGACAAAATCTGATCGCGTTATAACCGAGTTTCTTAACCCAAACCCTCTCCGAGGATTCTCAGTCGAATAATAAACTGAGTCTTCTCCAGGGGTGCTCGGTCAAATAACCCAAAGTCAGACAAAATCTGATCGCGTTATAACCGAGTTTCTTAACCCAAACCCTCTCCGAGGATTCTCAGTCGAATAATAAACTGAGTCTTCTCCAGGGGTGCTCGGTCAAATAACCCAAAGTCAGACAAAATCTGATCGCGTTATAACCGAGTTTCTTAACCCAAACCCTCTCGAGGATTCTCAGTCGAATAATAAACTGAGTCTTCTCCAGGGGTGCTCAGTCAATAAATCAAAGTCAGATAAAACTTGACTACGATATTACTAAGTCTTTGACAAGGAAAACCTTCAAAAGGCATTCAAACATTTCTCGAATATCTAACGCATTAGGATGCAAAGGATGGAAAATTCCAAACAAAGCATGCAAAGTTCGTATAAAAACATCCAAATATCCACCTTCGATATATAAAGGTTGAAACAACCCATTGGTACGGGGGCATATCACATATCACGACACAAAGCAAAAAGCAGCTGCTTGATCTCTCACATACCAAAGGATCATCTCAACCGTTTATAAGTGGGAAATTCATAAATAAGCAAAATGTGCAAAGTGTGGTGTGTGAGCATGATGTATAACCCAGAATATGCAGAAGAAAGTAAGGACAAGGTTTAGAATGCAGAAGCACAGAGCATTATCACACCACATTCAAACACAGAATCGAGTCACAACATCATTAAGTGCAGATTATTCAAGTCATAAGCGAGGGCCGGCACCCGCATATACATCCGGTCTGAATGAAAGATTGATAAATGCAAAGAAAGAATCCAAGCCACTATTTCTTTGGGTCTCCAGATCTCAATGAAGGACCCTTAAGAGTTGGCGAATCAACGGTCTTCTTCTTCTTCTTGACAGCACGCTTATGATGTTTCCGCTTAGAAGGAGAAGCATCCTCCGTACCTGAATCAACAATGATGTCGTCGATAGTTGCCTCAGAATCATGCTCTTCTTCCTCACGGAGCTTACTAATATCTCGGTCAAAGGTTTCGATGGCGTCAATTCTCTCCTCCTGCGAACCTGGTAGGGAGAATGTTAGTCCTTTGGAAACACCAGCAAGTAAGCCTGTATTGAATAAAGGCAAGTCAGTTTCAATGGCATCCATCACCATAGCAGTATACCCGCCAACAAGAGGTGATGATGAAAGCGAATTCGTTGCATAATTATAGCAACTCATGAGCTTAGAATACTCCAAAGAAGCAAAAAAGTAATCTAAATCTAGTATCACTTCATCCATATCATCTCTACTTGGAGCAGGAGGATGTGTGCTGATTTCATAATCATCGAGGTTTATTGTTTCCTCCAAATCACTGTTTCCTCCAGCTGCAGAGGGAGGAATTGCAACATCTGCATGGAATACAGGGCTTGAGATTATGGCACCATCAGTTAATTTGGTGAAAGTATCCTCAATAAATATACCTGAAGACTTAACCCCGTATGATTCCCCCCGATGGATCCCAAGAGAATTTCTGCCCTCAGCTAAGGCCTCTCGATCATCTTCATCCAGCAACTCGAGTTGGAGCTGGTAGTCATCGGAATCTTTGTAACGCTTCAAAACCTCCTCCCAAACACGAGCAAGCGTATCTCTTTAGCCTTCTCCTAGGAAGCGGAGGCTTCCCCCATACATAACACTGCAGACATAAAATTCTAGGAAGGTTGCTTCATCTTCTTCCTTAATTCTGCGGGCTTGGTTCAGAGATTCTTGCTTCTCTTTTTCTAAGGAGGAGGACTTGGCAGTTTCGACTTCAAGCTTATCGCGAAGAGAGGCGATTTCAGATTCACGAACAGACGTAGTCCTTCTGCTCAAAGCCAGCTGAGCTTCAGCTTCTTCTTGTGCTTTTACAGCATCGTCAGCCCGCTTATTAAGCTCGACCTCTGTATTCTTGGCATCTTCGAGCTCCTTGCGAAGCTTTTCAATCTCGGATTCTAGCTCGTTAACCCTGGAACCCCGTTCTAAAACAGAAATCTTCGTATCCTGAGCTTTCACAACTTGGATAAGTTGAGCCTTTTCGTCCTCCAGGGTTTTAATGCTTTCAATCCGTTTGGTGTTAAGATTCTGAAAATCATAACAAAATTGTTCCCATGCTTTGAGGCGTTGATCAATGGTTTTTCCAATTTCGTCCAGGATTCCCCGAGCTTTCGCCACCATCTCTGTCATGTCCCGTCTATCTGTGGGGTGGACATCCACATCAAAGTTCAAACCCCTCAAATCCCAATCTCCAAATCTATGACTAAGAGGGGGCCTGGGACATCCAAGATCCCTTTCCACATCAAGTATTTCACGCGGCCTCGACATGATAGCTTGAAGCTCGGCCTGGGTTGGATAAGGAGGAACGTATCCTGGGGCACGCTTCTGGGGGATCTCCGTAAGAGCGTCATCTCCACTCCTTCGTCTTCTCCTTTGAGGCTCCTCCCTTTTCTGCCTTGCCTCCTCCTCCGCCGATTGTTCATAATCATCAAGCCAGGCTCTTTGCTCTGGAAGCTGTTCATAAGAAGGATGAGAAGAAGTGGGATGTTGGCCGTGTGATTTTTGGGGTTGAGGAGGAGCTTGCTTAATCTTTTTCTTTGGCCGAGCAGGTATATCAGAACTTTGCCTCCTTTTCCGGAAATCGTCAATGAATGATGACTTCATTCCTAAAAAGAAAAATAATAATGAGTTCATTTAGCACTTGAGAACATGGAAGTAAAGCAAGATATAGAGTAAGAAGTTAAAAGTGCAACTCTGAAAGCAAGCTTAGTCCTAAAAGCAAAAACAAAAACATGCCTAATAAGCCTGTGTTAGACTCCGATCCTAAGTTTATTCTCGTATCTGGAACTGGTCCAGGAATCTCCGGAATGTTGGGATCAGATTGAACATTGGGAACTGCAAAACCTGAAACAGGGGTATCATCTTTGCTAAGGTATCGCACAGACTCTAGATCAGGAAGTTCGCCAAAAGTACCCACGGAGTCTCTATCTTGAGTACTTGCCATAGTCGGACCCTCAAGAACATCTCCAATGTTCTGTTCAACATTTAAGGTAGTTTCTCCTACCGCGAGTTGCTTACCCTCACGTTGAACAAGTTCTTCTTCAGTATTTGAGGGAGGCTGATCCCCCGTAGTTTTCTCCGGGATTTCCGGGATGACAGCTTGTTTTTCAGAAACGGCCTCTGTGGCTCTCTCCGGAATCGTTAAGATATTGGCCTGCTTTTTAGGAGAATCTTTATGTTCCTTAAGGGCACTCGAAGGTTTTTTACTACCACTACCACTGCCGGCTTGTGCACATTTTGTCAAGTACTTCTTAGCCGTTCTTTTCGCCGTCAGGGTACGGGATGGGGGAAGCAGCTTGTATTGTCGAAGGAACTCTTCGCAAATTAAAAACTGTCTACTTCTTTCAGTTTCGCTCACGGATAACAATGATTCCAGCAGAGGTTCATTAATGTCTGTGTCTTGATCAGAAGGAGTCATTGTGAGAAAAAGTAAAATCAATACATGATCATCAGAGGTAAAATAGAATTCTTATGAACATTTACCTCCATCGTCCCATCGACCGAAAAAGTTGTCGGGACACCGCACATAGAAAAATTGGTCGGGAAATCCTTTGATACTCTCAAATAAGCCAGTTATAACCCTGGATCTCCTGCTTTCCATGAAGATAAAGGAGGGACGCTCCTTCTTTCATCTCTTAAAAGAGTATAACGAGCATATATCCTTGAAGGTGGGCTCGCGCTTTAAAACTCTCATAAACAGCACATATAAGCATGTAACAATGAAGTAGCCATTGGGAGCCAGTTGATAAGGAGCGATAGCCAAATTTTTCAGAATCATTTCTAAGTAAGGATTGAAGGGAGGGATCGCTCCACTCTGTAACATCCCCTTACAAACTGTTACGTATCCAACGGGGGGGCGATCAGATAAATCGTCTCTTTCTGGGAACTTGACTTCATCTTCGGAAAGGCTAAATTGTTTGCATATTCTATGATATACATCAACGTCAAGTTTTGACACACAACTATCAGCAGGTGTGTAAGAAAGACATCGAATGATTGGAGAGTTCCGATCAACATCCACCCCAGTGGTAGCAGCGGAAGAAGTTTCAATATTTTGATCAGAGGTCCCAGCTTCTCTAGTTGGAGAAGTTCCCTCAACAAAATGGCGAGATCTTCGTCTGGTCGTCATTACTACACAAACAAGTATGTTGGAAAAACAAACTACAACAATATTCATAAAGCTCAAAACAGGGTCGGCCTTGACTAGCTAAAAACCTGGTCGCCCTAAAAACCAGCAAAACTCCGGTCGCTCAGAAATGGCCAGGGTCGGGTCGCTCTAAAAATGGTTAGGCCCTGGTCGCGCTAAAAAGGGCAAAGCGCCTGGACGTTCCAAACCGATGAGCACCTGGCCACTCTAAACCAGTCAAGCTCCGGTCGCTCAAAACTGGAAAAAGAACCCGGTCGCCCTGGGCCAGTCGAGCCACGATCGCTCAAAACTGGGAAAGGTACCAGGTCGCTCTGAACCAGTCAAGCCCCGATCGCTCAAAACTGAGAAAAGCACCTGGTCGCTCTGAATCGGTCAAACCTTGGTCGCTCTAAAATGGTAAGGATCCAATCGTGCCAGAAAAGGTAAGACTCTGATCGCTCTGAACCAGGAACATTTGATCGCACTAAAGTTGGTCGAATTCTGGTCGCTCTCAACACAAAAAATACTGATCGCTTAAAAATCAGTCAAAATTTAATCCAATTCTGGTCGCGCAAGATTGGCTTCTATTGGATCGAAATTCAAATCTGCCTGGGTCGGTCCTATCAAGTGAAGTTAATTCAATAAACAAGACTATTCTAGTCGTTCAAAAGGGGGCCTGCTCATCTCAAACCGATCGCTTAACTGTTCTAAAACCAACCGTGCTGGTCGCATAGCCGGAAGAAAGCATCAAAAATGTGAATGCATCATGAAATTATCACAAAATAATAACTTAAGAGGAAGATCATTCAGACATATACACAAGCACATTGTGATCGTTACCACAAGAAAAGAAAACCACAAGGATTCCCATTGCAAAGGTTGTCATCCACAATCTCAAAACTGAATACTACATTACTGATTAACGTATCAATGCTCAATGGGTTTCGAATTCAAGAATTCTACTACAAATTGCAATCATACATCAATACTGGTTCTAATACAGTTCAATCTCAAAGACTTCAGCCGAAGCCAAAAAGCCAACATTCATCGTTCTCGAGTTAATAGAGAAATAGAGATATTACCTGCAATCGGATCGAGTAAACAAAGAGGGATGGATCAGGATTCAAGGCTTCTAAAGAAAATTGGGATCGAACTTCCAGGCTTTGAACGATCGAACTTCGAATAAGTGGCAGAGAATCGAGACAAGCGATTGTAGTCGAGATTGAATTGAATTCCTGAATTGAACCGGTAGAACGAGATTGGGAGTGAATACTTTCCTTCAGAGAAGCACCGCCATTAAAATGCAAAAAATTCCTGGAGCTGAAAAAGTGAGGAACACCAAGGGTCAAAAGAGATTTATATAGGCAGAGCGACCGGCCTCTTCATCAGAAACCGACCCCTTAAGCTAATTCCAAAACTGACCCCTGAGAACTACGTCCAAGAACGACCCTTAATTGAAGCAGATCGATCCACTAATGTTTCGAAGCCCACAGTTTTTATAAAAACTATGAAACTTCGAGGGGCAAAATGTTATCCATATGATCGATCCAAGTGAATGTGGGTCGGTTTTAAGTGTTTTGAAGAAGGGGTCGGTCATGTAATTATTAAGAGGGATCAGTTATAGAGCCCAACGCCTGGTCGCTCTGAGAACCAAAGCCTCTGGGTCGCTCCAAAAGTGGAAAGCCTTATGGTCGCCCTAGAGACAAAAAGCACCTGGTCACTCTCTTTTATACGCTGACCCGATCGCTCCAGATCCAGAAGCCACCTGGTCGCTCCAAAAGCTAAAGAAAGCTGGTCGTTTCAAACTTGCTCGCCCGCTAGCTTCTGATCGCACCAGCTAGCTTCAAAATTTCTTAGTCATTCTTTGGTCGGTCCGCTCCGCATTCTAGCCTCCCGGTCGTCCTTTCTTCTGGCGGAAGCTCCTGGTCGGCCAAAGCGCTAGAAACGACCTATGATGGCGTGACAGCTGGAAACAACTGGAGACAACTGGCAGTGGCATTTCCGTAAATACCGAAAATACCGACCAGGCCCCTGATTACAAGATTTCAGCCATTTCTCCGCCTATAAATAGGACTCTACCTCCATCTTTTTGGGGGACTGGGGGCTGGAACTACGAGGAGGTGCTGTCCAATTGCTTTCGGGATTTCTCCAAGCATTCCTACGTCTCTTCTCGATCATCGATCATAAGTCTATGGAGCATTGGAGCATGTGGAGCATAGCTTTCATGGAGGAACAGGCATAAGCATCCCACGCACTTCTTCATTTCTTCTTGATCATTCACCCAAAGATCTAAGGAGCTTTCATCCATGGCTTTCATGGAGGGATTGGCATAAAATACTTCAAGCTTTCATCCATTCTTTCAATCGGTTGTAAGGACGAATGCATGTTAAAGGAGCTTGTATGAATGTGTAATGGAGCAAATGTTGTAATCTTTTGGTTATTAATGAAATTCAATCTTCAAAGTGGACGTAGACTCGAATAAGAGTCGAACCACTATAAAATTCTTGTCTTCTTTCTTTATTTTGGTATTTTGATGCTCTTGAATGTTAGATATGGCCTCACATAACTCTAAAGGTTTTCTAACGCCCCGCCTCTGAAAAGGCGACGTGCTTTCTAAGCATCTCGCCTCCGATTAGGTAACGTGTTTAGAAATACCATTTTGGTTGTTATACCAATTTTTGGTATCAACACAGAGGTTTTATAGGGTTTTCAGGTCGCGGGTCTGTGAACGCGCAAGATCATTTCATTTTAAGAGTCGTGGCGCTCCAATGTCGAAGGTTAACCGCGGTCGAACTGAGGTTGGGTTGGGTCTTTAAAACACTGGTTGCAGCAACCATTTGGTTGCTCCAGCAACCTCCGGGGTTGTCAAAGTAACCCTGGAACCCCCTCTAGCCCATGCGTTGGGGTGCGTTGGAGGTCGGTTGATTTTCAACCGACCCCGCGTTGGGACTGCCCTAACACATATTACTGGTGCTTTTTTTTTAATTATTATTCTGTATCGTGCCAATGAACTGTGTTTATTTTTGTGGCAGTACACATACGTGTATTGATACTGGCGGATAATGTAGATTATGTAGATATAACTATCCATTATGCGGTCAGGGCATTCGCTCGATTGATATATATAATGCCTGCGTGCATTCAAAAATGGTACGTATTATCAACTTATTTGTTTATTTTACTTCAATTTTGCACGGCGATTATGTAGTTGAGTCATAAGTACCAAGCATTCGCTGCATATTACAAATTTCTATATCTTATAATCTTATCCATTTATTATATTATTTTTTACTGTAATATAAATATTTGAATATGCTCAACATTTTGCGCTTTTTAAAATTTTATTGAGTAAAAGTAACCAGAACCCTGAATTCTCCATATTTTGGACAAGATCGTTAAGTTGCTGACTATCATGGTAATTGTCCATCATAAAACTAGTTTTAGACTTTCTCATCATTCCATCCAAGGACGGAACCAAGGGGGTAAGTAGGGGCCATGCTCCCCCCCTTGATTTTAAAATATTATATAAAAAAAAATTTACTCTGTTAATACAAAAATGACCATTTTTAATAGTATTTACACAATATTCTTATCAAAAATTTGATAATATGAGGCAATATAGGTTGAAATTAAGATAAATTCAGGGTAAACTGATGTAAAAAAAAATTTGACCTCCCCTTCGAATCGGCCTCCCGCTAAGCCAATTCCTGGCTCCGTCTATTTCCATCATTGTTGCTTGTTCCAGACTGTTATTGTTATACCTTAATTGCAATAAGATATATGAGTGAGCAAAGTTAATTACTTAATATGGGAGATAATGTACACATTCATCTTTGCATTCACATTTAGTTAGTACATCTAACTCTGGCATATAATATGATCCTTTCATATGGTTTCCCACATATTTAGATTCACTTCTCTCCATTGGTATTTTTGCATGTATAACGTGGGATATAAAAATCCATTATGTATCATTACAATTTAAAACTAACTAATGGTGCTCTCTATGCAATATTGGTATTATTTCGCAGCCTTTTAAAACTAACTAAACTCCAACTAGAAAGCACTCCCTCCTATATTTATTGCTTTTACTGTAAACTTAGACCAATAATTTTTTGTTCGTATAGTTTGGATCAAGTTAAAGAATTTGAAAATGTGAATGTGAAAGTTAGGTTTACCAAGTTTGAAAATGTGGATTATAATATTTGGTTATTTTCAAAAGATTATTTTTCGAACTTGCTTTTTGCTGACCTAAATGCAAAATACATCTTCTATTATTTACTTTGGTTTGCATGTTAATGTTTAACCTTCGTTGTCTATTATTTGCAAATCAACTGAATTTCCTTCCAAACGGTGTTACAACTCTAGCATAAGTTTCTTTACCTTCCAGTAAAGGCCATGGGCTACTCCAGCTATGCTATTAGGACATTTTATATATTGGTTATTTATAGATTTATCCAATTAGTATTACAAATGTTTCTGTTGATCGGACAATGCTTTTTGAACGTGGTCTAATTTTCACATTTAAAGTTGTTATATGAAAACTGCACCGTGCTTTGCATAATGACCTGTTGGAGCAACCACCATGACCTCTTTGCTCTATTATGTAATTAAATTCATATATTTTTGGCACCATTGCTTTCTTGAGAATTTTGCTTCCGTATGCATTGAATCCAAATTAGTATTACATTGTTTTCTGATTCTCACTATGCTAGAATGTTTTATTAATGTGTTTGAATTTAACACAGAATGCAAAAACTGTAATGCGATTGCTTTTGTGTTGATAGGTTAGAAAGATAGGGTCGTGGCGGTTATCAGGGGAGTTTGCATGTAATAACCCGGAAATCTGAGCCAATTTAAAAATTTTATTTTGGAAATTTTAGTGAATTTTGAATATTTAAAATGAATTATTTTAAATAATAACGACGAGAAATTTATTTTGAATAGAATTCGAATCTATATATTTATATACGTCGTCGTTAAAATATAAATATTTATTTTAAATTATAAAAGGAATTGAAAATGGCGCGGTAGTTCGATAATTCGATTTCAAATTTCAAATGAATGTACAAGATTCAAAATAAACCGGATTTTAGCGAAACAAAAAATATTTGAATCTATTTGAGAATATCTTTCCAACGAATCTGAAAAATTGAAATTTCATAGCGGGGATCAAATGTTATGTCCAGTTGAAAATTCAGAATAGTCGCTATGGAATTCAGGCCCTTAAAAATGGAAATTTTGCAAACGACCTCGGTTTTCGACGAAACCACTTTTGTTGGATCCGTGATGTCAAGTTATTACTAGATTTCAAATTTCGTAATTTTTCGAATCAATATGTGAGCATGGCAAAGGAAAATACGTTTGACCAGTTTCAGTTGATTTTAATCGACTGGAAAATGGCCATTTTTCAAACGGTCTCGGAATTCGATGAATTTAGTTTTGTTAGGACCGTATCGTCAATACGAAGCTAGAAATGGTTTTTGGGAATTTTTAGAGTCCGTATATGGTCCAGATAAATTGAAATGTGCGTTCAAATACAATATAAAGAGTTATATTTCGAGTTACGATACATATCCCATTGTGTTCGGAATGGGGGTAATTAGTTAGGGACGACAGTCGGTGGGTTCGATTTCGAGTTCGAAATAAAATGTTACTTTTTGGAATGAAATAAAATAAAATAAATATATATTATATAAATAACCTTCCCTCTTCTCTCTCCTTATCATTCAGTCAACGAAAACAAAAAATAAACAAAACCCGATCCCCAATACCCAGTCGCCCACCGCCTCAGATGCCAGCGCGCCGACCCCCTACGCCATCGTCGGACCCCCCATGGCCACCCCCTTGCCCCGACGCACCTTTCCCCTCTTCCCCCTCCACCGTTCGTAAAACCCTAGCCCTAACCCCTCCCCAACCTCGAGCGCGCCACCGCAGTCTCCCCCCCCCCCAACCCCTTCGACGGACGGTGAAACCCTCCCCCCCACCCCCGGCCACCTTCTACAGTAAGTTTTTTTTAATTATTTAATTTATTTATTTTTATTTACTATAATTAGTATATAAAAGTTATGATCTTTGTTTTAGTAAAATCATGACCTTTGTTTGAACAAAAAGATTTGAATAATATAAAAGAAAAGATTTGATTTTTATTTCAGTTTTAGATATACATGAAGGTTGAATTTTTGTGTATGTAAAGGTGAGGACTTTTATCGATTGAAAATATGATTGTTTTTTATAGGTAAAGATTAAGAATATGATTTTTATATTATATAGATAATAAAAATTCGATCTTTATATCATAGGAAGAATAAAAATATGATTTTTATTCATGTAGAGTAATAAAAATATAATTTTTATTATATTACTAGCAAGATAAAAATATAATTTTTATCATAGAAGTAGCGTTGTAAGAGAGTAATTTATACATAGGTAGTAGAGATATAAAAAAATACGATCTTTATATATAAAAATGTGATTTTTATATAGAGAATGGCGAGGGAAAAATATAATTTTTATTATATGAACAACGTTAGAAAAATAGAATTTTAAAGTATATAGTAGCAGTGTAAAAATAGAATTTTTATCTATATAGTAGCAGTGTAAAAATAGAATTTTTATCTATATAGTAGCGGTGTAAAAATAGAATTTTTATTTATATAGTAGCGGTATAAAAATGTGATTTTTATCCATATAGAGTGATTTTAAAAAAAAATGGGATTTTCATATACATAGCAACAATATAAAAATGTGATTTTTATATATGTAGTGGCTACGGACAATGAAAGTGACAAAAGGAGAGCGCGACGAAGATTTCCTACAAATGAAGAGCTGTGGCGTAACTCCTCACTTTTAATTTATTTCTAGTTTAAAATATATACTAGGATGCAGACGGTGTTTAGTAGCACCCAACACCCGTCGTCCACAGACCATGGATGGCTTGTATGCTTGTTTGTTTTATTTTGATGTGTAGTTGATTGTGTGATGTGATGTGAAATGAAATAAAATATTTATATAGTTAAAAATATTTTATAGTTAAAAATAGAATTTTTAACGTGTATTTAAAATGAAATAAATATAAACAAATCGGACTATTTGTTTATATACACACATTTGACTGATATTGATTGGGACGATAAATTTTACACATCGCCCAATTGCACAAATAAAATCTGTGTTTGATTGAATGAAACCCCACATGGGTATTGGGATGATATATGACATACATTAATCCCAATAATTAGCTGTATGTCGATCGATTGATTGACAGGCTGTTATAAGCGTTAAATATTTATATTTAATGTTTATGCAGTTGTGCGGTGCACTCTGGATGATGGTTGATTATTTATCGTTGTTATTTTATACATGTGTTGTAGAAAATCCATATAATTAACATTATATGGTAATTGATTGGGCCTCATTCCAGTATTTGAATAGAATATTTGAATAGAATATTTGAATAGAGATATTTGAATAGAAATATTTGAATAGAATATTTGAATAGAAATATTTGAATAGAATATTTGAATAGAAATATTGAATAGAATATTTGAATAGGAATATGTATAAAAAAGAAATATTTGAAATAAAATATTTGAAAATAGAAATATATGAAGCTGTGTTGATTAGATTTGTGCCATTTTGACGTGAACGATAGTTATATCGATTTTATTCCTTTTTCAATGTATATTGAAAGTGATTTCAAAATTAGAATTAAATTGAATAGATTTGAAATTCGAATTAAATTGAAAAGAATTGAAATTCAAATTAAATTGAAATTGAATTTGAAATCGATTTGAAATGAAATTAAAACGAATTTATATTGAAAAAAATTCAATCTTGATTTGAATTTTGAAAAGGAAGTTGAAACCATTTTGAAAACGAATTTAAACGATTTATAAAATACGTTTTGAAAGGAAATCGACGAAATATATATAATATATATATATATATATATATAATATTATATATATATATAATGGCCTGAATAGAACGCACCGCGCTGCGACAGTTCGCGAATTTCGACCATTGACTTCGAATGGATATTGCGGGAGATCCGACCATCGGATTCTCCGAAACCCGGAACTGTTGGGTTCGTATCGAAAAGAGCTTTCTAACGAATATTAGAAATTAGAAATCTAACGGTTGGATTTGGAATTATGTCCAAATCAAATTTGGAAAAGGTCGCTGTAAGTGCAGTTCGATGGCCGTTGATGGAAATCGACTGTACGGGCCTTGATAAAATTATTAAAAATAGTAATAATTTGTGTAAAATCATAAGAAATGATTTGTGAAGAATTGGGATGAAAAACTCCATATTTGAAAAGATAAAAATAGATTTTTATCGAAATGAACTAATTTTGAATTAGAATAATAATTTATTTATTTTTAAATAAGTAAACTGCATTTGAAATGGTTTCAAAAGAAACCAGAATTTCCAATAATTGAATTGGAATGGATTTGAATCGAAATTGTCTTTGGAATATTTCGATGTTGGATTTCGTGATTATACAAATATTGTTATGGAAATTTGAAAGATATGTTTATATCGTTATTTCCAGTACGATATTTGTTGGTCGTAGAATTTGATATTGAATATAAGCCGATATATTTTCTATTCAGAGCCTTGTATTTAATATCAAATGTGATTTTGGGTTTGTCGTGAATGGTGTCTTCACTAACACTGTTCTTAAACCCAGTTGAGAAGAAGATTAAAATCTTTTTATATAGATTTAACGAAGTGTACCAATTAAATGGAATTTAATTGGAATCGAATTTGAATTGGTTTTTGGGTTTATCGTGAACGGTGTTTTAAATAACACTTGTTCTTTAACCCGATAATTAATGGAATGTGATTTTGGGTTGTCGTGAACGGTATCTTCAATAATACTGTTCTTAGACCCCAATTGAGTTAAGAAAATTAAAAACTAACTGGAGTTTAGTTAAGATGAATGGTTTCTTGGGTATTGATCTGATATTGGTTTCGGCCTTCGGGGTTAATACTTAGGGAATTGCTCACTTGCTATTTTACGGTTAAAGGCTGATAGAATGGAATGTGATTTTGGGTTTATCGCGAATCGTGTTTTAAATGACATTGATTCTTTAACCCAGTTAAAGATTAAAACTAAGTGGAGTTTTAATGAATCTTTAATTAGATTGAAATGATCGAGAATGGAGTATCACCGGTTTTGCTCCAGGCGATAGTTAAATCTTTAATTAGATTTGAACGTGAAATGTTAATTGAATTTACCGGTAACACCGTGGTGTTAGATATGAAGTATTACCAGTTTTACTTCCTGGGATGAATAGGTTGGGATTAGGAAATTAAAATAAATGATTACTTCGGTGTGGTTCGCTAATCCCGACTAGTTTGAAGTGATATTCAAAGGAGGATTAAAGAATAAATTTAAAGGAATTTATCTTTGATAAAATTAATGGGAACCTTTCCCTAAGAATGTGAAATTTAGAAACTAACTGTAGGTTAGCTAAGCAGAATGGTTCCCTGGGTATTGATCTGATGTTGGTTTTTGCCTTCGGGGTTAATATTTGGGGAATTATGATCTTGTTAATTTACAGTTAGTGATTGATGAATTGGAATGAGGCGTATGTTGTGTTTGTGTAACACTTGTTTATTATATACACGAGTTATTCAGAAAGACCGGGTTTATCCCATTCTGAATAACTGATTCGACGATGAGTCGAAGATGAAGACGGTGGTTGAAGATCGGAGGTCTTCACGTCGTTTGGGTGATTACTAATGATTTTGATTGGGCCGTACACCCAAGAGGAGGGAATCAGTTAGTGGTCGTCCAGATGTACTTGGAGACCGATGGATATGCGAGGTACAAGGTGCCTCCGGTTTCGTTTAGACCCAGAACAGACTTGTAAATGGACTGTGTGTCTGACATTGGATATCATTCTATGTGATTGATGGATATCGGTTGCATGGAGTGGTTGGCCTGTGTGGCATGCTAAGATGCAAATGATCAAGGCTTTCGTTGAAAAGCAGAGTCTTGTGGTTGATGATCAAAGCACAGCCTGTGTGGCATAGCTTTGTGTAGCGTGGATTCGCGAACCTCACACCCCGGTTGTGAACCTAAAACGGGAGAAGGACCTCAGGGGGGACATGCGTTTCTTTCTAGTTAGAAGTGGCGTCAGTGGTTTTGCACGCCCTGACGAGTTTGACTTATGTGGTTGTTGCTGTTGCGAGGCGCCTCAGATATATCGGTGACTATGTGAAGCCGATGGAGTCATTTGTTGGCTCATTTACGCCCCAAAGGGCGGGGAAACGTAAAGTTCAGACATTATAATCCACATCGGTGGACCGGCCCTGACGATCTAAGGGGCAGTTGCGGCTGTTCCTGAGGCTCGGGCTAGAGAGTCTCGAATCGGTAGAGGACGATCCCTTGCCTTGGTTCCCAGATGGAAATCCAACTTCCAAATACGTGACTTTGCGGTTTTGATTGTAGAGCCTAGTATGGCGACATGATATATGGTACCCATGTCGTTTACGATTGATATTTATGATTGAAATTGTTTTGACACTTTGCACTTATAATAGTATCAAATGATTTGTTTTAAACGTACCAAGCATGTTTGGCTATTATAAGGGAAAACCCTATCCTCCGGCTTGCGTTGCATTATGTGATGGGACCTGGGTCTTATAATAGCTTCATTTTTCTTTATTTAGCATGCGCTGTTTGTTTTGTGCACTGGTATTCTTGGGAGGAAACCCCATCCGTGTTATACGGCGTGGTCCCTTAATTTACCTAACTTTAAAATAAAGATTAATAACTGTTTTAGTTCTCACACCAGTCCCATGACTAACCTGGAGTTTATTGTTTTAACCTAAACTCTGGGTGCCCTAATTTTTGACATGGGGCGCTAGTAGTTTTGGTTTTGCAGATTTATATTCACAGGATCCTGATTTACAGCTGGAACGATACTCGGAAAGCTCTGTATCCGTGTATTACTTTTAGTTGTATTTTGTATTATTTTCCGCTGCTATGTAATGTATTGTAATCTCTGATATTTATCGAATGTGTAATATTTATTCATACTGTGTATATTCTTGTATTCTGATGAATTGTTGTAATTAACAGTACAAGAAAAATACCCTATTGCAACTAGCTATTTGCAAAAAGTGACAAATGACAGTTGCAATAAATGATATTTAGCAACAGACCTATTATAGCAGTTGCAATAGATAAGATTTAGCAACATGCCTTTTCTTCCTGTTGCGAAAAGGATATTTTTAGCAACTGCACTTTCTTTCCTGTTGCAAAAACATACTTTTAGCAACAGTTCTTCCATGACAGTTGCAACAAAGATATTATTTGCAACTGCGCTTCCAAGCCAATTGCAAATGAATATCTTTAGCAACTGTTTTCGCCACTTGCAATAACTGTATTTTTTTTACAACTGATAAAACTAGTTGCGAAAAACATACTATTAAAAATTAATATCAGCTTTTAATGATTAACTTTTACTAATTAATTTTAAATAGTTACTATTAAATGATTAACTACTAGTAATTATATAATAATTAAGATTAATATTTAATAATTATTAACTAACAATAAAATTTAAATATTATAAAGTGATATTTATAACTGATAATTAAACAATAATAATTACTAATTAACAAATAATTATAATTAACATTTAAATAATAATAAATTAATAATAAAAAACTAATGGATAATAATTGATAATTAATTTGAAATATGAATATTTTTAAATATTAAGTGAACAGTTTATAATTAATAAATTCATAATAAATAAATAAACGATAATTGATTAAATATTAAAAATACCTTATTTAGCAATACGACTTAGTAATCATTATTAAATAGTAAAGAGGTAATAATTAATATTTACTTTAACAAATAAAGACTAATAATTAATTTTTAATAGTTACAAAGTGGCATTTATTATTAATATTTATTAATTATAAATATTAGTTATATTTAACAGATAATATTCCCAAAAAATAGAAAAATTTTAAATTTTACAAAATAAATTTATATATGTCATGAAATATATAATTAAAGTTTGAAACTTAATTTTGATAGAACTCAGAAATGAAAAGTAAAAAATTAAAATTTTATAAAATGTTTAATATTCCATAAGGTTCGAAAATCTTGAAATAATTTCAAAATAATAAAATATAAATATAATGTTTTACATATTCATCCAAATAATATTACCATGACATCATCCTTGACAAAATGATTTTATTTTTGTTTTAACTAAATATATACAAGCGTCCTCCCTTCAAAGTTTGGCTCCGCTCTTCAAAATTAGGCTCCAACATTGGAAATTTGGCTCCACGTTTGTAAATTCTGGCGCTATCATTTTTCTCCCCCGCCTCTTTTCTAGACTTTTCCCGTTCCCATTTTTCTTTCAAACCCTAAAACCCCAAATTCGTTATTTCAGATCCTTTCTAATTTCAACTGCAACATTCAGTAATTTCAACGAACAGAAAAAAATCGCGCTTTAGGCATAAAAAAGGAAAAAATCTTTAAGCTCCAGCGATTAGCGGTAGAACGCTCCAGCTCCAGCGATTATCGTCCGCCCCTGCTCCAAAGCCGTGTCCAGCTCCAGCCTCCACGTAAAGTTTCAATACTTAAATTTGCAAGAAACTAAAATTGAGTGCTAGTTTCTTTTCAGTTTCTCTTAATTTATTGGTTGTCAAATAGTTAGTTTCTTCTGGATTGCAGTTCCTTTTCTCACTGAATTTCATTTAGATCTGAATATTGTAAGGAAAGCTAGTTGTTTTAGTGAATATGTTGATTTTACTAATTGAGTTGTTTTGTTAGTTTGCTTCAGTGGATTTATTTGTGGGCTTGTCTTATATTTTCTTTTTGTTTCTGAGGTTCTGGATATGGTGGATTGAAGAAGCAGATCTTATTAGAGGATTTACTGGTTGCAGTTAGCTTGGCGTGTAGTGCTTTTTCATTTTTTTTCTTTTTCCCTTGTTTGAATTATTTTCACTGAAAGTTGCTTCCATACAACCGCTAATTATCACTGAAAGGTGTAGATTAATATACAATCCGCCAAAAAAATTGGGTAGCTCTTAAGGTTTTGAATCTTTGATTAATAATCCCATGGATCATCCACTTCACTTCACTTCACTCTTAGCCGCATTATTCAATTAGAACACAGACTGTTCATCAACATCCAAGATATATAATTATGCAACTACCAAAAATTCCATCGGTATAAAAATGCTCGAGTTAACTTGATATTCATGCTGGGTAGCTATTTGACTAGTTGGTACTTCACTCATACCAGCATAATAAATTGGTTATCATCGTACTTCTAATCAAATATACAACTTACCTATTTTTTTGAAGTCCACAGAAACTATAAAAGCATATGCATACCAAGGTTTCTCCAGTAGTAGGCATGACATCCAAGTATGGGGCAAGCTCTTCAGCGGTGACAACACCACCATTTGAGGTAATATACTGTCCTATCTGCCAAAACAAGAAAGTTTATACAAAATATACCATACAACTGCAGACAGACAATAATGATTAGAAAGGAATGTTGTGAAAATTACATGATAAATTATCAAATACAACTATTTATTAATGAAAATTGAAAATATATAGGTAACGTTCCAATGTGTAATGTTGCAATGGTGACGAACAATTATTTTAGAGCATGTGGTTATGTGCTACTTAAACTATTAAAAATATAATATTGTATTGCCAACTGAAGCATCACTTTCTCTTCAAACACGACCAGCATGTTTTGAAAAACAGAAGCATGCATCTAAGCTAGGTCCATATGAGAGAGGTGGTTAAGAGTAAGGTTCAGAATTTCAGTTTCCATTTCATTCATTTGCGAATACTGAATTTCTGGTTAATTTGAAATTTTCGGCAATTTCGGTTACAACATCGGTTTTGGATATCGGCATTTTTTAGTTGAAATGCTTTGACAGATAATGCTTACTTGTATTTGCAAAAATGTTAAAACTACTATTGTTAAAATAGTTTATTTTATTTGCTTTTCATGTTTTTCTATTGATTTGGGATTTGAATTAGCAAAAGTTTTTGACCTTTTTTCGGAAATTTTAAGTTTTTTTGTTCATTTGTATTGTATTTGCTAGTGTTTGTAACTCCTTTTTTATCCTTCTACGTGCCTGCCACATCTTTTATATATATATATATATATATATAATATTTTCCTATGTAATTTTCTTAGCACTTCAACACCAATAATTGAATTCAGACTGAAACCTGTCTGAAATGTTGTCAAAATAATTTTCGAATTTGAACTACCTAAATGCATAATGAGCGTGCGCACACACATGTGGTTAGTGATTACAATCACAATGTTGAGTGAATTAATATATTGTATATGTCCAGAATAAACAAATAGCAAATTCTCACACATTTCTTCAGAAGCGATAAAGCTATAATTATTACCAACAATGAGGTTGGACCATGTTTTTTAACAACGGCTTTATTTGTTAAGACTGCATGGGGAGACTAATATAGGTTAAATAAGTAAAGAATATATATACAAATCGCATGCACTTGATTCTTTTAACAGGCCGCATGGGGAGACTAATATAGGTTGACCAATTTGTGTTACATTAAAATTTTCCATGTTGTGCTTTTTAGGGATGATATCATTGATAACGAGTACATATTTGAAGGTGTTAGGCTGACAACAACAGAGGAAAGAGAAATAAGGTAAGAGAAAAATATAATTGGCTTCTCCCATATTCCCTAAACCCAACCTAGCTATCCTTTCCGTTGTTTGTAAAGTAGTAAGTGCCGCTAAATCATGAATAATGTCACTTATGTGATTAAATATTAGAGGACGATGATTAGAAGATCAAAAGCTCTCGAGGACGATGATACTTCCGATTTAAGGTTCGTATTTAATACCTATTACTTGTTGCTTATCAAGCAGTGTGTTATGCGTTGCACTGATCTTTTCGCCAATTGGTTTTATTGGTTGGGGTCTGGAAAAATCAACAATATATTAGTTACATTCCATGCTTCAGCTATTATTTGGGTGAGTATATGACAAGCGGTTGTTTTTTGAGATTTTTAATACCTATTACTTGTATTTGACTCCTTGTTTTATTGGTAGGAAATTGTTTACCACTTTGTATAAGCATATAGCCATTCTTTGTACATGAGTTTTTTCCATTTAACTATGCCAATAAATAAATAAAATAAATCACATGTATTTACTACCGATATGTCATGAGCTTATGAAGCCATTGCTCCTTCGACAGGTTGAAAACTTCTTCACGGATGATCTAGCTTTTGGCCTTTTGCTGAATATTCCTTTTTCAGTTCATTTACCTAATAAGGAATTGCTTTGAAAACTGCCCTGTGAGCTTGTTCTACTGTCTAGAAGGATACCTCGAAGAAGAAGTATTAAGATACGCAAAAGTTGCACTCTTTTGTGCACAAGCAGCATCTCAAAGAAGACCATCAATGGCTCAAGTTTATTCTCTTGTTATAGTATATGTATGATAGAGTAGAAATATGAGTAGAAAATACTCTATTTTAAAAAATGTGTTGTGCGAGAGAAGAAATTGTTATACATGAATGGTGTATGAAAATTGTAGAAACTTTTATTGTAATTGTTTGTACTATTAAAACTTTGTTAAAATAAAATTTTCATTTGTTTATTTCATTCTGTGATATACACTATTACTAAAACAAATACATTTAGTATGTAATATCTATAAGTTATAATCTTTTTTTATAGATTTATGAATCTATTGCAACGGGCATATACTGTTGCAACAACAAAGGCCAGTTGCAAAAAAGTATACCGCAACGTTTTATTGCAACAAGCCAAAAACGTTGCAGACTTTTTACAACTTCGGCTATACCAACAGGCGCGAGCCTGTTGCAATTGGTCTACTGCAACAGATATTGTCTGTTGCGAAAAGTGTTTTTTGTTGTAGTGGTTGATGTTGGTCGGAAATGAGTGCAGAACTTTGGTTTGTAGCAGGGGGTAATTTGGGAAGTGTTGATTGTCTGAAGTTGGTGGAACGGATTGGTTTGTGGTCTTAAGGTTGATGGATTGGTGTATGCATTGTGGAAAAGTTTGTTGGAATGAATAAGGGAAGAGTTTGAAGAGGTAATGAAGATGATGTTCTCTGGTGAGGGAATGCTGTTTGGTGATTGTATGGTGGTGTGGTAGCTTGTTTTTTTCTTGAAGAGTTAATTGTGGCAGAAGTGATGGTGGTGTAAAGAGAGTTTATGGTTTGACAGTATAAGTTTGTAGCAGAATGTGGTAGATATGAAGGTGGTCAGGTGGCAATGGTGTGTTTGTGTGGTGATTTCGAATGGGTGACGAGATGGTTGTTGTGTATTAGTGGAGTGGTTGATGGAAGTAGGAGTGAATGAGTTCAGAGAGATGGTGGGATGGTGAAAAACAGTGAATTGAGAAAACAGAAATACTACTGTAATCAGAGAGTCATCTAAAGCAACAACAATTTGTAACACATGCAAATACAAATAAAAGTTCTTTTTTATGCCAGAATTGCACAGAACTGCTAAGTTTTCAAAGTTGAACAAAACAGATACAGCTACGCCGAATTCAAATGAATTGAACAGACATTTGCAATTTTTTTTTTTTAGAAAATAAAAGAGAAACTAAATACTAAAGATACAAAAATGAGCAAAAACAACACACAAAATGAAATTCAAATAAGGAAAAACAAAACAATAGCACTACTGTTAATTTATTTATTTATTTATTATAAAGAATGGACTAAACAAAATGAAAACAAAGAAGCACAAACACACACAAAATCAAAACGAACAAAATGAAACAAAACAAACACCAATCTTTATTTATTTTTTAAAAAGAGAACTACAAACTAGAAAATTAATTCGAAAAATAAAATTGAAATTAAATTACTTTCCCTGGCAACGACGCCAATAACTTGTCCGACGACGGAAATCACGGTTTAGAAATACGTCGTGAAATGTATAAAACCGCAATCGCACAGTGTACACTTGTAATACGTGTGACTAATAAGGGTCGATACATAGAGAAAGGAAATAATTTTAATTATATTCAATCAAAATAAACCAAATTCGAGTGAAATTTTAACTACAACAAAACTAAACTAACAAACTAGGATAAATAAAAACTATGAGATTAAATGACAGCTTATGAATAATTCCATTATGTAGATCACATGAATCAACATAATATGAAATCATGATTTTTAAATTTAGTGCATTAAATATTTGATTAACTGTTGCGCGCGCAAATGAACATGAGCACGAATTAAAAATCTTTCCAAAATTAGGGCGTGGGATTCCATTTATATAACCCTTTTGGTTGGCTATTTGATAGGCAAATACATTCCTAGCTATTGCATAGGTGTCCATGGAATTATAAAAACTAATGGAGTACCAATATGTTAGAAAAAGGAAAAGAAAAACCTAAAACTCAATATAAAAACAATGTTCCTCCGTGTTTGGTTTAGAACAATAAAATTAATCAGAATAAAATGCTTCCATTCGTGTTCGTCGGATTTTGTTTAAAACATGAGTTAGCACAATAAAATTAATCAGAATATAATTCTTGCTCAGTCGAATTTGGTTAACATAACCAGCGTACAGCTCTGTTCAGTCGGATTCGATCAACCTATAGATCTAGGCATATCACTCTTTTTTAAATTTCTTGTTTTTACATTTGTTTCTTTTACGAAATATTTTCAATTTTTTTTTTGAACGTGTTTCTTTCTTACACTTTTAGTTCCCAATTTAAAAATGCAGCTGCAACATGCATTGAAAATTATGGAAAAACACAATAATGGCACATTTTAATATCAGCGATCCCACTGATTTTTGGAAAATAAAATGGAAAATGAATGTACTTTATTAAAGAAGACAAGAAGAGATCAAAAACTAAGACTAAGGCTGGTTTACCTACTATTTTTTGAATTTCCGTTCATATAAACGTGCGCATAATGCATGTATATCGTGGAGAATGTTTGATTTAGAAAACAAACAGAAAACTTTCAATTTTTTACCATTCATGATTTTGTGAAATAATGAAAGCAGAATGAGCAAATTATATTTCCGACGTCCCTTCATCCCCTTCATCGTGTCATTCATTTTACTTTATCTCCACTAGACTGCCTCCACTCTTTTCATAGCTTGTAATTAATGTTGAAAACCTTAAAAAAACATTGAATCAAATAACCACAATTTTTTTATATAAATTTGAGGAATTTGTTCGATTTGACCTACTTTTGAAAAGTTATATCACACTTCTAAGGCAATTTAAAAACCAACTACATGCCATCGCTTTGGTCTGCTTAGCGCCACTTTGGTCAAAAGTGTATAGCCGACAGTCCAAGTCCTATCTGTATATTAAAAGAAAACAATGTTGGTGACTTTTGAAAAGTCATAAACTATATTTTCCTACTATTGTATAGGCGAATTTTGAGAGGTTGTCAATAATGATTAACCCCACAAATGTATGGGGGCATACATCAGTGAGATAAATCATGGTTGTCACCCAAAACCAGTAATCCTAACAGCTCTACCACATATTTTGATCAAACGCAGACTTCAATCAATCAACAAAAAAAAATGCATTTTTTAGGAATTAACTTGAGTTGCTTTATTAAATTAACACAATAACCGTCAACCGTATAACCCATCCAAACTATCATTATATAAAAGATTTTTATCTCTAAATGATACCAAACTTCACCACCATTATGCAAAATTGCCTATATCTCGATTAGTTTTCATAATTGCCTATTCATCTAATAAGTTTACAAAAGAGTTTAAGTTTTTTTTAAAGTAAAGCATATTTTGCATCTACAACGAACATAAACAAAGAATTTGAATAGAGCATTTGATCGAGGTTTTTTATCATGAGTGACGCATACATTTGCCACCACGAGCGAGACCATCGAGCAAAGCATTTAAGTCCTTATTTTTGACTTAATTGATTTATAATTTATTGGTTGTTTTCAATAAATAGTGCTTGCTAGCAAATTCCAAAATAGATAAATAAATAGATTGTAAATTATAAATCTTTCGAATTCTTTTCAAACTTATGAAACCTCAACACTAAAATATTTCGTATTAAATGAGAATCATTTGCAAAAAGTTATCAATTTTAGAAACTTGTATTTATTAATTAACATAATTACTTTATCTTTTTTTTGAAGAAAAAAAAAGTAGGATGGGGTTCATTATCGTACACATCAAACGCGTTAAGTTTATTTTCAAACTAGTATAGTCATGTGCAGTTGCACGGCTGCCTTTAACAAACATTCAAGTAATATCACGCCCGATAACTTGAAATGAACTATAAGCAGAGCATCAAATAAGGAAACTAAAGAATCGAATAAGGTAATAATTTCATCCATTGTCGTTATAATGTTCACTCTAATGAGGAAAAAGAATAGCTATTCCATCAAAAATCCAATGCTCATTTACGAAATCGCAGCAATATATTACATCTCAGCTCAACTGCACAAGTTAAATAACAGATTTAGTCTTATTATACATAAAATTAACAATGTAAAGAATACAGCTCAGTACACTCATCAATTCATAAACTTTATTGGATTGAGTGCAAAACCAAATTTCACAATGAAATCGAACACCACTAAAATTTATATCTTCAGATGCCTGCCTTTCCTCTTGATTCGCTCTGTAATCCTTATAAAAATAAATAGAACTCAAACCATTGGAATCATTGATTAACATAGAAATGTGTTTATTTTATGCTCTTATATCTTATCTTTTGTATATAACTAAATATTACTTGGGTATTATTTTGTCACTTTTACAGATATGCCAACTAAGCCACATGCAATCAGAAAAACAAAAAATAATGATCAAAATGCTGTGTATATACAAATGAAGATCTGTATATGAAGACTTTGCATTGTGTTTCTTTTGAATTTAAGACATGTCCATCTTTGATAGAAGAAATCTCCTGAAATCTTATCTTCCTTCAATTAGTCATATGTCAAACAAAGAAAATATTGGAGGAATAATGGTTAATTAAGAGGGGAGGAATAATTTTTATGGGAGGAATAATTGCTAATTAATAGGCCCATATATGCATATATTGGATTAGGGTTTTAGACTGGGTATCTATCTCCTATAAATATCCATGTAATCTCATTGTAAATAATCATCCAGGAATCAATAAAGTTTTCTTCTATTTTCTCTTTTTTGCATTTTTATTCTCATGACAAGTGGTGTTGTCTAGTTAATTAGATTTGCTAGAACACAATTGTTATTGCAATTTTATTTTCCTGTTAATTTATTTCTATTTTGCAAGTCTATTTCCAGCAATCTGTTTATTTCCTAATCATTGAATTGATTGTAGATTCTATTAGATTCGAATCTGTTGCGAATTCAATTGCAGTTTTAATTTGTTTTATTGACAACTGTAATTTGGTCGTTGATTCAATTAGTTTCGTTTTGAACCAAGTTGCAATTTCAATTTTAATCACCCTCCAATTTTGTCTAACTCGCCCAAGGAATATATAAATAACAAAATTTAATTTATTTTCCCTGTGTTCGACCTGCATACTACACACCTGTACGCTTGCAGAATTTATTACAATATCGCGCTTTTTTAGCGTCGATCAATTTTTTGGCGCCATTGCTGGGGAGGTAACGATTAAATTTTATTACTTATTTAATTTATGATTCGTGTTAGTTTAATTTATTTATTTTTCCTTTTTTTTCGTGTATATATAAAAAAAATCTTGACTGATTGATTTGATATTATGAGTTGATACCGTAATCTTCTAAATCAAGTGAAACAAAAAATCTTGCTAATTTTTGTTTTAATTTGTTTCCTCTTATCCTATCCATTTCTTTCCTTTCTTTCTTTGTATAATTGTTTTTTTCCCTCTTTACAGTTTTCTACAAAAAAAAAAGATTCTCTTTGTTGTGTCTTCTTCTCACCACAATAACATCTTGACAATTTTGTGATTTCTTTCCTGTTATCACTACATAGTCTTTCTTCTACTACAAGCCCCAATAAAAAAAAAGCTTGCATATTATTTTTTATACTGATTGCTTTCTAATTAGAACTCTCTCACTTCCTCTAATCTCTCTTTCCATCTTTCAATCACCCTTCTAATTTTTACATTTATTTCTTTTTCTTTCCTTTCCTCTTTTGTTTCCTTCTTCTTTCTACAATTTTCATATATTTCTTTCCTCTTTTTCTTACCATTCCTTCTTCTTTTACAAATCTCACAAGCAAAACAAAAATACAAAATTTCTTTTGCTATTTATTTCCTCTTCTTTTCATCCGTTTCTTCTCCTTTCTTTTATTTATTTCTTTCCATCACATAATTTCTTTCCTTTTTTTTCAACAATTCAAAAAAAAAAAACTTTTGCAAATTTTCATTTGTTTCCTTTATTTCTTGCCTTATGCGGTTTCATTCTTCTACCATCTTTCATACTTCAAAGACCATACAATTTCACCATCACCATACCTTCTAACAAACCTTTCCCCATTGACTCCTTCACACCTAAGTCCATCATAGCCATATCCACCACTTCAACACCACAGTTCTTCAGTCTGAACCACGCTCAAAGCCAACACTGCATCAAACAAACGCCCCACAAAGCCTGATTCCACCACCGTATTTTTGCACCAAATCACGCAACCACATCCACTTCTATTACCAATTTCTTCCATCTACATTATTGTCCTCTCACATACAACCACTTCTTAGCCACAAATTAATCCATCCAAAAACACCGAAGTTCACCTCTTCTAACCATCCAAACACTGAATCACCGAATCGAAAACACATACCCACAATTCAAAAAACCATCAACGCGCACCACAAATTACCTTGACTCAAACCTAGACCCAAATCGAAGCAATTCAAACCATATTCGAAACTCTTCCAAAAAAAAAAATCCGAAGTTACATCTCGAAATCCCGAAGCAGATCGAATCTCGAAGGAAGGAAGGAACTGCGATTTTTGCTTGACCGGATTTCCTTATTGAGTGCGCGACTCCTTTATTTTTATTTGATTTGGTGCGTATTCTCTGGGGAAAATTGGGTTCTTTATGTTTGGGAAAAGAGGGGTGTAGTTCTGGGGAAAAGGGTGCGTGATTCATTTGGAGAGAGAGGCTGCATGTATTTAGAAAGAGGAGAAATAAGGGGAGAGATATTTTTTTTTTTTATAGTCTTGTTGACTTTTCTTTGTTTAGTGCGTGAGTTTTGGGTTTGATCAGATTTTTTTATTTTTATTTTTTGGGTGACTGAGAAATTTGTTTAGTGCATGAGTCTTGTTATTGTTTTTTTAGTTATTAATTTTGTTTGGTTCCTTTTCTTTCTTCTTTTTAGTTAAGCTTAGTTTAGTCTTTTGAGTGTAGTCTGTTGCTAATTTAGTTTTATCCAATTTAGTTTTTTTTAATTGTTTGCTTTTGCTCTCATTCTATTTCTCTCTCTTTCAAAAAAAAAAAAGGTGAAATCTCCAAAACAAACCAAAGGCCAACTTTGAAGTGAAGAGTTCAAAGAAATCAAATAAGGAATTCAGAGGTGGAGAAATTTGCAAACAGTGAAGTTTGAAACGTGAACAATACTCAAATTTTTTTGGATGGACAGCCATACCCTACTGTAATATTTTCTGAACTCTACAGGTGCTCTGCTGCAAAGAAAAAATAAAGACATTGCTTGTAAAAAAAATCTGCAGGGGCAGCGGCTTGCTTGTACAATTTTTATTTCTGCAATTATTCATGTGTGACTGTTGTGTTGGCTGAAATTTCTACATTGATTTGGTGAGGAACGAATTTCCATAATTATAAGTCGTCATTTTTGTCTTTTTCAATTATAAAATCTGATTTGATTTGCAAAATAATTGACTACAAGAGTGTATTTTATGAAATTGATTCTCTCAACGGTTTGATCGCGGATATATATTAGTTCAATTTATTGAACTTCTAGAAAAAGAGGTTGCATATTACCCGTAAAACATTGGTCGTATCCCTTAGTATTTGTACTATACGTGAACGACCATAAGACCCTCTTCCCCCTTCAAATCGAGATTATTAATTAATAAGATATACTTGAGTACGTTATTTATTTTGTAATAACAACTACTTGTGTCAAATTTAAGTTTTAGCTTTTTCATATTTGATAACGATGATTGAGAAAAGTCTTAGCCACCATAATTCTTCTAGGGATTTGGAGATTGATAAAATTAGTATGATTCAGACCACAGTTGATGAAACTTTTATTGACACTTCTAAAGCCTTGAAAATGTGTTTTAACCATTTCAACTCTGATTTCAATGAGCTCGAATACATTTCTGAATTAAATGAACTTCTTAACCCGAAACCTATGTCATCTGAATCTAACCAAGGAACGTTGACCAATGTCATACACGAACTTCCTAGGTTAGATCTCAAACGCCTGCCACAAGACTTTGAGTATGATCACTTGGACTTTTCGAAAAATTCTCCCATAATCTTGGCCTCTGATCTTACCGAGGACCAAGAAGAAAAACCTGAGAAAATTTTACGGGATAATCTGCATATTAATTATATAAATCATTGGCACAACAACATTTTCATAGGAAAGATTTTGATTTCAGAATTTATTGACATGCCTTTTGTACCTCAAAAACCAGATAGGAAATCATCATACATCATTTTCTATAGAGGCAAGTGTGGGGGAAAAAGAAAATCTCATTTTTCACATAACACTCATCACCGTTATAGATTTCATTTTGTTTATGATTGGCATTCACATATAGTGGCTAAACTTCATTTCATTTTACAAATAATTTTGCAACTCATTCACCTTTGGGTACGATCTTTCAAATTTAGGAAACGTTACAGTGTGGACACTGTTTAGATCTAGTGTGGGGGAGTCTGCATTGCATCCATTTTTTATTTTTCTTTAATTTTCACTTTTTATTTTCATGCATTAGATAGAACCAACATACATTTTAGATCGTAGTAACATACCATTTTTATTTTTATTTGAAAATACGACTCATTTTAGATCGATACAACAAAATAATTAACAACTATTAGTCAGTTGATAGTATTTTTTCTCTCAACATTGTCGAATATGAAATATAATGAAAAATTGAATTTTGAGGGATAATAGTGTAACTGGTACATAGGGAGATTCTTAGATGATGGTCATGAAGTCTATTCTATATTGTAGTCTTTGTTTAAACGAGTGGAGGACTTAAAATACTTATATTGGCTTTTCGAATCTTTAAAACTAAGTTGTGTTAAGCTGAATTCATGTAATTCTCTCTTGTTCTTATATTTTCAAAATAATAATAATAGCAATCCAAGTGTATCCAACATTGCTTGTATATCGAGCGTTGGTGTGCAAACCTGCCAAGCTCTATCCGATATGTTGTTGACAAAGTCAGCGTCGGAATATCTTGGTCTCATTTTATGAGATTGGACATCTAAGGATTACCGACACGTTGTTGACAAAGTCAAAGTCGGTTTGCACAATCCGCCAAGCTCTGTCCCAAATCTCCGTTAGTCCACAAGGCAGTTTATGGGTGGTATACCTTGGTCTTTTAAGTTAGGTGTATGTAATTTATCATAAAATTTAACTTTAATAGAGATAGAGAATAAGCGATGATGCCCAAACATTTCTTGACCTTATTGATTTGACTAGCCAAACACAAGGAAATTAGAATACCACCTTACAAACTATGACAAACAAACTAAGAATTTATTTCATGGCTGCACTATGTTATCAACCGAACCAACTGGCCAAAATGGAATTTAACATTTGAAAACTTGATTTATGTTGAAAATTTGTGACAAGTTGAGGTATCCAAAATAAAATCAACTGATTAGAAATTGTTAATTTAATTTGTTGTACCACTTTCCTGAAACAAGTCGTGTTTTCAATTTTTGTTTTCAATTTTTGTTTCCAATTGCGTAAGTCCTCTGCATTCATGTAGTTACATTAGAGTCATAGCATACTGCATTTGGATTTTGTGGGTAGTATCCACTGAAAACCCTCACGAGACACCACTCGTCCTACTAGGGACACCTAGAGGTTTAACGACTTGTTGCATACGCTCAATGCAATCTTGTTTCCTACGAAAGTGTGACATTTCTAGTTAGTTTTTAATTTTTGTTCTATTCGAGGACGAGTAAAAGATAAGTGTGGGGGTATTTGATTAACATAGAAATGTGTTTATTTTATGCTCTTATATCTTATCTTTTGTATATAAATAAATATTACTTGGGTATTATTTTGTCACTTTTACAGATATGCCAACTAAGCCACATGCAGTAAAAAAAAAACAGAAAATAAAGATCAAAATGCTATGTATATACAAATGAAGATCTGCAGATGAAGACTTTGCATTGTGTTTCTTTTGAATTTAAGATATGTCCATCTTTGATAGAAGAAATCTCCTAAAATCTTATCTTCCTTCAATTAGTCACATGTCAAACAAAGAAGATATTAGAGGAATAATGGTTAATTAAGAGGGGAGGAATAATTTTTATGGGAGGAATAATTGCTAATTAATAGGCCCATATATGCTTATATTGGATTAGGGTTTTAGATTGGCTATCTATCTCCTATAAATATCCATGTAATCTCATTGTAAATGATCATCCGGGAATCAATAAAGTTTTCTCTATTTTCTCTTTTTTGCATTTTTATTCTCATGACAAGTGGTGTTGTCTAGTTAATTAGATTTGCTAGAACACAATTGTTATTGCAATTTTATTTTCCAGTTAATTTATTTCTATTTTGCAAGTCTATTTCCAACAATCTGTTTATTTCCTAATCATTGAATTGATTATATATTCGATTAGATTCGAATCTGTTGTGAATTCAATCGCAGTTTTAATTTGTTTTATTGACAATTGTAATTTGGTCGTTAATTCAATTAGTTTTTTTTTGAACCAAGTTGCAATTTCAATTTTTATCACCCTCCAATTTTGTCTAACTCGCCCAAGGAATATATAAATAACAAATTTTAATTTATCCTCCCTGTGTTCGACCTGCATACTACACACCTGTACGCTTGCAGAATTTATTACAATATCGCGCTTTTTTGGCATCGATCAATCATACTGGTAATAATATTGAATTGGAAGTAATTTCATCAATTTGCAGTAGGTGGTTGTTCGAAGACTTTGACATTGCAAAGTGAACCACCAGCTTCATCAGCAAAAGTGACCTTTCTACATTGCTTACTTGCAACAATAGGAGTAGATGCATTATTGTTTGTTGAACTCTGCAATAATGAAAGTAGAGAGGTTACTTGATGTATGTTTTACTCATTAAGAAGAAATATTAGTATATATGTAGATTGACATAAGAAACAAACCATTATTTTGCATAAGCGATTACAGTCTCTTGACATCATTGTTAGCCACTTCTTTATGGTAGCTTCAGTACTAGAAGCACTACCAACAACTGCAGTTACCTGCACAGGAAAACTACTGCCATATTTAGGGAAATATATTCTATTATGTGTTCTATATTTTTTTAAGGTTTATGCCTAAAATTATGGGTTCTTATGATTTTGATTTTGATTTTTGGATTATGAGTGGTTATTGTTACTACCAAAATTCTCTTAGCATGAGAGGGCAGTAAAGGGATGTTGAATGAGTACAAGCATGGAAGGTAGAACCCAAGAGCAACATGGACCAGCACCCATTGGGAAGAAAGGAGCTTAAAGCCTTCAGAACAACAGCGAAGTTCACCCAACAAGATCCATCTGATGGAGACTACCCAAAGGATAATTCTGTGAAAAAAAAATAACCTAAGATAAGGATTAAGAAAGAGGAAAGCACAGGCTCCGCTTATTGAAACCCGAAAGAACTATCGAAATCAACTCACTTAACGCCAACGCACTAAAAGTAGAAGAGTATCAGACTAATAAATAAAGATTGTCCAAGTCTGACTTCTGAGAATCGACTTCATATATGATGAAGGGCTACCTTCGCGAGTAATAGAAATATTACTGGAAGCCACCTTCCAGAGAACCAAACCGTCTTAAAAGCTTTACCGAAAGGTTAAACCAAGACCCAAGCAGGGATACAGGCTACCCGTACTATTCTACCTAGTACCTAAACCAGAAATGGCTTCAAACCGGTAGGTATCTACATACATGGTGAGGATAGGCTCCTCTAACTACTCACGATAAAGTCGAAGGCCTACATCTGGAAGCTTACGTCTGAGCCAACGCCCGGACGCTGCTTCCGGAGGTTCAAACATTGTCCACAAATCGCCGCGACAACAAACTCGTGTCAGCCTCAGGGAAACCAAGGTCATCCGAAACTCTCACTTTGAAGACCATAATCATGGCAAGGACGGCTGAGAGCCAAACACCCGAGGCCAGAAGAAAAGCGGCCAACAGAGGCCTATGTAGGCCCAGTAGCCTATCAACAGAAGGACCCCGGATTCTCTATAAATAAGACCCCAAGAGTCACATAATCGGGGGGACGAATCTTTTATTCCTAAATTCAGTTATTCTTTTCTAGGAAAGAGCAAATCATCAATCCTTGTAATACATCTACAATTTATGAATGTGTAATTTCCGAGTCTTTAGCGTCTTGCGATTTGATTATCTTTTCATGCCATAATAATGAGACAGGGAGTTAACACTAACCTTACTGATGAGAAGATCAATGCAGACACCCTAGTAATGGAGAAGAAGTTTCATAGAAATATGAAGTTTCCCTCCCCTCATGATAAGCCTAAAATTTCTTGATCCTTGGAGAAAGGAGGGCGTCTGTGGGTTCATAACTAGATTTCTGACGTGATTCTAACCCCTATGTTGGGTTGGTCAGACGCAGAAGATCTCCGAAGTTAACGAACATCATAGAACCTTCTTCCCAAGCTCAGGGGAGGCGTTAGCCTGTTTTTCCTCTTATTACAGTACACATGTCACCTTCATAATTTAGGAAGTTATCGATTCTATGGATTCCAGTAATACCAAGCTAGATAATCTTCCCGAAGTCGATTCAGAACACCATCATATCGTATATGTGATACCTATCCTCTGGGTGCAAGATAATTAATCATTAAAGTCGAAAACTCTAACACCCAGAGGAAAACAATCTAGCTTGGATTTGCAGGTCTTAGGGTGAGTTTCAATAACTCTGAGTTATGGCGATGTCGAGTCCCATGAACACACGCTATATGCATCATAATCTGGTGTTGACGAAAAATATCATTAATATTTTGGCACTAGAAGGAGGGCCTGAACCTCCAACCTTGTGGTTAATTTATTAAAATTAATTTGGTGAATTTATTGCTCCATGGCAAGGAAAGATTAAATCAAAAAGATTTGAGGATCGAAACAAAGAGCTGGATCCCAATGCCACCCTTGAAGGAAATGAGGGTCCAGCACTCATTCTGAATAACAGCAAAAAGGGAACCACGTCCAATCCACAACAACTGGTAGACTCAAAAGCCATGGAAGATAATGTCGCAAGAATCTTGGTCTTGAAAAAGCAACTTCAAGAAGTACAGGCCCAAGTTAACGCTGTCCAGGCACAAAAGTCCTCAAAGCTTACCAGATCTAGTCAGAGAGAGAGACGAATAAATCTCCTAAAAGAAAAGCTCCCATTCAACATTCAAAATCAAAATAGAAGCTTAAAGAAACCTCTTCCCCATCTAACGGGGATAGATCATCAAGGGAATCAATGCGAGAAGGAACAGTCTGGGAGCTCTACCTCTAAAGGCTATGATCCCAAGAGAGCGGATTATGATGACACAAAGGCTTACATTAGAGATCTCACTCAGAAAACTGTCAAGGACTTGTTGGGAAGCAAGGGAAAGAGAACCCAAGATGATTGGGTAAATGACAGCAAAAGGGTTGCTCCATTCATCGATGAAATTATGAATACCATAATACCATCGAGAGTGAAAGTTCCAACTATAAAGTATCTTAGGACAAACGACCCCGACGATCATCTGATTTCTTTCGATAGCCAGATGGATCTTTATAACGCTTCCGGAGCCATCAGATGTCGTCCTTTTCCGGTCACCTTTCAAGGGGCAGCGGCGAAATGGTATTGCCAGTATAGGGAAAACACCATTTACTCATGGAAAAAATTCTCTTATGAATTCTCCACGCAGTTCTGCATCTACAAGGATCCAACCACGGATTATACGGTCATTTCTAACATCAAATAGAGCCAAGGGGAGTCCCTCGGGGATTATTAGAAAAGGTTCAACGTCGAGGCCTTAAAGGCTAAGGATATGAACGACCGTGACAGGCTAATTGTCGTGCACTTAGGTCTAATTGAAAACACCCCTTTTTGGAAGGAGTTATATATCCACGGCTACAAAGACTTACAAGATTTCCATTTCCAAGCCGACAAGTTTATTCGCAGTGATGAATTGTACTTCACAAAAAGGAAGTTCAGGTCTTGAGAGGAAGGAGGAAGGCTGAACTTTGGATGAAAGCCCCTGGAAGAAAATAAAAAAGGTCAAGGTGGGAAGAGTCTAATACCAACTCAGTTGCCCTGAAAAAGTCCATCTCGTATGTGTATGCTGTCACAAAAGAAAGGGTCAATAACTTCCCTGTCTCGTTTAAAGCAAAGAATTTCCCCAAACCACATTTCGGTGGTAAATATTGCGAATTCCACAAAACCAATGGACACAAGACCGACGAGTGCAAGTTGTTGGATGGGATCATCTAGAAGCTGATCCGAGACAGACATCTGAAGGAATTTGTTTTACACAAGACAACATCAGCTCGGCACGTAAATGGACAGCAAAAGGTATCAGTAAATGCGATAGGAATTTCCACGGGGGAGAGCAACCTAGATTTGGGGCCACCCATAAACCGAATCAATGTGAATCACGGAGGACCACACCCTGCCGGAAGTTGTCCAAAAGCCAGAAACCAGTACATGAAGGAAGCCATGGAGGGGATCTTCTCCATTCAAGAAGAGCCACCGCTAAAGAACGCGCATTATGCTCTCAAAATGCACAACCTAGTCGCTTCCCCAAATGAAATAAAGAAAGGGGTCCGCCACCCTCACAACGACCCTCTTATGATAACAACGCAAATAGGGTTCTCGGTGGTTTCAAAGATTCTTGTGGATATGGGGAGTGTCGTCAATGTCATCTTTAAGCATGCTTTCGATCAGATGGGAATTCCCGAGAAGAATCTGGGGCGTAATAAGGAACCAATCTTCAGATTCAACAATAAGGGGTCGACTCCGGTGGGTCAAATCAACCAATTGGTCTAAGTGGGACTCTCCCCGCTTGGCAAGACTTTCAAAACTCTCTTCGTTGTAATCAATCAACTGTCCTATTACAACGCCTTCTTTGGGCGACCAGCTTTAGAAGAGATGGACGCCTTCGTCTCTTCCAAATATGTTATCTTAAAATTCCTAACCAAACATGGATGGGGTACCATCAGGGGAGAACAGTTTAGCTCCCACGAGTTGTACTTCGCAATGGTTGAAAAACAGAAAAGGGAGTATTCTTCATACTTTGATTCTTCTACTGTTTTTATGCCTTCAAATAGGGGATTCTTACATCCCTCATTTGAAGCTAAGGTAAAAATAAATAAGACCGACAAACGCACTAATGGTAGGTACGCTTCTTTGAAAAGGAAAGGATCCGATTAAGCGAACTCGACTGAGGAAGGAGAAATCATTACAGATTTGGATTCTAGAGGAGACATTGAAAGAATAAAACCAATAGAAGAAGTGGAAAAAGTAAACTGGATCCAAAGGATGAATCAAAGGTCGTCAACGTAGGGAAAAAGCTAACGGAGCCCCTCACAAGCAACTTTATCCGGTTCCTACAGCTTAACAAAGATGTTTTCTCTTGGACCCATTAAGACATGATTGGTATCAACCCTTCAATTATGAGCCATGCCTTAAATATTGACCCTTCGATAACCCTGGTCCGACAAAAGAAGAGGCAATATAATAGAAACCTGATAGAGGCCTTAAAGGAGGAAGTCAGGAGGTTGGAAACTAACGGGTTTATCCGAGAGGTTCTTTACCCAAAATGGTTAGCCAATCCCGTGTTAGTGAAGAAGTTCAATGGGAAGTGGAGGACGTGTGTTGATTACACGGATTTAAACAAAGCTTGCCCGAAGGATTGCTACCCTCTTCCACGGATTGTTCCATTGGTTGATGCCACAAGCGGTCATAAGGTACTATCCCTCATGGATGCTTACTCGGGATACAACCAAATTCCAATGCACAAACCTGACGAGGAGCATACAAGCTTTATCATAGACTGGGGAACATTTTGCTATAAGGTGACGCCCTTCGGTTTGAGAAACGTAGGGGCAACATACCAAAGACTAGTAAACAAGATGTTTCAAGAGCAAATAGGGCGCAATATGGAAGTATATGTTAATGACATGCTGATGAAGTCCACCAAAGTAGAGAACCATCTTAAGGGTCTAGAGGAAATGTTCGAAGTGTTAAGCAGTTACTAAATAAAGCTAAACTCTTAGAATTGTTCGTTTGGAGTTCAATTCGGGAAGTTTTTGGGATATGTAGTAAGTGAACAAGGGATTGAAGCTAGCCCTAATCAAATACAAGCTATTATAGATATGGAGGAGCCTAAAACAAGTAAAGAATTCATGATAAGACAGTCCTAATAAGACAAAATAATGGGACTTAGAATCCCATCTACTACGTCAGCCGAAGACTAAAGGATGCCGAAATCTGATACCCAGTTATATAGAAATTAGCATATTGCTTGATCCTAACCGCTCGAAAACTCAGCGGTTATTTCCAGGCTCACCCTATCAGGGTCTTAACTAGCTTTCTGCTCAAGCAAGTGTTCAGCAAACCGGAAACCTCGGGGAGGCTAATTAAATGGGGTATCGAGCTCAGCCAATACGAGATTGAGTTCCATCCTCGGCCAGCAATTAAAGGACAAGCTCTCGCAGATTTCATGATCGAATGCACAAACTTCATTTCAGAACAATCAGATAAAGAAAATGATTTAAAGACTAAATGGCAACTCTTTGTAGATGGAGCCTCCAATGAGCAGGGAGCAGGGGCAGGTTATGTTATAATTACCCCTGACGGACACCGCTTGCGCTATGCCATGAAATTAGGGTTTTCGGCAACCAACAACGTGGCTGAGTATGAATCAATGATAGCTAGTTTGTACCCTGCACTATAGTTGAAGATATCGCAAATAGAAATCTTTAGTGACTCACAATTAATGGTAAACCAAATAAAACAGACATACAAACCGAGGATAAACAACTTATCCTATGCATGAAGAGGGCACTGAAGATGCTTTCCCTATTTCAGAACTTCTCAATTCATCAAATACCCCGCAGGGAGAACACCCAAGCGGATTCGCTAGCCAAATTGGCCAGCTCCCGGGGGGGTGGGGGGGTGGGCGAAACTCGAATAGTGCCAGTGGGATACCAGGAAACTCCCAACATCGAGCAGGAAGATTTAGAAGCGGGGAAAGAGTTATTAGTCTTTACCAGATCCCAAGCCTCAAGAAGGGGAGACAAAGAAAACTAGGAAAGAAACTTCAAAAAGGAACCCCCCATAATAGAAACAAATCACCAGCGAGAGACTACATGGATGACTCTCATAGTAGACAACCTTCTGAGATGAACCTTACCCCTTAGCAAGCAAAACGTGAGAAGGATAAAACATCAAGCCCCTATATTTGTGATCGTAAACGACATCCTCTACCAATAAGGACATTCACTTCCCTACTTGAAGTGTGTAAGTTCTGAAGGCAGACTTGGTTTGTTAAAAAAAGCTCATGAAGGATGGTGTGGGGACCATTCCAGTGGAGTTAATTAGCCAAAAGGGTCATGCGACAAGGTTATTATTGGCCGCAGATAGTTAGTCAAGCAGTTGGGTACGTCAAGAGATGTGATAAATGTCAGAAGTACTCAAAGGTGCCATGGCTTCCTCCTAGTGAATTAACCACTATATCAAACCCCTAGCCATTCGATATATGGGGAATAGATTTAATTTGACCCTTACCACTCGCCAAGGGAGGAGCTAAATATGCTGTAGTAGCTATAGACTATTTCACCAAGTGGGTGGAGGTCGAACCCCTTCCGACAATCACATCCAAAAAGGTATTAAGATTCGTAATAAAAAATATCATTACTCGTTTCAGAATCCCTCATAAGATCATATCGGATAATGGAGCACAATTCGAAAGTGAGGAATTTACCTGATTCTGCGAGAAAAATGGAATCATCAAGCGTTTCTCCTTAGTAGCCCATCCGAAATCTAAAGGAGCTGTGGAGACCGCCAACAAGATCATTAAGATGATCCTTAAAAAGCGCCTAAATCAAGCCAAAAGAAATTGGGCAGAAGAGCTGCCTTTAGTGCTTTGGATGTACAGGACCTCTACTAAAACAGCCACAGGACATACCCCCTTATCCCTAACATATGGATGCAAAGCTATGCTTCCGGTCGAGGTTAAAATCCTGTCACATAGGAGGATAGCATATGCATATGACCCCAACCAAGAGTTAAGAAAGGAATCACTAGACTTAATACAAGGACTAACGGATGAGGCTGCAATCAGAACTCCTAAGTATCAAAGAAGAATTATGAAATACTACGATTCCAAAGTCAAGGTGAGAACCTTCGCTAAAGGCGAACTGGTGCTACGTAGAGTGATGGCTAACACTAAGAACCCAGTGGATGGCTCTCTTGGTCCAAATTGGGAAGTACCCTTAATCATCCATCAAGAAGTTATGCCTGGAACATACCAGCTATGCAGACCCAACGGTAATCTTGTTCCGAGAACATGGAACTCAGAACATTTAAGACCATATTTATTGACGGTAAAAGAATAAGAAACAAGATCTTCCCCCAAAGATAGTCACATAGCTAAGGGCATGGAAGCCCTTTCAATGGCTCAAGAGAGACCCAATAGGGGCCGAGCTAAAAAAGAATCCCTCGTCATCACCAAATTGGCCGGGGCGAGGCATCCCCCGAAGGGGGATGATGTGTTAGTCTTTCTCCATGCCCAAATCAGAGGTGGCAGGGTTAAAACATCAAAAGCAAAAGCCTCTGTTTCACACCAGAAATGGTCGTGGTGGTGCATCTAACTTTAGCATGCCGTGCCTCTGCTCATAGAAGAGTACGCCCTACCTCTGCTAGAACTAAGCACATCCTACCTCTGCTTATGTTCCGCGTTACCCGCAGAAGGGAACGCAAATCCCCATAATCGCCTACGATGGTCAGGATAGGGAACCCCTTGGAGGGGGGTGGCGTATAAGCCTCTATCAGAACCTACGATGGTCTGTATAGAGCGTCAAAAGAGAAAACCTTAGTTCTGTGTCTACAATGACCTCGTCTAAGTCTCTAAGACCTTATCATCGCCTACAACGGTCAGGGTAAGGCGCCTCTTGGAGGGAGGTTGGGTAAGTCCTTGGGCCCTGCTTGTGGATAAGCTAGCCAAGCGCCCAGATAGTGGCCAACGAAGCATGTACGTCCTCTGCTTTGACATCTAAAGCCCAAGGAGAGGCTCAAGAAGCACGTACAACCTCTGCTTCACCAATAAAATCCAAAAGGATACCGAAACAACGAATACTTGAGGGGGTTCCGGTCTTTAATCTTATTAAATACCTGAATCTGGGACGATTCGACACTACACAAATACCCAAGGGGCTTCCGGTCTTCAATCTTATTAAATACCCGAATCTGGGATGATTCGACACTTCGCAAATACCACAGGGGGTTCTGGTCTTCAATCTTATTAAATACCCGAATCTGGGTCGATTCGACACTTCATAAATACCGGAGGGGGTTCCAGTCTTCAATCTTATTAAATACCCGAATCTGGGTCAATTCGACACTTCACAAATACCGGAGGGGGTTCTGGTCTTCAATATTATTAAATTCTCGAATCTGGGACAATTCGACACTTCACAAATACCGGAGGGGGTTCCGGTCTTCAATCTTATTAAATACCTGATATTGGGTCGATTCGACACTTTATTAATACCCGAGGAGGTTCCAGTTTTCAATCCTATTAAATAACCGAATCTGGGTGGATTCGGCGCTTCATTAATACTTGAAGGGTTCCTAGTCATCAATCCTTAAAATACCCGATCTGGATGGATTCAGCCCTTTGTTAATACCAGAAGTATTCCCGGTCTTCAGTCTTGGAATCTCCGAATCTGGGTAGGACTCAACTTTTCATTATTATCATTGCAATGAATTTCTGGTTTGCTGTTTATATCTGTGCTCGAATTTGGGTTAGTTTATTTTGCCAGAAACGACGAAATTGGACCTACTTGCCGATGTCCATGTCGTAATCTAAAAAAACAACAACTGGCGGCTAAATAGGAGAGAGCTTGGAAAGAGAAGCTTGACTTGGAAAGTCGAAGACACCCCTTCACTAAAGGAGGGCAAATGTTACTACTAAAATTCTCTTAGCATGAGAGGGCGGTAAAGGGATGGTGAATGAGCACGAGCATGGAAGGAAGAATCCAAGAGCAACATGGAGCAGCACCTATCGGGAAGAAAGGAGCTCAAAACCTTCAGAACGATATATAGTTCACCCGGCAAGATCCATTTGACGGAGACTACCAAAAGGAGAATTCTGTGACAAAAATAACCTAAGACAAGGATCAGGAAAGAGAAAAGCACAGGCCTAGCTTATTAAAACCCCGAAGGACTATCGAAATCAACTCACTTACGCCGACACACCAGAAGCAGAAGAGTATCGGACTAATACGTAAAAATTGTTCAAGGCCGACTTCTGAGAATCGACTTCATATATGACGAAGGGCTACCTTCACGAGTAATAGAAATATTACCAGAAGCCACCTTCTGGAGAACCAAACTGTCTTAAAAGCTTTACCGAAAGGTTAAATCAAGACCCAAGAAGGGATATAGGCTACCCATACTATTCTACCTAATACCTAAACCAGCAACGGTTTCAAACCGGTAGGTATCTACGTACATCGTGAGGACAGGCTCCTCTAAGTACTCACGATAAAGCCGAAGGCCTACATTCGGAGGCTTACGTCTGAGATCCAACGCCCGGAAGCTGCTACCAGAGGTTCAAACATTGTCCACAAATCGCCGCGACAACAAACCCATGTCAGTCTCGGGGAAGCCTAAGTCATCCGGAACCCTCATTTTGAAGACCATAATCAGCACGACAAGGACAGCCAAGAGCCAAACACCCGAGGTCACCAGAAAAGCGGCCAACGGAGGCCCATGCAGGCCTAGTAGACTATCAACAGAAGGACCCCGGATTCTCTATGAATAAGACCCCAAGAGTCAAATAATAGGGGGATGAATCTTTTATTCCTAAATTCAGTTATTCTTTTCCAGAAAAGAGCAAATCATCAATCCTTGAAATACATCTACAATTTATGAATGGAGAATTTCCGAGTCTTAAGCATCTTACAATTTGATAATCTTTTCATGCCATAATAATAATTAACACTAACCTTACTAATGAGAAGATCAATGGAGACACCCTAATGATGGAGAAGAAGTTTCATAGAAATATGAAGTTTCCTTCACCTCACCTTGAGGGTTTGTCGTCATAGGTTGACAATCTCATGATAAACCTAACATTTCCTTATCCTTGGGGAAAGGAGGGCGTCTGTGGGTTCATAACCTGATTTCCAACGTAATTCTGACCCTATCTTGTGTTGGTCAGACGCGGAAGATCACCGAAGTTAACGAACATCATAGAACCTTCTTTCCAGGCTCAGGGGAGGCATTAGCCTGTTTTCCTCTTATTACAGTACATCATGTCACCTTCATGATTTAGGAAGTTGTCGATTCCACGGATTCCAACAATATCAAGCTAGATAATCTTCTCGAAGTCGATTCGGAACACCGTCATACAATATATGTGATACGTATCCTCTGGGTGCAAGATAACTAATCATTAAAGTCGAAAACTTTGACGCCCAGAGGAAAACAATCAAGCTTATATTTGCAGGTCTTAGGGTGAGTATTGATAACTCTGAGTTACGGCGATGTCGAGTCCCATGAACACACGCTATATGCGTCATAATCCGGGTGTTGACGAAAAATATCGTTAACGGTTATATATTTGTAGTATGTTGTTGGATTTGTAAGTGCTATTTTGAGAATAAAAAATTATTTTTAAAGCACATGTTTTTTTATTTCATATATTTCTCTCTGTAATATTCTTATTTTCATGTATAATAATCTTGCATTTATTATTCCTTCATATTCTACCAATGATTTTTTATTTTATTTTTGATTAGAATTCAGTTTAATTAATTAATAGTTCTTCGCTTAGTCTTTAGCTAAAATTTTTTGTGAGCATATGCATATTTTATAGTAATTGTATAACCACCTTACTTTCAATATTACTATTTTTACGTACATGCTATTTAAAAACCTCCATAAAACATCTAATTTGAATAAGATCGATTGATAAATTCTCTAATAGTTCATCAATCGAAAATGTAATTTGTTTTTGAAGTATTCAAAAGAAAAAAATGTTTGACTGGTGAGTAGTTAAGAAGTTCATAAGCAAAAAAAATTCAGGGAAAAAAAAACTTACTATGGCTATTTATACAGTAATCTACTAGTGTAATAGTCAGTGGAGGGGCTGCCCGTTATTTTAGCTAGGGCCATATTTTATTGCATAAATAAAATAAAATAATTTGTTTTTAGGCATGAACCTAGATGAAAATCCCTTGCTAGCCCAAGCGTAGGCCCGCCCCTGATAATAACTACTTATGAAGTATAACTTATAACTCAAAATTACTTTAAGTATTGACAACTAATGAAGTTGCTTCCGTAGCACATAACTAATTGAATTGTTCAACGAAGTACTTGAGCTAATACTTATAAATAAAACTTATAACTTAAAACTATTTGAGCTTGCTTCTGCAACTTGAAGAGGGCGTTTGGCAATGACTTATAAGTAGTAATTATAGCTAATATATTATTTTTACAATTCAAAGTTTATGCCAATAATTAATTTTTAACTAAAAAGAAGCAAATCAATTGATAAATCATAAGAGACTAACACTTGGTTATGACTTATTTTAAATTTTACCACAATTTCAACTCATCTATCCAGACATTTTTACTTCTTACTGTTCACTCAAAACTACTTGGTTACCATTCAAAGCACTTTTTAAGGAGATTAAAATGAGTAATTGTCAACAGGCTCAAAGTATTCGACAATAAACTTCTAATTATTTGAAAAGTAGTACAATCAATTTGTTGCTGAATTTTTCAAAAATAATATTGTTGACCATAGAGTAGTTAATAGGTTGATAGGTTAGAAGTTATAAAACATGTTTATTCCTACTTATCAATTTTAATATGTATGAGAACTTAAACTTTTGATTAAAATTGGATAATCAGTTGTCACCAATTTATGTATTATTTCACATGTAAAAAAGGGGAAAATATCCAAAACCGAAGAACAGAAGTGCAAGCAAAATGTTATCTGCATCCAATAATCATTTGTTTAATTTTGATAAATGTATGTATAATGTGAAGTTTAATATAAAACACGATTGATATTTATTGTTTTATTAAGATACTAAACAGATAAGCATATCTGCTACTCAAAAGCTGGTAGCCATTTTCTCCATTGTTCCAACATTAGTATTGGAACAATTTCCTATTGAAAATATATTCTATTTATCTTTTAAGACACACTAATTGCAGCAGATTGACAGATTTAAATTATCATGATGTGTGTGTCAATACCTTATAAGGAAGATAACAAAATTAGGGGGTATAATAATGATAATGTGTGTATGGTGCAACCAAATTTTGTGTTTGATATATACAGAATAAGGAACAGTAAAATTGAAATTGCTAAAAGCAAATATAAATAAATTGTATTACCATATTGGATGACAGTAAGAAAATTGAAGCTAACCACTTAGACGTCCGTCCACCGATTGTGGGTGAATCGCCTACAAGAGCAGATGGAACCCAAAAATATGGCTGAAGATTCTGGAGCCACTCAAAAAGTATGAATGGACTCAACACAACTTCAGTTTTTATTGTATAGTGTAACATCCCGAGATTTTACGACAATTTAAATTAGGCAAATTCAATTAAACACCGTAAATTGCTTTACTTACACCATGGGATATTAAATAAAATTTCAGACCAAAATGACCTTATTAAAAAGGAATCAATATTAAAGAATGAAAACATATACAATTCTCCCTTGTTTGCATTATGTATACTCCATATAATTTCTCTTCTATAGTTAGTAAATTATAAACTAATTTATATCACTAGTTAAATTGAATTTGTATTTCTTTTGAGGATTTAAATATACTCATATCATTACAAGCAACTTTTATATACAGTTGATTTTAATAGTTTTTACTTTAATTAAATATAAAACATAAAATTTAAAACTAACTGCTAAAGTTAATGTTATACAGAGTACTAAAAATTCTTCAATCTTTCATTCAAATCTAATAATGTTTAAATTTAACACCAAAATTTAACAAGTTTAACTTTCTAATATTTAAAAAAAATAAGTTCAAATTTCCATCATCTAAAATTAAAAGTGATTTAAAAATAAAAAATCAAATAATTTAAAATATTAGTGTTAAAAAATAAAGTTTTTTTTTATTTTAGGTAAATATATTGCAATGAATTCCCAATTTTATGTAATTTAGTTTCAAGGTTAAAGGGGAAAGATGATGAAAATATAAATGGGTAATTTTGTGAAATACATGGTGTATGAAAAGAAATTTTTGGTGTATGTTGTTTTATTTCATTTTATGGTGTGTGTTAAGGAATTATAGGTGTATGAATAGAATTAGCCTTTAAATTATTAAATTTAATGTGGTTGTTGAACAAATTTGTTTTAGATATTAAAACTTATGATTTATGTCGTATATTGATAAGGAATGAATTAAACTTGTCTTGTTAAACATTGAATTTCAGCGGCTATATAAGATAATGATTTATTTTTGATAAATCACTTATGTTGAAATTAAATATTTATATTGAATTAACAACATAAAATAAATTACCTTATTTTTAGATTTATTTTATATTGATAATTGTAATTTATTGGATATGGTAGTAATATAGATCCATTTGATTGTATAATGAATTTCAAACTAGTTATAATAGTAATAATCTGCATTGTTTGAAAATGTAACTATGATTGGTTTGTGCTGTTAAATATTGAGAGTTCAGATTTAACGTTAAATTATTTATGTTAAATTGGGTTAATAAATTCATATTTAATTTTTGTGATTTGTTTATATTAATTAACAATGAAAATTGGAAATTAATATTAATATATTTTAATGAAATTGATTGGTGAAATCAATAATTTAATAAAATTTGAATTTGTAAAATACGAAAATTGGATTCACAATAAACGATAGTTGAGTTATACATTTATATGAGTTCTATTTTGACTTAAATAAATTTAATAAAACATTTGAATTGGATTAAACGGTTAATAAAGGACAAATGAATATTTTAATGAACTGGTAAAATTTGTCATTCTGCAGATAATCTCGGAATTCGATAAAATTAATTTTGTTGGATCCGGAATTGTAAATTATTATAAGATCTAAAATTTCATAGTCATCGGAGTTATCGTTTGATATTCGTAATAATTTAAAACGAGTAGAATTTGTGTGTATAATTCAATTCAATAATCTAGTTCAGAAGAAACTGCTAGAGACTTTGGAATTGGGCTTTGAAACCTATTCCATTGCCTTCAGAAGGCATCAAAACCTATTGTTAGGCTGTAAGCAGACCTGATTTGGACTTAGTCCGAATTTTGGCTTAAATACGCCCAAATCGAGAATTTAATTAATAAAAAAATTCCGGAACCCCTAATATTTCATGGCCGCCACTCTCTTTTTCGCTGGCCACGAATGTTAAGATCTTTCTTCCTCTTTTTCTTCTGATCTGTTCAATGAATTTAAAATTTTCCAAAGCCAAAATGTAGAGCATCGAGAGGGCTTCGAATCCATATGGTGGATCGAAGGTAATGATGTCTAAATTTGCCAGAATTTAACGAGAAAGATGCGCAGTTTAGAAGGGTTTTGGTGGCGCTAGGGTTGGCCGGAGACGAACGGATTTTGGGCGGCGGCGTCTCTTGAGGCGGCGAACGAAGTGGTGGTGGTGGATCGGCGTCCGGGTGGCTGGGGATTGGTGCGTGAATCACAGTTTGGGTTCGATTGGAACGTCTATCGCCTGGAATGAGATATCGCGATGAAGAAAGGAGTGAAATATAGAAGGATGACGTGGAAAACAATTATTGGTGAAGTTTTATCTCATTTTATTTTTATATAATTTAGATTCCAAATGTTTAAACATTTATAACTTTTTGCTACGAAGTCAGTTTTGGATGAAATAAGCTGCATTGGAATTGTATCGGCGATCTCTTCACGATGGCAATGATTGGGACAAATTCCGAGACAGTTAAATTTTGGGGCTTATTTTGGATTTCAAACGCGTTCAGAACCAAAGGTGAGTGATTAAACCCACTCACACCTAACTAAATTATTTGATTATTGGTTAAATTAAATTTATGTTACGATATGATTGTTTGATTGCTATTTGACTGTTTAAATTGATTATTTATGTTAATATAAATAGATAATATAAATTTAATTTAACTGTCAATATAAATTGTACAGTTAGAATTTTAATTTCTTGTTTAAAATCTTCGTATCTGATGACTAGGAACTGATATTATATTGAATTGTTTAGATGTGTTGATTTTGATAATGCCTTTAATTTATATATTTAATGTATTGATATGTAATTCATCTTATTATCGACATTATTTATATATGTTACTGATTTTTGTTGATTAATTCCAACCATTACCCTAGATGTTACGATCGTCAAATAAACTCGGGATTAATCATTGAAATGAACTAAGAACGTAGGTTGAAATGATAAATACCTATGACCCTGATTTGGATTGAAATGATATATATCCTTTCCTAAAGTACTAAAATTAAATTTTAAGTATCACTTGGCCATAGGATAGAAAATTATATATGGACATCGGTTGGTTAAATCCAATTTGTTTTAACTTTAAACCTTGGAATATTGTTTAAAAGCAATATAAACGATGTTTTATCAATTGATTTCCTTTGAACTTGAACTTTGAGTTTTGAAATACGAAAACAAAAAGTGAAATAATTTAATGTGGTAATCAAAGCTAAAAAAGGAAATTGAATGTGAGTCGAATCTATTGAAATTGAATTTTTTTATGCACCTTTTGAAATTTATTTTAAAACAACATTGATTTAAAATGATATATGGATTGTGAACTTATTATTTATTATAAACAGAAACCGTTGAAAATGAGAATCTGATTTGGAATTTAACTATTTGAATTAAATTGATTGAATTGAAATGAATGTGAATTGGGAATTTAATTGATTGAAATATTGAAATGGAGTTGATCTGATTTGGAATCGGAATATGACTTCAACTCTAATTGAAATTTTGTCGAAACAATTCTAATTCCAACTATATTATTTTAAACCATATTAGAAACTATTTTAGTTTACAAACTGTTTTACTTTATAACTATTATTTTTCTTATATACATAAATTATCTTTAATAAACTATTTTAATAGTCAATTACTTATTTTATAAACGACTTTAATATATTTATTTTACTATAGATTTTACTAAATTTTGATAAATTTTATTTTATATACAAGCTGTTTATTTCAAACCTTTCAAAAACATATATAAACTATTCGAATATTTTTAAACTATAATAAATATTAATATATTTTTTCTATTGGAATCGTCTCAAGCTTTTAAATTGGTTTAAATGGAGGTTTTATTATGAATAGTATTCTATCTTGAATACTGAAATGATTTTTAAGAAAATATGATATTTTGATATGAAGTATGAATATCTTTGAAATGTACTAAAAGAATTTACCTGTGTGAAAAATGTAAATTTTGGTTGTTAAAGAGGTCGGGATGGGATATTGTCATACTCTCTGCCAATAATGAAAACTACTTTAACAATTGTGTACGTGGCGGAGTTCCAGAATGAAGTAGGTTGGTTTGGCGAAGGCTACTGGAATAAAGTAAGAGAACGACGATGGATGTCCTTGACCTTCAGGTCATAATTAAAATGACTAAAACAGGGCTATACCGGACCAAGTGGGGTTAGCTACCTCCATCGGCAAAACTTCTTCCTTTATTACTATAGTCCTTCGGTTTGATTGATTTGATGAGCATCAGTGATTTGGGAGTGTTGTCCGAGGTGGACGGTAGCCGCGGTTATTCGTTACCACCAGTCCGGGCGTGCAACTAGTATATTCCTACTCTGGGCATCCCTCATGTACCTTGTTATATTATCCTGATCGAGCCCCTATGACTTTGATTTGCACCGTACCTATGGAGTTCCGTCTGATTGCCAGTGGATTATGGTGGACATTACGGTATCAGTATAGACTACGATATTATAAACGGTGTAAGGGTAAAAATGTAATCCTGCTTACGCTATTGTAATATGTTATATTTAACCATAGATACTACTATAATAGTGTATTGTATTATATAGTATATAGTTTAACGAATCCTTAGGAGATGGAAATACCCGTAACATCTCTTAAGTTATTTTCTCTCATATTGTCACATGAATTTGATTTAACTGATATGAGAATATTTTAGTTTTGATCCGAGTGTTTTTGTCTTTTCATTTGTGCTCGGGTCAGCCTGAGTTTTCAGTTGTTGAAGACATAGTTATGAAGATGAAGATGGAGCTCAACAGACGTATTTATTATTATTATTCCGCTGCAAATATTGGTATGTTTTATAACAGTTAACTCTGCTAAATGTTGTAAGTGTATAATCAAATGTATGCTTTTAGCAGCTTCATGAACCGTTGTTTATTTATTTATTATATTTTGTCTTTCCGCTGCGAGATTCTGTATTTGTTTTTTTTCTTCTTTTTCTTATAAATCCCAATAAATACCTGTATTTCTTATTTGTTTAAGTTGACATTGAGGGTCATTGTCGAATTGAACGGTCTAAAACCCAGGTTGTTACATATAGTATACATTTCCATCAATAGAAAAAATTCTACTCATTAATTACCAATGTTTAGAGCAGTCATAATCCTATTTCTATGCGCTGCGTTGTAGAATAAAATGTTAAATTATAACAATTTCATAATAAGCATTAGACTTCAAAAAAAACTGTATCTTCTCAAAAAGAAAAATTGCAAAATATCATTGTAGCCAATATTGTCAAAACTTTTTTCATCAAGATTAAAAGCTATCTACTTTTAATCTAGTAGGTGTAGTAGTTGTGATGCTCTGTAAGATATTTCATGCAACTGATGATGCTATAATCATAAGAATAAATTATTGTAAGATATTTCATGTAAGTGAGAATAAACAATAACTTAATGGACAAATTGAAGAATGAATGAAGTTAGAAATATAGTCATAGGCAGTGGCTTGGTTAAGGCAATCCACCAGAGCCGTAGCGAAAGCGAGTCTTCATAGAGCGATTGTCACTGCTAACCTGGGTGATCTATCCATGACCAGGATAAAGCTCAATTTGTTAAAGTTATTAGATCCACTTACTTGTTGAATTCAAAGGGACATAAAACACAAACATCAAACAGAAGGTGAAGCTAACCAAATTTCCAATTAAAATTAGTGAAAATGAGTGTTGGCAGTAAGAGAAAAAAATGAGCTCTAAAGTTTTCCATTGAATACAATAGCTAAAGCATTGTTTTACCAACAAAATGAGATATTTTAAAAAAAAATAAGATGTTAGCTTATATTAACCGTATATAGAAAGTTCAGGACAATAATATATGTGAGGTAGAAAAAAACATGAACTGAGCTTATCACATACGATAATATGAAGCAGATAAAGCACACAGATTACACAATGGCTAAAGTGGAAAGACATGAACAAAAACACGTGCATATTATGATATGAACGACCGAAGTTAATGTGTTTTGCCCAACAGAAAAAATATCATATCCTTGTGGAGCTTTACAAAAACAATAATGAAAGAAATTATCAAATCAAAATATTTATTGAAATCATACCAAATTCACGTTTAAAAATAGTGAAAATTAGGCACATATTCCTAAAACCAAACTTAATTGGGCTTACGCCCTTCCCTACTTTTCAATGCAAACCCAGTCCCTATTTTTGAAAGTTTTGCCTTTCACGTTTTATGCCCAAAAAAAACATTGTCAGATAAAAAGTTTTTTTTGCTAAATTCTGGAAATGTTCTCGAAAGTCCACGAAAAAAAAAATGTTGCATGTATGCAACTATTATTAATAGCTGCATACATGAATGCAACTATGGCAGAAGATGTTTCCATTGAAAATCTAGACAAAAACTTGCATATATGTGTGCAACTATTTTGAAATACTTGCACGCATGTATGTAAGTATTGCATGAAGAAAAATGTACAGAATTTTGCATGTAGATTGTTGCACACATGCATGCAACTTTCTGTTTTTATAGCACACATGAATGCAAATAATTATGAACTGATTTGCATGCATGTGAATTTTTGCACACTAGTATGCAAGAATAATGCTTTACTTGCATGCTTGTATGCACGAGAACAAACACAGACGCATGACTGGAATACTTGCACAGATGTATACAAGGAAATTCAAATGTATGCATATTATTATGCATTTAACTGCAGTTTCATTGTTTTTCTGTTTTTTTGTTTTTATCGTGTTTTTCAACTGTTTTTTTTTAATGTTTTCATGTTTTCTTTAAATATGAATTTACCTTTTTTTATGAATTTTCGAAAAATAGAGACCTAATTTACAATAAGTTTATGATCGGATATGAGCGTAATTTTGGAACTTAACTGGGACATGTTCCAAATGGACCCTTAAAAATACTGTAGTATACAACAACCATATCCATTCACTTGAAACTTTGGTTTCCCGATTTGAAGCAAATTTGTACTAAGCCTTCTTCTTCCGTGCACTTCAGCTCTCTGCACTTTTTCATAACACAGAAAGTAAAATATAGTATAATTCTGGCTTATTAATTGATTAAGCATCAAATGTGAGCAACAAATAACGATTAGGTTCCTCATTTGTATTCTTACCATTTCTTCTACTTCGAGTCAGTCTAGATAGCTAAAGCATTGGTCTACCAACAATTTTTTTTATTAATATTAATATTTATATGTATACAGTTGTTCCGTTATTTTATTAGTAAATGAGTTTTGGTGGGAAACGGAGTAACGTGATGCTGCCAAGTGCTCAAGTGAACTCTATAAAGTATATTTTTTTGTACGATAATTCTTGGAAGCCCGAAAAACAAGTGTGAAAAGCATGTCAGAAATATATGGACCATAGGATAAGAATGTGGGATAATACACCCATGAATTACACTGGTTGGATCCTAAATTCGTACAATATGACAAAAATATCCTTCGGGCTTTCTTGCAGCATCCTTTTTTGTATTTGCTCCATCTCAATGGGCCCTTAATATAAACAAATTTCAATATTTATAGATGGGAGAGAGCATTCTAGAATAGAATATTCTAGAGCATATTTGAATCTATACCAAATATAGACCAAATTAAGACAATCCTAATATAACTCATAATTAATGTAATCCTAATATAACTCATAAATAATACAATCCTAATATAACTCATAAATGAAAGGAAACATATTTGATGATTATCTCTAACATAGATCACGTTGTTTAACACCCCCCGTCAAGTTGGAGCCAGGAGAGAAATGTCGAGCACGCCCAACTTGCTAAGCAATCGTTTGAAATTATCAGCACCTAGTGGTTTTGTGAAAATATCCGCTAGTTGGTCGCAAGAACGAATATAGGAAGGAGTAATAATACCGGAGAGAATCTTTTCACGAACGAAATGACAATCTATTTCGATGTGCTTAGTTCGTTCATGGAAGACGAAATTTGATGCAATATGAATTGCAGCTTGTCTATCACAATGTATTGATATAGGACCAGATGGTGGAAAACCAAGTTCGGATAAGATTGAATGTAACCATTGGACTTCAGCGGTAATAGCAGCAAGAGACCGATACTCATCTTCAGCAGATGATCAAGAAACAGTCGGTTGTTTCTTTGATTTCTAGGAGATGGGACTAGAACAAGGCATTGTAAAATAACCGGTAGTAGAACGGCGAGGTACCAGGCAACCTGCCCAGTTAGAATCAGCAAAATCGACCAAAGAAAAAGAAATCGTTGCCGATAGGAATAAACCTTTACCAGTAGAACCTTTGAGATATCGAAGGACTTTATTTGCAGCATCAAGATGTGTGGAACGAGGGCTTTGCATAAATTGGCTAAGTTTGTTGATAGCATATTGAATGTCAGGACGAGTAGCTGTAAGATATAAGAGACGACCGATGAGACGTCGATAAAGAGACGGATCAGGCAAGGGATTGCCGTCATCTGGAAGAAGTCGACAATGTTGTTCCATAGGAATTGGAGTTGTACGAGAACCAAAGCATACCTGAATCCTTTAATATGTCAAGTGTGTACTTACGTTGACACAAAAATAATCCCTTTTTGGAACGAGAAACTTCAATACCAAGAAAATAACTTAGACGCCCAAGATCTTTAATGGAGAAAGATTTGACGAGAAATTGTTTTATCATGGAAATAAAAGATTCATTGTTTCCTGTAATGATAATATCATCTACGTAAACAAGAACAAATACTGAAATATGATCACGAATATACGTAAAGAGACTGTAATCGGAATTAAATTGACGAAAACCACGTTGAATTAAAGTAGAAGAAAACTTAGAGAACCATTGACGCGAAGCTTATTTAATTCCATAAATAGATTTATGGAGCTTACAAACTTGATTGTCGCCATGACGAGGAAAACCAGGAGGAAGTTTCATATAAACTTCCTCATTTAGATCACCTTGGAGGAAATCATTATTTATGTCTAATTGATGAAGAGATCAATTTTTAATTGTAGCGATAGAAAGAAGTAGACGAACGGTGACCAATTTTGCTACCGGAGCAAAAGTATCATGGTAATCAATTCCTTCAACTTGAGTGTAACCTTTGGCTACTAAACGTGTTTTATATCGTTCAATAGAACCATCAGAGCAATATTTAATTTTATATACCCATTTGCAACCAATTGGTGTTTTATTTGGTGGTAATGAGCAAACAAACCATGTTTTGTTTGCTTCGAGAGCACGAATTTCAACAGACATTGCATCACGCCAAGCAGAAGATTGAACTGCTTGAGAATAAGTTTGAGGTTCATCATGATTAATAATTTTGGACAAAAAAACATGATGAGAATGACTAAAATTTTCCAAAGAGAAATATTTGGATAAAGGAAAAGAAGGAGAGACGTTGCATGCATAATCATTGAGATGTAATGGCCTTCGTCGAATTCGATGAGGACGATTTAAATCAGCAGTATTCGTGGGAATTATAATTGAAGAATTATTAATAGTTTGCTGAGACTAATTTGAATAAGCGATTTCTGTTGGAATCAGATTTGGAGAATGATTTTCACCATTTTCAGTTGTATTAGATGAAGAAATATTAGTTGGTACTGATGAATCATTATGAAATGGTGTGAAATTTGTAGGTAAATCATCATCTAGTGGAGTGATGGAAATGTCGTTAGATCTATGATCTAAAATGTTGGAAAAACTGATTCATGAAAAGTAACGTCATGCGAGACTATTATGCAATGAGAATAAGGATCATAAAGTCGATATCCTTTTTGACCATAAGGGTAAGCAACAAAAATGTGTGGCTTACCTCGTGCATCAAATTTACTTTTAATATGCATATTTTTCGCAAAACATAGACAGCCAAACACACGTAAAGATGAATAAGACGGAACCTTTCCAAATAAAACTTCATGAGGAGATTTGAAATTAAGAGTACGTGTGGGTAATTTATTTATGAGAAATGCCGCGGTGAGAACACATTCGCCCCAAAATGAGAGGGGAATATTAGCTTGAAATCGTAGTGAACGAGCAACATCAAGCAAGTGTCGATGTTTACGTTCCACAATCCCGTTTTGTTGAGGAGTGGCTACACAACTTTGTTGATGGATTATACCATGAGAATGAAACCAATTTTGAAACTCTAATGAAAGAAACTCAGTTCCATTGTCAAATTGAAGAGCTTGAAGTTGTGGAATAAAAATACCACCATCTCCAGATTGTATAGTGGAGATTGACAGTCCAAATTGTCTATTAACTTGATTAAAAAAATGTTTTATCATATAAAAGGTTTGAGACTTGAATTTCATTAAATAGACCCAAGTGCATCTTGAATAACCATCAACAATGGTATGAAAAAAACGTGAACCATTTTTAGATGGAACATTAAATGGTCCCCAAACATCAACATGTAATAATTCAAAACATGCAGAAGAACAAGATACACTTTGCGGAAATGAACCATGACATTACTTAGCTTGTGGGCAAACATCACAAATAAATTTATTATTCGCGGATATATCTGGAAAATTATTAACAAGAAATTTAAAATAAGAACTACTAGGATGACCAAGGCGAGAGTGCCAAAGATCAAAATTATTTGAATGCTGAAATGAAAAAACTGAATTCAAATGGGAAACATTCTCCAAGTAGTAAAGGCCATAATGAACTCTACCCCGACCAATCGTCTTGTTCGTCAATAGGTCCTGAAAATGACATTGAAATTTAGAAAAAATTACTTCACAATTAAGTTGTTTTGCTAATTGTGAGACAGATAATAAATTGAATTTGAATGATGGGATAAAAAATACATCTTTGAGAATAAGGGATTTTGAATGTTTAACAATCCCAATGTGAGTCATCGATGCAAAAGTGCCATATGGTAATTGAACAGACTTATGTTTTTGCAATGGAACATATGAAGAAAAAATTGATGGTGATGTGCATATATGATTTGATGCACCTGAATCTATAATCCAACAAGAAGACATACAAGACATAATTGCACCTGCTAAGTTAGCCGAGAGTTCACCAACTTCGTCTTTGGCCAAGAGAGCAAGCAACTTGTTGTACTGTTGAGTTGTCAGATGATTATTTGGCACAGCATGAGAGGTTGTTCCATGTTCAGCTGCGTGCTTTTCTTGCTTGCTTGGGAAGCCATGCAGTTGATAGCATTTATCTCGATTATGTCCATATCGGTTGCAGTGATCACAGAATGGACGTTGCCTCTTTGACAGCCCACGATATGGTGGCTTTGAAGCTTGGAAGGAAACAGACTCAACAGCTGGGGTTGATCGAACATTCAACTCTTGTTGCTTCTCTTCTTGAAGGACAAGATTGTAAATCCGCTGAATGGACGGAAATGGCTCCATAAGGAGAATCTGACTACGCACAACAGAGAAACTATCATGCAGTCCTTGAAGGAACTCCATGGCTCGATCCTGATTTTGCTGTTCAACAATACACTTTCCATTTCCGCAAGTACACGGATCAATTGAAATAATGCTACTCAACTCATCCCACAAAGGTTTAAGTTGGGTGAAGTACAATTAAACACTCATGCCTTCTTGTTTGAGTGAGGAGATAGAGAGTTTTAACTGATATATCTTCGGCGCATTAGACTGAGAAAAGCGCTCTTTGAGATCCACCCATATCTGGGCAGCGCTGTCGGCATAGAGAATACTTGGCCTGATTTCTGGAGATACGGAATTGAGTATCCAGCTGCCAACAAGATCGTTGCAGCAGCGCCAATTGACAATGTCAATTTCCACCGTTGGGATCGGTAAGGAACCGTCGACGAAACCAAATTTGCTCTTGGCTCGTAACGCCATTGTAATGGCACGACCCAAGAGCTATAATTATCACCAGTTAAGAGAGGTGTGACAAGAACAGTAAAGGGACTATCAGAGTGATGGATAGCATAAGGATTAGCTCTGATAGAAACAATAAGAGGATTGTTATCATTAGCCATGATAAGAGATTGAGAAAGACAAGAGTGTAATTTTATTTAATGGTGCTCTGATACCATGTGAAAACAGAAAATACAATTGTATTTCTTGATTACATAATTACATAATTACATATTTATATATGGGAGAGAGCATTCAAGAATTGAATATTCTAGAGCATATTTGAATCTATACCAAATATAGACCAAATTAATACAATCCTAATATAACTCATAATTAATGCAATCCTAATATAACTCATAAATAATACATTCCTAATATAACTCATAAATAAAAGGAAACATATTTGATGATTATCTCTAACATAGCTCACGTTGTTTAACAAATATGCTTACGTCATTTCAAATGATGCTAGTATTTTTATTTATTTTTTGATGTTGACACCATTTGATAACATCAGTGTCATGTAACTACTCTTTTTGTTCAAAGAACCTTGGATGACATTTCGAATGTCGTCCCTTTGGCGGCATTTGAAATGTCGCTCAGATTCTTTTGCAAGTCCAAGATGGAGCGTGTCCTCTCTTCCTTTCTCATTATTCTACTTTTTCGAGATTAAGAAAACCCAAAATTTCTTCTTGAATTAAAAATCATTGTTTATTTTTGTCGATTTAATCGTCAAATCTAATTAGTGTCGCGGTAGATTTGCTACAAGTAAAAGAATATCTCCTTACTTCGGATCAATCAATGTAAAAAATGACAACTTTAGGTCTAGATAAATTTCGCAAATTAATATAGGTTAATGTTTAATTTAATATTTTCATAGACAGACTTCGAAGTTTATACTAGTTATATGCTATTATGATGGTGAATTGGTAATCCATGAAAATTTATGCAAAAAATATATTGATGATTCGTATAAGTTAGCTAAAGTTTGTAAATGATCGGAGTTACAAGAATTAAAATCTTCGGCTTACAGAGCAACCAAGATAAAACTGGATGAGTCTGATATTGGTTTAGTTTGCAACTGGTCAACTAATTTTGGATCTAAAGCCAATAAAATTATGTTGATGTTAAACTAATATTACCCGAGGTCTCCAAATAAATAAAGTTTCTCGTTGGAATGAATAGAAAGTTGGTTATAGAACAAAATGTAGCGGCACCGGTAGCGGCACCTGTAGCGATATCTATAGCTAACTATACCTCACAGGTATTTTTATCACCTAGTTATATTAATCCATCTATGAATGTACCACAAAACGGAAACAAGCCATGTTCTTTGGTTATCCTCCGTTCATGATCACTAAAATGTCTAGCGCAGTTTTCCATTTTCGACGCAAGATGATTTTGTATGCATGAGTCCGACATATTTGTAGAGCTTTGAAAATAGTGTAGTGTTTATCGTGGTTGCTACAGTATCTAATAGTTGTCATGTGAAGCTATATTCCCCAACAAAAATCGACGCAGAATAATATGTAACAATCAGAATTTTTAAGACATGGTAACCAATTAACGGATTAATTAATTAAATAGTAAGTTGTAAAATTGTCAGAATTTCGCTACGAAAGTTGCTTCATAGGTCTGTGACAATTTTCTGTTCAATTTGCATATTTGGTTTGTCAAAAACGAAGGTAGTACGAAGAAGTTATGGCGAAAACAAAATTTAAGAACTAGAGAAGTGTGTGTGTATATACATATATAGACATGGGAAAGTCTATTTGCACACAAAGCGATGACAAAATTTAGACACAAACAATCTCAACCACTAGATTTTCCCTCTGAACTCCACATTTCCAGTAAAAGACAAACAAATCCAATATTCCAAAATTCGTGTCTCCAATTTAGTGCCAAAATTTGCGTCCCGATAGCTATATATATATATATATATATATATATGTGTGTGTGTGTGTGTGTGTGTGTGTGTGTGTGTGTGTGACACCCCACGGCCGTTAATGTCACTGTTTAAGAGAATGCATTAAGTTTCGCGAAGCATTATAGGTAAACTGAAACAGAAATATCACAAGACAAATATAAAATAACAACAGAATTTAAAACTTTATTTAGCAAAAAACATCGTGGTTCAAAACATAGTTACATCATGAGCCTGAAATACATAAAACCCAGTACATCAACTTAAAAATTCCGTCTTGTACCAAAATCATCAGAGTACAATAAATATGAAAAAAGCAAAATCCCCAAAAACATAGACATAGTAGAGAAGATATGAAATCGAGCAGTACATCTAAGTTGCTCCAAACAGAAGGAAAGAAGAATCCTGATCAAGCTTGAGTATTTCCACCCCGAGAACCTGGGGGAAGGGGGAACGGAAGAGAAAGAAGAGGAAACAAAATAGGTCAGACATAAGTCAGGCGAGTAAAGTTACTTTTAGCATATAAATAAGTAAAAGCATCATGACAGACATATAAACTAGATAAGAGGGATAATAGCATATAAGACAAGTATGACAAGGTAAACAAGATAAACCGAATAGAACATATATGTATAGCGCTTCTCTAATACTTTTCTATATTTGCACCATTACTAGTATACTAGACAAGATGATCCCCAACAAGATGGTAGACTTAGGTGTACCTCTTGTGTGAGATTTTACCTCGCACAATAATAGGCAGCCCAACTGAACATACCGGTGTTAACCCTAGGGATACCTAAACAAGTGAGACTAGATGTACCCTAATTACTACCCAATCGATCGACTCCCTAACTCCGTAGAGCCCCTAGGCTGGCGCCGTAGTAGGGTGTATCACCTCCTAAAGTGGCAACCCTTCGTTTATAGCATGTGGACAACCATATCTATTGATGCCACATCGTCTTATTTTCCCGAGCAGGCGGACCCATGCACGCACATGAGCCTGATGGAACGCGTTGTCATACGCCTTTTTCCAAATGACCTCTTATAATCAGCTCAGTAAGCGTGCCTCGACTCCCACCTAGTTCGGAGTACTCGTTTGATACCTATATATGGGTTACCGACTGAAACGGATCCCACACACAAAATGATACAGGCTTCCACCTCGGCTTGCATCCCCACTACTAGGATTTCAACAGGTTATGTCTATTAGTGTAACAAGATTGCATAACCCCACAGGTTAAGTTTGTTGGCCTATATATAAATATTACCCACCACCCCAAGATATACTAAACCCTCCCATTGTTTCGAGCAAGTTTCCTTAACCCTTACTCAAGTTAACATGTCCATGTAGTCCCTATGGATTCAAACAGGTTAAGTATTACAAGTTCACTACCATTTATTCATTTATGGTTATAATGCACTAGACCTCCTATATTAAGCCTACAACTTGTGGATGTTGGATATGCCGGGCGAGTCCGGGCAGACTTCTTCCACTAGTCGGACTTAACCTCCTGTCTTAGTCCGTTACGTGTTTATGGACCTAGCCCCTCACATTAGATTCACCACTTGTGGTCGCTGGATATGCCAGTCGGGTCTGGGCAGACTTCTACCACAAGTGTAAACTAACCTCGTGTCTAAGTGCTGTTACAGTTTCTAGTTACTGTAAATTTAGGCATTTTCATTATTTAACCATTATCCTTATTTCATTATAGGTTTTCATGCCCCTTTTCCAAGTCATATTCATCATGTACTATATGCCCCAATTTAAGATCTTTAATCACAATTTTGTTTTATGCCCCAAATACATAGTGATGTTTTCAATTCCAGTTATTCCCCAAATTTCCCAATATAAGTTATGCCCCAATTTTAACGTTTTCCCCTCGTTCCCAATTTCGCGCATTCACATATTTCAGCGGTATGCCTAGGTTCGAAGGTAGCTTGACTATAAAATAAAAAGGGAAAAGAAGAAGGGAAGGGGATAGAAATAAGCATACTAACAAGATAGATGGTAGAAATATGCATAATAACTGAATAAGCACATAGTGAAAGAACTGTGCAATAATAACAAGATAGGCATATACGAACAGATCTGATGAACATGTGATAATAGAACTGATTAGGCATAGTGACATGATTAGGCAAACTAACATAATTGGGATGTCACAAATAAGCATATGAGAACCAAACAGCAAGTTAGATAAATCAGAAATGACAGATCTGTTATGATTCAGATTATTCAATAGGCATAGGCTTAGATCCAAATTTGTAGGCATGTCAAGATTACATTTTAATTATTTCTATCGAAAAATAACATAGATTCACTATGATTGGATCGATAGAATAGGAGACTTGATTGTAGCTATTGAACAACAGATCTCTGAACTTGAATGACTTGTTTGCTGAAGAAGAATAGGCTATTTTAATCTAGGTAGAGACAACATCTAGTTCTCCATTGTTTTAGAATGAGTAAAACAATGAAAATGAAGTCTTATATATAGCCTAGGGTTAACGAATCTGGTCAGAAAACAAGTCCACATACGCAGGAACGTATCAGGCTCAGATCTAGGGGTGTCAATCTGGGTGTCGACACCCCCCTTATGGTGTCGACCTATTGGTCGACACCTCTAGAGCAGGGGTCGACTCCAACGGGCCTGATTCATGCATTGTCCCGCCTTCGATTTTCGAATTGATTTTGAATTTTTGAAATGTTTATCTTTTATATATAATTAGCTTACATATGTGTAAACTTCAAGCCTTAATAAGTTCTTCATATGATGTCTGTTTTACGCAAACTCAGAGTCTATCTCAAGCATAATTCCGAGATGAATGAAATTTAGCAGCCCGTTTCACTTAATTCCCAATATTTAATTAAGTATTCCTTAGTTTATCATTTTAACGTGTTATAAAATTACGGGGTGTTACATTCTCCCCTACTCAAAGGATTTCGTCCCCGAAATCTCTAAGTTAAGAAGAATGTATATCCTAACATCCAGCATCCATATACTCATCCGCTAATCACAGGCATCTATTGTCCTTAAAGACTTCTAATGCTTATATGAACACATACGAAGGTGTGTGTATATGTCTCTATACGAATGCGAAGGTCAAGCGGTCTACTGATTCAATCGACCTCCTTAATGCAATGTATGTTAGTGCCATGAATCCAACATGTATGCAAACAATCCTGTTATATCATATAAGTTATATATGCGTGCGTGGTCATTCATCCAAATGCAACATCCATATGATGATACACTCACTTTCATCCATTAAAAAAAGAAAAATGCACACACATCCATATGCAGTATGAGAGTGATTGAGCCGATCTATTTCCTAACGTGTGTGTATATGCGTCCACAAGCAACCACTAGCAAACACTTGCATCCACTTGCATCGATCAAACATAACATGTCTCAAATACATGTTTACATCCATGGGATTCCTACCTAAAGGTCGAAGATATGAACGATAGGATATACTTTAAAGTATAGAAACAAGTATGAATAAAAGCTTTGGAAAGGAAGTTAAGAACATACCCTTGACAAGATATGGGTACGATGCATGAATCTTGTCTTCAGTCTCCCAAGCTGCATCCTCTTGGTTATCTCCCCACTGAACTTTCATCAGTTTGACCTCTCGGTTGCATAGCTTCTTAACCTCTGATCAGAGAATACGGGTAGGAACTCGTCTACTTGTCGCCTCCTGTTCTACCTCTACTTCCTCAAGCATACTCGGCTCAATTACTTCTGCATTATCAAGCAAAAACTTTCGTAAATGGGAAACGTGAAAAACATCATGAACGCCGGACTGTCTCTCCGGTAGCTTTACTCTATAGGCCATTTGTCCAATCCTTTCTTTTATGGGAAAGGGCCCTACAAATCTTGGTGCCAATTTCCCCACAGATCCAAAGCGAACCACATTCCTTAATGGTGATACCTTAATGAAAACCATGTCTCCCACCTCAAATTCAATGTCAGTCCTTCTCTTATCTATGTAGGACTTCTGTCTATCCTGAGTTGTCTTCATTAGCCGTCTAATAAGATCAATCTTTTTGTAAGTTTCTCTAACCATATCCGCTCCAAGTATAAGTCTTTCTGTAGATTCCCACCAATAAGTCTGTGACCTACAGGGTCGTCTGTATAATGCTTCGAAGGGTGCCATGCCAATACTGACTTGATACCTGTTGTTGTAGGCAAACTCTACTAAAGGAAGATGCTCTTCCCAAGTCCCTCCGAAGTCTAGGATACACAACCTTAAAAGATTCTCAAGAACTTTGTTCACCCTTTTCGTCTGTCCATCGGTCTGAGGGTGATAAGTAGTGCTCAAACACAACGTGTACCTAATGCTTCTTACATGCTCCTCCAAAATTCACTGGTGAAAATGGGGTCATGATCACTTACGATACTGGAAGGTACTCCATGAAGACGAACTGTCTCATGAATGTAAACTGCAGCCAACAATGATGCCATCCTCTTACTCTTAACTGGAATGAAATGAGCGCTCTTAGTAAGTCTGTCACTATAACCCAAATACTGGTGTTGCCTTCCCATGATCTAGGCAAACCGTCAATGAAATCCATCAAGACGCTCTCCCACTTCCACCGTGGGACTTCCAAAGGATGAAGTAAACCACCGGGCTTCCTTTGTTCAGCTTTAACTTGCTGGCAAACTAAACATCGAGAAACAAATTCCGCCATTCTTTCTTCACCCTAGCCCAAAAGAAAACCCTCTTCATATCTCTATACATCTTATCACCGCCTGGGTAAATAGTTATCCTAGAATGATGAGCTTACTTAAGGATTGTCTTCAACAAACTCCTAACTCGGGGAACACAAAGCCTTCCATCTCGTCGCAACCATCTTCAATCATCTATGGAGTTTATGCTGAGGTGACTAGAAGTCTCCCCTTTACCGAGCCAATCCAAAATGTCTGAAATCTGTGGATCCTCTCGTTGTGAAGTTCCTGTCTGATCCAAAAGAGTAGGCCGCACCTCTAGTGATGCCAATAAACTAGGTGTAAACTCGATGGAGGGTCTAAAATCAAAAGTCGATATAAAATCCAAGCTTTTCCTCTCCACAAACAGAGGACTTAAGGCCATCCTCTGCCTACTCAATGCGTCTGCCACCACATTACCCTTGTCAGGGGTATAAACAATCTCAAAGTCATAAGACGCTGGGAACTGCATCCATCTTTTTTGCCTTAAATTAAGATCATTCTGCGAGAACAAATGCTTGAGGGAATTATAACCAGTATACAACTCGAACTTCTCTCCAAGCAAATATTGACACCAAGTCTTAAGCGCAAATACTATGGCAGCTTGCTCTAGGTCATGAGTAGGGTAGTTCTTCTCATGAAATCCTAGCTGTCTACCTCCATAACATACTACCCTTTCTTCTTGCATCAAAACCGCACCAATCCCTGTACCACATGCATCAGTGTATATTGTGAACACTTTGTTCCCATCGGGCAAGGTCAAGACCGGGGCTGTTGTCAGAGCCCTCTTCAATCACTGGAAAGCATAGCCATAATCTACATCCTAAGAAAATGTCATATTCTTCTTCGTCAGCCTGGTGAGTAGGGCTGATATCTTTGCAAAGTCCTTAATGAACTTCCTATAATAGCCCGCCAATCCAAGAAAACTTCTCATCTCTGTTGCATTCTTTGGGATCTGCCATTCTTGAACTACAACAACTTTCGTGTAATCCACTGTTATCTCATCTTTAGAGGCTATATGCCCAAGAAATCTCACTTCTTTTCTTTAAAATTACATTTGGAGAATTTCGCCTTAAGCTGGTGCGCACGGAGAGTTTTCAAAACCTCCCTTAAATGTAAGGCATGCTCTTCCTTGCTTTTCGAGAAAATTAAGATGTCATCAACGAAGACTAAAATTAAGATGTCATCAACGAAGACCACAACGAACTTATTTAGAAACTCCCGAAAACCCTACTCATCGGATCAACAAAATAGGCGGGTGCATTCGTCAACCCAAAAGGCATAACGAGCTACTCAAAGAAACCATCTAGAGTTTTAAAAGCGGTCTTGTCTATGCTGTCCTCGATCACCCTCAACTGATGAAACCCCGTAGCCAAGTCTAACTGAAAGAAAACAGATGCACCAATAAGTTGGTCAAACAGATCATCTATCCTCGGAAGTGGGCGCCTGTTCTTTTTGGTGAGTTTATTCAACTCTCTAGTCCACACATAAGCGAAGCGAACCATCCGCCTTAGTTGCGAATACAACTGGAGCACCTCATTCAGATATGCTTTCTAATAAACCATTTCTCAAGTAGCTCCCCTACTTTCTCGCTAAGCTCCCTCCTTTCTCTTGGAGCCATATGGCGCACAGGCAATGCAACTGGCTTTGCATGTCCACCAAGTATATACGGAAATTGATCTCGTGCCTCGGAGGTAAGCCCTGAACCTCCTAAAAAACATCAGGATACTCGCAGACTACAAGTACAGATCGTAAATCATCGATAGATGCATCAAGCGACTCTAGGAAACTAAGCATGGCAGACGCCTTAGGGTAACAGGAAATCTCGAGGGTCTTTCCATGGCAAGTCAAAAGTATAACGACCCTCCTCTCGCAATCAAGAATAGCACCATACATGGCTAGCCAATCCATCCCTAGAATCAAACCATAGCCCATGAAACCAAGCACATATGCGTCGCACTCAAACTCGACACCTAACACAGATATTCTCAAACCTTGACAAGTCATAGACAAATGAGCCGTACCACCAATGGGGTTTGAGACAACAACAAGATCCAAAACCATACTAGTACTAAGGTGTAGAGACTCAACCACAGAATCAGATATAAAATAATGCGAAGCACCCGAATCGAAAAGAGTTCTAACAAGATGACTGGAAAGAGAAATCAAACCTCCAATGGAAACTTTCCTACCTATGTATGGCGCACTGGCCACGAGAGCATGCACCTATCCTCCCAAAGATCCTGCCCTTTGATCTTGTCCTTGCTACTTCGGCCGCTCCTTAGAAAATTGTCCAATCTACCCATAATTGAAGAAGCATTCTTCTTTCTTTTGTGGTCCTTAATCAAGTGACCCTCATGTCCACAATTATGACACTTCCTCTTATCTCTAGCCTTACCGTCCTTTCCGCCCTTCATTTGTTGTTGTTGTCGTCCTTTCTTTGGCCACACTTTCTTATTTTATGTTTCCTCAACCTTAGCTTCTTTCTTTTCACCTTTATCTTCCTTGTGCATTAACGTCATATCAACGAGCTTCTCAAAAGTTGCTTCCATTGGAATATGAGACATAGCCAACCCATGTAGAGGTTCATTCAATCCTTTAGCAAACCTCAAAGCTTTCGGGGTATTCATTAGCTCCAAACCAAACCTCGCCAATTGATTAAACTTATTAACATATTCTTCCACAGACATGCTTCCTTACTTAAGCGCCAAAATTCTTTCCATTTGCATACTTTGCTCGGCTTGAGAAAGAAACTTCATTTCAAACCTCTGTCGGAAATCATCCTATGTCTCAACTGGACGTCTCGCTTGCGTCACCTCCCACCAGAACGAAGCCTCATCTTTCAGTTGCCAAACGGCTAACTGAATCTTCCTACGATCATCAACTTCAAAATTTCCAAACAAATCCTCTGTCTCTTTAAGCCAGTTCCTTGCTTCTGTAAAAGTCTTAGTTCCTCGAAATGGCTTTCCACCCATAGCACTGAAATCTTTGCATATCTTAGAGAAATTATCAGCATGCAAAGGAGGAGGAATCGCGAGTGTAACTGGGGGAGGAACGTCTGCTTGACCACCAGCAGACACCATGGCCTCAAGATACCCACGGAACCAACCTGATATCGTAACGCCCTCAGGAATATTAGGTTCCCTAGACATGTTGAAAAGAAAAGGAAAAAGGGATTCAAACAGAGAAACAAAAGAAGTTGCATATGGCTTTGGGGAATATGTTTTTCAAAATAGACTTTTCTTTCTAAAATGCTTTCTTTTTAAAACCTTTTTGAAAACAATTTCCAAAATCTTTATCCGATCTGGTAACCTTCAGTTCTGATACCAGGTGTGACACCCCACATCCGTTAATGTCACTCTTTAAGAGAATGCATTAAGTTTCGTGAAGCATTATAGGTATACAGAAATATCATAAGACAAATATAAAATAACAGCGGAATTCAAAACTTTATTTAGTAGAAAACATCGTGGTTCAAAACATAGTTACATCATGAGCTTGAAATACATAAAACCCAGTACATCAACTTAAAACTTCGGTCTTGTACCAAAACCACCACAGTACAATAAATATGAAAAGAGCATAATCCCCAGAAACATAGCCATAGTAGAGAAGATATGAAATCAAGCAGTACATCTAAGCAACTCCAAGCAGAAGGAAAGAAGAATCCTGATCAAGCTTGAGTATTCCCACCCTGAGAACTGGGGAAGGGGGAGGGGGAGGGAACGGAAGAGAAACAAGAGGAAACAAAATAGGTCAAACATAAGTCTAGTGAGTCCAGTTACTTTTAGCATATAAATAAGTAAAAGCATCATGACATGCATATAAACTGGATAAGAGGGATAATAACATATAAGGCAGGTATGACAAGGTAAACAAGATAAACCGAATAGAACATATATGTATAGCGCTTCTATAGTACTTTTCTCCGATTGCACCAATACTAGTATACTAGACAAGACGATCCGCAATAAGATGGTAGACTTAGGCGTACTTCTAGTGAGAGGTTTTGTCCCATACAATAACATGCAACCCAACTGAACATACTGGTGTTACTCCTAAGGATAATAATGGCTCCTAAACAAGCGAAACTAGATGTACCCTAATTACTACCCTAATCAATCGGCTCCCTAACTTCGTAGATACCCTGTGCTGGCCCAAAAGTAGGATGTATCACCTCCTAAAGTGGCAAACCTTCGTTTACAGGATGTGCACAACCATATCTATTGATGCCCCCAACGTCTTATTTTCTCGAGAAGATGGACCCATGCACGCACATGAGCCCGATGGAACGCGCCGTCAGACACCTTTTTCTAAGTGACCTCTTATAATAAGCTCAGTAAGCGTGCCCCGACTCTGACCTAGTTCGGAGTACTCGTCTGATATCATATATGGGTTACTGACTGAAACAGATCCCATACACCAAATGATACAAGCTCCCCCCTAGGCTTGCATTCCATTACTAGGATTTCATCAGGTTATGCCTATCAGTGTAACAAGATTGGATAACCCCACAGGTTAAGTTTGTGGGCCTATATATAAGTATTACCCACTATCTTAAGATATACTTCACCCACCCACTGTTTCAAGCAAGTTTACTTAACCCCTAATTGAGTTAACATGTCCATGTAATCCCTATGGATTCAAACTAGTTAAGTATTACAAGTTCACTGCCATTTATTCATTTATGGTTATAATGCGCTAGACCTTCCATATTAAGCCTACAACTTGTGGATGTTGGATATGCTGGGCGGGTCCGGGCAGACTTCTTCCACAAGTCTAACTTAACCTCGTGTCTTAGCCCTTTACGTGTTTATGCACTTAGACCCCTCACATTAGATTCACCACTTGTGGTCGTTGGATATGCCGGTTGGGTCCGGGCAGACTTCTACCATAAGTGTAATCTAACCTCGTACATAAGTGCTACTACAGTTTCTAGTTACTATAAATTTAGGCGTTTTCATTATTTAACTATTATCCCTATTTCATTATAGGTTTTCATGCCCCGTTTCCAAGTCATATTCATCGTGTACCATATGCCCCAATTCAAGATCTTTAATTACAATTTTGGTTTATGCCCCAAATCCATATTCTTGTTTTCAATTCCAGTTATGCCCCAAATTTCCTAATACAAGCTATGCCCCAATTTTAACGTTTTCCCCTCATTCCCAATTTCATATGATCGCATATTTCAGCGGTATGCCTAGGCTCGAAGGTAGCCTGGATATAAAATAAAAAGGGAAAAAAAGAAGGAAAGAGGACAGAAATAAGCATACTAATAAGATGTACGGCAGAAATGGGCATAACAACTGAATAAGCATATAGTGATAGAATTGGGCATAATAACAAGATAGACATATAAGAACAGATCTGATGAACATGTGATAATAGAACTGATTAGGCATAGTGACATGATTAGGCAAATTAACATAATAGGGATGTAACAAATAAGCATATGAGATCTAAACAACAAGTTAGATAAACAAGAAATGATAGATCTGTTATGGTTCAGATTATTCAATAGGCATAGGCTTAGATCCAAAATTATAGGCATGTCAAGATTACATTTTAATTATTTCTATCTAAAAATAATATAGAATAACTGTGATTGGATCGATATAACAGGATACTTGATTGTAGCTATTGAACAACAGATCTCTGAACTTGAATGACTTGTTTGCTGAAGAAGAATAGGCTATTTTAATCTAGGCAGAGGCAACATCTAGTTCTCCATTGTTTTAGAATGAGTAAAATAATGAGAATGAAGTCTTCTTTATAGCCCAGGGTTCAAGAATCTGGTCAGAAAACAAATCCTCATACGCAGGAATGTATCCGGCTCGGATCTGGAGGTGTCGACCTGGGTGTCGACATGGGTATCGACGCTCCCTTGTAATGTCGACCCATGGGTCGACACCTCTAGGGCAGTGGTCAACCCCAACCAGGCCTGATTCCCACGTTGTCCCGCCTTTGATTTTCGAATTGATTTTGAATTTTTGAAATTTTTATTATATATATATATATATATATAATTAGCTTGTATATGTGCAAACTTCAAACCTTAATAACTTCTTCATACGATGTCAGTTTTACGCAAACTCAGAGTCTATCTCAAGCAGAATTCTGAGACAAACGCAATGGCATAGTCCGTCTCACTTGATTCCCAATATTTAATTAAGTATTCCTTAGTTTATTATTTTAATGTGTTATAAAATTATAGGATGTTACTATATATATATATATATATATATATATATATATATATATATATATATATGGAGCGGCTATATGAACACAAAATTTTGACACAAATCAGGGGACATAAAATCTCAGCCACATGATTAATTTGTCTTTATGTGAGAGGTGCAAATCATGGGGTAATCCTGTGGTTTAGATTTAGTGTCCCTCAGTTTACGTCAAATCATTGTGTATAAATAGACTTTTCCACACACACACACACACACACACACACGTGTGTGTGTGTGTGTGTATATATTGAAAATGGGTTCTTCATTCCATTAAATAAAACAAATGCAAAAGTCGCATAACAAAATTAGTAGATACACCCACTTATAGGCCCAACTGCCTATACAATTCAAAATACCGTAATTCACAAGTACTGCTATCCACAGTCGTTCAATTCAATCACCATTCTTGGAGCGACCCATGATTATACATGAAATTCTTGGATTTCAAACCGTTATTGAAAACTAAGTGTATGTGTGTGTATGTATATATACAAAAAAAATAGACACAACTAGTGAGCTGATGAATCTTCATCATTGGATTTCCTCCTGATTTCCATCTAGAGACCAAATGATCCAATGGTATTGACTCTGTGTCTCTCAACTTATGTTTAATTTTTTGTTCAAATAATTGTCCTATATATATATATATACAAACACATACACACAAAATGTGGATCAACCTAGTGGCGGTTGGGTCGACCCGCCCATGTGTCTGGGCGCAAATCGCGCTAGAACGTTACAGGCCAAGACTTGTTTTTGTATAAATGAGCAGAGTTGGTTGAATTTTATTGACTATAAATTTGAATTTGGATGAGGTGGCAAGATTCTATTAGTTACATCATGCAACAGACCTAGAATTTAATTTAGTAATCCAACGGTCTAATATCCCTAGCCCAACTTATAAATAGACCTCTAAACTTAGATAATTCTTCAAGACACAATATCTTCCTCTCTGGGTTCTGTCCTTTTGAGACAGACCTAGCCTAAAATTTTTCAAGGGAATATATTTATTAGTTTATGTATATATATATATATATATATATATATGTGTGTGTGTGTGTGTGTGTGTACACATACATAAATACACCTTTTGAAGACAGGATCTACAGAGGCCACGAAGGAACACTTTGGACCATGAGTGAGTGTGTAATTATTTAGGCTTTTGGTAATTTAGGAAAATAGGGCTTATAACAGTTGTAAACTTTTATGTAGTTTTTCTTATAGTTTTCTTGTAGTTTTCATTAGTTTTCTGTAAGTTAATATTTTACATAAATCTTTTTTATGTAAGTTATTATCTATAGTATTTTTCAGTTTTTCTTCCATTTTTATTTTATTCAAGTATTGTAAGATGTTCTTTTAGTATTTATTCCTGTCAGTTATTTTTATAATTTCTATACCTATTTCTTATTTGTACCTAAAACATGATCAAATCTGTAAATATTAGTGTTTTTAACGGCTGATGTAATCCTTTTTATTTTACACGTGAAAAAATAATAATTATGCAAATATGGATTAAACATATGAGACTAAATTTATAAAAAAGTGTGCATGAAATATAAATCTGTAATTGAAAAGCAATTGGGATGAAATAGGCAAATTAATGTAAAATTGCAATAAAATTATGAATGCATCTTAACTAGAAAAGAATGAACATATTTACAGGAGTATGATAAATTGTATAGACACGCATAGAAATCATAATGGACAGATTGAGCTTATTCGCAAATAAAATTGTACCACAAAGGTTATAGTTGAATGAAATGATGGAAATACTTATTATTGACATAATCTAAGGTTAATTTTAATAAACATGAACAATTAATGGTCCATTCTAGCTGTGACACGCCACGTCCGTCAATGTCACTCGTTAAGAAAATGCATTAAGTTTTGTGAAGCGTTATAGGTAAACGGAAACATAAAATTTACAAGGCAGATATAAAATAGCAGCGGAATTAAAAAAAATTATTAAGCAGAAAACATCGAGATTCAAAACATAGTTACATCATAAGACTGAAATGCACAAAACCCAGTACATCAATTTTTAACTTCTGTCTTGTACTAAAATCATCAGAGTACAATAAACATGAAAAGAGCATAATCCCCTAAAACATAGCCATAGTATGGCACCTACGATAGCAGCTAGGAGTACACGAAACTACCATTATCATGATTAGTAAGAGGGATCAACTTTTAGTATGGGACTAGCAAGGGTGCGGTGTAACTAGTAATGATACGGTGTTACTAGCATTGGTGCAGTGTAGTAATTATGCTGTAGTGATTAGAAGCGCAATCAACGTTTTATCTTGTTCATCTTGTTTGCTTTGTCATGCCTGTTTATTCTATAGTCATTTCTTGATTTTCAGTTTATGTTCTTATCCTGTTACTTTAATGATTATATTGTTAAAGTCACTGGACTCACCAGACTTATGTCTGACCTAGTTTGTTTCGCCTCTTTTCTTTTGTTCCCTCCCCCCCTCCGGGTTCTTAGGGAGGAAATACTCAAGCTTAGTTCAGATATCTCTTTCTTCCAGCTTGAAGTTGAAAGGTGTATTGCTTGGCTTTGATGAATTTAACTGTTGGGGATTATGGCTTTAAAATTATGTGCTCGGAAGCTTTTTGTACAAGACTGATATTATGTACTTGATTTTGGTGTTTGGAAATGTAATCAAACTTATTTCTGTTTCCGCTGCAATAGAATTATAAAATTTTCAAGTACTACTTTTTCTGTCTTATAATATTCCATTCTGTTTACTTATAATGCTCCACGAAACATAATGCATTCCCTTTGTGAGTGACATTAACGGACATGGGGTGTTACACGTGGTATCAGAGTTGAAGGTTACCAGAACAGATAAAAGATTTTTAAAACTATTTTCAAAAGTATTATTTTCAAAAACATGTTTCAAAGGAGTTTTCAAGAGAAAGATTTACTATGAAAAACATAATCCCCAAAAGCCTTATATCTATCTTTCGATTCTTTGTTTCGAATCTCTTCCTTTTTCCTTCTTGAGTCTCTTTCTCCGCGTTTAGATGCCTTTCCTAAGATATGGAAGGACTTCGGTGCGATGGGCGGAAAACCTTGTCATGGGACTGATACGTTTGTCGAGGCTATAAATTGGCTTAAGGAAGTGAAGGACTCGTTTGGTATCTTGGAGATAAACAGTGGAAGGAAAGTTCAGCTAGCTGCTTGGTCGATGAGGAAGTTTAGGCTAAGGAACACAACCCAAGAATGAGAAATTTGTTGATATGGCTTTAGTCCACGAAGAAGGTAAAGGAGAAAGTGGAAAGAATAATTAACCCCTGTAACAAAAGAAGGTGTCTTTATTTTGGTATAACGGGCCATATAATTCAGGACTATAAGAAGAAGAAGAAGCATGGTTTTTACCATTGCGGCGAGGCAGAACATATGATTAAATATTACCTAAGGAGGTAAGGACAATGGCATGGATAGAGGACAGGACCTACTTCTGGAGGACAGGTTCATACTCTCATGGCGCCAGGACAGGAGAGAGATAGAAGCATTTCTGTTAAAAGTTTGATTTTCCTTTTTCAGCCATCCTGTTCAAACTTTGCTTGACTCTTGCGCTTTGTAATCGTTTGTATCTGCTTCGTTAGTTGAAACACTGCACCTAAATACTAGTCTAGTTATAGATCCCATTGTAGTCTCAAATCCTATTGGTGGTTCGGCTCACTTATCTATGGTTTGTCGGGTTTTGAGAGTGTATATCTTGGGCATCGGGTTTGAATGCAATGCCTTCATTCCTGGTTTCATGGGCTATGGCTTGATTATAGGGATGGATTGGCTAGCCAGGCATGGTGCTATCCAAGACTGTGTAAAGAGGGTAGTTAGACTATTGACTCATTGTGGAAAGACCCTTGAAATTTCTTGTGACCCTAGGGGTTGTAATAACCTGGAAAATCTGAACCAATTTAAAAAATTTATTTTGGAAATTTTAATGAATTTGGAATATTTAAAATGAATTATTTTAAATAATAACAACAAGAAATTTAATTTGAATAGAATTAGAATGAATATATTTATTTGAATCGACGTTAGAATATAAATATTTATTTTTATTTATAAAAGGAATTGAAAATGGCGCGGTAGTTTGAAAATTCGATTTCAAATTTCAAATGGATGTACAGGATTCAAAATAAACCGGATTTTAGCGAAACCAAAAATATTAGAATCTAATTGAAAATATCTTTCCAAAGAATTAAAAAAAATCAAAACTTCATAGAGGGAATCAAAAGTTACGTCCAGTTGAAAATTCAGAATAGTCGCTATGGAAAATATAGCCCTTAAAAATGGAAATTTTGCAAACGATCTCTGTTTTCGACGAAACCACTTTTGTTGGATCTGGGATGCCAGATTATTGCTAGATTCCAAAATTCGTAATTTTCTGAATCAATATGTAAGCGTGGCGAAGTAAAACGCGTTTTAACAATTTTAGTCAATTTCGATCGACCAGAAAATGGCCAATTTTCAAATGGTCTCAGAATTTGACGAAATTAGTTTTGTTAGAACCGTATCGTCAATACGAAGCTAGAAAATATTTTTTGGGAATTTTTAGAGTCCGTATATGGCCCCGGTTAATTGAAATATATGTTCAAATTCAATATATTGATTTTGATGAAAACTAATTGTAACAGCAGAATTGGCTTACGATACATATCCCATTGTGTTCGGAATGGGGGTAATTAGCTAGGGGCTATAGTCGTTGGGTCTCGATTGGAGTTCGAATTAAAAAGTTGCTTTTTGGAAATTAAAATAATAAATTATATATGTTATATTGCCCCTTTTTCATTTCTAAACCTAAACTAAAACGAGCTGATTCCCTTCAGCAGCCGTCACTCCCTTCCCATTCCCGTCGTCGTTCACACGCCACCGCCCATCACTCCGACTCCGCACCCTCCCTCGATCTCCACCTCCTCCACCTGAGCCGCCACTCCCTCTTCTCCTCCAATCTGACCCCCCTAAACCTCTACAGCCCCCAAAACCACACCCCAGCACGAAGTGACCATCGCCGACGCCCTGATAGGCCCGCCTCCGCCTGCTAGGACTCCTGATGCCCCCCACTGCGCCTCCCTTGCCACATCAGTGCGATGATGACCCCCCTTCAAAACAAAGGTAAATTTATTTTATTTTATTTTATTTCTGTTACTTTAATCATTTTTGCTTAAATAAAACAGAAAATAAAATGATGATTTTAATGTAAACAAAGTTAGAATTTTTATATAGAAAGAAGCATCATTAAAATATATGAAGTATAAATGTGATTTTTATTTATTGGAACGAAGCATGATAAAAATATAATATTTATTATATAAGAAGCATGATAAAAATATAATCTTTATTATATAAGAAGCATGATAAAAATAATCTCTATTATGTGAATGACGATATAAAAATGTGATTTTTATATGGGAACTAGCGATACAAAAAATTGATTTTTATATTTGGATTAACAATATAAAAATACGATTTTTATACATATAGGGAAGTGATAAAAATATGATTTTTATATAAATAATAGCGATATGAAAAAAATATGATTAGCAACATAAATTTCATGAAACAGATGGCGTTAGAATTGGAACAATGAATCTGAACGATAATAGGAATGGAGTGGATCCCAAAGGTGAGAACTTCTCACTTTTAATTTGTTTTCTAGTTGAAATATGTACTAGGATGCAGATGGTGCTTAGCAGCACCCGACACCCGTTGTCCACAGACCATGGACGACTTGTCTGTTTGTTGTTTGTGGTGTGAATATTGATTGTGTGATGTGGAATGGAATTAATTATTTGGTGGTTAAAAATATAATTTTTAACGTGTATATAAAATGAATATTTATAAACAAATCAGACAATTTGTTTATGTACACACATTTGACTGATATGGATTGGGACGATAAATTTTACGCATCACCCAACTGCGTAAATAAAACCTGTGTTTGATTGTTTGGAAACCCCACACAGGTGTTGGGATGGAATTGGCCATACACTAGTCCCAATAATTAGCTGTATGTCGATCGATTGATTGACAGGCTGTTGTAAGCGTTAAATATTTATATTTGATGTTTATGTAGTGTAGAATGCATTTTGGGTGATGGTTGACTGTGTTTGATTGTTGTAGTGTACGTGTGTGTATGAAATACATATATATCACATTGTACTGTAATTGACTGTGTCTGATTCTAGTTCAGAAAAAATGAATATTTAAAAATAACAAATATTTTAAAATAACGAATATTTTTCAAATAATATTCAGAAGAAGATGAAATTTTGATTTTTATGTCCGATTTGGGATGGACACAAATATATTTAAATATATAAAAACGTGTTGATTAGATTGACGCCATTTTGATGTGAACGATATTTATATCGATTTTATTCATTTTTGTAATAAATACCGAAAAGGAATAGATTTCAAAATTGAATGTTTTGAAAATAATATCATTTATATATCGATGATATGGAATATTCAGTTTTGATTAGAAATTGAATACGAAGTTGAAATCGTTTTGAAAACGAATTTAAAACAATTTATAAAATACATTTTAAAAGAAAATCGATGAAATATGTAATACTATATATATATATATATATATATATATATATATATATATATAATGGCCTAAATAGAACACGCCGCGCTGCGGTAGTTCGCGAATTTCGACCATTGACTTCGAATGGACATTACGGGAGATCCGACCGTCGGATTCTCCTAAAACCGGAACCGTTGGGTTCGTATCGAAAAGAGCTTTCTAACGAATATTAGAGATTTAAAATCTAACAGTTGGATTTGGAATTATGTCCAAATCAAATTTGGGAAAGGTCGCTCTAAGTGCACTTCGATGGCCGTTTATGGAAATCGACTGTACGGGCCTTGATAAAATTATTAGAAATAGCAATAATTTGTGTAAAACCAGAAGAAATGATTTGGAAAGAATTGGGATGAAAAATTCCATATTTGAAAAGATAAAAATAGATTTTTATCGAAATGAACTAGTTTTGAACTAGAATTATAATCCATTTATTTTTGAAATAAATAAATTGGATTTGAAAGGGGTTTTAAAAATAACCAGAGTTTCCAATATATAAAGTGGAAATGGATTTGAATCGAAATTGTCTTTGGAATATTTCGATGTTGGATTTCGTGATTATACAGATATTGTAATGGAAATTTGAAAGATATATTTATATCGTTATTTCCAATACGATGTTTGTTGGTCGTAGAATTTGATATTGAATATAAGCCGATATATTTTCTATTCAGAGCCTTGTATTTAATATCAAATGGGATTTGGGTTTGTCGTGAATTGTGTCTTCATTAACACTGTTCTTAAACCCAGTTGAGAAAAAGATTAAATATTTTTATTTAAATTTAATGAAGTATACCAATTAAATGGTATTTAATTGGAATTGAATTTGAATTGATTTTTGGGGTTTATCGTGAACGGTGTTTTAAATAATTCTTGTTATTTAACCCGATAATTAATGGAATGTGAATTGGATTTATCTTGAACTATGTTTTAACGACATTTGTTCTTTAACCTGATTTGCAGTGAAATGTGATTTGGAGTTTATAAATCTTTTGTTAAGATTTAAAGGAGATTTTCCAAAGTAAAGTTTTCCAATTAAATAAAATAAATTGGAATGGAATGGAATTCGATTTGGTAATAATCGAAGTGAATTTCTGTGGATGAGGACCGCTAATATATATGGAATTTAAAAGGCGTTACCGTTATTCCATTTATATTGTTAGTCGGATATGAAAGTTTATATCGATTTGTTTTCCATGAAGATTCCACGGTTAATAGAATGTGATTTTAGGTTTATAGTGAACCATGTTTTATATGACATTGATTCTTTAACCCAGTTAAAGACAAGATATGATTTCCCAAGTTAAATAATCATTAATATTATTTTTGGGAAGATTAAAACCAAGTGGAGTTTTAATGAATCTTTAATTAGATTAAAATGATCGAGAATGGAGTATCACCAGTTTTGCTCCAGGCGATAGTTAAATCTTTAATTAGATTTAAACGTGAAATGGTAATTTAATTTACTGATAACACCATGATGTTCGATATGAAGTATTACCAGTTTTACTTCATGGGATGAATAGGTTGGGATTGGGGAATTAAAATAAATGATTACTTCGGTAAGGTTCGTTAATCCCGACTAGTTTGGATAAACCATAATTTGGTTTGAATTGATATTCAAAGGAAGATTAAAGAATAAATTTAAGGAATTTATCTCTGATAAAATTAATAGGAACCTTTCCCAAAGTATAAGAATATTTGAATAAAAGAATATTCTGAATTGGAATGAGGCGTATGTTGTGTTTGTGTAACACTTGTTTATTATATACGTGAGTTATTCAGAAAGACGTGGTTTATCCCATTCTGAATAACTGATTCGACGTTGTGTCGAGGATGAGGATGGTGGTCGAAGACTGGAGGTCTTCACATCGTTTGTATAATTACTGATGATCTTGATTGGGCTGTACACCCAAGAGGAGGGAATCAGTTGATGATCGTCCATACATACTTGGAGATCGATAGATATGCAAGGTACAAGGTGCCTCCGGTTTCGTTCAGACCCAGAACGGACTTGTAAATGGACTGTGTGTCTGACATTGGATATCATTCTGTGTGATTGACGGATATTGGCTGCATGTAGTGGTTTTCCTGTGTGGCATGCTAAGATGCAAATGATCAAGGCTTCTGTTGAAAAGCAGAGTCTGGTGGTTGATGATCAAAGCACCGCCTGTGTGGCATAGCTTTGTGCAGCATTAATTCGCGAGCCTCACACCTCGGTTGTGAACCAGAAACAGGAGAGGACTTCACGGAGGGCATGCGTTTCCTTCTAGCTAGGGTGGTGTCAGTGACCTACCAGCCCTGACATTTATATTATTTTCACCTGTGTGGTTGTTGGATTTTGAGGCGCCTCGGATATGTCGGTGACTATGTGGAGCCGATGGAATCATTTGGCTCATTTACGCCCCAAAGGGTGGGGAAACACAGTGTTCAGGCATTTTAATCCACATCGGTGGACCGGCCCTGACGATCCATGGGTCGATGCGCTCTGACCCTAAGGCTCGGGCTTGAAAGTCTCGAAGCGGTAAGGACGATCCCTTGCCTTGGTTCACAGATGGAAATCCAATTTCCAATTACGACATCGTGCGGTTTTGATTGTATACCTATATATGGCGACATAGTGGTATGGGGCACTTGTGCCGTCTATGATTAATACTTATGATTGAAATTATTTAAACATTATACACTTGTAGTAATAATAAAAGATGAAATTTAGCGTATCAAGCATTCTTTCGCTATTATAAGGTAAAACCCTGTCCTCCGGCTTGTGTTGCATTGTGTGATGGGACGTGGGCCTTATAATAGCTTCATTGTTCTTTATTTAGCATTGCGTTGTTGTTTTATGCACTGGTATTCTTGGGAGGAAACCCGTTCCGTGTTATATGGCGTGGTCCCTTGATTTACAGAACTTTAAAATAAAAATTAATAACTGTTTTAGTTCTCACACCAGTCACATGACTGACCTGGAGTTTATTGTTTTAACCTAAACTCTGGGTGCCCTCATTTTCCACGGGCAGCTAGTAGTTTTGGTTTTGCAGATTTATATTCACAGGATCCTGATTTACAACTGGAACGATACTCGGAAACTTTGTATCCGTTTATCTCCTTCAGTTGTGTTTTGTATTATTTTCTGCTGCTATGTAATGTATTGTAATCCCTGATATTTATCGAATTTATTTTATTTATTCACTCTGTATATTCTTTTATTCTGATGGAATTGTTGTAATAAGCAATGAAATGTTCTTCTGTTTGTGTTCTGATTCGTCTTGTCCTCAGTACAATCTGTGATTTCCCGTATGGGGGATTTCGGGGCGTTATAGTTTGGTATCAGAGCTTTGGTTTACAAAGCTCAGAGAACAAGACACATTAGAACCATACGAAAGAATTCATTAGAGATTGGATTAGTAATATCCAATAAGAATGACTCGTTAGAGATGGGATCAGTAATATCCTAGAACGAGTGTGAAGAGTATATTTTTAAAACGAAAACAAGTTTTGTTTTGAAAATTTAAATCAATTATTCGTATTTGAATATTTATTTTAAATTGAATTGGACAATCAAGTATATAAAGATTTTGCGTATACGTCTAATCCACGTATATTTAAAGTTCTAATATACTGGATAGATATAGTATCACACTTTAGTCGTCCGAAGAAGATACTAATGATTGAGATCTCATCATCAGTGTTTATTTTCGAGTTTCGAAAGTGGGATTTCTATATATTTCCAATTGACTGGTGTGAGAACCAAAACTAGATAGGGTCTATTGTCGTGATTTGACACCAAAAATATGATTTTGACTATATATCAAAATTATGAATTTGAAAAGATAATCAACTAATTGATTGCGGATTGTGTTGTTTTATTATTGGTTTGATTTATTAAAATTTTGAACCATTTAGGCCAAATTGAACCAATTAGTGAATTGTATTGAAAATTTAGGGCATTTGCATGCATATACATGTATATACATTGAATAGGTCATAGAAAAATTGCTAGAGAAGAGGAATAAAATTGTTTGCCTGACAAATAGGTACATCTTTACTAACTTCTTGGGTTTTGGACGATTTTATGAGCCGATTGGCTGTTTCTTTTTCTTTTTGGATTGGAGAGGCCTGTACGGCAATTTCGGGATTTTCCCGGTGCTCCCGTGCAAGGGAGATTGTGGCAAAAAAATTCGAAAATTTAGGGTGTTTGCCAAATTTTTGAAAAATTTGAAAAGTTCTTAGAAACTGAAAAGTTGAAGAACTTAAGCCATAATGAAAATAATGAAAGTTGAGTTGATTAGTTAAACAACTTTCATCTTCGTTCCTTTTCGGGGACGAAAAGTTTTAAGTGGGGGAGATTGTAATAACCCAGAAAATCTGAACCAATTTAAAAATTTTATTTTGGCAATTTTGATGAATTTGGAATATTTAAAATGAATTATTTTAAATAATAATGACAAGAAATTTAATTTGAATAGAATTATAACGAATATATTTATTTGAATCGACGTTAGAATATAAATATTTATTTTTATTTCTAAAAGGAATTGAAAATGGCGCGGTAGTTTGAAAATTCGATTTCAAATTTCAAATGGATGTAAAGGATACAAAATAAACCAGATTTTAGCGAAACTTAAAATGTTAGAATTTAATTGAAAATATCTTTCCAACGAATCCGAAAAATCAATATTTCATAGCGGGAATCAAAAGTTACGTCCAGTTGAAAAATCAGAATAGTCGCTATGGAAAATATAGCCCTTAAAAATGGAAATTTTGCAAACGATCTCTGTTTTCGACGATACCACTTTTGTTGGATCGGGATGTCAGATTATTGCTAGATTCCAAAATTCGTAATTTTTTGAATCAATATGTGAGCGTGGCGAAGTAAAACGCGTTTTAACAATTTCAGTCAATTTCGATCGATCAGAAAATGGCCATTTTCAAACGATCTCAGAATTTGAAGAAATTAGTTTTGTTAGAACCGTATCGTCAATACGAAGCTAGAAAATATTTTTCAGAAATTTTTAGAGTCCGTATGTGGCCCTGGTTATTTGAAATATACGTTCAAATTCAATATATTGATTTATATTTTGATTTTGATGAAAACTGATCGTAACAGCAGAACTATCTTACGATACATATCCCATTGTGTTCGGAATGGGGGTAATTAGCTGGGGGCAACAGTCATTGGGTCTCGATTGGAGTTCGAATTAAAAAGTTTCTTTTTGAAAATTAAAATAATTAAATAATAAATTATATATATGTGTGTGTGTATATATATTATATTGCCCCATTTTTCATTTCTAAACCTAAACTAAAACGAGCCGATTCCCTTTAGTAGCCGTCGCTCCCCCCATTCCCACCGTCGTTCACACGCCACCGCCCACCGCTCCGCCTCCGCGCCCTCCCTCGATCGCCACCTCCTCCACCTGAGTCGCCACTCCCTCTTCTCCTCCAATCCGACCCCCCCTAAACCTCTACAGCCCCCAAAACCGCACCCCACCGTGAAGTGACCATCGCCAACGCCCTGACAGGCCCGCCTCCGCCTATCGTGATTCCTAATACCCCCACTGCGCCTCCCTTGCCACGTCAGCGCGATGATGACCCCCCCTTCAAAAAAAAGGTAAATTTTATTTGTTTCATTTTATTTTATTTCAGTTTCTTTAATTATTCTTGCTTATATAAAACTGAAAATAAAATGATGATTTTAATGTAAAGAAAGTTAGAATTTTTATATAGAAAGAAGCGTCGTAAAAATAAATGAAGTAGAAATAGAAATGTGATTTTTATTTATTAGAATGATGCATGATAAAAATATAATATTTATTATATAAGAAGCATGACAAAAATATAATCTTTATTATATAAGAAGCATGATAAAAATATAATTTTTGTTATATGAATGGCGATATAAAAATGTGATTTTTATGTGGGAACTAGCAATACAAAAATTTGATTTTTATATTTGGATTAACAATATAAAATTACGATTTTTATACATATTGGGAAGTGATAAAAATATGATTTTTATATAAATAATAGCGATATGAAAAAAAATATGATTAGTAACATAAATTTCATGAAACAAATGACGTTGGAATTGGAACAACGAATCTGAACGACAATAGGAATGGAATGGATCCCAAAGGTGAGAACTTCTCACTTTTAATTTGTTTTCTAGTTGAAATATGTACTAGGATGTAGACGGTGCATAGCAGTAACCGACACCCATTGTCCACAGACCATGGACGACTTGTTTGTTTGTTGTTTGTGGTGTGAATATTGATTGTGTGATGTGGAATGAAATAAATTATTTTATGGTTAAAAATATAATTTTTAATGTGTATACAAAATAAATATTTATTTATGTACACACATTTGACTGATATGGATTGGGACGATAAATTTTACACATCGCCCAACTACACAAATAAAACTTGTGTTTGATTGTTTGAAAACCCTACACGGGTGTTGGGATGGAATTGGCCATACACTAGTCCCAATAATTAGCTGTATGTCGCTCGATTGATTGATAGACTGTTGTAAGCGTTAAATATTTATCTTTGATGCTTATGCAGTGTACAATGCACTTTGGGTGATGGTTGACTGTGTTTGATTGTTGTAGTGTACGTGTGTGTATGAAATCCATATAAATCACATAATATGGTAATTTACTGTGTCTGATTCCAGTTCAGAAAGAATGAGTATTTTAAAATAACGATTATTTTAAAATAACGATTATTTTTCAAATAATATTCAGAAGAAGATCAAAATTTGATTTTTATGTCCGATTTGGGATGGATACGAATATATTTAAATATATAAAGCCGTGTTGATTAGATTGACACCATTTTGACGTGAATGATATTTATATTGATTTTATTCATTTTTATAATGAATATCGAAAAGGAATAGATTTCAAAATCCAATGTTTTGAAAATATTATCATTTATATATCGATGGTATGGAAAATTCAGTTTTGATTAGAAATTGAATATGAAGTTGAAATCGTTTTGAAAACGAATTTAAAACGATTTATAAAATACGTTTTAAAAGGAAATCGACGAAATATACATACATACATACATACATATATATAATGGCCTGAATAGAACGCGCCACGCTGCGGTAGTTCGCGAATTTCGACCATTGACTTCGAATGGACATTACGGGGGATCCAACTGTCGGATTCTTCTAAAACCCGAATCGTTGGGTTCGTATCGAAAAGAGCTTTCTAACAAATTTTAGAGATTTGAAATCTAATGGTTGGATTTGGAATTATGTCCAAATCAAATTTGGAAAAGGTCGATGTAAGTGCAGTTCGATGGCCGTTTATGGAAATCGACTGTACGGGCCTTGATAAAATTATTAAAAATAGCAATAATTTGTGTAAAATCATTAGAAATGATTTGGAAAGAATTGGGATGAAAAATTCCATATTTGAAAAGATAAAAATGGATTTTTATCGAAATGAACTAGTTTTGAACTAGAATTATAATCCATTTATTTTTTAAATAAATAAATTGGATTTGAAAGGGGTTTTAAAAATAACCAGAATTTCCAATATATAAATTGGAAATGGATTTGAATCGAAACTGTCTTTGGAATATTTCGATGTTGGATTTCGTGATTATACAGATATTGTTATGGAAATTTGAAAGATATATTTATATCGTTATTTCCAATACGATGTTTGTTGGTCGTAGAATTTGATATTGAATATAAGCCAATATATTTTCTATTCAGAGCCTTGTATTTAATATCAAATGGGATTTGGGTTTGTCTTGAATTGTGTCTTCATTAACACTATTCTTAAACCCAGTTGAGAAAAAGATTAAATCATTTTATTTAGATTTAATGAAGTATACCAATTAAATGGTATTTAATTGGAATTGAATTTGAATTGATTTTTTGGGTTTATTGTGAACGGTGTTTTAAATAACACTTGTTCTTTAACCCAATAATTAATGGAATGTGAATTAGGTTTATCGTGAATTGAGTTTTAACGACATTTGTTCTTTAACCCGATTTGCAGTGAAATGCGATTTGGAGTTTATAAATCTTTTGTTAAGATTTAAAGGAGATTTTCCAAAGTATAAAGTTTTCCAATTAAATAAAATAAATTGGAATGGAATGGAATTCGATTTGGTAATAATCGAAGTGAATTTCTGTGGATGAGGACTGCTAATATATATGGAATTTAAAAGGCGTTGCCGTTATTCCATTTATATTGTTAGTCGGATATGAAAGTTTATATCGATTATATTTATCGATTTGTTTTCCAGGAAGAATCCATGGTTAATAGACTGTGATTTTGGGCTTATAGTGAACCATGTTTCAAATGACATTGATTCTTTAACCCAGTTAAAGACAAGATAAGATTTCCCAAGTTAAATAATCATTAGTATTGATTTTTGGGAAGATTAAAACCAAGTGGAGTTTTAATGAATCTTTAATTAGATTGAAATGATCGAGAATGTAGTATCACCAGTTTTGCTCCCGGCAATAGTTAAATCTTTAATTAGATTTGAACGTGAAATGGAAATCGAATTTACCGATAACACCGTGGTGTTAGATATGATGTATTACCATTTTTACTTCATGGGATGAATAGGTTGGGATTAGGGAATTAAAACAAATGATTACTTCGGTAAGGTTCGTTAATCCGGACTAGTTTGGTTAAATCATAATTTGGTTTGAATTGATATTCAAAGGAAGATTAAAGAATAAATTTAAGGAATTTATCTTTGATAAAATTAATGGGGACCTTTCCCAAAGTATAAGAATATTTGAATAAAAGAATATTCTGAATTGGAATGAGTTGTATGTTGTGATTGTGTAACACTTGTTTATTATATACGCTAGTTATTCAGAAAGACCGGGTTTATCCCATTCTGAATAACTGATTCGACGATGTGTCGAGGATGAAGACGGTGGTCAAAGACCGGAGGTCTTCACATCGTTTGAATAATTACTGATAATCTTGATTGGGCTGTACACCCAAGAGGAGGGAATCAGTTGGTGATCATCTAGACGTACTTTGAGATCGATGGATATGTGAGGTACAAGGTGCCTTCGGTTTCATTCAGACCCAGAACGGACTTGTAAATGGACTGTGTGTCTGACATTGGATATCATTCTATGTGATTGATGGATATCGGTTGCATGGAGTGGTTTGCATGTGTGGCATGCTAAGATGCAAATGATCAAGGCTTCTGTTTAAAAGCAAAGTCTTTTGGTTGATGATCAAAGCACTGCCTATGTGGCATAGCTTTGTGTAGCGTTAATTTGCAAGCCTTACACCCCGGATGTGAGCCAGAAATGGGAGAGGACTTCAGGGAGGGCATGCGTTTCCTTCTAGCTAGGGTGGTGTCAGTGACCTACCAGCCCTGACATTTATATTATTTTCTCCTGTGTGGTTGTTGGATTTCGAGGCATCTCGAATATGTTGGTGACTATGCGGAGCTGATGGAGTCATGTGGCTCATTTACGCCCCCAAAGGGCGGGGAAACACAGTGTTCAGGCATTTTAATCCACATCGGCGGACCGGCCCCGATGATCCATGCGTCGATGCGCTCTGACCCTAAGGCTCGGGCTAGAGAGTCTCGAAGCAGTAAGGACGATCCCTTGCCTTGGTTCATAGATGGAAATCCAATTTCCAAATATGACATCGTGCGGTTTTGATTGTATACCTATATATGGCGACATAGTCGTATGGGGCACTTATGCCGTCTATGATTAATACTTATGATTGAAATTGTTTTGACGCTATACACTTATAGTAATGATAAAAGATGAAATTTAGCGTATCAAGCATTCTTTGGCTATTATAAGATAAAACCCTGTCCTTCGGCTTGTGTTGCATTGTGTGATGGGACCTGGGTCTTATAATAGCTTCATTGTTCTTTATTTAGCATTGCGCTGTTGTTTTATGCACTGGTATTCTTGGGAGGAAACCAGTTCTGTGTTATACGGCGTGGTCCCTTGATTTACCGAACTTTAAAATAAAAATTAATAACTGTTTTAGTTCTCACACCAGTCACATGACTGACCTGGAGTTTATTGTTTTAACCTAAACTCTGGGTGCCCTCATTTTCCACGGGCAGCTAGCAGTTTTGGTTTTGCAGATTCATATCCATAGGATCCTGATTTACAGCTGGAACGATACTCGGAAAGCTCTGTATCCGTTTATCTCCTTCAGTTGTGTTTTGTATTATTTTCCGCTGCTATGTAATGTATTGTAATCTCTGATATTTATCGAATGTATTTTATTTATTCACTCTGTATATTCTTGTATTCTGATGGAATTGTTATAATAAGCAATGAAATGTTCTTCTGTTTGTGTTCTGATTCGTCTTGTCCTCAATACAATCCGTGATTTCCCGTATGGGGGATTTCGGGGCGTTATAGGTTCAGTGATGCTTAGCTACCCAGAATCTCTTGACGCATTCATCGATGATTTGAAATATGTTCGTGTAGTCCATGAGTATGGTGACATCTTTGATGAGGTTCGGGGTCCACCCCCGAGGCGCGAGATACACCCCCGAATATACTTTGTAGATAATGACAAGCCAGTTGCATTGCCAGTGCACCACATGGCTCCGGAGAGAGAAAAGGGAACTCAGTAAAAAAAAGTAGGGGAGCTACTTGAGAAAGGGTTCATAAGAAGAAACATTTCAGAATGGGGTGCTCCAGTTGTTTTTGCTACGAAACCTGATGGTTCGCTTAGATTGTGCATGGACTATAGGGAACCGAACAAGCTCACGAAGAATAATAGACACCCATTGCCGAGGATAGATGATTTGTTCTATCAGTTAGCTGGTGCTTCGGTTTTCTCGCAGTTGGACTTAGCTATAGGATTTCACCAGATTGAGGTTAGTTGAGGATAGCATAGATAAGACTGCTTTTAGGACTCCTAACGGTTTCTTCAAAGGGCTCATCATACTTTCTTTTTTGGATTGACGAATGCACCCACATATTTCGTAGACTTAATGAGTAGGGTGTTTAGGGAGTTCCTAAACAAGTTAGTGGTAGTCCTTGTGGATAGTATTTAGATTTTCTCTAGAAGCGAGGGAGAGTACGTCCTACATCTTCTGGAAGTCTTAGAGACCCTAGAGCGCATCAACTCAAAGCTAAGTTCTCCAAATGTCATTTTTGAAGTAAAGAAGTGAGGTTCTTAGGACACGTGGTCTATGAGGAAAGGATAGCAGTGGATCCTACAAAGGTGGCGGCAATCCAAGATTGGAAGGTTCCTAGAAAAGCAACTAGAGTAATAAGTTTTCTAGGGTTGGCGGACTACTATAGGAAGTTCATTAAGGGCTTTGCGAAGGTATCAGCCCCTGTTTTGACTTTGCTATATGGGAGCAAACCTTTCACAGTATATACCGGTACTTGCGAGGCATGGCTTGAAGCAATTTTCGATGCAAGTGGAAAAGGTGATATGGAAAAGGCAGTAGGTACGCTGTTATGTTTGAGCATCGCGTATCGTCCACAGACGGATGGATGGACAGAAAGGGTGAATAGAATCCTTGAAGATCTTTTGAGATTATGCATCCTAGATTTTGGAGGATATGAGAAGAGCACTTTCCATTTATGGAGTTCGCTTATAACAACAGTTATTAAGCTAGTATTAAGGTTTTTATGGATGACCGTGTCGATCACCAACTTGTTAGTGGAAATCTACGATAAGATTTTACTTGGGCCAGATATGGTTAGGAAAATTTTTGAGGAGATAAACTTAATTCGAAGATGAATGAAGACGGCATAGGGCCAACAAAAGTCAAACGCTGACAAGAGATGAACTGACTTTGAGTTCGATGTTGGAGACAGGGTTTTTATTAAAGTGTCATCGTGGAGGAACATAGTTCGCTTTGGGGAGTGTGGCGAAATTAGCACCAAGGTTCGTAGGGAAATCCCCCATTACAGAAAGAATTGGATAGACCACAGAGTGAAGTTGCCGAAAAAGCTTAGTGGTGTTCTTGACATGTTTCACGTGTTGCATGTGAGGAAGTATTTACATGATACCGCGGAAATAGTGGAGCCGAGCATGCTTAGAGAAGTGAAAGTGGAGCAAGATGCCACGATTAGACGAGCTCCTACATGCATCCTTGGATCGAAGATCAAGAGGTTACGCAACAGAGAGGTCAAGTTGGTTAAAATCCAATGAGAAGATGATCATGGAGACGCGACTTGGGAGACGGAAGACAAGATGCTTACGTTGTATCCTTTCATTTTTAAGGGTATACTCTTAATTTCTCATTTTTCTATCACTTTGTTTATACTTGTCCTATCGTTTAGTGTATCCTCTCGATTTCATTCTTGATCTTTAGGTAGGAAGATCCTATGGTTGTAAACATGTGTTTGAGACATGTTATGTTTGGTAGATGCAAGTGGATGCAAGTGTTTGCTAGTGGTTTCTCGTGGATGCATTTACACACACATTAGTCACTAGATCGGCTCAGTCACTTTCATATTGCATACGCATATATGTATTTGTATATGGATTGAAACTTGATGTGTTATCATATAGATGTTGCATTTGTATGAATGATTGTGCACTCATGTAGAAGTTATAAATTACGATTATGAATAATTGCATACATGATGGACTTATGACACTCACATAATTCACATTAAGGAGGTCAACTGAATCAGTAGACCACCTGATTTTGCATTAGATAAGGACATATACACACACTATGCATATGATCATGTAAGCATTAGAAACCTCTTTAAGGACAATGGATGTATGTGATTAAATGGTTGAGTAGATGGTTGTTGGATGGTATGATACACATTCTTCTTAACTTGAAGATTTTGGGGATGAAATCCTTTAAGTAGGGGGTAATGTAACACCCCGTAATTTTAAAATGGGACATAAGAGATAATTAAAGAATATTTAAACTTTAAAGGAATAATTGGGTGAAACGGTTTACGCCATTACGTTCGTCTCAGAATTCTGCTTAAGATAGAGTCCGAGTTTGCGTGAATCGGACTCCGTATGAAGAAGTTATTAAGGTTTGAAGTTTGTATACGTGCAGGATATATATATATATATATTGGGTTCAGTACTTCAGAAATAGGTCCAAAAAGTCAAAAATGGGTTCAAAATTCAAAATCAGCCAAAACAAGCTAGGCGGGAAAATTCCCGCCATAGGGTGTTGACCCCCCTTAAGGAGTGTCGACATAGGTGTCGATCCCCCCATAGGGGTGTCGACCCCCCTACAGGGGTATCGACCCCGGTGTCGACCCCCCTCATATCTAGGCGAAATACTTCGTTTTGTACCTGGCTGACGTGGCAATGACGAATTCTGAGGTATTAGGGCTTATGTGTCGCGCTGTGGTTGGTTGGGTGATATATCTCTTTGGTTTGGATGGCTCTTATGACTCCTAGGTTGATCTATAGGCTCAAATTGATCCTATACTCCTATATATACATCTCTAAACCTAAACCCTAACCTCGCAACCCTATTCTCTATTGTCGTCATGTTGTTCATCTACAAACTAACCTAGCCACCACCATAACAAATCAAATTCTAGATTAAAGATAAAAGATAAGAGATAAAGATTCAAAGCCTTGGAATTGCGAAAATGAATTCTAGAACAACAACGAACGAATCAACGCCTACATCAACGGATTAGCTTAGCAATTTCAGAAATCAGATCCCAGAATTCAAGATCCGTTTTCTGTGAGTGCAGTTACTTTCACAAGATAATTGTTTAAACGTAATTGTGAGGAGTTATGAATTGGACTGCACGAAAATGTTTGTAAATCATATAAAGTTTATGTCTTTGCAAACTATGTTTTGATTTATGCTTGATTTGATCCATTATATGCAAGTTATGTTCTATGTTAATTCATATGCCTAATTACATATGCAAGTTATGTATGCAAGTTTGATCGATCTATGCAAGTTATGAAAGATTATATGCAAGTCATGTTCATACATGTAAGATCATATTTATATATTCATATGGTTAGATCTACATGTTTATATGATTAGATCCATATCAGTCCATATGTTTAGAACTATATGTTCATATGTTTAGATCTACATGTTTATATGATTAGATCCATATCGGTCCATATGTTTAGAACTATATGTTCATATGTTTAGATCTATATGTTTATACGATTAGATCCATATCAGTCCATATGTTTAGAACTATATGTTCATATGTTTAAATCCGTGCAAGTTTATGTTTAGATCCATGCTAGTTCATACTCAATATGTTGATTGGATCTATTTTTATATGTTTACTAGATTTATGCAGTCTTATATCTATATTGTTTATGCCAGTTATGATGTCATGTGTTTCTTCCCATTTTCCTTTTTTTTAATGAGTTGGGCTAATTGCGGGCCTAACGTATCACATGAACTATACTTACGAACGACGATGGAACGTTTGGGAAAAGTTTAGGTAAAAGTTGAATATTATGTAATTGGCATAAAAAGGGGTTGTAATCATATAATTAATTTTGGGCATAACTAGAAAATGTGGCATAACTTGAATTGACCACACTTATGGATAATTTACATATAAACTTGGACATGAATGGTAAATATGTAAATTGGCTAAAAGATGAATGTGCCTAACCCGAGGTTAGATTGAGTTGCGGTGTAAGACTTCCTGGAACCGCCCAGCACATCCAGCGACTGCAACATCATAGATCTAATGTGAGAGGTTGGCACATTAAGCCTAAAAACCCGAGGTTAGAATGAGTTTGCAGTAGAAGTCTGCCCAGAACCGCCCGGCGCATCCAGCAACCGCAAACAACAGTTCTAATGTGAGAGGTTGGTGCGTTAATGAATAAATTAAATCTAAGGAACAGACATGCTAAGAATGGAAAGGTTAAGTAACATATGAACAGGCGACACTTAACCAATACAACATGTTAGGTGGGTGGGTTAAGTTAACATGGACAAGAAGACAACTTAACCAATATTACATGAACAAAGTGGATAGGGTTAAGGCAAGCTTAACCAATAATACGTATGGACTTGATAAGGGGAAGGGTTAAGTAAATCTTGGGTAAGTGGGTAATATTAGTATATATATGCCCACAAACTTAACCATTAAATAAACATGCGTGAATCAATGAGAAGGTTAAGTAACATATAAATATGCAACACTTAACCAGTACAACATATTAATTAAGCAAATGGGTGGGGTTAAGTTAAATTGAGAACACTTAACCATTATAACATGTTATTTAGGAAACCCTAGTAACGGGGACCCATTTCAGCAGTAACCCACATAGATGTATTATGGTACCCTGAGCTAGGTAGGGTGGGGCATGATTACTTGGCTGATTATAAGCAGTCAAAATAGCGGTGGGTGGTGCAGCACTGTAGGTTCCGACGGAGTATAGGCGTGCACGTGCTTCGGAGTGGAAAAAGCCGGCACTGGGCATCAGTACTATACACTGTGCATCTTGAATCGTGTCGGGTTGTCATCATGAGAATTGGGACACCCCATGATGGGGCCAGCACAGGAATCTACATACAAGCAGGGCCGAATGACACAAGTAATAATACATGCGAGTTAGGGAGCCGATCGAATGAGGAAGGTAGTGGGTACAACTCGTAGGGGTAGGAGCAAAAAGGGGCACCTATGATAGCAGCTAGGAGTACACGAAACTACCATTATCATGATTAGTAAGAGGGATCAACTTTAGTATGAGACTAGTAAGGGTGCGGTGTAACTAGTAATGATACGGTGTTACTAGCATTGGTGCAATGTAGTAATTATCCTGTAGTGATTAGAAGCGCGATCAACGTTATATCTTGTTCATCTTGTCTGCTTTGTCATGCCTGTTTATTCTACAGTCATTTCTTGCTTTCCAGTTTATGTTCTTATCCTGTTACTTTAATGATTATATTGTTAAAGTCACTGGACTCACAAGACTTATGTCTGACCTAGTTTATTTCGCCTCTTTACTTCCGTTTCCCCCTCCCCCCCCCCCCCCAAGGTTCTTAGGAAGGAAATACTCAAGCTTAGTTCAGATATCTCTTTCTTCCAACTTGAAGTTGAAAGGTGTATTGCTTGGCTTTGATTCAGCGTATGGCATTTTTCTGTTGGGGATTATGGCTTTAAAATTATGTACTCTGAAGGTTTTTGTACAAGATTGATACTATGTACTTGATTTTGGTATTTGCAAATGTAATCAAGCCTATTTCTATTTCCGCTGCAATAGAATTATAAAATTTTCAAGTACTACCTTTTTTGTCTTGTAATATTCCGTTCTGTTTACTTATAATGCTCCATGAAACTTAGTGCATTCCCTTTGTGAGTGACATTAACGGATGTGGGGTGTTATAGATCTCCAATCTCTCATCGTGATGATCTCAAAGATTAGACTTGAAGCTGTAATCAATGGAAAGTGATGGATTTTCCTTGTGCTCATGAAATAAAATGTATTAATAAAGCAAAATTAAATGTGTATGATTCCGTTGAGCAATTTTTCACTGTGGAAACTTATCATTCTTCGTGTTGTAATACTGTTAATCATATACCCACCTATGATAAACCCTTTATTAATTCAAGCAGTGATGCAGTGATTAGGCCACCCGAGGATAAACGTGGAGCTGGGAGACCATCCTCGAAAAGAGAAGGAATATTTGCATATTTCCAGAACAAGCAAAATAGATGCGAAGTGTGCAAAGAATATAGCCATAACAAGCGTAATTGTCAAGCTTCCAATAGTATGTGGTTTATATTGAATTTGTTTTAGGATACATATGTATTTTAGGAATTGTTTCCAAATAAACTTGTATACGTTGGCAAAATTGTGTTTGAACATTGGAAAAATGCTCGATATTCAAGTTTTTTTTTTTTAAATTAAGCTTAAACATTTATTCATCAAATGGTATCTACAATATAAAATCTCTCGAGCATGTAGAAATGGTATAACAAACTAACCATCTCTTGCAATAACCCTCATAGATCACACAGCTTCTCATCATACATAAACTCTCATCATACTTAACTAATTCTAAAGATAATTGCCTAATTTCCACGCCTTGCACAACCAAATAGTATTTCCCAACGGCTCTTCTTGTAGACGCAGTGAGTTTCATGAAAGGAATAATAGATTAAAGTACACAACTGATTTCAACAATGTACACGGATGCCAATCCAGGAAAGATCCACACAAGCATATCAATTGAGAGAAGGGTCATACATCGGATTCTTCCTCGTGTGCCTTAGAGAAGTTTCCATTTTAGTAGTGAGAGGCATCACATCTTCTGGACCATAATCATATCCCTCATCAAGATCGTCGTCTGCCCAAAATTTTCCTTTTAGTTTATTATTATTGACTTGAAAAGATGGAAGAGAATTTCTGGGCACCGCAGTGGATAGCAAAGCAGGATTAACAATAGGGAAGGTCAATCCTGAACCTGTCAAATTGGGAGGTGGTAGCTAAAAGTTTGCGGGTGGTTTTAGGTAACCATAAGGGGATGCTTTTAAGGGTTGAGAATATGAGTATTCTGGAGCGCTAGATTTGGTGGCAACAGGAGACTTTGAGGCAACGGGAGACGACTTACCTAAGTCTCCTTTAGCAGAGTTGGCACCATTGACAGGAGTATCATCGAAGATATTGCCTACCAGATTCTCCATATCGACATCTAGATTGGTATGTTCAGAACTTTAATCTGCAATTGTCTGAGAATTGTTGACTTGTGCTTCTGGACTAGTATTAACATCAACAAACAGATTTGTGGTGACATGTGCCTTATCAACATTATCAGAGTTCCTCCCAACCCCTTGGTTATTGCCTTCAGTGATTTGTACAACCTCTTGAATATTAGCTTGCATATTAGTGTTAGTGTGAATATCATGCACAACTGCGTCAATATTTCCATTTTTAACTTGCTCATTTGCTAAAGCTTCCAAAGGATTCGTACTAACATTAGGCTCTTCATCCATAACATTAGCAGTAGCCATATCATTAGTAGCATCTTTCTTCCTCCAATACTTTTTAGCTTTGAGGTTAACTGATGTCCAGGTATTGACATTATTGCTCTTCCTATTATACTGAGCATTATGAACATGTGGTTTGTCATGAAAATTATTTTCAGAAGTGCCAACAACACCCTGCCTATGTTGCTGCTCCTTATTTGCCATCCTAGCCTTATCATTGAGTTCACATTCATTAGTATCATAGCCAAAAACTTTGCATGATGTACAAATTCGAAGTCTCCAATCATATGTTAACTTAACAAATGGGCGTTTATCTCCCAGCCCATCAACCTCTATTTTCTCTGGTAATTCAAATTCAGACGATACTTCAATCAAAGCTTTAGCATATCGAAATCTTTGAAGTTTTTCAATGCTGCTATCAAAACATATTAGCTTCCCAACGTGACATGCAAACCAGTTAATCCCTATCAGAGTCCAAAGTATAATAGGAATTCTATAGAAATGAACCCACACAGGTACTTTTTTAATCTGAGCTTGAGAATTTCCAATGGTAGGATCCCATCGTGTAATTATAAACATACGGCCTCTAATAAAAATAGGATCAGACTTAAGGATTTTCTCTCTACTCATTTCATTAGAAAATTTGAAATAAAAATGCATACCATCCAATTTGATATCTACCTCACCATCCAATTTCCAAATACGACACAAAAAATTAACTACAATGGTATAGGATAGCGTACCATCTAAGAAGACCCCAACAAGATGATTGCTTCAGTATTTCATGCCCTCGTCCCTTACCATATCTGGTGGTTTTTTCGGTTTGCCATCCCTCACAATATCGAAATGTTGTGATTTGTAAACACCCGCTTTACGAGGAGGAGAGTTGAAAAGTGATGCATAATCCATCTTAGTGAATGCAGGAAAAGAGGATTTCAAAGAACTCTGGTTAGCAGAAATTCCCTGATCTAGATTGGAATTTCTTTGATTAGGAATCGATACATTCTGAATTGCTAAATCTCCATGAATACGGTTAACATTTTAAGCATTGGAATCTAAGGAGGAATTTCTAAGATCTGGATCTGGTTCTAGGTTTAAATCTAAGGGGATTGCAGTGGAACAGTGGGTGGAGGTGGATCGATGGGAATAGGCGGAGAAGAGCGTGATGGAAGGGGAGGGAAAGCGGAATTGAAGGCGGTGGAGGAGGAGGGTGGAGAAGAGAAGGGAGATTTGGTATGATATTATATCTTGTTGTTATGATTACTGATATGAGATTTGCATGTTGAGTGTTAGTTTTAACTTTTTGTAAGTATCAATTTAATGTGTTAGAGTATACGTGTATTTTTAGATTTTTTTTTCAAATAAACTTGTATACATTAACAAAATTGTGTTTGAACACTGGAAATATGCTTGATATTTTATATTTTTAATACAAATTCTGCATACCCTATTGTGTTTTTATTTAAATTTTACATTGGTGTGTTCTTGGTATGATATTATATCTTGTTGTTATGATTACTGATATGAGATTTGCATGTTGAGTATCAGCTTTAACTTTTGTACGTATCAATTTAATGTGTTACATTTTTTGTTTCAACTATTGGGTATCAGTTATATGTCATTGTAGGTACCAGTTTTGGGTAACTGTCATACTTACATATTTTAGGTATCAGTTTCATAGGTCGATAGGTGTCAGTTTTAGTATGCTTCTTGTTTTTATTTTATGGGTATCAGTTTTGCACTACTTTAGGTATCAGTTTTGTTTTTTAATTTTTTAACTTCTGTGGCTGAGTATCAGTTTTTATTCAATGTGGGTATTAGTTTTTTTTAATTTTTTTTAGTAAACAGCTTGTAGGTATCTTTTTTATAATGCAGTAGGCATCAGTTTTTCTTTTTTCTTTTTCACAGTAATTAGGTACCAGTTTTACAGCATTTTAGGTATCAGCTTTTGATTTTTTTTCTTCATGATTGTCAGAGTATCAATACGCAAAAAATTTGATATGATTTCAGTAATTTATCATGAAAAATAGCAATATTACGAAGATTTTGTCCGTCAACATGTATAAAAGAAAGATTAGTGTTTAGTACATCAATATAGTCGATATTGAAATGGAAAAGTTTTTGAACAAGATCTAATTACAACACTGTACCAGTCATTTTTTCATTCATTTACTTTTGGTCAATCCAGTGATGAATTCAACTAAATCCCAGCAACTTGCATAATTTACAACTATTTCATACACAATTCTTGCTTTTTTTAATCCGTATCTTTTTTTTAACTTTCAGTGGTACTCCCTACGCCATAAATGGCCTACTACAACGAAAATTCAAGGTGTTGCCAGCTAAAATGTTGCCACAGCTATGCTGATTTTTTTATTGCAACGCGCGCTTCAATGTGTTAGCATAAATATTAATCTAGTGCTGTAGTAGTCGTGTGAATAAAATTATCAATCCGCATCAACATGATCCAACATTACTGATCCGTGTCATTCTAATTTTCCTTTATCGCCTCACCTCCTTTGCACCAAATTTTCATTTTCCCACTAAACATAATTTACGCTATTTTTCACTTGAGAAAAAATAAAACCGCTTCCTTTTGAACGACGATAGAAAATTAGGGCATTTCCCTCTTAAACAAATTGCGACTGTTTCTTTAATTTAAGATGAAAAAATTGCGACTTCTGCTTGGGATGAAAAAAATCGCTACTTCAGCTTCTTTGATTCTTTAATTCGAGATGAATCTCCTTCAGTTTTTTTAAAGGTGAGTTTCAAAAGTTCCCAAAATCTCGAATTGGGATTAGTTATTTTATATTTCGAATTTGTTAATTTGTAGCTCCTTGAGCTCGGGACGAATTTTTTATTAGCTGAAGATATGATTGCGTACTTGAAATTTAACTAAGAAAAAGAGTAGGAATTGAAATTCGTGCAAAGATGAATATAATTGGAACGCGTCTTAAAGGAAAGGTATGGTTCTATGAAATAAATCACAACTGCATTCAACTAATGTACAACTATTTACCTTGATTACAAAAAGGTTTAATCCAAGTGGTATTTTGGGGTGCTTTTATATGTTAATTCGCTGAAACGTTCTTTGAGAAGCTATTGGGTTGTTAATCAATTTAATAACACAGAACTTAAGTTCCTAGTGAAGGATGGTTGTGAACTATTAGGCCATCGACATTATATGAGCTGCATGTTCTAGACAACTGCTCATGTTACCCATGTTTCTATTGTTGGCGATGACGGAGACATCATTGGTGTTTTGCACTGCAGGTGTTTGATGTAATGTAGAGATGAGGTTGAAAACTGTTTGAAGTCATATTGAGAATGCTTACAACCTGGTAATGTTCTCCAACCTCAAATAATTGTCCCTGTTATTCTTTTTTCTTCCATTTTAACAAATGAAAACTACTTGTTTCTTCCTAACATGTACAACTTTTAATCCATACATCCATGCCTATTTAGATATTAGTGTAAAGCATCACCATTACCTAATATAAACCATTGTTGTATTACTAATATCAAATAGAATGCAATTTTTCAGAGATGATGGTTGGGTCAGATGTCAATACAGATCAAATACTGATCTCTTACTCATGATCATTATAGGAATGTATAAATCTGCATATGCATGGTTGGGTCAGATATCAATACAGAGAAAATACAGAGGTGGTGCTGAAGGAGGATAAGTGTCGGCATGGGGATATAAGGTGTTTATGGTTGGAGAGGATGTAAGTGTGTTACAAAAGTGGAAGTTTTGAAGTTTAATGTTTGTTATTATTTTTTAAGGCTTTATGTGATGGTGGACTCGGTGTGCAGTATTTCAAAGAAGAGATGGTCTACCGAAATAGGATGAACTGGTTGGTGCCCACTTGTTCGACCTAACAGGCCAGGTCGATCGCCACCAAGACTATAGGCCCAGTACCCCCACCGGTGCGCCCCCCAGATCCGCACCTCGGTTTGGCATATTTTTGTCACTGTTAGTGTCTGTATAAATTGAAACTGCATATGTAATGAGTGAACCGAGTGATGTAGTGAAGAATATCTATATATGTGAATAATCAGTGTTGTAATAAATCATTGAGTTGCAAATAGTTTGAGTTAAACATTTGTATTATTTCGGTTTTAGAAATAAGATATTTTATTTAATAAAACATTGTTTGAATTCAAATTTTGTGCATTACTATTCTATTAAAAAAATATTTAATCCAGTAAAAGTCTTGTCATTGGATGATAAAAGTGTTTCCATTGGATGGTAAAAGTGTTGTTATAGATAATGCGGGGCCCACTTTTATGTAAAATTAGTATCTGCGGCATCACCATGAAAATGCCGCCATTGGGTCGCAAAGGTGTTGCCTTTGACTCTATGGCAACGCGGAAAAATGCAAGACCCCGAGAAAGTATTACCACAGATCATTTTTTGCCTACAACAACATTTTTTAGCACTTTCTGCATCACTTCTCTAGTGTTGCAGTATGCAATCTATGGCGTAGTGACTTCAGCTCGGTTGTGCGAGGCCATGAAAATCCTGACGAAAATACCACAATCAACTCTTCATGAATGAAATATATTGACGTTTAGGAATAATTATTGTGGTACATGATGTAAGTGATAGTTTTAACTTACTGTTTGATCAATAAAAGTTATTGAGATGCCCTATTGGAAGTGTACAAATGAATGTTTGTATCAGCTATATGATACCACTTTTGATTCATAAATGATATTGTATTGCTGAACAGTTAACAATTGATAAGAAACTGATACCACTTTTGATCCAAAAAATTTACTGTATTGTTGAACAATTAACAACATATAAGAAAGTGATACCACTTCTGACTTAAAAATGATACTGTATTCCTGTATAGCTAACAAAAGAGAAGAAATTTATACCAATTCTTGATTAGAAATTATACTACATTGCTGCAAAATAATTGTTTTTTATTGTTAATTTTTTTATACTTCTATATGCCAGTTGAATAAACTAATACTATACAGCTCATCAAAGAATAAAATTACTTGTCTGAATGTTGTTGTGCACACTCTAGGTGATGAATTTCTATCGTTTGAACCTTCGTATCTTTAACATTATTCTGTATCCATAGTTGCTGCAATACTTTTTCAACTTTCTCTCGCTGCGATAAATATACATTAGTATTACTTTATTATAAAGTAAGGTTGGAAAATTTTCCATACCAATTTATAGGAATCTCTCAAATGTAGATTATTTCTTTCGTTTAAATTTCTTGGTCTCGATGAATCATAGTGCAACCATTGCATGTTTGGATATAGCAACGTAAATAGTGTCCAATGTTTGTCACAGTGCATTTGAAAGTATACTGTTTCCGTATGTTTATTCAGCGCACAATCTTTTAAGAAAGGAATAACCAGATGTGTTATAATTCCACCCCCTTCTTCAACAATGCCTTTCTGCTCAAGTCATGGTTATGTTAGTACTTAATATGTAAGTCAATCATGTAAAGAAATAATGATTGTTTATTGTAATTGTACTTACTTTTATTATTGTAGACATTGCATAATTGTTTGGGACTAAGTCACATTTAAGGCTAAACCAGTCGATAACTTGATTTAGGAATGAAAATAAGATGTTACACAAATTAAATTGACATGTTAGCTTTTTCTATACGACATTTTGATATGTTATTCCATCAGTTTTGTATATATTACTTATTAGTAATCAGTTTTTTTATGTTGGTAGCTATTAGTTTTTTGCTATGCAATTAATAGGTAACAGTTTTATATACTATATGGTATCGGTTTTTATTGTAGCAGATAATAGGTAGCAGTTTTGCTTCTTTTAAGTTATCAGTTTTGGTACTGTATAGGTTGAATCAGAATTTCCAGTTTCTGGGTTTCAGTTTTATATGTATGTAGATATTAGTCTCTTAAGAACTGTACTTAAATGATACAGATTTAGGGCATTAGTTTGTTATGAACTTGGGTATCATTGTTAATTAAGTTGATAAATGTATTTACTTGCCTATCTATGAAGTTTCCTTTCAGCACATCAATCAGCATATTCTTTGTGATAATACAACCTCCCCTTAACCGATTGTCATCTTACCAAGCAATTGGACCATTTTAAAAATAACGGTAAATATAAATTTTAGTAGGCTACAAGGATAAAAAAAATACAAATCTTACTTTTCTTCATCTTTTGCCATTGAAAAAAAAATTCAACACAACCATTTCCACATCGTCGTTTAAATGACTTGTCACACTTTTGCAGTTTGACAAGTGTAGGTCTTTCCAAGTAGGTTATACTATTTGTGTTGGCTCTAAAGCATCTATGTTTACTTCTTCCTTTTCATCTTGTTTCGCTTGTTTTTTTTTTCATATTTTGCTTCATCTATTTGAACAAATGAAAGCTTTATTTCTTCCTTTTTTCCTACACCTGATTCATCTTTTTTCTTCTTTTCTTTTTTTTTTTTTTTTTGGCTTTTTGCTTGCTTAATTTTTTTGAAATTCAAACTCATCATTCCACTTTTTAATTCTACTTTTTGCCCTCAATCTTGCAATGTAAGAAGGTATTTGGCACTTGATGGATGATTTTTTAATCCTTTGTCGGTATGTTTTTTTGCTACTACTTTCATTGATTTGTCCATCTGAAAATGCTTGAGTGAGACCCAATTTAAAGTTGGGAGCAATAATGTCTTGAAATGTTTCCTTCTGCTATTTAAATTTTCAGTGTCATTGATGAATTTAGTATCAATTCTTGGTGTTGTTTCTTTTTATCTTTCTTTCCAGATGAGTTTTCTTCGTCAATTGAAATACTTTCCATTTGTTTTTCACCCTCTTCAAATTCAGTATTCAAATCAATTAGACTTTTTTCAAGATTTTAAAATTTGTCTACCAATGGTGAATCATCCTTTGTTGCTTTTGAATCACCTCCTTCTGGTTCTGATTTTTGTTCAGGTTTTGTTTTTCAATGCTTGAGCTGCTGTCTTAGTTTGAAATTTTCATCTTCCGCTTGTCTTCTCAGCTTTCTTTCTTTCTCCAGGTCCTGTTTTAACTGTTTATTTTTGTCTTCAATCTCCTTAATACGACAGTTTAAAATTTTGATTGAGACATTGTTTTCAAAAAAATTCGTTTGTTCTTGCTGCTGGCCACGTTTTCTTTTTTTGGTTTCTGCAGCTTTTCCTTTTGTTGCTCTTCTTGTTAAATTTTCTGATGTCTCCAGAAGCTTGGCCTCGTGTGGCAGAATATTTGTTATCTCCTTAAACTACATAATTTGAAATAATAGATAAATATTAAGTAGGTGTCAGATTTGTAAATATTTAAGTGTCATTTTTAATGTCTCAGTTTTAAAGTATCAGTTTACATGTAATTTAGGTATTAGTTTTTAGGTAGTAGTTTTATGGTTTTTTGGATATCAGTTTTAAACATTATCACCATGGCAGGGGACTGAGGTATCAATTTTGAGTTGTATAAGGTATTAGTTCTAAAAAATATTGCTTAATATAGTAACTAGTGATGAAATAGTAAGTTATATTAAAAACTTTTACCATTCCATGCTTTAATTCGGTCAGGATTTTTTTTTTATGGTGTTCTTCAGATTCTTTAGATTCCACCTTGCAAAAAGTGGGAGTTTATTGTCGAAGTCTCTTCGTTGCTTAATTAGACTGATCTTCTAGCATATGACATACTGAATAAAGGAAGTAAAATATATTTAAAAATGAAATCATATTGTTATGTTTGAATTAAAAATGGGTGTTACTAAATGCAAGTCATATTTACTCTATTCACACTCGTATATTACATTTATACCCTCTAATGCATTAAATAGGTAAAACCCTAATAAATGCTCATAGTACTGTGAATTTTAGTGTGTGCATAACCCTAGTATAAAAAGCATTTTAGTTTCATTAATATTTGTTTTTGTGATACACAAAAAACTAGGGTTATGCATCTGTACAATATTTGCACAAAATAATAGGAAGGACAATAGTATAATTTCCTCGATTTGCATTGAGTAATTTTGATTTGCATTTAGCAGTCATGCTAAAAACAAGAAAATTGTCAAAAACTTTTCTTACCAATGGAAGCATTGAACATACAGACATGTTCCTCGGCATGTGGATGAAGTTTTTTTTTTTTTTACAAATTTTGTAAAATTTGATTGAATTGTTTTCGGCCAAGAAACAAAATTCATTTTGTCTACGTCCAACAAGAACGGAACAAAACCCCATCGTTGCTTCTGTTGGTTATTGGGGGATGAAGAACGTGAGCAGTATCTCCATGATAAGAAGCATCGTTAAATCTTCTTCAAACTGTTTTTTCTTCTTTCCAACTTCTTTCTTTATTCGTTTTTCTATTAAATTTCTAGTTATAGACGTTGCTGCTCTAAAGTTCCTTAAAACAAAATCTTTGCAGTCTGATGTGATCGTCCTATTTGTCATCTTTGGAGCTTTTTCTACATTGCTCCCTTCCAATGGAATGTAGAATAACATGCTGTTACCTTTTTCATTTATTTTCGTTCCATCTTCACCAAAAACAAACGATTCTTTTGCTAGTGAGTAGCAAGCATACTGCATCCAAATTTTCCTGATGTTTCTTGCACTCCTTTAACACAATTTTCTCACCATTAAACACACTAAAAAACTCGAAGATTGGAGTTCGTTTCAACAAATCTATTTGTTTTTTGGTCAGAGATTTTTTTTCTTTTACCAACATAATCATTAAATATGCAGCTTGCAAACCGTATCCATAAGTCGTATCCTTTTTTGTCTCAATATTGGCAGCAATTTCTTTCTTGTTGTCCGCTGATTTAGTCAACTCATTGTCTCTTGGAAGCGGATTCACAAAATCATCATCCTGGTTAATAAAAAAACGTTTTAGAATTGAATGATATGATTTATAAGTCTCAAATGTACATGTGATGCTTCATAAAAAATCAGTCAATAAGTTTATAATTATTTTTTCACATGTACGTATGTGCTTTACAATCATGTAAATACCTATTTTTAATGTGTATAGTTAGTGGGCATCATTTTTATATCAACTTATGTAACACCCCGAATTTCAATTAACACTAATGGTTAGTAATTAAAGTATAATTAATCTCAGATGTGAGAATCAGGGGAAACGGGCTGCGTCATTGCGTTCGTCTCGGAAAAATATGCGAAATAGAGTCCGAGTTTGCGTAAAACGGGTACCGTATGAAAGAGATATGGACGAACGAAGTTAGGCAGAAAACCCGAAACAGGCCAGAAATGCACTGGCGCACTTGTGAAGTGCGCCAGCACAAAAATACACTGGCGCACTTGGGAAGTGCGCCCATGTCGGGACAGGAAACCTGCACAGTTTCTAGAGAGTTCTGTGGTTGGGTGCACCAGTTTGGGGTTTGGGCTTGGTCTTAGGGCTGGTTTCTGGAAGGTTCCGAAATCTAAGGGTCCTAATCTAATTTAGGGTTAATCTAAGGGCCTAAAACACTCACCTAATCTATAAATAAACCTGAAACCTACCCTAATCCATACTAAAAATAGAATTGAGGGCTACATGCCGCCAAATTAAATCTTAGAAGGAGCCTCCACTAATTTATGAAGAGGGTTGCAAGCTAATCACTCTCTAATCAACCTCTAATCCATTCTAAGCATCTTAATCTTCTTCATTTGGAGTGCAAATTGGCTAGTTGTGAGTTTCTATCACTCTAATGATCAATTGCTAAACTAAGTAGATGAGATATGATGAGATCATATGGTTTTGTTTGTGGATTAATGGGTTTTAAGTCATATGACATGATGTTAGTTTGCTAATGTATGTGAGTTATGCAAGTTTTGTGCTTTGTGATCATATGTTAATATGCAAGTTACATGTATGATAATATGCAAGTTACTTATATGATAATTATGCAAGTTGTATGTTTCTTCATATGCAAGTTTATGAGTTCATATGCAAGTATGTAACATGTTATGTAAGTTCATATGCAAGTTTATGAGTTCATATGCAAGTATGTAACATGTTATGCAAGTTCATATGCAAGTTATGTGACATATTATGCAAGTTCATATGCAAGTCATGTATTTGTTAATATGTAAGTTTATGTAACATGTTATGCAAGTTAATATGCAAGTTATGTGACATGTTATACAAGTTAATATGCAAGTTATGTGACATGTTATACAAGATTTTATGCAAGTTATGTGACATGTTATGCAAGTTCATATGCAAGTTATGTGTTTGTTAATATGCAAGATGGCACCTTTGAAACATGTTCATACATATGCAAGTTGACACCTTTTATATGTGTTATGTCATGAGAACGAAATTACGTGGGAACGATGGGGTTAATTAAATGCATATGTTAATAAGATTGTGTGAAATTAATATAATTATGCATAACATAAAATAAATGAACATAGTATGGGAATTTTCCTATTAAGTTAGGTGTACCCATACTATGTGTTGGGAATTTGCCTATTAAGTTAGGTGTACCCACACTTTGGAGTTGGGAATTTGCCTATTAAGTTAGGTGCACCCATATTCCTAAAATAAACATGATAATTAACACAAATTATGGGAGTAATTAAACGATTAAGACACGAGGTTGGACCCGTTTGTAGTGTAAGACTGCCCGAAGTTTACCGGCTTAACCAGGCATCTACAAATGACGGTCCAATGTGAGGGGTCTTAATCATAAATTAAATACGTAACAAGGGTAAATGACACGAGGTTGGACCCGTTTGTAGTGTAAGACTGCCCGGAACCTACCGGCTTAACCAAGCATCTACAAATGACGGTCCAATGTGAGGGGTCCTTTACACGGTTACAGTGTTAATCAATTAAGAAACACTTAACCAGATAAGCAGGTAGTGGGGCATGGGGTTTAAGTGGGTACCTTGGGTGGTATGTGGAAATTGTTAGTGGTTGCCAATAGAAAATATGATAAAATACTTAACCAAGATGAAACATGTAATTAAACATGATTAAAGGGTTAAGTGGGAAACACTAGTGTGTGGGCCAAGCTTAGGGGGATGGCTTGTGCTGGGGGACCATTTCAACCAGTAACCCATACGTATCTTAGTGGGCTCGACCCATGTCGAGGACGGGACACGCATACTGGGCTTGACTATAAGAGGCCAAAATGGGTTAGCGGTGGCAACGCATGACCAACGGGTTTCATATGCGTGTGTGGGCCCGGGCTGGTAAATAAGACGTTGTTGCATCGTGTAGATATAAGCCGTGCACCGTTAATTTTATCAGGTTGCCACGTTGGGGAATGGTACACCCCACGGTAGGGCCAGCACGGGTATCTACGTTAGGGAGCCGATCGAATGGGGAGTAGTGTGTACACCTAGTGGATTGTAGGGCCCCGTGGCGTCTACTCAGTCACCTAGGGGTACGCGAGAACTATTAAGTTAATTTTATAAGTCCATGGGTGGGATCAACTTTTAAGTTAGGAATGACTGGTGTGGTGCAGTTTAGTAATTTACCTTTGGAAGGGTAGATGCGTCTTTATCTTTTATCTTAGTTTAGTTGACTGCTTAGTGTATCCATTCATCCCCATTAGTTACCGTATATCAGTTTATGTCTTCTCTGGTTACTTTAACGATTGTATTGTTAAAGTTATAGGACTCGCTCAGACTTATGTCTGACCCCGTTGTTTTTATCTTTTTCCCAACCCTCAGGTCCTACGGTGGATCCTAGCAGTAGTGGAGCTTGATCGGATTGCTGTTCCAGTCTTTAGGAGCTTGGATATATGTAAATCTCCAGTTACCCAGTTGTCTTTTCTTTTGTCATGGCTATTGTATGAGAGTGGGATTATGTACTTCTTTATTTTGATGGATATTGTACTTGACTTTTATTGTGGTTTTATGATGTAACCAGACATGTTTTACTTCCGCTGTTATGAGATGATGTTTTAAATTTCAAGTACTATTTATATCTGTCTTGTTGTAATTTTTCTGTTCTATATTCACTAAAATACTCCACCAATGCTATGGCATTCCCTTAGTGAGTGACCATAGCGGGTGTGGGGTGTTACACGTGGTATCAGAGCTGAAGGTTACCGGAACAGATAAATTTTTGAGAAAAAAATACTTTTTTTTTTTAGAAAAATAGTAAAGGTATTATTTTTGGAAAAAGTATTTTCAAAAACATGTCTTTTCAGAGAAAAAGTTTTTGAAAAAGAAAAGCATAATCCCCAATAGCCGTATCTTTATCTTTCGGAATCTCCTTTTTGAATCTTTCCTCTTTCGTTTCAACATGGCTGAAGATCTTAACATCCCGGAGGGCTTAGTTATACCACTATGGTATAGGAGGTTACAAGAGGCTAGGGCCGCGGCTGCGGGTCCAGCCAATGCTACTACACCAGAGGCAACCGCTCCTCCTCCTCAGCCTAGAGTGGATAATTTTGCTAAGATTTGCAAGGAGTTCAAGGCTATAGGAGGAAAACCTTTTCTAGGTTCAGAGACTTTCGTAGAGGCTAGAGATTGGCTTAAGGAAGTGGAAGAGTTGCTAGATATCTTTGAAGTGGAAGAGGGAAAGAAAGTCAAGTTGGCGGCTTGGTTAATGAAGGGAGAGGCCTCATTCTGGTGGGAGGTCACTAATGGAGAACGCCCTGTTGACTCTTGGGCAGATTTCAAGCAAAGGTTTGGGGCTAAGTTTCTCTCAAGGGCGGAAGAGAATCTGTTTATGGAGAAGTTCTTGAATTTGAAGCAAGGGAATCTCACGGTGAAAGAATATGTCAACAAATTCAATCAATTAGCAAGGTTTGGCATAGAGTTGGTGAATACACCGGAGAAGAAGGCTTTGAGGTTCGTTAGAGGCTTGAACGAACCATTGCAAGGAATAGCTATGACTCACATTCCTATGGGGGCCACCTTTGAGAAGCTTGTCTACATGGCACTTATGCATGAGGATGATAAGAGTTCTAAGGCACCAAAGAAGAAGGGGGATCAGAAGAAACCGCAACAACAACAACAAGGCAAGGGTGGAAAAGGCAATGGTGACAAGGGGAAGAAGAAGAAGAAGAAGTGCTTCAATTGTGGGACCCCAGGCCACCTCAGCAAGGATTATCGCAAAAAGAAGAAGACCAGTTGCTTTCATTGTGGTGAAGCAGGACATCTTGTGAAGGACTGCCCAAAGAAGGGGCAGAAGACGGGGTCTACCTCAGGAGGACAGGTGCAAGCTCTTATGGCACCAGCTCAGGCAGGGGGGCAAGTTCAGGCTCTCTCAGTTCCACCGATTCAGCAGAGAGGTAGAACTATTTCCGTTAAAAGTCTGGTTTTTCTGTTTGATCATCCAGTTCGTACTTTGTTTGACTCTGGCGCATCGCATTCTTTTATCTCATCATCGTTAGTTGAGTCACTGCACTTAGACACCAGTCTAGTTGATGATCCCTTGGTTGTTTCAAACCCAATTGGGGGCTCCATATATCTGTCTATGATATCTTTGGGTTTGAAGATTTCTATACTTAGCGTTGAGTTTGGATGTGATGCTTTTGTATTGGGCTTCACGGGCTATGGGTTGATTTTGGGCATGGACTGGTTATCCAGTAATGGTGCCGTTCTTGATTGTGAAAGGAGAGTTGTCAGGCTTATGACCCGCTTGGGTAATACTCTCGAGATCTCTTGTAATCCCATGGAATCTGTTTTGCTAAGTTATCTTGAATCGCTCGATGCTTCGGTCGAGAGTTTGCGTTCTGTCAGAGTGGTCCGGGAATATCCGGATGTGTTTGAAGAGGTGAAGGGTTTGCCTCCGAAGCGGGAGATAGATTTCCGAATTTATTTGGTGGATAATGCCAAACCAGTGTCTTTGCCAGTGCGTCACATGGCTCCTCGTGAGAGAAGAGAACTTCATAAGCAAGTAGGGGAGTTGCTTGAGAAGGGGTTCATAAGGCAAAGTATATCGGAGTGAGGAGCTCCAGTAGTGTTTGCCACGAAGGCGGATGGGTCCCTCAGACTTTGTGTGGATTATAGAGAACTTAATAAGCTCACGAAGAAGAATAGACACCCATTACCGAGGATAGATGATCTCTTTGATCAGTTGGTTGGCGCCTCAGTGTTTTCGCAGATGGACTTAGCTACAGGGTTTCATCAGTTGAGAGTGGCAGAGGACAGTATAGAGAAGACTGCTTTCCGGACTCCGGATGGTTTTTATGAGTGGCTTGTGATGCCATTTGGGTTGACAAACGCCCCTGCATACTTTGTTGATCTGATGAGTAGAGTGTTCAGAGAGTATCTGAATAAGTTTGTAGTGGTCTTTGTGGATGACATCTTGGTCTTCTCCAAGAGTGAAGAAGAGCATGCCTTACATCTCAAAGAAGTGTTGGAGACTCTTCGAGCACATAGTCTTAAAGCTAAATTCTCTAAATGTCATTTTTGGAGAAGAGAAGTGCGATTCTTAGGGCATGTGGTCTCTAAGGAAGGGATAGCTGTGGATCCCGCAAAGATAGTATCTATCCAGGATTGGAAAGTTCCTAGAAATGCTACCGAAGTAAGAAGTTTCTTAGGGTTGGCAGGATATTATAGGAAGTTCATCAAAGACTTCGCGAAGATATCAGCCCCATTAACCCGCTTGACGAAGAAGAATCTGGTTTTCTCATGGGACGTAGATTGTGATGATGCTTTCCGACGGTTAAAGAGAGCTTTGACCACCGCTCCAGTTTTAGTGCTTCCAGATGGGAGTAAGCCGTTTGTTGTTTATACCGATGCTTGTGGGACAGGATTAGGCGCAGTCTTGATGCAGGAGGGAAGGGTAATAACCTATGGAGGGAGGCAATTGAGAGTGCATGAGAAGAATTACCCTACCCATGATCTAGAGTTGGCCGCGATTGTTTTCGCACTTAAGTCTTGGCGCCATTATCTTCTTGGTGAGAGATTCGAGTTGTTCACTGACCATAAATCATTGAAGTACTTATTCTCTCAGAAGGATTTAAACTTAAGACAACAAAGGTGGATGGAGTTCTTAGCATCCTATGATTTCGAGATAGCGTATACCCCTGGCAAGGGTAACGTGGTGGCGGACGCCTTGAGTAGAAAAAGGCTATCTTTGAGTCCATTGTTCGTGGAACGGCGAAGCTTGGAGTTTCTTTCTTTGTTCGACTTCAGACCTTCTGTTGACTTTGTACCTGGTTTGCTAGCATCCTTGGAGGTTAGACCTACTCTTTTGAGACGGATTGGCGAGGCTCAGCGAGACGACCCACAGTTGGTTGAGTTGGTAGAGAATCTTATAAGGGGGGAGTCGTCCAGCCATTTGGGTAGATACACCATAGATGATAAGGGATGGTTGCATAGAGACGGTAGACTTTGTGTACCGCAAGATGAGGGTTTGAAGAAGGCTATTTTGGATGATGCACATCGTTCAAGGATGACTATTCATCCCGGTGGAGACAAAATGTACCAAGACATGAAGAGATTTTTCTTCTAGGCCGGTATGAAGAAAGATGTGGCCGAGTATGTGGCTAGATGCTTAGTGTGCCAACAAGTTAAAGCGGAGCAAAGGAAACCCGGTGGGTTGCTACACCCATTGGAAGTTCCGCAATGGAAGTGGGATAGTGTCTCGATGGATTTCATCGATGGGTTACCGAGATCGAGGAAGGGCAATACGGGAATTTGGGTTGTGGTAGACAGACTTACCAAGAGTGCCCATTTTATACCCGTGAAGAGTAAGAGGACTGCTCCATGGCTTGCTTCAGTCTATGTTAGAGAGATTGTTAGATTGCATGGCGTACCATCCAGCATTGTGAGTGATCGAGATCCTATCTTCACTAGTGAGTTTTGGAGAAGTTTGCAAGAGGCGGTAGGGACTCAGTTGTGTTTGAGCACCGCATATCATCCTCAGACGGACGGTCAGACCGAGAGGGTGAACCGTATCTTAGAAGATCTCTTGAGGCTTTGTATCTTGGATTTTGGAGGTACATGGGAAGAACATCTTCCTTTGGTGGAGTTCGCATACAATAACAGCTTTCAGTCTAGTATTGGCATGGCACCTTTCGAAGCCCTTTATGGAAGGCCTTGTCGATCTCCTACATGTTGGTGGGAATCTACGGATAAGATCTTGCTTGGGCCAGATATGGTTAGAGAGACTTCAGAGAAGATTGATTTGATTCGAAGAAGGATGAAGGCAGCGCAAGATAGACAGAAATCTTATGCGGATCGGAGAAGGACGGATCTTGAGTTTGAGGTTGGGGACATGGTTTTTGTCAAAGTATCTCCGTTGAGAAATGTTGTTCGCTTTGGGTCCGTTGGGAAGTTAGCACCGAGGTTTGTTGGGCCGTTTCCTATTAAGGAAAGGATTGGACGGATGGCATATAGGGTGGAGTTGCCTGCCAGACTTAGTGGTGTTCATGATGTATTCCATGTATCACATTTGAGGAAGTGCTTACATGAGACCGCAGAGGTGGTAGAGCCGAGCTTGCTTAGAGATGTAGAGGTAGAGTGTGATGCGACGATTCGACGAGCTCCTACTCGCATCCTTGGGTCAGAAACTAGGAAGTTGAGGAACAGAGAAGTTCAGCTAGTTAAAGTGCAATGGGGAGATGACGAAAGCAATGCTACTTGGGAGACGGAAGCGAAGATGCGTTCTTTGTACCCATTTCTTTTTGAGAGTATGTCTTTTAACTTCTCCTTTATCGCTTGTCTAGTACTTATCTTATCCTTAGTATATCCTCTCGCTAGTACCTATGACCTTTAGATAGGGTAAAACCTATGGTTGAAACATGTGTTTGAAACATGTTATGGTTGATGGATGCATGTGGATGCAATTGTTTGCTAGTGGTTGCTCGTGGATGCATATACACACACATTAGGCACTAGATCGGCTCAGTCACTTCATGTTGCATATCGCATAAATGGATGTGGTAGTTAGATTGATGGATGTATCATGGTTGTGTTATCATGTGGATGATGCATTTTTGTGTATGGTTGCGCACGCATATAGAAATTGTATATGTCAATAGGGTTTCGCATACATATTGGATGCATGGTACTATCATGGTTTGCATTAAGGAGGTCGACTGAATCAGTAGACCGCCTGATTTTGCATTAGTATATGGACATATACACACACTTTCTGCATATGTTCATACATCATTAGAAGTTTCTAAGGATAATGGTTGCTTGTGGTTGATGGTTTAGTAGATGGTTGTTTGGTTGGTAGGATACGTTCTTCTTGACTTAGTGATTTCGAGGACGAAATCCTTTAAGTAGGGGAGAATGTAACACCCCGAATTTCAATTAACACTAATGGTTAGTAATTAAAGTATAATTAATCTCAGATGTGAGAATCAGGGGAAACGGGCTGCGTCATTGCGTTCGTCTCGGAAAAATATGCGAAATAGAGTCCGAGTTTGCGTAAAACGGGTACCGTATGAAAGAGATATGGACGAACGAAGTTAGGCAGAAAAACCCGAAACAGGCCAGAAATGCACTGGCGCACTTGTGAAGTGCGCCAGCACAAAAATACACTGGCGCACTTGGGAAGTGCGCCCATGTCGGGACAGGAAACCTGCACAGTTTCTAGAGAGTTCTGTGGTTGGGTGCACCAGTTTGGGGTTTGGGCTTGGTCTTAGGGCTGGTTTCTGGAAGGTTCCGAAATCTAAGGGTCCTAATCTAATTTAGGGTTAATCTAAGGGCCTAAAACACTCACCTAATCTATAAATACACCCTAAACCTACCCTAATCCATACTAAAAATAGAATTGAGGGCTACATGCCGCCAAATTAAATCTTAGAAGGAGCCTCCACTAATTTATGAAGAGGGTTGCAAGCTAATCACTCTCTAATCAACCTCTAATCCATTCTAAGCATCTTAATCTTCTTCATTTGGAGTGCAAATTGGCTAGTTGTGAGTTTCTATCACTCTAATGATCAATTGCTAAACTAAGTAGATGAGATATGATGAGATCATATGGTTTTGTTTGTGGATTAATGAGTTTTAAGTCATATGACATGATGTTAGTTTGCTAATGTATGTGGGTTATGCAAGTTTTGTGCTTTGTGATCATATGTTAATATGCAAGTTACATGTATGATAATATGCAAGTTACTTATATGATAATTATGCAAGTTGTATGTTTCTTCATATGCAAGTTTATGAGTTCATATGCAAGTATGTAACATGTTATGTAAGTTCATATGCAAGTTTATGAGTTCATATGCAAGTATGTAACATGTTATGCAAGTTCATATGCAAGTTATGTGACATATTATGCAAGTTCATATGCAAGTCATGTATTTGTTAATATGTAAGTTTATGTAACATGTTATGCAAGTTAATATGCAAGTTATGTGACATGTTATACAAGTTAATATGCAAGTTATGTGACATGTTATACAAGATTTTATGCAAGTTATGTGACATGTTATGCAAGTTCATATGCAAGTTATGTGTTTGTTAATATGCAAGATGACACCTTTGAAACATGTTCATACATATGCAAGTTGACACCTTTTATATGTGTTATGTCATGAGAACGAAATTACGTGGGAACGATGGGGTTAATTAAATGCATATGTTAATAAGATTGTGTGAAATTAATATAATTATGCATAACATAAAATAAATGAACATAGTATGGGAATTTTCCTATTAAGTTAGGTGTACCCATACTATGTGTTGGGAATTTGCCTATTAAGTTAGGTGTACCCACACTTTGGAGTTGGGAATTTGCCTATTAAGTTAGGTGCACCCATATTCCTAAAATAAACATGATAATTAACACAAATTATGGGAGTAATTAAACGATTAAGACACGAGGTTGGACCCGTTTGTAGTGTAAGACTGCCCGAAGTTTACCGGCTTAACCAGGCATCTACAAATGACGGTCCAATGTGAGGGGTCTTAATCATAAATTAAATACGTAACAAGGGTAAATGACACGAGGTTGGACCCGTTTGTAGTGTAAGACTGCCCGGAACCTACCGGCTTAACCAAGCATCTACAAATGACGGTCCAATGTGAGGGGTCCTTTACACGGTTACAGTGTTAATCAATTAAGAAACACTTAACCAGATAAGCATGTAGTGGGGCATGGGGGTTAAGTGGGTACCTTGGGTGGTATGTGGAAATTGCGTGTGTGGGCCCGGGCTGGTAAATAAGACGTTGTTGCATCGTGTAGATATAAACCGTGCACCGTTAATTTTATCAGGTTGCCACGTTGGGGAATGGTACACCCCACGGTGGGGCCAGCACGGGTATCTACGTTAGAGAGCCGATCGAATGGGGAGTAGTGTGTACACCTAGTGGATTGTAGGGCCCCGTGGCGTCTACTCAGTCACCTAGGGGTACGCGAGAACTATTAAGTTAATTTTATAAGTCCATGGGTGGGATCAACCTTTAAGTTAGGAATGACTGGTGTGGTGCAGTTTAGTAATTTACCTTTGGAAGGGTAGATGCGTCTTTATCTTTTATCTTAGTTTAGTTGACTGCTTAGTGTAGCCATTCATCCCCATTAGTTACCGTATATCAGTTTATGTCTTCTCTGGTTACTTTAACGATTGTATTGTTAAAGTTATAGGACTCGCTCAGACTTATGTCTGACCCCGTTGTTTTTATCTTTTTCCCAACCCTCAGGTCCTACGGTGGATCCTAGCAGTAGTGGAGCTTGATCGGATTGCTGTTCCAGTCTTTAGGAGCTTGGATAGATGTAAAGCTCCAGTTACCCAGTTATCTTTTCTTTTGTCATGGCTATTGTATGAGAGTGGGATTATGTACTTCTTTATTTTGATGGATATTGTACTTGACTTTTATTGTGGTTTTATGATGTAACCAGACATGTTTTACTTCCGCTGTTATGAGATGATGTTTTAAATTTCAAGTACTATTTATATCTGTCTTGTTGTAATTTTTCTGTTCTATATTCACTAAAATACTCCACCGATGCTATGGCATTCCCTTAGTGAGTGACCATAGCGGGAGTGGGGTGTTACAACTTAGGTATCAGTTTCAAATTTTGATGTGTACAGTTTATTGGTATCGTTTTTATATGTTTGTAGTATCGGTTTTTATTTCTAATTTTTTTCCCAATGTATAGGTATCAGTTTTCTATTTTTGTAGGTATCAGTTTTATTTCTTTTCTCTATAATAGTATACAGACATCAATTTTCTATGGCTGCAGATATTAGTTCTTTTTGGTCTCTCTCTCACAGTGTATTTGGATCAAAAACCAGCAGTACCAATTTTATATCACAACTGTATTAAACTAGTAGTATCATTTTGATGCGTTACAAGTACCCATTTTCCTAAGTTTACAGTATCAGTTTTGTAAAAAAAACAGTGTCGTCCTTATAAAATACAACAGTAGCATTTCTCTCACCGAATTCTCATAAATATCTTCAAATACCTTTGCTTTGATTTTTTTTTCTCCTTTTTCTGAGCTATGTCATGTTAAATTTGTATATTATTGTTAGAGAATGAGTATAACATTATCAGTTTTTTATATTTAAGATATCATTTACCTTATTTTTGTCTTGTTTTCCCTTAATCTTTGCTATTTCTACTAATCTTTTTGGATCATTATACTTTTTGGATCATTATACTTTTTGGACCTTTTCTCCCTACATACCAATCTATTAACTTCAATCACCGGAATTTTACCTTGTTTCAATCATCGACAGTACCAGTTTCATTTTCGACTGCTCTTTCGTCGATTACTTGATCAACAGTTTGATTTAGAGTTTCCTCTCTTTGTTGTAATTCACAGTCTAGGGTTTCAACGCTCGGTTGCAAATTTTCAGCACATTTGATTAGGATTTCGGTTGTTTTGGGCGATTCCTGTTGGATTTGAGCAGTATCGGTTGCGGTTTTAGGGTTTTCAGTCAAATTCGTTTGCTCTATAGTTGGAGAAGATGATGGTCGTGATTCAATCGCCATTTTTAATTACTTTCGTGATTTTGGTTATACGAATTGAAATGATAGCAGGAGTGTATTTTTTGGGTGCGTGGAAAGCAAGTATACCAAAGTAGACGGAAAAAAAGGCGGAAAGAGGGATTATGTTGGGTTGGGTTGTATTATTAGTGTCTTGTCCTTGTGGATAATTTTTTTAATTAGTTTGTCCTTATAAAAAAATTCCCTTTGAATAATTAGATAAAAGAGTAGTAAAATACCTTAATCACGAATTTGTATATATATTCTTTAGACTGAGTGCGGACCTAAGAGATCTGCAAAATTGTCACATGTGAAACCTGTTGCTATGCAATAATTGGATTGAGGGAGATCGAACAAGGCAACAGGGGAAGAGTGGGATAGAGCGTGAGAAGAATGATGATGTATAGAGAATAAATCAAGGATATTGAGTGAAGGCTAGGTTTTAGGCATTAAACTTGATTTTAAATATTGTTGGATGCTTAGAAGGGAAGGGGAGAGGATGCGACCACCTTACGTGAAATAAATTTCTCTTTCTTGTTTTTTTTATGAATGGTACGTATGCAAAAGGAAGGAAGGGTAGGATGAAATTTTAGCGTAAACTCGGATAGGGCAGTTGTACTTGGAAACGAAAGGTCAATTGTGAGAAGCTTGGAGAGGCCAGCATTTCAAACTCGTCTTTTAAAGTATAATATAATATTATAGATTATGATGGAGAGTGGTATTAATTTATTAAAGTAAATTGTTTTTGTTTTCTTATGCTTACTTTTACTAGTATCTCTTAATTTATTTAATCTCTTTGGTAGCCTAATTAATTATTTCATTAGCGTCTTATGGTTGTGTTATCATAATCTTTATTACTAATTCTCTTGGAAACACATATTTTTGGTCCAACCGTGAAGTACCAAAATTACCCTTTTTGTATTCAAATTTTAAATGCATAATCAACGTGCACATTAATAACTCTACTAACATTATTTTTTATGTTTGTTTCTATACTCATTTTAATCAAATCTTCTGCCATTTTTAACACACAATTTATTTCAATTTCAAACGTGTACCATCAATACGCGCATATCCAATATAAAATAGAACATTGCTTAATTAGCATAATCAAACTCCCTTTTATTTCTTGAATTCATACCATTTATGATGCACATTATTTCTCTAACTTATATCTATACATTTACATTTTAAATTTATCTACATGTACGTTTACGTCAACCTTCAAAATTTTGATACTATTCTCATTAATTATGTTCTATTATCTTCTTTTTTTAGTATACTGAAATTGTCCTCTTCGTATTTATTTCTTTTTAAAAAAAATCTTTTCTATTTATTCTTTCTGTTTTTTGACGTGTGTTCAAAATTTTAAATGCGTAATCAATGTGCATATTAATAATTCTATTAATAATATTTTTACGTTTGTTTCTATACTCATTTTAATTAAGTCTTCTACCATTTTTAACATGCAATTTATTTCAATTTCAAACGTGTACTATATCTTAGGCTTGCGTGTAGGTTTGAGAAAAAAAATCATATGTGCTAAAAATACCTTTTCTTTCTAGATATTTCCAATGCATCAATATAAATACGCATGTCCCTTATCAATTGTTTACTTCATTTTATTTTATCATTCACTAAAAGCTTATTCGGGAGCTTCATTCTGAGGCAATAAGGTATGAGATATGTTTTTCTTTTCTTATGTAATATGATTTCTAAATGATACAATTTGTTACACACTTACATAATTAGCACCGACTGTACCACTGTTATATTTAATACATGCATATGCATTAGTCACTCGCAAGTCACAACATTATAGAACTTACACTACAAAAGGCAGCTTAAATTGCGACGGGGTGGGGCAACGGCTTGCGACGGCTAAAAAAGCGGTCATCGCTAGCCGTCGCAAACCGTTGCTTGATTTGTAGAAATATAATGACCGAACCATCCTTTTCCTCATTCTATTTTTTCCCCCAAAAACTTTCCTAAAACCTACCCGTCGCAAACCGTCGCTAGCCTCTCCTTGCTGCTCCGATTCCAAGCCTCCAAATTCGCTTCCAAGGTATTTATTTCATTCTACTATGTCTTCTAACTCTAGTTTATGCTTAATTAGGGTTAATTAGAGGCTTTGGTTTCTAATTTATATGAGTTTGCAAAATTGAATGTTTACGGATATGAAATTGGTTGTCTTGAGGGATGTTTATGATAATGGTTGTGTTGTAAGTTGATTTGAGGATAAGTGTAATTGATTAGCAGGGTAAAATCGATGAATATTACATATGTAATTGATTTAGGAGGTTGAAAATAATGATTATCACGTGTTTACTTAGACGTATGATGATTGTGTTGTATGTAGAATGTGTTGTATGATGATTTGGGAATGAATGGAATCAATGTAATTGTTTAATGGTAGTAAATTGATTATTATTGAAATGGCGCAACGATGTCCCTAGTCTACATGCATGCATTGTTATGTCCCCATCGGATGCAAGAATGGTCGGTCCAAAAGAATGCACTTGCAATTGAAAAAAAATTGTTTTGTTACTATAATATTTAGTAATCAAATGTTGATTAAAAATGTTAATTCAAAATGGTTCGTAATTTAGGTTTAGATCGTTAAGAATCTTGTTAAACGTAATGAAAATCATATAACTCAACTCTTGGAATTTTTTATGAAATTAAATAATTAACTTGAAAGCTTAGTTTATCTTTCAAAAATTTAAACTAACTAAAATTAATTTTATAATTTATACATTAAACTAAAATGAATCAAAACTTACTAAAACTAATTGTCATGTTAGTTTACAAATTGAAATTATGAAAAATTATCATGTAGACGCTATATATTCAAGGTGCGCACCTAGGCGCAAAAATGCGTAAGGCGCAAGTGAGGGGCTTTTTTGAAGTTTAAGGCGCACCTTTTACTGAAGCGCAAAAAGGTCCAAAGCGCAAAAGGCGCGCTTTTTCATTTGATGTGTGTTTCTTGTTTTAAACTTAGGTTGAATTTGTTTTGACTAGTTATGTGAAACCCTTAGATAAATTTGGCCCCGTCCGACAAGTGTTGTATATGATCGTTATATGGATATTCGTTTTTTCCATAAAACGGAAATCTATATTCATCAGATACAATATTCATTGGATTTGTCCTTGTATTGGACAAGTTACAAATATAAAAACCTAACCATATTTTCTAAATCATTTCAGTTTAAACGGTTAACAAATTTTCGATGGCACTTCCTTTTTGTTCCCTGTGTACACGCATTTGTGTACGACACAGGGACTAAAGGGAAGCGCTGCCGAAATTTTGTTGAACCGTTTAACCTGAAAGGATTTATAAAATATGCTTACGTTATTATATTTGTAATGGGAAGTAGGTAGACCAGCAGTCAAAGTAGAAAGAAATAAACAAAAAAAACTAAAAACATGAAGTAGTTGTAAATGAAATTTTACAAGATTTCAATTAATACAAAGTGTTTGATCGAATTTTCTAACATATTTGTTGCAAACCAGGAAAATGTTCGATTATTTTTGTGATCGTAGTTGGATGTATCAAACCAGTACCGGTAAGAAAGGGTCAATAAAGGAACATTTTTGTAACGGTGTCCAAGAATTTATTAGATTTGCTAAATCTAATAATCGGAGTAACCTAGACATTCGATGTCCGTGTAGTAAGTGCAAACATTTGAGGCATTGGAAGCCAGATGTAGTAGAAGCACATCTGTATAAATTTGGTTTTGTGTCGAATTATTACTTATGGGATCGTCATGGAGAGCTTGTTCAACCTATGTCTAACCCTGTAGTGGTAGAGGACCATAGTACAATGATGAACGATAATACAACGACGAATCCGATAGAAAATATGGTGCAAGATGCAGCACGATCAATGTTTCCCACCATTGATCAAGACGACTATGAGAATGAAAATGCTGAAGAACCAACGGTGGAAGCAAAAAAAATTATGATTTATTGAATTATGCTAAGAGGCCATTGTGGGAAGGGCGTACAAGTGGGACCAAATTATCTGTAATCGCTGAATTCATCACTATGAAATCAAAATTCAATCTTACAGAAGTTGCATTTACAGCAGTTGCACAAAATGCAAAACGTCATATGCCGCCCAATAATTTGATGTGCGATAGTCATTATAAAGTGAAAAAACTTATGTCTGCTTTTGGACTACCGTATCAGAAAATAGATATATGTGTTAAAGGTCGCATGTTGCATTAGAAAGAAGACGCTTATCTTAGAAAATGCAAATTTTGCAATGAAGATAGATGTAAACCAAGGAAAAAGAAAGGAAAAGAAGTTCCATATAAAAGAATGCATTATCTACCGATAACTCCCAGACTTCAACGACTGTATGCATCTTCTGCTACAACGTTTCATATGCGATGGCATAGCATGAGAACAGCAGATGAAGGAACTTTGATACATCCGTCTGATGGTGAAGCATGGAAACACTTTAATAGGACTTATCCTGAATTTGCTGCAGGGAGACGTAATGTTAGGCTCGGTTTATGTATGGATGGATTTTCGCCGTTTTCTCAATTTGGTAGTAAATATTCATCATGGCCTATCATTGTTACTCCATATAACTTACCTCCATGGATATGTGTGAAAAATCCATATATGTTTCTAATGGTTGTCGTCCCTGGTCCCGATTATCCGACACAAGGAATTAATGTTTATCAGCAACCATTGATTGAAGAGTTGAAAACACTGTGGAACGAAGGGGTCGAACGACATTTCGAGAAAAAGGAATTTTCGTATGTTTGCTTCTGTATTATGGACTATTAGTGATTTTCCTGCATATGGAATGCTTTCAGGTTGGAGCACATCCGGGCGTCTAGCTTGTCCTCATTGTATGGATGAGTCACGAGCATTTTCATTAAAGTATGGAAAAAAATATCTTGGTTTGATTGTCATCAATGCTTTCTACATCCTAATCATAAATTTAGAACGGATAAAAAGAACTTCAAAGCTAACAGAGTAGAGAATATGCTACCGCCTAAAGTTTGGACAAGTGAAGAGATATATGTAATTGTAAGTGAGTACCCAAAGATACACGAAAATGGAAAGCAGGTTGAAATTCTAGGTAAATCGGACATTCATAATTAGTGCAAACAAAGTATATTTTGGGAGTTAACTTACTGGAAAAATCTAAAAATCTTCGGCATAATATTGACGTCATGCACAATGAAAAAAAGGTTTTTGATAATGTTTTTAATACAGTTTTGAATGTAAAGGGAAAAACCAAGGACAACGCGAATTCACGACATGATATATTACAATTCTGTAAACGGCCGGAACTTCGCTTGTATGCCGAGAATAAAAAACCCAAAGCATATGCTAAAGTGGGTGGAAGGATAACGATGTCCTGATGGGATTTCTTCTAACCTCCGTAGATGTGTGGACTTTAAAAACAGTAAATTGAGTGGGATGAAAAGCCATGATTGTCATATAATGATGGAATACTTTTAACCTGTGATTTTCAAGGAATTGTTGCCCAAAAAATATGGAGTGTTATAACAGAATTAAGTATGTTTTATAAACTACACTGTTCAACGACATTGAAGATAGATCGTTTATGTAAGCTTCAATTAGAAATCCCTGTACTACTCTGCAAACTTGAGAAAATATTTCCACCGGGTTTTTTTTGATGTAATGGAACATTTACCTATTCATCTTCCGTCCGAAGCACTCCTTCGAGGTCCGGTGCAATATGGATGGATGTATCCATTTGAGAGGTAATTTTGTGTATACTCAATACTATTGATAGATTACAACTTAGATTTTTGTACCAACATATAAATTAAATTAGTCTTATTATAGGCACTTGAATCATTTAAAGAAAAAAATTAGGCAAAAAGCTCGAGTAGAAGGTTCGATTTGCAAATCGTACCTTGAAGAAGAAGCTTCATTTTTTTTCTCTCATTACTTTAGTGAAGATGTGAACTTGTCTTTCATATCTGTTCCTCGCAATGAAGAAGCCGTTGAACAGGAGTCTTCTCAGACAATGTTATCTATTTTTAGACAACACAGAAGACCTGCTGGAAAATGTGTAAAAATATGGTTAAGCGATAAAGACTACAATATGGCACACACATATATTCTGTTAAATTATGTGGAAGTTGCACCATTTGTCAGGTTATATAAAATTCATGTTCAATTCAATTATATATACATCTATATTTATTTGTCTATATTAATAGAAAAGTAACATAACACATATTTGCAGTATATACGAATCACAGCATCCATCTGGTGATCTTAGCAAAGAATTTGCTGGATGGTTTTCAGACTATGTTCATGATCCCAAAAACTGTGTTGTTAAGGAAGAATTACAACATCTTGCTATTGGACCAAAAAGAAATGTCAAGACTTATCCAATATACTTTGTTAATGGATATAAATTCAACGCCAATGATTACGGAGCTGAAAACTTAACGTATAATAGCGGTGTATTTGTCAAAAGTAGTGATGATCCAGAGGAGCATATAAAAGATTTTTATGGCGTCTTAACGCAAGTTGTAGAGTTGACATACTATGTTCGTCCCTTAGAGAAAGTTTATCTATTCAAATGCAACTAGTTTAGCGATGTTCCTGGTTCTGGAGTTAACGTGCACAAAGATTACAAGCTAATAGAAATAAGGCATACGTCGCATTACTCTAAGTATGATCCTTTCGCGTTAGCTAAGCAAGCACCACAAGTGTATTTTGCTCCGTATCCATCCTTAAAAAAAGATAAAGTAGATTAGTGTGTTGTTTTTATAACAAGGGAAATATTTACATTTTATGGAAATAATATTCCAGACGAAGCAGCGTATCAAGCGGATCTTGAGCCGAATACTGAAATTATAATAGCTGATGACATTGATGTCGGGTTGTTGAATGATGAAGTGAATGAGTTAGTAGATGCATTTGAAAGTGCTGAAGAAAATGACATAGAGTATGAGACTGGGTTTGCATCCGAAGATGATGAAGACTGATGTTATGTATTTATGTTATGTACTGTTATGAGCTATGTATCATGTAACACACCGAATTTTCTGTTAACTATAACTTAACAAATTAAAGTATAATTAATTCTAAATGATGGAATTAAGGTCTCGAAATTCTTCTTGAGATAGAGTCCGAGTTTGCATAAAACGGATAACGTATGAAGAAGATATGGACAAACGAAGTTGGGCAGAAAAACCAGAAATGGGTCAGAATGCACTGGCGCACTTGGGAAGTGCACCAGAACAGAATTGCACTGGTGCACTTGGGAAGTGCGCCAGTACAAATTTGCACTGGCACACCTGCCAAGTGCGCCCAGGCCAGAAAACCTACTTGGTCTGGCCCTGGCTGGCCTGGTCGGGTTCTGATCGATTTCTGAGGCTTGGCTGAGTCACTAGGGCTTACATGTCGCTTTCTGATTGGCTTCTCTTGAGATGGATGGTCTGGATTCACTCTAGCTTCATCGACGGCTCTAATCAGTTTAAAAGTCTATAAATACAACTCAAGACTAAACCTAAATTCACACAAATAATATAGTACTAGAGCCGACATGTTGTTGGAAAGAAATTAGGAGTGGCCGTCAGTTAGAAAGCTTAGAGACAAGCCAATACTAAAGTAAAACACGAATCAAAACAATGTTAGTCTACCCAAAGGAAAGCATATCAAATTCAGAATTCAGAATCCAAATCCAAGTTCGTCGTTCGTTGTAAGTATAGTGATTTTTCCGATGAGAATAAAACTAAGACTTGATTCGATGTAAATTGGAAGTAGAATTGTGCTATTATGTAATGACGATGTTAATTCATATCTATGTATTGAAATGATTGTGTTGCGAATGAAATTGGGATGTTTTTGGTATAATTAATATTAATGTTGATCCTATTGTACTTTTAGAATGACAATAACATCACAAGCAAGTTGTATAGTTCATGTTTAGGTGATTATATAGGTTGTTGTGATTAGAACCTCATGTATATACTTTATGCTAGAACCTTTATACCTAAATGGTTATGTTTATATACATGCCCCTATGTTTATACAAAAGTTGCAAGTTCCTAATTGGATCCATGTCAAGGTCCACTTTAGTACATGTTTCATGTCGTAATTAGATATGCGATTGGATCTAGTTAGCATCCTTGTCATAAAGTTATACATATTTATGAAAATGTCATATTCTTGTCATATGCTAGTGATGTTCGATGTTATGCCTAGATCCTAAACATGTTTAGACTTATGTTGTCTAAATAATATGCTAATTTATGTGACACCTATTTGGTTAGATACCTATTTCAATGCAAGTTCACATATATGTTGACTTAGGCCATGTTGAAAGTTCACATTCATGTTGACTATTTTGCAAGTTCACACCTATGATGTTCATATTGACTATGCCAAAAATTCCAAGTTTACACCTATGTCATGTTTATGTTTATGAATTCCCTTATGCCTATTTGTGTGCGCAAAATCAGGCTAAGTTTTTAGCCTAATATTATGTGTTGAAACTATGCGAACGAAAATCAGGCTAAGATTGTTAGCCTAATGTTTAAACGGGGTAATGTTGGGAATAATAGTAATACTTGACATAAAAATATATGAAATTGGCGTGTTTGTCAGATGCCAAAATTGGTGGCATTTAAATGGTATAAATTCTTATACCAAAAATGTTAAACTTGGAATGTGGGCCATAACATTTAATTGTTGAAAAATTTACATATATTAAGTAATAAAGACAAATATGTAAATTTAGAAAATACGAATATGCTTAACATGAGGTTGGATTGAGTTGTGATGTAAACCCGCCCGGACCCGCCCGACTATCCAGTAGTCACAACAATACCTATCCAATGTGGGTGGTTAAGTGTAACACCCCACCTCCACTAGTGTGAAAACCCGTAACTTCCCCGTAAAGGAAAGTGTCAGATAGTTCGAGAACAAGCCGCAACAGAACGCATATAAAAGAACATTTCACTCTATTTTACAACAATGCATCAGATTACAAGAATATACAGAGTATGAATAAATATTACACAGAAATATCAGAGATTTAAATTACATTTAAATACATAGCAGCGGAAAATAATACGATACACAACTGAAGGAGATATACGGATACAAAGCTTTCCGGATATCGTTCCAGCTGTAAACCAGGATCCTGTGAATATAAATCTGCAAAACCAAAACTACTAGCTGCCCGTGTCAAAATAAGGGCACCCAGAGTTTAGGTTAAAACAATAAACTCCAGGTCAGTCATGGGACTGGTGTGAGAACTAAAACAGTTAATCTTTATTTTTAATGTTAGGTAAATCAAGGGACCACGCCGTATAACACGGAACGGGTTTCCTCCCAAGAATACCAGTGCATAAAACAAACAGCGCAATGCTAAATAAAGAAAAATGAAGCTGTTATAAGACCCAGGTCCTATCACACAATGCAACGCAAGACGGGGGATAGGGTTTTCCCTTATAACAGCCAAAGAATGCTTGATACGTTTAAAAACAAATCATTTGATATTATTATCAGTGTATAATGTATAAAACAACTTCAAATCATAAGTATCAATCATAGGCGGCATGGGTACCATATATCATGTCGCCATACTAGTTCTACAATTAAAAACGCAAATGTCACGTATTTGGAAATTGGATTTCCACCTGTGAACCGAGGCAAAAGATAGTCCTCTACCGATTCGAGACGCTCTAGCCCGCCCCTCAGGATCAGAGCTCGAGTGACCCTTGGATCGTCAGGGCCGGTCCACCGATGTGGATTAAAATGCCTGAACATGCGTTTCCCCGCCCTATGGGGCGTAGATGAGCCAACTAAATGACTCCATCGGACCCGGATCGTCTGATCAATCCGAGGCGCCTCGCAACAGCAACAACCACATAAGTCAAACTCGTCAGGGCGTGTAAAACCACTGACGCCACTTTTTAGCTAGAAAGAAACGCATGCCCTCCCTGACGTCCTCTCCCGTTTTTGGTTCATACCGAGTGTGAAACACGCGAAGTAATCGTTACACAAAGCTACGCCACAAAGACCTTGCTTTGATCATCACCACAAGACTTTGCTTTTCAACAGAAGCCTCGATCAATTGCCACTTAGGCATGCCACACAGGCAATTCACTCCATGTGTTTAATATCCATCAATATATAACCCCTGAGCTCGTACGTCTCAGAGAAGGGCATTAAGCAAGAGAATAAATTCTCCGCCGCCAAACAGATATATATTTAATAGAGATCAATCACACGGACTAAAATCCAATGTCAGACACACAGTCCACTTACAAGTCCGTTCTAGGGCTGAACGAAACCGGAGGCACCTAGTACCCCGCATATCCATCGATCTCCAAGTACGTCTGGACGATCACCAACTGTTTCCATCTTCTTGGGTGTACAGCCCAATCAAGATCATCAGTAATCACCCAAACGACGTGAAGACTTCTGGTCTTCGACCACCGTCTTCATCTTCGACTTATCGTCGTATCAGTTATTCAGAATGGGATAAACCCGGTCTTCCCGAATAACTCGCGTATATTTTATAAAAGTGTTACACAAACACAACATACGCCTCATTCCAATTCATCAGTCACTAACCGTAAATTAATCAAGAGAATAACTCCCCAAATATTAACCCCGAAGGCCGAAACCAACATCAGATCAATATCCAGAAAACCATTCTGCTTAGCCAACCGACAGCTAGTTTCTAAATTTCACATTCATAGGGAAAGGTTCCCATTAATTTTATCCAAGATAAATTCTTTGAATTTATTCTTTAATCTTCTCTTGAATTTCGATTCAACTAGTCGGGATTAACGAACCTTACCGAAGTAATCATGTGTTTTAATTTCCCAATCCCAACCTATTCATCCCATGAAGTAAAATTGGTTAGTACTTCATATCTAACACTACGGTGTTATCGGTAAATTCAATTACCATTTCACGTTCAAATCTAATTAAAGATTTAACTATCGCCTGGAGTAAAACTGGTGATACTCCATTCTCGATCTTTTCAATCTAATTAAAGATTAATTAAAACTCCACTTAGTTTTAATCGTTAACTGGGCTAAAGAATCCGTGTCATTTAAAACACGGTTCACGATAAACCCAAAGTCACATTCCATTGATTATCGGGTTAAAGAACGAGTGTTATTTAAAACACTGTTCACGATAAACCCAAAAATCAATATCAATTCAATTCCAATTAAATATTATTTAATTGGTACACTTCATTAAATCTAAATAAAAAGATTTAATCTTTTCTCAACTGGGTTCAAGAACAGTGTTAGTGAAGACACCATTCACGACAAACCCAAATCACATTTGATATTCAATACAAGGCTCTGAATAGAAAATATATCGGCTTATATTCAATATCAAATTCTACGACTAACAAATGTCGTATTGGAAATAACGATATGAATATATATCTTTCAAATTTCCATAACAACATCTGTATAATCACGAATTCCAACATCGAAATATTCCGAAGACAATTTCGATTCAAATACACTCCAATGCAATCATTGGAAATTCTGGTTATTTTTAAAACCCTTTCGAATTCAATTTATTTATTTAAAAATAAATAGAATTATAATTCTAGTTCAAAACTAGTTCATTTCGATAAAAATCTATTTTTATCTTTTCAAATAGGGAGTTTTTCATCCCAATTCTTTCTAAATCATTTCTTATGATTTTACACAAATTATTACTATTTTTAATAATTTTATCAAGGCCCGTACAGTCGATTTCCAACAACGGCCATCGAACTGCACTTACAGCGACCTTTTTCAAATTTGATTTGGACATAATTCCAAATCCAACCGTTAGATTTCAAATTTCTAATATTCGTTAGAAAGCTCTTTTCGATACGAACCCAACGGTTCCGGTTTTAGGAGAATCCGACGGTCGGATCTCCCGTAATTCCGTTTGAAATAAATGGTCGAAATTCACGAACTGTCGTGGCGCGGCGCGTTCTATTCAGGCCATTATATTATATTTATAATATATATAATATATATTTCATCGATTTCTATTTAAAACGAATTATATAAATAGTTTTAAATTTGTTTCAAAAGCAATTTCAACTTCCATTTCAATTCAAATCAAAATTGAATTCTTCCTTATAAATTCGTTTTAAAATTGATTTCTATTCAATTCAAATTTCAATTCAATTTGAATTCAATTCAATTTCAATTCAATTCATTTCGAAATCGTTTTCAATTCCATTCATTTCGAAATCGTTTTCAATTCAATTCATTTCGAAATCGTTTTCAATTCAATTTATTTCGAAATGATTTTCAATTCAATTCATTTCGAAATCGTTTTCAATTCAATTTATTTCGAAATGATTTTCAATTCAATTCATTTCGAAATCGTTTTCAATTCAATTTATTTCGAAATGATTTTCAATTCAATTTATTTCGAAATCGTTTTCAATTCAATTTATTTCGAAATGATTTTCAATTCAATTCATTTCGAAATCGTTTTCAATTCAATTTATTTCGAAATGATTTTCAATTCAATTCATTTCGAAATCATTTTCAATTCAATTTATTTCGAAATGATTTTCAATTCAATTCATTTCGAAATCATTTTCAATTCAATTTATTTTGAAATGATTTTCAATTCAATTTATTTCGAAATCGTTTTCAATTCAATTTATTTCGAAATGATTTTCAATTCAATTTATTTCAAAATGATTTTCAATTCAATTTATTTCGAAATGATTTTCAATTCAATTTATTTCGAAATGGATGAAATCGATATAAATATCGTTTGCGTCAAAATGGCGTCAATCTAACCAACACGGCTTCATATATTTCTATTTTCAAATATTCTATTCAACAAATGAATATTTATTTTTGTCAACACACGACTAATCTCAACGAATGAGTACTGTCCACGTGTGACAATTTTTGTTAAATTATTTCGTTCAACACATGACTAATCTCAACGGATGAGTACAGTCAACACATGAACTTTTATGTTATAATGACAAAGGTATAAATTTTATTGTTAAAATATTTCGTTCAACACATGACTAATCTCAACGGATGAGCACAGTCAACACATGAACTTTTATTTTATAAAATTCTTTATTTTCTAAATTGGAATGAGGCCCAATCAATTACCATATAAAGTTAATTATATGGATTTTCATACAACACATGTATATAATAGCATTGAAAAATAATCAACCATCAACCAAAGTGCACTACACTGTATAAGCATCAAATATAGATATCTAACTCTTATAACAGCATGTCAATCAATCGATCGACATATTTAATCAATCAGGATGAGTGAACTTCATATTTCATCCCAACACCCGTGTGGGGTTTCAAACAATCAAACAAATATTTTATTCGTGCAGTTGGGCGATGTGTAAAATTTATCGACCCAATCAATGTCCTTCAAATAGGTGTACATAAACAAACCGTCTGGTTTGTAAATGAATATTTATTTATTCACATTCACGTTAAAAATTATATTTTTAACGATAAAACATTTTATTCCAACATATGAATTTCTATTCAGTTCATTCTTTAAATAAAATGATATTTTTATTTTTCTAACATATTTTAGAAAATTTCGGCGGCATAACGGCACGATACTAGAAACGGGACAAGGCCTAGCCTTATCCCCGGTCTAGTGAAGGCCCACGCCATTCACACATCAATCAAGTCCATTCATTTCACCAAACCATTCAAACCCAACCAAATAGTCTAACTAATTTGCAATCAAACAAACAAGTCCATGGTCTGTGGACGATTGTGTCGGGTGCTACTAAGCACCGTCTGCATCCTAGTATATATATATATAACTAGAAAATAAATTGAAGAGTGAGAAGTTCTCACAAATAGCTATCCTAGCTCCACGGCACTTCATTGATAGAAATCTTCATTGCTATCGCATCTTCGTCATCTTCGTTGCCCGTAGCCACTACATATATAAAAATTGAATTTTTACTTCGCTATTCACTATATAAAAATCACATTTTTACTTCGATGTTCAATATATTAAAATCATATTTTTACTTCGATGTTCAATATATAAAAATCATATTTTTACTTCGATGTTCAATATATAAAAAACATATTTTTACTTTGTAAAAATTCCATCTTTTCTATGTTATAAAACAAATCTTTATCTTCTTCAACATTATATTTTTATACTTTAAAAAAAGGGTGCGTTTTTTACAGGTCCCTACTAACTTTCAAAATAAAAAAAAAAACCGCGGATACTTTTCCATACGTTTCCGGTCCCTAAAATTAGATGCCGCCCAAAATTTTTGATCCCTTCGCCTGCTTCTCACGTCCCCTTCGCCTTTTTCAATTTCTGGCCAAAAAAAAATGCGCTCATGCATAAAAAAAAAAAAAAAAAAATTCTAAAATCTGGAAATAATCCCAGGAGCCCACGCAAATCGAAAAAAAAAAGTTGCATACATGTATGCAACTATTGCTGATAGTTGCATACATGTATGCAACTTTTTAAATACACATGCAAATAAAATTTGCAAGCCTGCTGAATAACTGCATACAAGTATGCTGTTATTCAGAATAGCTGCATACTTGTATGCAGTAATGCGTTGAAGGCCGAAGACATGGCAATATGTGCATACTTGAATGCATATTTTCTGCATAACTGCATGCTCGTATGCACATATACAAGCATGCGTGCTTTTCATGCGGAAACCGAATACATGCATGAAATCATGCATGTATTTCAGAAAATCTGCATACATGTATGCATATATGCTGCTGTATGATGCGGAATTGAAATAGATGCATACATGTATGCAACTATTTGAAATATGTGCATGTTTTCATGCATTTTACTGCATTTTTCGCTGTTTTGTGTATTTTTTGATTTTGACGTGTTTGTTGATTGATTTTCCACCTGATTTTTTTTGGCGTGAACATGTTTTATTTAATTATGAATTTACGTGATTTTTTTATATTTTTTTATATATTTTTTTATATGTTTTTTAAAAATAGGGACCTAATTTACAATAAGTTTAGGACCGGATGTGAGCCTAATTAAGTTTGCTTTTAGGGACCTGAGCCTTATTTTCACTTAAAAAAAATCAGGTTTTTTTTCCTAATTAAAATCGGATAAAACAATATAAATAAAATAAAGAAATAAAAAATAAAATAAACTTATAGGGGGGGTTTCCACTGTTGAACTTCGAAGGGGGGGGGGTTTCAGCGCCGCCGAGGTCTGGAAAGGGGGGGAAGGGTATTGCGTCGCTTCTGACGAGGACGGGGGGGGGGGGGGGGTATCGCATGGAGGTCGGCGGAGGTGGGGGAGCAACAGGGGGGTTGCGGCAGGCGGAGCAGTGGGCGATGGTGGAGGGGTTGGATGCTTCCGTCGGTCCTGGGCTTGGGGGGCTATGGTTGCGGAAATCGTAAGAGGGAGGGGCGGAGGTGCTGAGGATCGAGGAGGGGGGTGGAGCGATGGCCGGTGGTGGCACAGGGAGGAGGCGGCGGGCGGGTCTCCGATCCCTTTCGTTTTTTTTTCTTTTGATTCTGAAAAAGTGAACGGGGGGGGGGGGGGGCTGGGAGAAGGTATGGGGAGGAGAGAGAATTCTTTTCTTTTATTATTTTATTATTATTTTAATTTCAAAATGTTGACTTTTACATACGACCTCTAAACGAGGCCCACCGCCTGTCGTCTATAGCATTTTACCCCCATTCCGAACACAATGAGATATGCCACTCAAGCCAATTCATCTGTTTCGATTAGTTTCTGTCAAAATCAAAATATAAATCCTTTATATTTTGAATTTGAACGCACATTTCAATTTACCGAGGCAACATATGAACTCTAAAAATTCCAGAAAAATTATTTCTAGCTTTGTATTGACGATACGGTCCTAACAAAACTAATTTCGTCAAATTCTGAGACCGTTTGAAAAATGACCATTTTCCAGTCGATTAAAATCAACTTAACTGGTCAAACGCGTTTCCCTTTGCCACGCTCACATATTGATTCGAAAAATTATGAAATTTGAAACCTAGCAATAACTTTACATCACGGATCCAACCAAAGTGGTTTCGTCGAAATCCGAGGCCGTTTGCAAAATGGCTATTTTTAAGGGCCTGAATTCCATAGCGACTATTCAGAATTTTCAACTGGACATATCTTTTGATTCCCGCTATGAAATCTTGATTTTTCGGATTCGTTGAAAAGATATTACCAATTAGATCCTAATGTTTTTGGTTTCACTAAAATCCGGATTGTTTTGCACCCGGTACATTCAATTGAAGTTTGAAATCGAATTATCGAACTACCGCGCCATTTTCAATTCTATTTATAATTATATATAATTATTTATATTCAAACGACGACGTATATAAATATATACGTCGAATTATATTCAAAATAAATTTTCTCGTCGACAATATTTAAAATAATTCATTTTAAATATTCAAAATTCGCTAAAATTGCCAAAATAAAAATTTTAAACTGGCCCAGATTTTCGGGTTGTTACAATCTCCCCCACTTAAAACTTTTCGTCCCCGAAAAGGAACAAAGTCGAAAGTTGTTTAACAATTCAACTCAACTTCCATTGTTTTGATTACGGCTTAAGTTCTTCAACTGTTCAGTTTCTAAGAACTTTTCAAAAATTTCAAAAATTTGGCTAACACCCTAAATTTTCGAAAAATTTCGCCATAACCTCCCCTGCGCCGGGAGCATCGGGGAATTTCAAATAGCTTCCCCGGTCCTTCAGATCTCAAAAAGAAAAAGAAAAAGCCAAGCGGCTAGCCAATAGGCTCATAAAATCATCATCACCCAAACAAAACAGTAAATTATGTAGTAAACATGTACCTATTTGTCGGGCAAACAAATTTTATTCTTCGGCTCTAGCCTCCTTGCTATGACCTGTTCAATATAAGTACATATATATGCAAGCATATGCGACCAATTTTCAATACAATTCAATATTTGATTCAATTAGGCTAAATGGTTCAAAATTATCAAACAAATAAACAAACAACACAAACATCAATCAATCAGTGAATTAACGTTTCAAATTCATAATTTTGATATATAGTCAAAAATCAGATTTTTGATGCCAAATCACAACAATAAGCCCCATCTAATTTTGGTTCTCACACCAGTCAATAGGAAATATATAAATATCACACCTTCGACACACGAACTCTAATTCTGATGATGTAGCTACAATCATCAGAATCATCTCCGGGCGACTAGAGTGTGAATCTATATCTATCCAGTACATTAAAACTTCAAATACACGCGGATCAGACGTATACGCAAAATTTATATATACCGGATTGCCCAAATTCATATAAATAAATAACCAAATACGAATAATTGATTTATATTTCAAAACAAGATTTGTTTTCACTTTTATTTTAAAAATTTACTCTTCACACTCGTTCTAGGATACTACTGATCCCATCTCTAACGAGTCATTCCCATTAGATATTACTAATCCAATTTCTGATGAATTCTTTTGTATGGTTCTAATGTGTCTTGTTCTCTGAGCTTTGTAAACCAAAGCTCTGATACCAACTGTGAAAACCCGTAACTTCCCCGTAAAGGAAAGTGTCGGATAGTTCGAGAACAAGCCACAACAGAACGCATATAAAAGAACATTTCACTCTATTTTACAACAATGCATCAGATTACAAGAATATACAGAGTATGAATAAATATTACATAGAAATATCAGAGATTTAAATTACATTTAAATACATAGCAGCGGAAAATAATACGATACACAACTGAAGGAGATATACGGATACAAAGATTTCCGGATATCATTCCAGCTATAAACCAGGATCCTGTGAATATAAATCTGCAAAACCAAAACTACTAGCTGCCCGTGTCAAAATAAGGGCACCCGGAGTTTAGGTTAAAACAATAAACTCCAGGTCAGTCATGGGACTGGTGTGAGAACTAAAACAGTTAATCTTTATTTTTAATGTTAGGTAAATCAAGGGACCACGCTGTATAACACGGAACGGGTTTCCTCCCAAGAATACCAGTGCATAAAACAAACAGCGCAATGCTAAAATAAAGAAAAATGAAGCTGTTATAAGACCCAGGTCCTATCACACAATGCAACGCAAGCCGGGGGATAGGGTTTTCCCTTATAACAGCCAAAGAATGCTTGATACGTTTAAAAACAAATCATTTGATATTATTATCAGTGTATAGTGTATAAAACAACTTCAAATCATAAGTATCAATCATAGGCGGCATGGGTACCATATATCATGTCGCCATACTAGTTCTACAATTAAAACCGCAAATGTCACGTATTTGGAAATTGGATTTCCACCTGTGAACCGAGGCAAAAGATAGTCCTCAACCGATTCGAGACGCTCTAGCCCGCCCCTCAGGATCAGAGCTCGAGTGACCCTTGGATCGTCAGGGCCGGTCCACCGATGTGGATTAAAATGCCTGAACATGCGTTTCCCCGCCCTATGGGGCGTAGGTGAGCCAACTAAATGACTCCATCGGACCCGGATCGTCCGATCAAACCGAGGCGCCTCGCAACAGCAATAACCACATAAGTCAAACTCGTCAGGGCGTGTAAAACCACTGACGCCACTTTTTAGCTAGAAAGAAACGCATGCCCTCCCTGACGTCCTCTCCCGTTTTTGGTTCATACCGGGTGTGAAACACGCGAAGTAATCGTTACACAAAGCTACGCCACAAAGGCCTTGCTTTGATCATCACCACAAGACTTTGCTTTTCAACAGAAGCCTCGATCAATTGCCACTTAGGCATGCCACACAGGCAATTCACTCCATGTGTTTGATATCCATCAATATATAACCCCTGAGCTCGTACGTCTCAGAGAAGGGCGTTAAGCAAGAGAATAAATTCTCCGCCGCCAAACAGATATATATTTAATAGAGATCAATCACACGGACTAAAATCCAATGTCAGACACACAGTCCACTTACAAGTCCGTTCTGGGGCTGAACGAAACCGGAGGCACCTAGTACCCCGCATATCCATCGATCTCCAAGTACGTCTGGACGATCACCAACTGTTTCCATCTTCTTGGGTGTACAGCCCGATCAAGATCATCAGTAATCACCCAAACGACGTGAAGACTTCTGGTCTTCGACCACCGTCTTCGTCTTCGACTTATCGTCGTATCAGTTATTCAGAATGGGATAAACCCGGTCTTCCCGAATAACTCGCGTATATTTTATAAAAGTGTTACACAAACACAACATACGCCTCATTCCAATTCATCAGTCACTAACCGTAAATTAATCAAGAGAATAACTCCCTAAATATTAACCCCGAAGGCCGAAACCAACATCAGATCAATATCCAGAAAACCATTCTGCTTAGCCAACCGACAGCTAGTTTCTAAATTTCACATTCATAGGGAAAGGTTCCCATTAATTTTATCCAAGATAAATTCTTTGAATTTATTCTTTAATCTTCTCTTGAATTTCGATTCAACTAGTCGGGATTAACGAACCTTACCGAAGTAATCATGTGTTTTAATTTCCCAATCCCAACCTATTCATCCCATGAAGTAAAACTGGTTAGTACTTCATATCTAACACTACGGTGTTATCGGTAAATTCAATTACCATTTCACGTTCAAATCTAATTAAAGATTTAACTATCGCCTGGAGTAAAACTGGTGATATTCCATTCTCGATCTTTTCAATCTAGTTAAAGATTCATTAAAACTCCACTTAGTTTTAATCGTTAACTGGGCTAAAGAATCTGTGTCATTTAAAACACGGTTCACGATAAATCCAAAGTCACATTCCATTGATTATCGGGTTAAAGAACGAGTGTTATTTAAAACACTGTTCACGATAAACCCAAAAATCAATATCAATTCAATTCCAATTAAATATTATTTAATTGGTACACTTCATTAAATCTAAATAAAAAGATTTAATCTTTTCTCAACTGGTTTCAAGAACAGTGTTAGTGAAGACACCAATCACGACAAACCCAAATCACATTTGATATCCAATACAAGGCTCTGAATAGAAAATATATCGGCTTATATTCAATATCAAATTCTACGACTAACAAATGTCGTATTGGAAATAACGATATGAATATATATCTTTCAAATTTCCATAACAACATCTGTATAATCACGAATTCCAACATCGAAATATTCCGAAGACAATTTCGATTCAAATCCACTCCAATGCAATCATTGGAAATTCTGTTTATTTTTAAAACCCTTTCGAATTCAATTTATTTATTTAAAAATAAATAGAATTATAATTCTAGTTCAAAACTAGTTCATTTCGATAAAATCTATTTTTATCTTTTCAAATAGGGAGTTTTTCATCCCAATTCTTTCTAAATCATTTCTTATGATTTTACACAAATTATTACTATTTTTAATAATTTTATCAAGGCCCGTACAGTCGATTTCCAACAACGGCCATCGAACTGCACTTACAGCGACCTTTTTCAAATTTGATTTGGACATAATTCCAAATCCAACTGTTAGATTTCAAATTTCTAATATTCGTTAGAAAGCTCTTTTCGATACGAACCCAACGGTTTCGGTTTTAGGAGAATCCGACGGTCGGATCTCCCGTAATGTCCGTTTGAAATAATGGTCGAAATTCACGAACTGCCACGGTGCGGCGCGTTCTATTCAGGCCATTATATTATATATATAATATATAATATATATATTTCGTTGATTTCTATTTAAAACGAATTATATAAATAGTTTTGAATTTGTTTCAAAAGCAATTTCAACTTCCATTTCAATTCAAATCAAAATTGAATTCTTCCTTATAAATTCGTTTTAAAATTGATTTCTATTCAATTCAAATTTCAATTCAATTTGAATTCAATTCAATTTCAATTCAATTCATTTCGAAATCGTTTTCAATTCCATTCATTTCGAAATCGTTTTCAATTCAAGTCATTTCGAAATCGTTTTCAATTCAATTTATTTCGAAATGATTTTCAATTCAATTCATTTCGAAATCGTTTTCAATTCAATTTATTTTGAAATGATTTTCAATTCAATTCATTTCGAAATCGTTTTCAATTCAATTTATTTTGAAATGATTTTCAATTCAATTTATTTCGAAATCGTTTTCAATTCAATTTATTTCGAAATGATTTTCAATTCAATTCATTTCGAAATCGTTTTCAATTCAATTTATTTCGAAATGATTTTCAATTCAATTCATTTCGAAATCGTTTTCAATTCAATTTATTTCGAAATGATTTTCAATTCAATTCATTTCGAAATCGTTTTCAATTCAATTTATTTCGAAATGATTTTCAATTCAATTTATTTCGAAATGATTTTCAATTCAATTTATTTCGAAATGATTTTCAATTCAATTTATTTCGAAATGGATAAAATCGATATAAATATCGTTCGCGTCAAAATGGCGTCAATCTAACCAACACGGCTTCATATATTTCTATTTTCAAATATTCTATTCAACAAATGAATATTTATTTTTGTCAACACACGACTAATCTCAACGAATGAGTACTGTCCACGTGTGACAATTTTTGTTAAATTATTTCGTTCAACACATGACTAATCTCAACGGATGAGTACAGTCAACACATGAACTTTTATGTTATAATGACAAAGGTATAAATTTTATTGTTAAAATATTTCGTTCAACACATGACTAATTTCAACGGATGAGCACAGTCAACACATGAACTTTTATTTTATAAAATTCTTTATTTTCTAAATTGGAATGAGGCCCAATCAATTACCATATAAAGTTAATTATATGGATTTTCATACAACACATGTATATAATAGCATTGAAAAATAATCAACCATCAACCAAAGTGCACTACACTGTATAAGCATCAAATATAGATATCTAACGCTTATAACAGCATGTCAATCAATCGATCGACATATTTAATCAATCAGGATGAGTGAACTTCATATTTCATCCCAACACCCGTGTGGGGTTTCGAACAATCAAACAAATATTTTATTCGTGCAGTTGGGCGATGTGTAAAATTTATCGACCCAATCAATGTCCTTCAAATAGGTGTACATAAACAAACCGTCTGGTTTGTAAATGAATATTTATTTATTCACATTCACGTTAAAAATTATATTTTTAACGATAAAACATTTTATTCCAACATATGAATTTCTATTCAGTTCATTCTTTAAATAAAATGATATTTTTATTTTTCTAACATATTTTAGAAAATTTCGGCGGCATAACGGCACGATACTAGAAACGGGACAAGGTCTAGCCTTATCCCCGGTCTAGTGAAGGCCCACGCCATTCACACATCAATCAAGTCCATTCATTTCACCAAACCATTCAAACCCAACCAAATAGTCTAACTAATTTGCAATCAAACAAACAAGTCCATGGTCTGTGGACGATTGTGTCGGGTGCTACTAAGCACCGTCTGCATCCTAGTATATATATATATATAACTAGAAAATAAATTGAAGAGTGAGAAGTTCTCACAAATAGCTATCCTAGCTCCACGGCACTTCATTGATAGAAATCTTCATCGCTATCGCATCTTCGTCGTCTTCGTTGCCCGTAGCCACTACATATATAAAAATTGAATTTTTACTTCGCTATTCACTATATAAAAATCACATTTTTACTTCGATGTTCAATATATAAAAATCATATTTTTACTTCGATGTTCAATATATAAAAATCATATTTTTACTTCGATGTTCACTATATAAAAAACATATTTTTACTTCGTAAAAATTCCATCTTTTCTATGTTATAAAACAAATCTTTATCTTCTTCAACATTATATTTTTATACTTTAAAAAAAATCAGGTTTTTTTTCCTAATTAAAATCGGATAAAACAATATAAATAAAATAAAGAAATAAAAAATAAAATAAACTTACAGGGGGGGGGTTTCCACTGTTGAACTTCGAAGGGGGGGTTTTCAGCGCCGCCGAGGTCTGGAAAGGGGGGGGGAAGGGTATCGCGTCGCTTCTGACGAGGACGGGGGGGGGGGGGGGGGGTATCGCGTGGAGGTCGGCGGAGGTGGGGGAGCAACGGGGGGAGGGGGGGTTGCGGCAGGCGGAGCAGTGGGCGATGGTGGAGGGGTTGGATGCTTCCGTCGGTCCTGGGCTTGGGGGGCTATGGTTGCGGAAATCGTAAGAGGGAGGGGCGGAGGTGCTGAGGATCGAGGAGGGGGGTGGAGCGATGGCCGGTGGTGGCACAGGGAGGAGGCGGCGGGCGGGTCTCCGATCCCTTTCGTTTTTTTTTCTTTTGATTCTGAAAAAGTGAACGGGGGGGGGGGGGCTGGGAGAAGGTATGGGGAGGAGAGAGAATTCTTTTCTTTTATTATTTTTTTATCATTTTAATTTCAAAATGTTGACTTTTACATACGACCTCTAAACGAGGCCCACGCCTGTCGTCTATAGCGTTTTACCCCCATCCCGAACACAATGAGATATGCCACTCAAGCCAATTCATCTGTTTCGATTAGTTTCTGTCAAAATCAAAATATAAATCCTTTATATTTTAAATTTGAACGCACATTTCAATTTACCGAGGCAACATATGAACTCTAAAAATTACAGAAAATTTATTTCTAGCTTCGTATTGACGATACGGTCCTAACAAAACTAATTTCATCAAATTCTGAGACCGTTTGAAAAATGACCATTTTCCAGTCGATTAAAATCAACTGAACTGGTCAAACGCGTTTCCCTTTGCCACGCTCACATATTGATTCGAAAAATTATGAAATTTGAAACCTAGCAATAACTTTACATCACGGATCCAACCAAAGTGGTTTCGTCGAAATCCGAGGCCGTTTGCAAAATGGCTATTTTTAAGGGCCTGAATTCCATAGCGACTATTCAGAATTTTCAACTGGACATATCTTTTGATTCCCGCTATGAAATCTTGATTTTTCGGATTCGTTGAAAAGATATTACCAATTAGATCCTAATGTTTTTGGTTTCACTAAAATCCGGATTGTTTTGCACCCGGTACATTCAATTGAAGTTTGAAATCGAACTACCGCGCCATTTTCAATTCTATTTATAATTATATATAATTATTTATATTCAAACGACGACGTATATAAATATATACGTCGAATTCTATTCAAAATAAATTTTCTCGTCGACAATATTTAAAATAATTCATTTTAAATATTCAAAATTCGCTAAAATTGCCAAAATAAAAATTTTAAACTGGCCCAGATTTTCGGGTTGTTACAACTAGGGTCACTCTCAAAGGGAATGCACTAGTTTTGGTGGAGTATTATCTAGGTAAACATACACAGAGATATCACAAGGCATAACATAAATAAAGCAGCGGTAGAAATTAAAAACCAAATTTATTACTTTCAAGAAAAGAGTCAAAACCCCATATATCCAAGGTACAAATTATTCCATTACATCAAGTTCCAAATAAAGAAGCATAAACGTAAGATAACAAAAGTAAATTATTCCCCATAAATAGCAGAAGCAGCCATAGCACAGTCCAAGACCAAACCGTACATGAGCTGCCAGAAAGCAAGCTAAATCCAAGCTAAGAGCTAGTGTTTCCTCCCTGAGAACCTGGGGGGGAACAAAAGAAAAAGAGGCGAAAGAAAAAGGGTCAGTCATAAAGACTAGTAAGCCCTAGTGACTTTCAGTATGAAAACTAGTAAAGGTAACATGACATGAGAAAACTGGAATTAAACATAAGGATGATAACAGAACAGGTAGGATAATTAAGATAACAGGATAAGTCAAGTCTAGCATCGCAAATTCGAGATTCGCTGCACCAACTGTACTAGTATCCTAACCCATGTCAAGTATTAACCATGAAATGATCCCTTGGCCCAATATCATGAAGTGACCCATTACGGGGTCCTACGGTACGATCTACTAATCGATCGGCTCCCTACAAGTTCTAGCTCATCATGTGTCTGTGTCATACGGCCCTATCCTGAAATGTAGTTACCTGTGCTAGGTCCACCATAGGGTGTATCAAGCCCAATGGTGCCAACCACCGACACAAATCAAGCACGCATAGTGTAAACCTACGGGTGCCCAATGCCTACTTTTTCAACTCCGGGCTACGTGCACGACCATAGTCCGCCTGAACCTACAATGGCGCACCTACTCAGCCGTCGTTCTGGTCGCTTACAATCAGCCTAGTAATCGTGCCCCACCCTGCCTAGTCCTAGGGTATCGTGATACATCTAAGTGGGCTACTGCTGAAAAGGACCGCGTAACTAGGGTTTTTAATGGGTTAAGTGTTGTCATTCAAATTCGTGACTTATCCCAATCCAAATCATGTATCAAGTTGGTTAAGTGTGTTCAAGCGGGTCATGACTTAACCCTATCAAATCATCGTGTCAAGTTGGTTAAGTATATTCAAGTGGTTCATGACTTAACCCTATCATGTGGCCTTAACTCATTAATGCACCCCAACCTCTCACATTAGACTAATTGTTGTGGTCACAGGATTTGTCGGGCGGTTCCGGGCAGATTTACACCACAACATAGTCTAACCTCGGGTTTTTCGTGCGATATGACCAACTACCCACATTGGATCCTATTGTTTGCAGCCACTGGATTTGCCGGGCGGTTCCGGGAAGATTTACACTGCAAACTCAACCCAACCTCGAGTTGGCCATTTTCAAGTTTATCTAAGTGTCATGCCTACGTTCAAGTTTTCATGTCAAAATTCATGTCAAGTTTTCATGTCATGTTTCATGTCAAATCGTGTCAAGGTCATGTCCATATCCAGGTTCAAGTTATAATAACATTCATGTTCAAAGCCAATTTATGTTTTACCTAATCTACTCAAATCGTATTCCCATCGCACATAAACTCGAATCGATACAAATAAATCTAATTAGGGAATAACATAAAAAGGGATGGGTATAAGGTGGCAAAAGTGATTACTAGCATAGCATGGTATGACTTGAGATAAATGATTATAACATTACTGGCATATGGAATATTGGCCTCAAACATAAAGATTCCAAATCTAGCAAAATAAGGTACTAGTCAAGATAATAGTTGTCATAAGGTGATAGTATAGTCATGGTAACGATTGACATAAGGTGATAGTATAGTCATGGTAACGATTGACATAAGGTGATAGTCATAAACTTGTGACTAATAGCAGATTCAACAGGATAATATGAGGGGTTTTCTTTTTGATTTACAACATGAATAGACCCCAAATCATTGTCATAGTAATATATCCAAAAGTCAAGATCCAAGATGAACAAGAATGGATGTAAAACAGTCATCACACATAGGTCCAATTTCAATTTACAACATATTCATATTACATTTACAGTTTAAATCTAAAAATAACTGAGGCTTACAGATCGTGGTTCGAGAATTAGAAAAGGAGAGTCGATGTTGAATCTGTATATGCTTAGTCAAGTCCTAACAGAAATCCCCAAATCAGCAATTCTCTTAACGTAGTTTCGACGTAGAAGAAGTAGTCCCTTTCTCTAACTTTTCAACCAGAATTAGAGCAGCATAAGGTCAGAAAGAATTTTTGTGTAGAGAGACTAGTGTTAGGGGCTGTATATATAGGGTCAGGTCAGCGAATGTAGACAGAAACGAAGCCAGAAACATCAAAGTGAATCCAGCTTCAAAAGTGGGCTCGGCCTCCAGGTCGACCCCCAGGTCGACACTATGGTCGACCTGGTCCTGGGTAGGTCGACTACATAGTCGACCCCCAGGTCGACCTGGTCCTGGGCAGGAAATTTCCCACCCAGTCCATTCTGAGGTTTGAAATTCGAAATTTGAATTCGAATTCTGAGCTGTTTTGAACTTGAAAACTTCTGAAAACTTCGAAAGGTCATAACTTGGTCATACGGACTCCGATTTTCGAAAACTCGGACTTGTTTCCAAGCAGAATTTCGAGACGAACGCAATGGTGTAACCCGTTTGCCTTGATTCTTAATTTAAAACTTAATTCTGCCTTGATTTATAGTTATAACACGTTATAAAAATACGGGTTGTTACATTCTCCCCTCCTTAAAGGATTTCGTCCCCGAAATCTCTAAGTTAGGGAGGATGTGTCCTACCATCCATCATCCATCTACTCAAAGTATCATCCACAGGCAACCATTGTCCTTAAAAGATTTCTAGTGCTGTATGAACATATGCAGAAAGTGTGTGTATATGTACTTATCTAATGAAAAAGATCAGGCGGTTACTGATTCAGTAAACCTCCTTAATGCAAAATATGTTAGTGTAATGAATCCAACATGTATGCAAATTCCTAACATAGTTTATAATTTTTACATGAGTGCACAAACATTTATTCATATGCAACATCCAAGTGATAGCATAACAAGTTCCATCCATGTACAAGTATAAGCACTCATGCATATGCAACATGCAAATGTGACTGAGCCGATCTAGTTCCTAATGTGTGTCATGCATCCACTAGCAACCACTTGCAAACATCAACCATAACATGTTTCAATCACATGTTTACATCCATATGGTTCTACCTAAGGTCCTCAAGATAAGATCGAGAAGACAACAAGACAAACGTAGATAGTAGAAGCATGATACGAAAAGGTTTTCAAGTTTATAGGAAAAAGAGATCGAGAATGTACCCTAAAAAAGAAATGGGTATAGTGCGCGTATCTTCTCTTCGGTTTCCCAAGTTGCGTCTTCTTGGGCTTCACTCCACTGCACTTTAACTAGCTTGACTTCTCGATTCCATAGCTTCTTAATCTCCGTTACAAAGATACGAATTGGAACTAGCCTCAACGTTGCTTCTTTTTCCACTTCTATGTCTTCAAGGATGCTTGGCTCAACCACTTCGGCCGACTCATGCAAGCACTTTCGGAGATGCGAGACGTGAAAGACATTGTGTACTCCAGTCAACTTCTCGGGTAAGTCTACCTTATAGGCCATTTGTCCAATCCTCTCAGTGATAGGGAACGGTCCTACGAACCTTGGTGCCATCTTTCAAACTGGTCCAAAACGAACTACATTGCGTAACGGTGAAACTTTTATAAAGACCATATCTCCGACTTCGAACTCTAGGTCTGTCCTTCTCTGGTCCGCATAAGATTTCTGTCTATCTTGGGCCATTTTTGTACGTCTTCGTATCAACTCAATCTTCTCAGAAGTGTCCCTTATCATGTCGGGCCCAAGTATAAGTCTGTCTGTCGTCTCCCACCAACAAGTTGGCGATTTGCATGGTCTTCCATACAGGGCTTCGAACGGTGCCATTCCGATGCTAGCATGGTAACTATTGTTATATGCAAACTACACGTGAGGAAGATGGTCTTCCCAAGTACCACCAAAGTCAAGAATGCATAGTCTCAGAAGATCCTCTAGCACCCTATTTACCCTTTCGGTTTGTCCATCCGTCTGCGGGTGATAGGCCATGCTCAAGTTCAGTCGTGTACCCATTGCTTCTTGCAGACTATTCCAAAACTGGCTAGTAAAAATCGGGTCATGATCACTAACTATACTAGAAGGAACTCCATGCAACCGTACTATCTCTCGAAGGTAAATAGACGCCAGCCATGATGCGGTCCTCTTACTTTTCACTGGAATGAAGTGAGCACTTTTCGTGAGTCTATCAACTATGACCCATATGCTAGTATTTCCCTTCCTTGACCTAGGCAGTCCATCCACGAAATCCATCGAGATACTCTCCCATTTCCATTGCGGAACCTCCAAAGGATGTAATAGCCCACCAGGCTTCTTCGACTCGGCCTTTACTTGTTGGCAGACCGTGCACTTCGAAATGAACTCTGCCACGTCCTTTTTTATTCCAGCCCAAAAGAAAATGTGTTTCATATCCCTGTACATCTTATCCCCTCCGGGATGTATAGTCATTTTTGAGTGGTGTGCCTCTTCGAGAACTTTCCTTACTAAGTCTCCCACTTGTGGGACACATAGCCTTCCATCACGCCTTAGCCATCCCTTGTCATCTATGGCATACCTACCGAGGTGACTTGACATCTCACCACTAATCAGCTTGTCCATGATTTCGGCTATCTGTGGGTCTTCCTTCTGTGAAGTCCCTACTTGATCTAGAAGTGTAGGTCTTAACTCAAGAGATGCTAACATGGCAGTCATTGACTCAACAGCAGGTGTAAAATCAAAGGTTGCTATAAACTCAAGGCTTTTCCTTTCAACAAACAAGGGGCTCAAAGTCAACATTTTTCTACTTAGCGCGTCCGTTACCACATTACCCTTGCCAGGGGTATAAGCTATATCGAAGTCATATGATGCCAAGAACTCCATCCACCGTTGTCGTCTCAGATTCAAATCTTTCTGTGAGAAGAGGTGCTTAAGCGATTTGTGGTCGGTATACAGCTCGAACCTCTCCCCTAGAAGATAATGGCTCCAAGTTTTAAGTGCAAAAACAATCGCGGCCAACTCCAAGTCATGTATGGGATAGTTTTTCTCATGAACTTTAAGTTGTTTGCCCCCGTAGCATATTACTCTTCCTTCTTGCATTAGGACAGCGCCTAATCCCATGCCGCACGCATCTATGTACACCGTAAACACCTTGCCTTCGTCAGGTAATGCCAAAACTGGAGCTGTGGTGAGGGCTCTCTTGAGTCTCTGAAAAGCAACGTCACACTCTATGTCCCATACAAAAGCTAGGTTCTTCTTTGTTAACTTAGTAAGAGGGGCTGAAATCTTAGCGAAGTCCTTAATGAACTTCCTGTAGTAGCCCTCCAAACCGAGAAAGCTCCTCACCTCCGTTGCATTCTTAGGAATTTTCCAGTCTTGTACCGCAACTACCTTTGCGGGGTCCACGGCTATGCCTTGCTTAGAAACTACATGTCCAAGGAACCGAACTTCCTTCCTCCAAAAATGGCATTTGGAGAACTTAGCCTTTAACTGGTGTGCTCTAAGTGTTTCCATGACTTCCTTGAGATGTCTAGTATTCTCTTCTTCATCTTTTGAGAAGATAAAAATATCATCCACGAAAACTACCACAAACTTGTTAAGGAACTCCCGAAACACCCTACTCATCAAATCTACAAAGTATACGGGTGCATTTGTTAACCCAAACGGCATGACGAGCCATTCGAAAAACCCATCTGGAGTCCTAAATGCAATTTTGTCAATGTTATCCTCAGCCACCCTAAGCTGATGGAATCCTGTGGCTAGATCGAGTTGAGAGAAAACAGATGCTCCCACAAGCTGGTCAAACAAATCGTCGATTCTTGGTAGTGGGTGCCTATTCTTCTTTGTCAGCTTGTTTAACTCACGATAATCTACGCACAGACGAAGCGATCCATCCGCCTTAGTAGCGAATACCACCGGAGCACCCCATTCAGAAATGCTTCGTCTTATGAAATTTTTCTCAAGCAATTCGTTAACTTGTTTATTGAGCTCTCTTCTTTCTCGCGGGGCCATGTGCCTAACGGGTAATGAAACTGGCTTGGCATTATCAACAAGATAAATTCGGAAGTCTGTCTCGCGTTTAGGAGGTAACCCCCTCACCTCTCAATGACATCTGGATATTCTCGGACCACTCTTACGGATTGCAAATTATCGTCAGACGAGTCAAGGGATTCAAGATAACACAACATGACCGGACCCTTAGGGTTACAAGAAATTTCAAGCGTATTACCAAGGCAAGTCATGAGCCTCACTACCTTTTGTTCACAATCAAGAATGGCTCCATAATCGGACAGCCAATCCATACCTTAGATCAAACCGTATCCCATAAATCCAAGAACATAAGCATTACATGTGATCTCTACGCTTAAGATAGAGATCCTTAAATCCATACACATCATAGATAAATGGGCGGAGCCCCCAATTGGATTTGAAACTATAACGGGATCCTCAACCATACTAGTACTTAGGTGCAGATTTTCAATAATATCAGAAGAAATAAAAGTATGCGATGCGCCAGAGTCAAATAAGGTTCGAACAGGAAAGTCAGAAATGTAAACAAGGCTTTCTACGAAAATATTACTACCTCGGTCAAGAGCTGGAGTGGTGTTGAGAGCATGCAACTGCCCTCCAGAAGTTCCTGCTCGCTGGGTCTGCCCTTGCCCCTACCCTTGCTTCTTAGGGTAATCCTTGCTGATGTGTCCAGTATCTCCACAATGAAAGCATTCACCCAACTTCCTCTTCTTCTTTCTACAGTCTTTAGCTAGATGTCCAGTAATACCACAAAAGTTGCACTTCCTCGTCTCACGTGGTTTGTTGTTTCTCTTGTTATTCTTGTTGCCCCCTTCTTGAAGTCAGCCTTCTTATTCTGAGTCTCATTAGGCTTAACCTCCTTCTTGCTATTCTTTTCTTCCTCATGAAGTAGAGCCATATCCACCAAGCTTTCAAAGGTCGCCCCCATGGGTATATGAGTTATGGCCAAACTGTGTAGTGGCTCGTTCAATCCTCGAGCAAAGCGTACAGCCTTTTTCTGGGTTGTGTTGACCAAATACAAACCGAACCGAGCAAGCTGATTAAACTTATTCACGTACTCCCTAACAGACATGTCCCCTTGCTTAAGTGCTATGAACCTCTCCATCTGAAGGTTCTCTTCTGCTGACGATAAGAATTTAAGCCCAAACCTCTCTCTAAAGTCTGCCCAAGTCTCACTGGCCTGGTAGCGTTGGTGACTTCCCACCAAAATGCAGCTTCCTCTTTCAACAACCATGCTGCCAACTGAACTTTCCTATGGTCCTCCATATCAAAGATAATGAAAAAGTTTTCCGTCTCCTTTAGCCAGTTTCGTGCCTCAACAAAGGTTTCAGTTCCAATGAAGTTCTTGCCGCCCATTGCTTTAAAGTCTTTGCATATTTTGGCAAAGGCGGTACCAGGAGGAGGAGGAACCGTAGCCACTGGGGGAGGAGGAGGAGGGATGCCTACCGGGCCCGCGCCGTTGGCCCTGGCTTCTAAGTACCTTCGGAACCATCCATGCACGGGTATTCCTCCAAGCAGGTTAAGATAAGCCATGCTGAAAAACGAAAAGAAAAAGATTCAAACGAGGAAACAAAGGAAAGTGCTAGTGGCTTTTTGGGGAATAGCCTTTTTAAACATAAAACTTTTCTTGAAAAATGCTTCTTTATAAATGGTTTTGAAAATAGTTTCAGAAGGTTTTTAAAACTTTTTGCCCAGCCTGGTAACCTTCTGCTCTGATACCAAGTGTAACACCCCACCTCCGCTAGTGTCACTTCAAAGGGAATGCACTAGTTTTGGTGGAGTATTATCTAGGTAAACATACACAGAGATATCACAAGGCAGAACATAAATAAAGCAGTAGTAGAAATTAAAAACCAAATTTATTATTTTCAAGAAAAGAGTCAAAACCCCATATATCCAAGGTACAAATTATTCCATTACATCAAGTTCCAAACAAAGAAGCATAAACTTAAGATAACAAAAGTAAATTATTCCCCATAATAGCAGAAGCAGCCATAGCATAGCCCAAGACCAAACCGTACATGAGCTGTCAGAAAGCAAGCTAAATCCAAGCTAAGAGCTAGTGTTTCCTCCCTGAGAACCTTGGGGGGGAAACGAAAGAAAAAGAGGCGAAAGAAAAAGGGTCAGTCGTAAAGACTGGTAAGCCCTAGTGACTTTCAGTATGAAAACTAGTAAAGGTAACATGACATGTGAAAACTGGAATTAAACATAAGGATGGTAACAGAACTACTAGGATAATTAAGATAATAGGATAAGTCAAGTCTAGCATTGCATATTCGAGATTCGCTGCACCAACTATACTACTATCCTAACCCATGTCAAGTATTAACCATGAAATGATCCCTTGGCCCAATATCATGAAGTGACCCATTACGGGGTCCTACGGTACGATCTACTAATCGATCGGTTCCCTACAAGTTCTAGCTCGTCATATGTCTAGGTCATACGACCCTACCCTGAAATGTAGTTATCTGTGCTAGGTCCACCATAGGGTGTATCAAGCCCAATGGTGCCAACCACCGACACGAATCAAGCACGCACAGTGTAAACCTACGGGTGCCCAATGCCTTCTTTTTCAACTCCGGACTGCGTGCACGACCATAGTCCGCCTGAACCTACAATGGCGCACCTACTCAGATGTCGTTCTGGTCGCTTACAATCAGCCCAGTAATCGTGCCCCACCCTGCCTAGTCCCAAAGTATCGTGATACATCTAAGTGGGTTACTACTGAAAAGGACCGCGTAACTAGGGTTTCTAATGGGTTAAGTGTTGTCATTCAAATTCGTGACTTAACCCTATCCAAATCATGTATCAGATTGGTTAAGTGAGTTCAAGTGGTTCATGACTTAACCCTATCAAATCATTGTGTCAAGTTGGTTAAGTATATTCAAGTGGTTCATGACTTAACCTATCATGTGGCATTAACTCATTAATGCACCCCAACCTCTCACATTAGACTAACTGTTGTGGTTACTGGATTTGCCGGGCGGTTCCGAGCAGATTTATACCACAACATAGTCTAACCTCGGGTTTTTCGTGCGATATGACCAACTACCCACATTGGATCCTATTGTTTGCATCCACTGGATTTGCAGGGCGGTTCCGGGCAGATTTACACTGCAAACTAACCCCAACCTCGAGTTGGCCATTTTCAAGTTTATCTAAGTGTCTTGCCCACGTTCAAGTTTTCATGTCAAAATTCATGTTGAGTTTTCATGTCATGTTTCATGTCAAATCGTGTCAAGTTCATGTCCATATCCAGGTTCAAGTTATAATAACGTTCATGTTCAAAGCCAATTTATGTTTTACCTAATCTACCCAAATCGTATTCCCATCGCACATAAACTCGAATCGATACAAATAAATCTAATTAGGGAATAACATAAAAAGGGACGGGTATAAGGTGGCAAAAGTGATTACTAGCATAACATGGTATGACTTGAGATAAATGATTATAACATTACTGGCATATGGAATATTGGCCTCAAACATAAAGATTCCAAATCTAGCAAAATAAGGTACTAGTCAAGATAACAGTTGTCATAAGGTGATAGTATAGTCATGGTAATGATTGACATAAGGTGATAGTATAGTCATGGTAACGATTGACATAAGGTGATAGTCATAAACTTGTGACTAATAGCAGATTCAACATGATAATATGAGGGGTTTTTCTTTTTGATTTACAACATGAATAGGCCCCAAATCAATTTCATAGTAATATATCCAAAAGTCAAGATCCAAGATGAACAAGAATGGATGTAAAACAGTATTCATACATAGGTCCAATTTCAATTTACAACATATTCATATTACGTTTACAGTTTAAATCTAAAAATAACTGGGGCTTACAGATCGTGGTTCGAGAATTAGAAAAAGAGAGTCGATGTTGAATCTTTATATGCTTAGTCAAGTCCTAACAGAAATGCCCAAATCAGCAATTCTCTTAACATAGTTTCGACGTAGAAGAAGTAGTCCCATTCTCTAACTTTTCAACCAGAATTAGAGCAGCATAAGGTCAAAAAGAATTTTTTTGTAGAGAGACTAGTGTTAGGGGCTGTATATATAGGGTCAGGTCAACGAATGTAGACAAAAACGAGGCCAGAAACATCAAAGTGAATCCAGCTTCAAAAGTGGGCTCGGCCACCAGGTCGACCCCCAGGTCGACACTATGGTCGACCTAGTCCTGGGAAGGTCGACTACATAGTCGACCCCCATGTCGACCTGGTCCTGGGCGGGAAATTTCCTGCCCAATCCATTCTGAGATTTGAAATTCGAAATTTGAATTCGAATTCTGAGCTGTTTTGAACTTGAAAACTTATGAAAACTTCGAAAGGTCATAACTTGGTCATACGGACTCCGATTTTCGAAAACCCGGACTCGTTTCCAAGCAGAATTTCGAGACGAACGCAATGGCGTAACCTATTTCCCTTGATTCTTATTTCAAAAATTAATTCTGCCTTGATTTATAGTTATAACACGTTATAAAAATACGGGTTGTTACATTAAGCATTGAGCCCAATAAAGACCTGAGGTTAGACTGAGTTACGGTGTCAATCTGCCCAGAACCGACCGACACATCCAGTAACCATAACAATATATGTCTAATGTTAGTGGTCGGTGCTTTAAAAGGCTAAGAACAGACAAGTCAGGATGGTAGGGTTAAGTTAACTGAAACACTTAACCAATTCAACATGTTAATTAAACTGATGGGTGGGGTTAGGTAAATACAGACACTTAACCACTTAACATGTTTGACTAGAAAACCCTAGTGACGGGGACCCATTTCAGCAGTAACCCAATTAGGTATCATGGTACCCTGTAACTAAGCAGGGTGGGGCACGATTACTGGGCTGATTGTAAGCGGTCAAAGCGATGGCAGTGGGTGCAACAGTGTGGGTTCTAACGGAGTGCGGGCGTGCACACACTTTGGAGCAGACAAACAGGGCACTAGGGGCACCAGTAGTATAACCTATTGTAATAACCCGGAAATGCGAGTCAGTTTAAAATTTTTATTTTGGCAATTTTAATGAATTTTGAATATTTAAAATGAATTATTTTAAATAAGAACGACGAGAAAATTTATTTTGAATAGAATCAAACGTATATATTATATACGCCGTCGTTAGAATATAAATAATTATTTATAATTATAAAAGGAATTGAAAATGGCGTGGTCGTTCGATAATTCGATTTCAAATTTTAATTGAACATACCAGGTGCAAAACAATCCGGATTTTAGTGAAACCAAAAACATTAGGATCTAATTGGGAATATCTTTCCAACGAATCTGAAAAATTGAAATTTCATAGCGGGAATCAAAAGATATGTCCAGTTGAAAATTCTGAATAGTCGCTATGGAATTCAGTCCCTTAAAAACCGGAATTTTGCAAACAACCTCGGATTTCGAAGAAACCACTTTTGTTGAGTCCGTGATGTCAAGTTATTGCTAGATTCCAAATTTCGTAATTTTTCTATTCAATAAGTGAGCGTGGAGAAGGAAAACGCATTTGACCAATTTCAGTTGATTTTAATCGACTGGAAAATGGCCATTTTCCAACGGTCTCAGAGTTCGACGAAACTAGTTTTGCTAGGACCGTATCATCAATACGAAGCTAGAAAATATTTTTCGAGAATTTTTAGATTTAGTATGTGACCCCGGTAAATTGAAATGCGCGTTCAAATTCAATATATAGAGTTATATGTTGATTTTAACGAAAACAGATCGAAACGATCGAATCAGCTTACGATACATATCCCATTGTGTTCGGAATGTGGGTAATTAGCTATGGACGATAGGCGGTGGGTCTCGTTTCGTGGTCGAAAATAAAAGTTGCTTTTTGAAATTAATTAAATACATATATTTTCATATAACCTCCCCCCCCCCCCCCCCCCCGTTCTTTGTTTTCTCCACTCAGAAAAAAAAGGGTTGGGAAGAGGATCGACGGGGGGGCGATCCGCCACCCATCACGCCGTTGGAGCAGGCGCTCCCTTCCCCCTCCGGTCCTTCTCCTCCAGTCCCTCCTTTCCTCTCCTCCAGCTCGCCGCCTTCGCCTGGCACCAGTAGCCACCGCGCATCCCTCCTCCGCCTGGGACGCAACCGACTGCCGCACCCCCTCTTCTTCTCTCCTCCCCTTCTTCCTCTTCTCCCCCACTTCTGCTGCGACCCCCTCGCCTGACGTCGACCATCGCCGCTTCTAAACCCCTCCCTCCTTCAACGATCAATGTAAGTATTTAATTTCGGGTTTTACTTATTTCCTTCGATAAAACTGATTTTTCCTTCGTTTTAAGACTGAAAAGATTAGATTTTCAATTTATAAAAAGTTTAGATTTTGAAATATAAAAAGGAATGATTTTTAGTCATGAAGAGACACAATTTTTAATAGAGAAGATGTACGATTTTTAATAGGGGAAAGATCGGATTTTTAAGATAGTAAAGATAAGATTTTTATATAAATGAAAGGTGGAATTTTTATATAATGGCGATAATAAAAATAGGATTTTTATAGGAGAAAAATATAATTTTTTTATATAGAAAGGTTAAAAATATAATTTTTATCGCATGTAAAGGTTGAAAATATAATTTTCATATTATATAGATAATAAAGATGTGATCTTTATATGGTAGGATATAAAAAGACGATATTTTTATAAGTAGAAAGGCGAAATCTTTAATATTGAAAAGGCGAAATCTTTATATGAAGAATAGCGGGACAAAAATATAATCTTTATTATATGAACATCGATGTAAAAATAGAATTTTTATCTATATAGTAGCGATGTAAAAATAGAATTTTTATCTATATAGTAGCGGAGTAAAAATTCGATTTTTATATATTGAATAGCGAAGTAAAAATTCAATTTTTATATATTGAGTAGCGAAGTAAAAATTCGATTTTTATATATTGAATAGCAAAGTAAAAATTCGATTTTTATATATTGAATAGCGAAGTAAAAATTCGATTTTTATATATTGAATAACGAAGTAAAAATTCGATTTTTATATATTGAATAGCGAAGTAAAAATTCGATTTTTATATATGTAGTGAATACGGGCAGTGAAAATTGACAAGAGGCAAGAACAGCGAAGATTTCTACCTAAGAAGACTCATGGGATTGGATTAGCAATTCAGTGAGAACTTCTCACTCTAAATTTCGTTTTCTAGTTATATATATATATATATATATATATATACACACACACACACTAGGATGCAGACGGTGCTTAGCAGCACCCGACACCCGTCATCCACAGACTATGGGTGGCTTGTTTGTTTGATTGAGGTATTGTGAAAATTGTTTGTGCTGTTGATGTGAAATCAATAATAAATTGTAGATGGTTGAAATAAATTAATTATCGTTAAAAATATAATTTTTAACGTGAAAGTGAATAAATAAATATTTATAAACAAATCGGCCGATTTGTTTATATGCACTGATTTGACTGATATTGATTGGGACGATAAATTTTACACATCGTCCAACTGCACAAATAAAAATCTGTGTTTGATTGTTTGAAACCCCACACAGGTATTGGGATAAAATACGGCATACACTAATCCCAATAATTAGTTGTATGTCGATCGATTGATTGACAGGCTGTTATAAGCGTTAGATATCTATATTTGATGCTTATACAGTGTAGTGTACTTTGAATTGAATAGAAAACGAATTTGAATTGAATTGAATAGAAAACGAATTTGAATTTAATTGAATAGAAAACGAATTTGAATTGGATTGAATAGAAAATGAATTCAAATTGAATTGAAATTTGAATTGAATTTAAATGAATTTTAAAACGAATCTATAAGGAAAAATTCAATTTTGATTTGAATTGGAAATAGGTGTTGAAATGTTTTTGAAACGAATTTAAAACTATTTATAAAATTCGTTTTAAATAGTAATCGACGAAGTATATATTATATATATAATATAATGGCCTGAATAGAACGCGCCGCGCCGCTGTAGTTCGCGAATTTCGACCATTGACTTCGAACGGATATTACGAGAGATCCGACCGTCGGATTCTCCTAAAATCGGAACCGTTGGGTTCGTATCGAAACGAGCTTTCTAAAGAATATTAGAAATTTGAAATCTAACGGTTGGATTTGGAGATACGTCCAAATCAAATTTGGAAAAGATCGTTGTAAGTGCAGTTCGATGGCCATTGTTGGAAATCGACTGTATGGGCCTTGATAAAATTATTAAAAATAGTAATAATTTGTGTAAAATCACAAGAAATGATTTGGGAAAAATTGGGATGAAAAACTCCATATTTGAAAAGATAAAAATAGATTTTTATCGAAATGAACTAGTTTTGAACTAAAATTAAACCCGTTTATTTCTAAATAAATAAATTGGATTTGAAACGGGTTTTAAATAGAATTGATTAGTGGGTTTATCATGAAGGGTGTTTTAAATAACACTAGTTCTTTAACCTGATAATAAATAGAATGTGATTTGGGTTTGTCGTGAACTGTGTTTTAAACGACATTAGTTCTTTAACCCAGTAAAAAGAGTTTTAATGAATCTGCAATTAGATTGAAATGTGAATTGATAATTTAAATTATCAAATTTGGAAAGTTAGCGAGAAGGGAGTATCACCGGTTTTGCTCCAAACGATAGTCAAATCTTTAATTAGATTTGAACGTGAAATGGTAATTAATTTTACCGATAACACCGTGGTGTTAGATATGGAGTATTACCAGTTTTGCTTCATTGGATGAATAAGTTGGGATTGGGAAATAAAATAAATAATTACTTCGGTGTGGTTCGCTAATCCCGACTAATTTGGAAAACCATAATTTGGTTTGAAATGACATCCAAAGGAAGATCAAAGAATAAATTTAAAGAATTTATCTTGGATAAAATTAATGGGAACCTTCTCTGAGAATATGAAATTTAGAAACTAGCTGTAGGTTAGCTAAGAAGAATGGTTTCCTGGGTATTGATCTGATGTTGGTTTTGGCCTTCGGGGTTAATATTTGGGAAATTGTATTCTTGTTGATTTACGGTTAGTGGCTGCTAAATTGGAATGAGGCGTATGTTATGTTTGTGTAACATTCATTTTAATATACGTGGATTGTTCAGAAAGGCCGGGTTTACACCCATTCCGAATAACCGATTCGACGATATGTCGAAGATGAAGACGGTGGTTGAAGACTGGAAGTCTTCACATCATTTAGGTGATTACTGATGATCTTGATTGGGCTGTACACCCAAGATGAGGGAATCAGTTGGTGGTTTTCCAGACGTACTTGGAGATCGATGGATATGCGAGGAAAGTGCCTCCGGTTTCGTTCAGACCTAGAACGAACTTGTAAATGGATTGTGTGTCTGACATTGGATTTTATTCTATGTTGATTGATTTCTGTTAAATATATATTTGTTTAGCGGCGGAGAATTTATTCTCTTGCTTAACGCCCTTCTCTGAGACGTACGAGCTTAGAAGTTATATATCGATAGATATCAATCGCATGGCATGAATTGCCTGTGTGGCACGCTGAGTTGCATGGATCAAGGCTTCTGTTGAAAAGCAATGTCTTGTGGTTGATGGTCAAAGCACGGCCTTTGTGGCGTAGATTTGTGTATAACGTGAATTCGCGAGCCTCACACCTCGGTATGAGTCAAAAACGGGATAAGGACTGCAGGGAGAGCACGATGTTTCTTTCTAGCTTTGGTGGTGTCACTGACTTACCAGCCATGACATTTATATACTTTTCACCTATGTGGTTGTTGGATGAGGCGCCTCGATTTTAGGTCTGTAAGGACTGGGAAACGTGTGTTTAGGAATACTAATCCTCAAACGTAAGAGAGGACCGGCCCTGAAGCATCCATGGGTTGCCCAGAGTGCGTAGCCCTGGGACATTTGCTAGAGTGTCTCGAAGCGGAGAGGAGCTTGCCCCTTGCCTCGACTCATGACGGAAATCCAATTTCCAATACGTGATATTGCGGTTTTAATTGTAGAACTAGTATGGCGACATGATATATGGTACCCATGCCGTCTATGATTTATATTTATGATTGAAATTGTTTTGACACTATACACTTATTATAGTATCAAATGATTTGTTTCAAACGTACCAAGCATGTTTGGCTGTTATAAGGGAAAACCCTATCCTTCGGCTTACGTTGCATTGTGTGATGGGACCTGGGTCTTATAATAGCTTCATTTTTCGAAAAAGCATTGCGTTGTTTATTCTATGCACTGGTGTTCTTGGGAGGAAACCCGTTTCGTGTTATACGGCGTGGTCCCTTGAATTACTCTCTTTTAAAGTAAAGTTTTAAATAACTGTTTTAGTTCTCACACCAATCACATGACTGACCTGGAGTTTATTGTTTTAACCTAAACTCTGGGTGCCCCTATTTTCGACATGGGCAGCTAGTAGTTTTGGTTTTGCAGATTTATATTCACAGGATCCTGATTTACAGCTGGAACGATGCTCGGAAAGCTCTGTATCCGTGTATCACTTTCAGTTGTGTTTTGTATATTTTTCCGCTGCTATGTAATTTATTGTAATCTCTTATATTTATCGAATGTAATTTATTCATTTATATTCCGTATATTCTTGTATCTGATGGAATTGTTGTAATTGCAATGAAATGTTCTTCCGTTTGCGTTCTGATTTGTCTTGTCCTCACAGTAATTCGTTCTTTCTCATCTCTTCGGAGACCGGGGAAGTTCGGGTCGCTTCATTTGGTATCAGAGCTTTGGTTTACAGAGCTCGAGAACAAGACACATTAGAACCATACGAAAGAATTCATCAGATATTGGGTTAGTAATATCCAATTAGAATGACTCGTTAGAGATAGGATCAGTAGTATCCTAGAACGGGTGTGAAGAGTATATTTTTCATATGAAAACAATTTTGTTTTGAAAATTTAATTCGTTTTAAACGTATTTGAATATTTTATTTGTATTGAATTTGGACAATCCAATATATAAAGATTTTGCATATACGCGTCATGAACGTATATTCGAAGTTTTAATTTACTGGATAGATATAGAATCACATTCTAGTCGCCCGGACATAATTCTGATGATGGCGCGCCATCACCAGTATTTATTTTCGTGTTTCGAAGGTGTGATTTCTATATATTTCCATTAGACTGGTGTGAGAACCAAAATATATTTAGAATACATTGTTGTGATTTGCATCAAAAACATGATTTTCTGTATATATATATATATATCAAAATTATAAATTTGAAACGTTAAATTAACTAATTGATTGATGGTTGTGTTGTTTGTTTATTTGTTTGATAATTTTGAACCATTATGCCTAATTGAACCGAATATTGAATTACATTGAAAATTGGTCGCATTTGCTTACATATACATGTACTTACATTGAACAGGTCATAGCAAGGAGGCTAGAGCAGAGAATAAAATTTGTTTGCCCGACAAATAGGTACATGTTTACTATAATTTACTGTTTTGTTTGGGTGATGATGATTTTATGAGCCTATTGGCTAGCCACTTAACTTTTTCTTTTTCTTTTTGAGATCAGAAGGCCTATATGGCAATTTCGGGATTTTCCCGTGGCTCCCGGTGCAGGGGAGGTTATGGCGAAATTTTTCGAAAATTTAGGGTGTTAGCCAAATTTTTGAAAATTTGAAATTTCTCAGAAACTGAAAGGTTGGAGAATAGAAGCCAGATCGAACGTAGAGTTGATTAATCAAACCACTTTCGACTTCGTTCCTTTTCGGGGACGAAAAGTTTTAAGTGGGGGAGATTGTAATAACCCGGAAATGCGAGCCAGTTTAAAATTTTTATTTTGGCAATTTTAACGAATTTTGAATATTTAAAATGAATTATTTTAAATAAGAACGACGAGAAAATTTATTTTGAATAGAATCGAACGTATATATTATATACGTCGTCGTTAGAATATAAATAATTATTTATAATTATAAAAGGAATTGAAAATGGCGCGGTAGTTCGATAATTCGATTTCAAACTTCAGTTGAACATAACGAGTGCAAAACAATCCGGATTTTAGTGAAACCAAAAACATTAGGATCTAATTGGGAATATCTTTCCAACGAATCCGAAAAATCAAAATTTCATAGCGGGAATCAAAAGATATGTCCAATTGAAAATTCTGAATAGTCGCTATGGAATTCAGGCCCTTAAAAATGGGAATTTTGCAAACGACCTCGGATTTCGACGAAACCACTTTTGTTGAGTCCGTGATGTCAAGTTATTGCTAGATTCCAAATTTCGTAATTTTTTGATTCAATATGTGAGCGTGGGGAAGGAAAACGCGTTTGACCAGTTTCAGTTGATTTTAATCGACTGGAAAATGGCCATTTTTCCAACGGTCTCAGAATTCGAAGAAACTAGTTTTGTTAGGACCGTATCATTAATACGAAGCTAGAAAATATTTTTTGGAATTTTTAGAGTTAGTATGTGACACCGGTAAATTGAAATGCGTGTTCAAATTCAATATATAGAGTTATATGTTGATTTTAACGAAAACAGATCGAAACGATCGAATCAGCTTACGATACATATCCCATTGTGTTCGGAATGGGGGTAATTAGCTATGGACGATAGGCGGTGGGTCTCGTTTCGAGGTCGAAAATAAAAGTTGCTTTTTGAAATTAATTAAATACATATATTTTCATATAACCTCCCCCCCTGTTCTTTGTTTTCTCCACTCAGAAAAAAAAAGGGCTGGGAAGAGGATCGACGGGGGGCGATCCGCCACCCATCGCGCCGTTGGAGCAGGCGCTCCCTTCCCCCTCCGATCCTTCTCCTCCAGTCCCTCCTTTCCTCTCCTCCAGCTCGCCGCCTTCGCCTGGCACCAGTAGCCACCGCGCATCCCTCCTCCGCCTGGGACGCAACCGACTGCCGCACCCCCCTCTTCTTCTCTCCTCCCCTTCTTCCTCTTCTACCCCACTTCTGCTGCGACCCCCTCGCCTGACGTCGACCATCGCCGCTTCTAAACCCCTCCCTCCTTCAACGATCAATGTAAGTATTTAATTTCGGGTTTTACTTATTTCCTTCGATAAAACTGATTTTTCCTTCGTTTTAAGACTGAAAAGATTAGATTTTTAATTTATAAAAAGTTTGGATTTTGAAATATAAAAAGGAATGATTTTTGGTCATGAAGAGATACGATTTTTAATAGAGAAGATGTACGATTTTTAATAGAGGAAAGATCGGATTTTTAAGATAGTAAAGATAAGATTTTTAAATAAATGAAAGGTGGAATTTTTATATAATGGCGATAATAAAAATAGGATTTTTATAGGAGAAAAATATAATTTTTATTATATAGAAAGGTTAAAAATATAATTTTTATCGCATGTAAAGGTTGAAAATATAATTTTCATATTATATAGATAATAAAGATGTGATCTTTATATGGTAGGATATAAAAAGACGATATTTTTATAGGTAGAAAGGCGAAATCTTTAATATTGAAAAGGCGAAATCTTTATATGAAGAATAGCGTGACAAAAATATAATCTTTATTATATGAACATCGATGTAAAAATAGAATTTTTATCTATATAGTAGCGGAGTAAAAATTCGATTTTTATATATTGAATAGCGAAGTAAAAATTCGATTTTTATATATTGAGTAGCGAAGTAAAAATTCGATTTTTATATATAGAATAGCAAAGTAAAAATTCAATTTTTATATATTGAATAGCGAAGTAAAAATTCGATTTTTATATATTGAATAACGAAGTAAAAATTCGATTTTTATATATTGAATAGCGAAGTAAAAATTCTATTTTTATATATATAGTGAATACGGGCAGTGAAAATTGACAAGAGTCAAGAACGGCGAAGATTTTTACCTAAGAAGAGTCGTGGGATTGGATTAGCAATTCAGTGAGAATTTCTCACTCTAAATTTCGTTTTCTAGTTATATATATATACTAGGATGCAGACGGTGCTTAGCAGCACCCGACACCCGTCATCCACAAACCATGGATGGCTTGTTTGTTTGATTGAGGTATTGTGAAAATTGTTTGTGATGTTGATGTGAAATCAATAATAAATTGTAGATGGTTGAAATAAATTAATTATCGTTAAAAATATAATTTTTAACGTGAAAGTGAATAAATAAATATTTATAAACAAATCGGCTGATTTGTTTATATGCACTGATTTGACTGATATTGATTGGGACGATAAATTTTACACATCGCCCAACTACACAAATAAAAATTTGTGTTTGATTGTTTGAAACCCCACACGGGTATTGGGATAAAATACGGCATACATTAATCCCAATAATTAGTTGTATGTCGATCGATTGATTGACAGGCTGTTATAAGCGTTAGATATCTATATTTGATGCTTATACAGTGTAGTGCACTTTGGATGATGGTTGATTATTTATCGTTGCTATTATATACATGTGTTGTTTGGAATCCATATAATTAACTTTATATGGTAATTGATTGGGCCTCATTCCAATTTAGAAAATAAAGAATATTATAAAATAAAGGTTCATGTGTTGACAGTACTCATCCGTTGAGATTAGTCATGTGTTGAACGAAATATTTTAACAATAAAATTTACATCTTTATCATATATAAAATTAGAAACTAATTGGAAAATAGATAAGATGAGTGGTCTCCTGGATATTGATCTGATGTTGGTTTCGGCCTTCGGGGTTAATATTTAGGGAATCGTTCTCTTACTAATTTACGGTTGGAGTCAGACTTAAATCAAACGATAGATACCATAATTTTTATAAAATATATTAAATAACAAAAATAGTCACACGCGGACAGTACTCATTCGTTGAGATTAGTAATGTGTTGACAAAAATATAGATTCACGTATTGAATAGAATAAATATTCATTTGTTGAATAGAATAACGGAATTATTGAAATATATAAAGCCGTGTTGATTAGAGGTGCGCTATTTTGACGCGAACGATATTTATATCGATTATATTCGTTTTTAGAATTGAATTGAATATAAAACGAATTCGAATTGAATTGAATAGAAAACGAATTCGAATTGAATTGAATAGAAAACGAATTCGAATTGAATTGAATAGAAAACAAAATCGAATTGAATTGAATAGAAAACGAATTCGAATTGAATTGAATAGATAACGAATTCGAATTGAATTGAACAGAAAACGAATCCGAATTAAATTGAATAGAAAACGAATTCGAATTGAATTGAATAGAAAACGAATTCGAATTAAATTGAATAGAAAACGAATTTGAATTGAATTGAATAGAAAACGAATTTGAATTTAATTGAATAGAAACGAATTTGAATTGGATTGAATAGAAAATGAATTTAAATTGAATTGAAATTTGAATTGAATTTAAAAGAATTTTAAAACGAATCTATAAGAAAAAATTCAATTTTGATTTGAATTGGAAATAAGTGTTGAAATGTTTTTGAAACGAATTTAAAACTATTTATAAAATTCGTTTTAAATAGTAATCGACGAAGTATATATTATATATGTGACGGCCCGCCCCGCACCAACCGACATTTACTCCAAAAGTGCGTTGTACACATGTCCAGTTGGCACGGAACGGGTCGTCAGAAGGAAAAGGAAGAAGAAGGAAATGAACTAATCAAGAACCTGTAGAATGTCTCACAGCGCATAGGATAAAATATAATAACATACTTGACATAAAACAGGTAAGACAGTGCATAAGTTGAGAACCAGAACTAAAGTTCATAGCAGCGGAAATCCTGAATACAGCTTATTACGACTTTTCAAACTGTCTCAAAACAAAAGAAAGATAAATGAGGTACACTACTAATGCCCAAGTAGCGACCACCAACGACACAGGGAGAATGTGTGTATATATATATATATCATACGTGGAAGCCTCCTGCCCGCCTCCGAATCAGCTACTCGCGCATCACCAGCTAACCTGTCTCTAGTCTGCTCGTGTGAGCACCCAGAGTAATAAGAGGAGACATAAAACTCTGGGTCAGACATAAAGCCTGGTATGAGCGATAAGCATCTAAAGTTAACAATAACAGGTAGACTAGAAACAAACCTGGACTTGGACCTGCAACCAAAGAGTTAGCACTACATACTGTACAACACTCTAAGGTACTATATCAAACAGTGTAAAGATACGGAGGTGGGGGAGGTGTGCAAGTCATAATGATGGCAAACAATCAAGCATAGCATCCATCCTCACATCTCTCACTCAGTGCGTAAAGCATACGATATTCACCACTTCGATCACCCAACATACCTTGCTACGATCACTTTGCCCCATGAAGTCATAAATGGCTTCACTGCACTGATAACGTAGCCACAAATCCCCCACTATGTCCACTTTTCCCCATGGAGTCACAAGGACCCCACTGCACTGGATCATAGCCTTACTAATCCTTACTATGTCCACTCTGCCCCATGGAGTCGCAATGACCCCACTGTACTGGCTCATAGTCTTACTACGTATCACTTTGCCCCTCGAGTCGTAATGACTCTACTGCACTGATAACATAGTCTTGCTACCATCACTTTGCCCCTCAGGTCATAATGACCCTACTGCACTGATAAGTAGCCTATCATCCAATTTTTAGTGGTGAATCGAAGTTATGAACGTCGACAACTCCTTAGCACACGTCCCGCAGCAAAGTCCAACCATGAAGTGAACTCATTGGTTCCCAACTGGATCCTGAGCTCTAACTTCCTACATCGGACTACCTTTGCATCTCGGGTTATTGGTCAATACTGGGTCGGGTCGGGTTCCTCCTTAAGCCATCGGTTCGGGTCGGGTATCCTCCATCTATTCGGGTCGGGTCTTCTTCTTGTGCGGTTCGAGTCGGGTGTCCTCCATCGGTTCGGGTCGGGTGTTTCTCCTCGGTTCGGGTCGGGTACCATTCCCCTCCAGTTCGTGCTTCCGCTCCGATCCGTCTCCATGCTTCCTTCACATGCTCCTATCCGATCCGTCTTTATGCCTCCGCTCCGATCCGCCTTCATGCTTCCGCTCCGATCCGTCCTCCTTAATCCGATCCGATCCCAGTTCAGTTAGCGTGGCCTTCCTTTTTGCCACTTTTTCCCAAGTGTCAGGTTCCGATCCGATCGAATCCCTTGCCCAGTTCAACATATCCGATCCGATCCAAACCCTGCACTGTTTTCTGAAACTGTTCCAGCAAGTGTTTACGCCATTCGACGACGTTTTCTACCATTCTAACTATTGAGATCAATCACAAAGCATTTCGTACAGTCATAGCAACATACATAATCAACCACAAACATCAAAACATCAACATGATAGGTTAAAATGGATCAAACATACCCAATATCCCACATTTCCCCTTAAGCATGTTTAGGTGAAACTGATGATAGGATTAGCAAAACTTAACCAAATTAACCCAAATTCATATCAGAGGTATAAAACATCATTTAGGAATTTATGAACATTTTTCCCGAATTTTATCATGCTTAAATTCGCTAATTAGCACTAATTACCCTTAACTAGCCATAATTAGTGTAAAACTATGCAAATCACTCACCTTAGCCACAAATAAACTAAGATCTGAAATAAATATCTGATTTGATGTGAATCCCAATGCTAAACAGCAGCTCCAATGTTGCTTTGGTGTAGATCTCCCTTGATTAGAGGTTGCTAAGCATAATCCTTGACCAAAAGATAATTTGGAGGTGATTTAGAGGTTGGAGGCCATTTTTAGGGTTCCTTGGTGATAAGTGGAGGCTAGAAAACTGAAATGGAATGATCCTCCATCTCATTTCAGCCTTCCCATAACCCTAATCCTGAAATGGGTTATGGACCTACTCACTGATCACCCGATTTGGCCCAGTTAAGCAGTTTTTCACCCTCCAAACCTTATTTCAGCCATATCTCCCAAACGGTAAGTCCGTTTGGCTATTATGACCACTCTACGGAAAGGTAAACCATCAAACGAATCTAATGGAAGTGGTTTCAGGTCAAAATTCCTTTCCAATCAAAAGTTATGGCCAAGACAGTACCAACTAGGGGCAAAATGGTCATTTAAAAATCGACAAAAATCATGAACATGGGAAATGACTCTTATGGATGTTTCCCAAAGTTACATGACCATACGACTTCATACGGGAAAGAAATAAATATTCTACGATCCCCCGATGCGTAGAATACGGGTCATTACACTCACCCCCCTTAAGAAATTTCGCCCCCGAAATTCCCTAATCAAAACATCCACAAAGGTCCCGCATGCCTATCGATCATAAAACAACAATCAAACATGCAAACAAGCAAAACAAGTCTACCCTAGCATGCGGAATAACTAAATTGTAAAGTAAATCTTACCAGGTAAAGAGTTCTGGATGCATCTTCCTAATGCTCTCCTCTGTCTCCCAAGTACAATCATTCTCGTTCTCGCCCCACTGAACCTTGACTAGCTTCACCGCCTTCCTTCGAAGTTGCCTCGTATCGTGCCCCACAATACGAATCGGCTTGCGGTTCCCAACCGCCTCGGGTTCTACTTCGAAGCCTCTAACTGATCAGGTGAGATAGTCACATTTGAGTCGTGAACGAACTTCCTTAGTTGGGAAACATGAAATACATCGTGAACTCCCGCCATTTTCTCTGGTAAGCCAACTCTATATGCCAAATTCCCGACTAGTTCAAGAACAAGGAATGGGCCAACAAATCTTGGTGCCAACTTGCCTCTCCTGCCAAATCGTATCACGCTCTTCAACGGAGAGATCTTGACAAACGCCAAGTCACCAACGGAGAATTTTAAGTCCCTTCTCCTCTTATCAGCATAACTCTTCTGCCTATCTTGGGCAGCTTTCATTCGTTGTTGAATGATCTTAATCTTATCGGAAGTTTCTCTCACCACATCTGGTCCAAGCATTCTCTCCAGTCTCTATCCAACATGATGGTGAGTTGCACGGTCTTCCGTACAAAGCTTCATATGGAGCCATACTGATACTGGATTGGTAGCTATTATTATATGCAAACTCTACTAGATGCAAATGGTCATCCCACGATCCACCAAAATCCAATATACAAGCTCTCAAGAGATCTTCCAATATACGATTCACCCTCTCCGTCTGACCGTCGGTCTGAGGATGATATGCGGTACTGAGATGTAATCCTGACCCTAGAGCCTCTTGTAAGCTCTTCCAAAACCCACTAGTGAACAACGGGTCTCGGTCACTCACAATGCTTTTGGGTACTCCATGAAATATCACTACCCACTTCATATACAATTCTGCCAACTTGGCTGCCATTCTGGTCGATTTGACTGGTATAAATCTTGCACTCTTAGTCAATCGATCAACAATTACCCAAATGCTATCATATCCCGATCTAGTCCTTGGTAAACCATCGATGAAATCCATCGAGACTTGCTCCCATTTCCATTCGGGAATTTCTAATGGTTGCAACAATCCGCTAGGCTTCCTTTGCTCGGCTTTAACTAGCTGGCAATTCATGCATTTGGATATAAATTTCCCAACGTCTCTTTTCATCCCTTCCCAGTAGTAAGTCTGCTTCATGTCTCGATACATCTTATTACCACCGGGATGTATAGTTAGTTTTGAGTGATGACATTCTCTAAGCACTTCATCCCTCAAGCCATTCACATTGGGCACAACTAGTCTTCCATTCTTCCGAAGCCATCCATCTCGATCAAGCCCATACACACTCATCTCCTCATCGATACCCATCTCTAACTTGGAGATGATTTCCAATAGGTTAGGATCGCCCCTCTGGCTGGAACCAATCCGCTCTATCAAAGTGGGTCTGATCGTCAAACTAGCTAGCATAACTGGATCCAATTCGCACTTTGGTCTGAAATCAAACCCCGCGATATACTCCAGTTGCTTCCATTCAAGAAACATTGCCCCTAAGCTGGCATGTCTCCTAATCAAGGCATCGGCTACCGCATTATCTTTTCCAGGTGTATATGCGATATCAAAATCATACGAAGCCAAGAACTCTAACCATCTTTGCTGACGGAGATTCAAATCTTTCTGAGAGAAGAGATATTTTAACGATTTATGATCGATAAACAACTCAAATCTTTCTCCCAAGAGATAGTGTCTCCACATCTTCAGTGCAAATACAATCGCTGCCAATTCCAAATCATGGGTAGGATACTTCTTCTCATTCGGCTTTAGCTGTCGACTAGCATAAGCTACAACCCTACCTCCTTGCATCAATACAGCACCTAGTCCGGTACCACAAGCATCCGTGTATACCGTCATCTCTTCATTCCCTTTAGGAATGACTAACACTGGCGCAAGCGTCAATCTCTCCTTCAGACCTTTGAAGGCATCCTCACACACTCCGTCCCAGACGAAGGACTGATTCTTCTTAGTCAATTGAGTCAACGGTGCTGCTATCTTGGAGAAGTCCTGGATAAACTTACGATAATATCCAGCTAATCCTAAGAAGCTTCTCACATCTGTTGCATTCTTGGGCGTAGGCCAATCCTGTACCGTAGCCACCTTCGCAGGGTCCACGGCAATACAACTCTCGGAAACAACATGACCCAAGAATCTCACTTCCCTTCTCCAAAAATGACACTTAGAGAATTTCGCTTTCAATTGGTGTTTCCTCAACACCTCCATCACTATCCTCAAGTGTCCCTTGTGTTCCTCCTCTGTCCTTGAGTAAACAAGGATATCATCTATGAACACAAGAACAAACTTATTCAACTGATCTCTGAATACCCAATTCATAAGATCCACAAAATAGGCTGGTGCATTGGTCAACCCAAATGGCATGACCAACCACTCATAAAATCCATACGGCGTCCTAAATGCCGTTTTCGGAACACTCTCGTCCGCTACTCGTAGCTGATGAAATCCTGTCGCGAGGTCCAACTGGGAGAACACTCTAGCTCCTTCCAGCTGATCTAACAAATCATCTATCCATGGTAGAGGATACTTATTCTTCCTCGTCACCTTATTCAACTCGCGATAGTCCACACACAAACGAAGGGAACCATCTGCCTTAGTGGCAAACACAACTGGTGCTCCCCACTCGGAGACACTCCTCCTAATAAATCCCTTCTTCAAAAGATTGCTGACTTGCACCCCGAGTTCTCGCTGCTCTCTTGGTGCCATACGACGAAGTGGCATCACTATAGGTCTGGCATCTTTCACTAAATCAATACGGAACTTAATCTCTCGGAGTGGTGGAAGCCCGGTCACCTCCTCGAAGACGTCTGGATACTGGCCAACCACGGGCACATCTGACAACTCATCCTGCGGGATGTCGAGGGAATTTACAAAACTAGCCATAACCCCATCACTAGGTAGGCTACCAAACACTACCCTCCGCCCATCATCCGCCCTCACTGTCACCAAAAAGCCCTCACAGTCTACCACCACCCCGTATCTTTGGAGCCAATCGACTCCCAATATAATGCCATACCCAGTAAAGCCCAAAACAAAGCAATCACAAACAAACATACATCCATGACTCGATAAGACCAAATTCTTGCAAATCATACTAAGGCTAGTCGAACCACCAATCGGGTTTGTCACAACCAATGGTCTATCGACTATCTCGGGTTCCAGTCCCAACCTATCTACCAGGTCACTAGATTTGAAGGAACGGGAAGCCCCAATATCAAACAAAACTCGAACTGGTATATCATAAATAGAAAGCATACCTTGAATAAGAACATTCTTTCCTTTCTCCGCCGCAGTTGGGGCATTCGACGAAGAAGGAACAGCATCAATAGCATATGCTTTCACAATCTGCTTCTCCTTAAGAGGTTGCGGACACCTATCCTTATGATGTCCCACTTGACCATAGTTGTAGCACTTCCTTTCCGCTGGCTTGGCCCGACATTCTTTAGCATAATGGCCCTTCTTACCACAGCTGAAGCACTCAACATCCTTTTTGCTCTTTTTCTGGCCACCTTTAGATTGGTCCTGCTTCCTCTTATTCTGAGAGTTATTCTTGCCTCCACCGCCTGCTTGCTGCTTTGGCCCTTCTGCAGATGCAGCCTCAGTCTTCGACTTAGGGTAAAGACTCTTCGATCTCAAAGCTTTCCCCACGATCGATTCAAAAGTCTCATCGATGTGGTTAATAAGCCTTTCCCCCAAGTATCCATCCAAACCAGTAATGAACTTCTCATTCTTTTTCTCAGGAGTATCGATAAGAGATAGTCCATACTTCGACAAAGTGTCGAACTCAGCAATATAGTCAGAAACTGCCCTTCCGTTCTGCTTGAGTTCCAAGAACCTCTTAAACAACACTGACTTTTGGGCAGCTGGAATAAACTTCTCGCTAAAGTGAGCCTTGAACTGATCCCAAGTAACCTGATCTTCTAGAGTAGCTGTTCTGATGGCATTCCACCAATTCATCGCTCGCCCTTGCAGCTGACGAGACGCTAGCCTTCTCTTCATCGCATCCTCGAGACCCAAGTCATCGAAGATACAGTCACAGCTATCCATCCAGTCCTGAACATCCGTGGCCGACTCCGTTCCGTGGAACGGCTTTCCACCAAGATTAGTGTAATCCTTGCACAACTTGGCGAAATCGACCCTAGGCGCCTGCACTACTGGGCCAACACCAACTCCGGGATTGGGAACTGCCCCTTGCACTTCTCTAAGCGTGTCTCTCATGAGGTTAGTAAACATCGCCCTCATGTCAGCGGCATTCCCCTGGTTGGTCCCTCTACCAGCACCCCTCGTGTCTCGGCTCATCGTCAATCTGAAAAAGGGAAACGATTAACGACCCCATAGTGGTGCTAGTGCAGTGCGACTTCATTCTTATACTACCAATAGTATATATATATATATATAGCTTTTGAAAACCAAAGTAATCACAAATACGCGCTCTCATATACGTACTATCTCTCCCTGGTGTCTTTCCCTAGGTTAACTATGCAACCTAGAGCTCTGATACCAAGTGTGACGGCCCGCCCCGCACCAACCGACATTTACTCCAAAAGTGCGTTGTACACATGTCCAGTTGGCACGGAACGGGTCGTCAGAAGGAAAAGGAAGAAGAAGGAAATGAACTAATCAAGAACCTGTAGAATGTCTCACAGCGCATAGGATAAAATATAATAACATACTTGACATAAAACAGGTAAGACAGTGCATAAGTTGAGAACCAGAACTAAAGTTCATAGCAGCGGAAATCCTGAATACAGCTTATTACGACTTTTCAAACTGTCTCAAAACAAAAGAAAGATAAATGAGGTACACTACTAATGCCCAAGTAGCGACCACCAACGACACAGGGAGAATGTGTGTATATATATATATATCATACGTGGAAGCCTCCTGCCCGCCTCCGAATCAGCTACTCGCGCATCACCAGCTAACCTGTCTCTAGTCTGCTCGTGTGAGCACCCAGAGTAATAAGAGGAGACATAAAACTCTGGGTCAGACATAAAGCCTGGTATGAGCGATAAGCATCTAATGTGAACAATAACAGGTAGACTAGAAACATACATGGACCTGCAACCAAAGAGTTAGCACTACATACTGTACAACACTCTAAGGTACCATATCAAACAGTGTAAAGATACGGAGGTGGGGGAGGTGTGCAAGTCATAATGATGGCAAACAATCAAGCATAGCATCCATCCTCACATCTCTCACTCAATGCGTAAAGCATACGATATTCACCACTTCGATCACCCAACATACCTTGCTACGATCACTTTGCCCCCATGAAGTCATAAATGGCTTCACTGCACTGATAACGTGGCCACAAATCCCCCGCTATGTCCACTTTGCCCCATGGAGTCACAAATACCCCATTGCACTGGCTCATAGCCTTACTAATCCTTATTATGTCCACTCTGCCCCATGGAGTCGCAATGACCCCACTGCACTGGCTCATAGTCTTACTATGCGTCACTTTGCCCCTCGAGTTGTAATGACTCTACTGCATTGATAACGTAGTTTTGCTACCATCACTTTGCCCCTCAGGTCATAATGACCCTACTGCACTGATAAGTAGCCTATCATCCAATTTTTAGTGGTGAATCGAAGTTATGAACGTCGACAGCTCCTTAGAACACGTCCCACAGCAAAGTCCAACCATGAAGTGAACTCATTGGTTCCCAACTGGATCCTGAGCTCTAACTTCCCACATCGGACTACCATTGCATCTCGGGTTATTGGTCAATACTGGGTCGGGTCGGGTTCCTCCTCAAGCCATCGGTTCGGGTCGGGTATCCTCCATCTATTCGGGTCGGGTCTTCTTCTTGTGCGGTTCGGGTTGGGTGTCCTCCATCGGTTCGGGTCGGGTGTTTCTCCTCGGTTCGGGTCGGGTACCATTCCACTCCAGTTCGTGCTTCCGCTCCGATCCGTCTCCATGCTTCCTTCACATGCTCCTATCTGATCCGTCTTTATGCCTCCGCTCCGATCCGCCTTCATGCTTCCGCTCTGATCCGTCCTCCTTAATCCGATCCGATCCCAGTTCAGTTAGCGTGGCCTTCCTTTTTGCCACTTTTTGCCAAGTGTCAGGTTCCGATCTGATCGAATCCCTTGCCCAGTTCAACATATCCGATCTGAGCCCCAAATCCGATCCGATCCGAACCCTGCACTGTTTTCTGAAACTGTTCCAGCAAGTGTTTACGCCATTCGACGACGTTTTCGACCATTCTAACTATTGAAATCAATCACAAAGCATTTCATACAGTCATAGCAACATACATAATTAACCACAAACATCAAAACATCAACATGATAGGTTAAAATGGATCAAACATACCCAAAATCCCACATTTCCCCTTAAGCATGTTTAGGTGAAACTGATGATAGGATTAGCAAAACTTAACCAAATTAACCCAAATTCATATCAGAGGTCTAAAACATCATTTAGTAATTTATGAACATTTTTCCCGAATTTTATCATGCTTAAATTCGCTAATTAGCACTAATTACCCTTAACTAGCCATAATTAGTGTAAAACTATGCAAATCACTCACCTTAGCCACAAATAAACTAAGATCTGAAATAAATCTCTAATTTGATGTGAATCCCAATGCTAAACAGCAGCTCCAATGTTGCTTTGGTGTAGATCTCCCTTGATTAGAGGTTGCTAAGCTTAATCCTTGACCAAAAGATGATTTGGAGGTGATTTAGAGGTTGGAGGCCATTTTTAGGGTTCCTTGGTGATAAGTGGAGGCTAGAAAACTGAAATGGAATGATCCTCCATCTCATTTCAGCCTTCCCATTACCCTAATCCCGAAATGGGTTATGGGCCTACTCACTAATCACCCGATTTGGCCCGGTTAAGCAGTTTTTCACCCTCCAAACCTTATTTCAGCCATATCTCCCAAACGGTAAGTCCGTTTGGCTATTATGACCACTCTACGGAAAGGTAAACCATCAAACGAATCTAATGGAAGTGGTTTCAGGTCAAAATTCCTTTTCCATTAAAAGTTATGGCCAAAACAGTACCAACTAGGGGCAAAATGGTCATTTAAAAATCAACAAAAATCATGAACATGAGAAATGACTCTAATGGATGTTTCCCAAAGTTATATGACCATACGACTTCATACGGGAAAGAAATAAATATTCTACGATCCCCCGATGCGTAGAATACGGGTCATTACAATATATATAATATTGTCCTGAATAGAACGCGCCGCGCCGCGGCAGTTCGCGAATTTCGACCATTGACTTCGAACGGATATTACGAGAGATCCGACCTTCGGATTCTCCTAAAATCGGAACCGTTGGGTTCGTATCGAAACGAGCTTTCTAACGAATACTAGAAATTTGAAATCTAACGGTTGGATTTGGAGATACGTCCAAATAAAATTTGGAAAAGGTCGTTGTAAGTGCAGTTCGATGGCCATTGTTGGAAATCGACTGTACGGGCCTTGATAAAATTATTAAAAATAGTAATAGTTTGTGTAAAATCATAAGAAATGATTTGGGAAAAATTGGGATGAAAAACTCCATATTTGAAAAGATAAAAATAGATTTTTATCGAAATGAACTAGTTTTGAACTAAAATTAAACTCATTTATTTTTAAATAAATAAATTGGATTTGAAACGGGTTTAAAATAGAATTGATTAGTGGGTTTATCGTGAAGGGTGTTTTAAATATCACTAGTTCTTTAACCTGATAATAAATAGAATGTGATTTGGGTTTGTCGTGAACTGTGCTTTAAATGACATTAGTTCTTTAACCCAGTAAAAGAAGTTTTAATGAATCTGCAATTAGATTGAAATGTGAATTGATAATTTAAATTATCAAATTTGGAAAGTGAGCGAGAAGGGAGTATCACCAGTTTTGCTCCAAATGATAGTCAAATCTTTAATTAGATTTGAACGTGAAATGGTAATTAATTTTACCGATAACACCGTGGTGTTAGATATGGAGTATTACCAGTTTTGCTTCATGGGATGAATAGGTTGGGATTGAGAAATAAAATAAATAATTACTTCGGTGTGGTTCGCTAATCCCGACTAGTTTGGAAAACCATAATTTGATTTGAAATGACATCCAAAGGAAGATCAAAGAATAAATTTAAAGAATCTATCTTGGATAAAATTAATGGGAACCTTTGCCCGAGAATATGAAATTTAGAAACTAGCTGTAGGTTAGCTAAGAAGAATGGTTTCCTGGGTATTGATCTGATGTTGGTTTCGGCCTTCGGGGTTAATATTTGGGAAATTGTTCTCTTGGTTATTTACGATTAGTGGCTGCTAAATTGGAATGAGGCGTATGTTGTGTTTGTGTAACATTCGTTTTAATATACTCGGATTATTCGGAAAGGCCGGGTTTACACTCATTCCGAATAACCGATTTGACGATATGTCGAAGATGAAGATGGTGGTTGAAGACCGGAAGTCTTCACATCGTTTGGGTGATTACTGATGATCTTGATTGGGCTGTACACCCAAGATGAGGGAATCAGTTGGTGGTCGTCCAGACGTACTTGGAGATCGATGGATATGCGAGGAAAGTGCCTCCGGTTTCGTTCAGACCCAGAACGAACTTGTAAATGGATTGTGTGTCTGACATTGGATTTTATCCTGTGTTGATTGATTTCTGTTAAATATATATCTGTTTGGCGACGGAGAATTTATTATCTTGCTTAACGCCCTTCTATGAGACGTACGAGCTTAGAGGTTATATATCGATAGATATCAATCGCATGGCATGAATTGCCTGTGTGGCACGCTGAGTTGCATGGATCAAGGCTTCTGTTGAAAAGCAAAGTCTTGTGGTTGATGATCAAAGCACGGCCTTTGTGGCGTAGCTTTGTGTATAACGTGAATTCGCGAGCCTCACACCTCAGTATGAGTCAAAAATAGGATAAGGACTACAGGGAGAGCACGACGTTTCTTTCTAGCTTTGGTGGTGTCAGTGACTTACCAGCCCTGACATTTATATACTTTTCACCTATATGGTTGTTGGATGAGGCGCCTCGATTTTAGGTCTGTAAGGACCGGGAAACGTGTGTTCAGGAATACTAATCATCAAACGTAAGAGAGGACCGGCCCTGAAGCATCCAAGGGTTGCCCAGAGTACGTAGCCCTGGGACATTTGCTAGAGTGTCTCGAAGCGGAGAGGAGCTTGCCCCTTGCCTCGACTGATGACGGAAATCCAATTTCCAATACGTGATATTGCGGTTTTAATTGTAGAACTAGCATGGCGACATGGTATATGGTACCCATGTCGTCTATGATTTATATTTATGATTGAAATTGTTTTGACACTATACACTTATTATAGTATCAAATGATTTGTTTTAAACGTACCAAGCATGTTTGGCTATTATAAGGGAAAACCCTATCCTCCGGCTTGTGTTGCATTGTGTGATGGGACCTGGGTCTTATAATAGCTTCATTTTTCAAAAAAGCATTGCGTTGTTTATTCTATGCACTGGTGTTCTTGGGAGGAAACCCGTTCCGTGTTATACGGCGTGGTCCCTTGAATTACTTTCTTTTAAAGTAAAGTTTTAAATAACTGTTTTAGTTCTCACACCAGTCACATGACTGACCTGGAGTTTATTGTTTTAACCTAAACTCTGGGTGCCCCTATTTTCGACACGGGCAGCTAGTAGTTTTGGTTTTGCAGATTTATATTCACAGGATCCTGATTTACAGCTGGAATGATGCTCGGAAAGTTCTGTATCCGTGTATCACTTTCAGTTGTGTTTTGTATATTTTTCCGCTGCTATGTAATTTATTGTAATCACTGATATTTATCGAATGTAATTTATTCATTTATATTCTGTATATTCTTGTATCTGATGGAATTGTTGTAATAGCAATGAAATGTTCTTCCGTTTGCGTTCTGATTTGTCTTGTCCTCACAGTAATTCGTTCTTTCTCATCTCTTCGGAGACCGGGGAAGTTCGGGTCGCTTCACCTATGCATTCTAGTATTGTGTCGGGCTGCCACCACGGGACTTGATACACCCCATGGTGGGACCAGCATAGGTATCTACAATCTTTGGGGGTCGTAAGACACAGATGATTATGCGAGTAGGAGCTAATCTTTAGAAAAAGGGGATCACCTTACCTCCAGCATGGGGTGCCAGTTAAGACAATACAAGTAGGTGCAGAGGTATAGTGTGGGGTGCGATAGTATATTCGTTTCAAAACTGCTTTATCTTAGTTTATGATACTTTCCTGTTTCCAGTTTATACCTATCATGCCCTTATTCTTATTCTCATACTGAAGAGTCGCTAGACTTTCCAGGCTTTATGTCTGACCCTATTTTCTTACGTCTTCTTTTCTTCAGTTTCCCCCGCAGGTCCACAAGGAGGAAACAACCCAGCTTAGTCAGATTCTTTAAAAGCTTCAAGATAGTTGATGTACGGTTTGGAGTCTCTTTCCTTGGCTATGGCTATTGGACACACTCTTTGGGGATTTATGCATTTTTATCATGTTTTATGCTTGTTTATTTAATAACCAAAACAGAAATGATGCTGTAATGTTTTGGAAGTTGTTATGAGACAATTATGGAAATGTTTTGTATGAACAAGTATTTTATGAAATAAAAGTCTGATGATTTCCGCCGCTTATATATATGTGTTTATATCTATCTTGTGTTTTATCTGTGACTTTTACTTTCAAACCTCCACCAAAGTTAAGGCAGTCCCTTGTGAGTGACCTTTATGGAGGGTGGGGTGTTTCACTATCAGAGCGTAGATTTACCAGACTAGATAAAAAAAATTGAAACTATTTTCAAAAAGAAGCATCTTTTTCAAGAAAAAGTGTTGTTTTTAAAGGCATAATTCCCCAAAGCCATATGCACTATCCCTCTATCCCTTTATCTTGAATACTTTCCTTTTTGTTCCAGCATGTCTGGAGATCTTAACCTTCCGGAAGGAGTACCGATCCTTGGTTGGTTCCGAAGGTACCTAGAAGCTAGGGTCAATGGTGCGGGCCCAGCAGACATTCCTCCTCCTACAGTGGCAGCGGTTCCTCCTCCCCCTCCTCCTCCTCCTCGTGGGAACACTTTCGCTAAGACGTGTAGAGACTTCAAGGCTATGGGAGGAAAGGACTTTTATGGAACCGAATCATTTGTGGTAGCAAGGAACTGGCTGAAGGAGACTGAAGATTTATTCGTTATCTTCGAAATTGATGACAGGCAAAAGATACAGCTAACAGTGTGGTTGCTCAAAGAGGAAGCTTCCTATTAGTGGGAAGTTACGCATGCGGAGAGGCCAGTGGAAACATAGGAAGATTTCAGGATGAGATTTGAGATGAAATTCCTCTCCCAAGCTGAAAGAAGCCTACAGGTGGAGAAGTTCCTAACTCTTAAGCAAGGGAGTATGACGATCATGGAGTACGCCAATCAGTTTAATCAGTTGTCCAGATTTGGGCTGGATTTAGTAAACACCCAACACAAGAAGGCCCTTCGCTTCGTCAAAGGCCTGAATGAACCTCTACACAGCCTTGCTATGACCCATATACCCATGGGGGCGACCTATGAAAGCTTGGTGGACATGGCGCTGCTACACGAGGAAGATAAAGGCAAGAAAGAGGCAAAGGCGGAAGTGCCTCAAGAAAAGAAAGAGGGTTTACAGGCTAAGAAGACAGACTTCAAGAAATGCGGGAAGAACAACAAATCCCGTGAAAAGAGAAAGTGCAATTTCTGTGGCATTGTGGGACATATAGCAAAAGATTGCAGAAAGAAGAAGGCAAAGATGAATGGTGGTTGCTTCAGTTGTGGCGAGATGGGACACTTGGCTAAGGACTGCCCAACGAAGCGGGGGCAAGGACAGAGGACTGGATCCACCTCAGGCGGACAAGTTCATGCTCTGGTGGCACCTCCACAGGAACGAGGTAGAAATATTTCTGTAGAAAGCTTAGTTTATCTTTATGATCATCCAGTTCGCACTCTCTTTGATTCCGGTGCATCACACTCCTTTATTTCATCTGCTTTAGTAGAATCTCTGCACCTAGACACTAGTATGGTAGAAGATCCCTTGGTTGTTTCGAATCCAATTGGGGGCTCGGCTTATTTGTCGATGGTTTGCTTAGATTTGAAAATATCTATTCTAAGTGTTGATGTGGTGCCTTTGTTTTAGGATTCTCAGGATATGGACTGGTCTTAGGCATGGACTGGTATCCAGTAACGGTGCCATTCTTGATTGTGGGAAAAGAGTGGTTAGGCTCTTGACTCGGCTCGGTAACACTCTAGAAATTTCTTGTAATCCCTTGAATGCTGTTATGCTTAGTTATCTAGAGTCGATTGACGCTTCTGTTGAGAATTTGCAGTCGGTTAGGGTGGTTCGGGAATATCCGGATGTCTTTGAAGAGGTGAAAGGCTTACCTCCGAAGCGGGAAATAGACTTCCGCATATATCTTGTTGATAATGCAAAGCCCGTAGCTCTGCCTATTAGACACATGGCTCCAAAGGAGAGAAAGGAGCTCAGTAAGCAAGTTAAGGAGCTTCTCGAGAAGGGGTTTATAAGGCAGAGTATCTCGGAATGGGGTGCTCCAGTGGTGTTCGCCACCAAAGCAGATGGTTCACTACGTCTTTGTGTGGACTATAGGGAGCTAAACATGCTGACTAAAAAGAATAGACACCCGCTTCCCAGAATAGACGCTCTGTTTGATCAGCTTGTAGGTGCATCGGTCTTCTCCCAACTTGATCTAGCTACTGGGTTCCATCAGCTAAGGGTAGCTGAAGATAACATTGATAAAACGACGTTCAGAACCCCAGACGGTTTCTTCGAGTGGCTTGTCATGCCTTTCGGTTTGACAAACGCACCCGCTTATTTCGTAGACCTAATGAGCAGGGTGTTCAGAGAATTCCTCAATAAGTTCGTGGTGGTCTTCGTAGACGATATTTTGATTTCTCAAAGAATGAGGAAGAACATGCTCAGCATCTGAAAGAGATCATGGATACTCTCCGTGCACACCAGCTAAAAGCCAAATTCTTCAAGTGCCACTTTTGGAGGAAAGAAGTAATATTTCTTGGACATATAGTGTCCAAAGAGGGGTTAGTTGTGGACCCCACGAAAGTGGTGGTAGTTCAAGATTGGAAGACACCAAGAAATGCAACCGAAGTTTGAAGCTTTCTTGGGCTAGCCGGTTTTTACCGAAAATTCATTAGGGATTTCGCGAAAATCTCAGCTCCACTCACAAAGCTAACAAAGAAGAATCCGGCGTTCACTTGGGATTTGGATTGCGAGTTTGCTTTCCAACGATTAAAAAGGGCTCTCACAATAGCCCCAATTCTGACTTTGTCGGATGGAAGCAAAATGTTCACAGTATATACGGATGCTTGTGGTACGGGCCTAGGCGCTATTCTAATGCAAGAAGGGAGGGTAGTAGCTTATGGTGGAAGACAATTGAAAGTGCATGAAAAGAACTACCCAACCCACGATCTTGAGTTGGCCGCCATCGTCTCTGCGCTTAAGTCTTGGCGCCATTATCTCCTAGGTGAGAAGTTTGAATTATATACTGACCATAAATCGTTGAAGTATCTTTTCTCGTAGAAAGACCTTAACCTAAGGCAGCAAAGATGGATGGAGTTCCTTGCCTCATATGACTTTGAAATTTCCTATACTCCTGGCAAAGGCAACACAGTAGCAGATGTGTTTAGCAGAAAGAAGCTGACCCTAAGCCCTCTCTTTGTAGAAAGATAAAGCTTGGAGTATATAGCCAGTTTTGATTTTAGGCCCTCCTCAGATTTTATAACTGGTTTATTGGCATCCCTCGAAGTACGGCCCACTCTTTTAGACTCGATAGCGGCTGCACAACGTGAAGACCCGCAGCTTGTGGATGTGATTGATAAACTAATTAGGGGAGAAACTTCCAGTCACCTCAATAGGTACTCCATTGATGATAAGGGTTGGCTGAGACAGGATGGAAGGCTATGCGTCCCACAAGCTAGGGATTTAGTGAAGAAGGTTCTCGAGGAGACCCGTCATTCCAAGATGACAATACACCCAAGTGGAGATAAGATGTACAAGGACGTAAAGAGAGTTTTCTATTGGAGCGGCATGAAGAAGGACGTGGCAGATTTCGTTTCTAAGTGCGTGACATGCCAACAGATCAAGGCGGAACAAAAGAAGCCTGGAGGGCTGCTTCATCCTCTAGAAATCCTTCAATGGAAGTGGGATAGCATTTCGATGGACTTCATTGATGGGTTGCCTAGGTCAGGAAGAGGCAATACTAGCATTTGGGTAATAGTGGACAGGCTTACTAAAAGCGCCCATTTTATACCTATCAAGAGTAGAAGGACTGCTTCGTCTCTAGCTTCTCTTTATCTCAAGGAAATAGTTCGACTCCATGGAATACCCTCCAGCATAGTGAGTGACAAAGACCCCATCTTCATGAGCGAATTTTGGCGGAGTCTGCAAGAAGCTGTCGGCACACAGTTATGCTTGAGTACGGCCTATCACCCCCAAACTGATGGTCAGACAGAAAGGGTGAATAGAGTACTAGAAGATCTTCTAAGACTGTGCATTCTTGACTTCGGAGGGACTTGGGAGGATCACCTTCCTTTAGTGGAATTCGCCTATAACAATAGTTACCTATCCACCATCGGTATGGCGCCCTTCGAAACTTTGTATGGAAGACCGTGCCGATCAACAACTTGTTGGTGGGAGTCCACTGACAAGATTATACTTGGGCCAGACATGATTAGAGAGACTTCAGAAAAAGTGGACTTGATACGAAGGAGAATGAAGATTGCCCAAGATAGACAGAAATCCTACGCCGACAAAAGAAGGACTGACCTTGAGTTTGAGGTTGGGGATAGGGTTTTCCTTAAGGTATTTCCCTTAAGGAACGTCGTTCGCTTTGGGTCCGCAGGAAAGCTAGCACCAAGATTTGTATGACCTTTCCCTATCATCGAGAAGATTGGGAAAATGGCTTATATAGTAGAGCTGTCTGAAAGATTGGTTGGAATTCACAACGTCTTTCACATTTCTCATCTTCGGAAATGTCTACATGAATCGGTGGAAGTGGTGGAGCCAAGCATTCTAGAAGAAGCCGAAGTGGAACGCAAAGCAACTGTGAGGAGAGTTCCAACTCGAATCGTATGAACTGAATTGAAAAAGATACGCAACCGCAAAGTCAAGCTAGTTAAGGTTCAGTGGAGCGATGCCGAGGAAGACGTGACTTGGGAAACTGAGGACAGAATACGCGCAGCCTACCCTTTTCTTTTTGAGGGTATATCTTTGATCTCTCTTTTTCCTTAAGTTGTGCTTATATCTATCTTTTTAGGTATATCTCCTCGATATTATCCTTTATCCTTAGGTAGAAACCCCTTTGGATGTAAACATGTATTTGAAACATGTTATGTTTGATGGCTGCAAGTGGTTGCAAGTGATTGCTAGTGGTTGCTCGTGGATGCATATACACACACAACCTAGGTTTTAGATTGGCTCAGTCACTTCATACTGCATATGCATATATGTATTCATATTTGTATGTGGTTGAAACTTGATATGTTGTCATATGGATGTCGCATTTGTATTAATGGTTGCGCACTCATGTAGAATTACGAGTAAGGACAAATTTGCATACATAATGGATTCATGACACTTACATGATTTGCATTAAGGAGGTCAACTGGATCATTAGACCTCCTGGTTTTGCATTAATTAAGGACATATACACACACTGTGCGAATAATCATAAAGCATTAGAAGTCTTTTAAGGACAATGGACGCCTGTGTTTGTTGGTTGAGTAGATGGACGATTAGATGTTAGGACTTACGTTCTCCTAGACTTGAAGATTTCGGGGATGAAATCCTTTAAGGAGGGGAGAATGTAACACCCCGAATTTTCGGTTAACTGTAACTTAACAAATTAAAGTATAACTAATTCTAAATGATGGAATTAAAAGAAATGGGTTACGCCATTGCGTTTGTCTCGGAATTCTGCTTGAGATAGAGTCCGAGTTTGTTTAAAACGGGTACCATATGAAGAAGATATGGACGAACGAAGTTGGGCAGAAAAACCAGAAACGGGTCAGAATGCACTGGCGCACTTGGGAAGTGCGCCAGTACAAATTTGCACTGGCGCACTTGGGAAGTGCGCCAGTACAAATTTGCACTGGTGCACCTGCCAAGTGCGCCCAGGCCAGAAAACCTGCTTGGTCAGGCCCTGGCTAGCCTGGTCGGGTTCTGGTCGATTTCTGAGGCTTGGCTGAGTCACTAGGGCTTACATGTCGCTTTCTGATTGGTTTCTCTTGAGATGGATGGTCTGGATTCACTCTAGCTTCATTGACGGCTCTAATCAGTTTAAAATTCTATAAATACAACTCAAGACTAAACCTAAATTCACAAATAATATAGTACTAGAGCCGCCATGCTGCTGGAAAGAAACTAGGAGTGGCCGTCAGTTAGAAAGCTTAGAGACAAGCCAATACTAAAGTTAAACACGAATCAAAACAACGTTAGTCTACCCAAAGGAAAGCATATCAAATTCAGGATTCAGAATCCAGAATCCAAGTTCGTCGTTCGTTGTAAGTATAGTGATTTTTCCGATGAGAATAAAACTAAGACTTGATTCGATGTAAATTGGAAGTAGAACTGTGCTATTATGTAACGACGATGTTAATTCATATCTATGTATTGAAATGATTGTGTTGCGAATGAAATTGGAATGTTTGTGGTATAATTAAGATTGATGTTGATCCTATTGTCCTTTTAGACGACAACAACATCACAAGCAAGTTGTATAGTTCATGTTTATGTGATTATATAGGTTGTTGTGATTAGAACCTCATCTGTATACTTTATGCTAGAACCTTTATACCTAAATGGTTATGTTCATATACATGCCCCTATGTTTATACAAAAGTTGCAAGTTCCTAATTGGATCCATGTCAAGATCCACTTTAGTACATGTTTCATGTCGTAATTAGATATGCGATTGGATCTAGTTCACACCCTTGTCATAAAGTTATACATATTTATGAAAATGTCATATTCTTGTCATATGCTAGTGATGTTCGATGTTATGCCTATATCCCAAACATGTTTAGACTTATGTTGTCTAAATCATATGCTAATTTATGTGACACCTATTTGGTTAGATACCTATTTCAATGCAAGTTCACATATATGTTGATTTAGGCCATGTTGCAAGTTCACATTCATGTTGACTATTTTTCAAGTTCACACCTATGATGTTCATATTGACTATGCCAAAAATGCCAAGTTTACACCTATGTCATGTTTATGTTTATGAATTCCCTTATGCCTATTTGTGTGCGCTAAATTAGGCTAAGTTTTTAGCCTAATATTATATGTTAAAACTATGCGAACGAAAATTAGGCTAAGATTGTTAGCCTAATGTTTAAACGGGGTAATGTTGGGAATATTAGTAAAACTTGACATAAAAATATATGAAATTGGCATGTTTGTCACATGCCAAAATTGGTGGCATTTAAATGGTATAAATTCTTATACCAAAAATGTTAAACTTGGAATGTGGGCCATAACATTTAATTGTTGACAAATTTACATATATTAAGTAATAAAGACAAATATGTAAATTTTGAAAATATGAATATGCTTAACACGAGGTTGGATTGAGTTGTGATGTAAACCTGCCCGGACCCGCCCGGCTATCCAATAGTCACAACAATACCTATCCAATGTGGTGGTTAAGCATTGAGCCCAATAAAGACCCGAGGTTAGACTGAGTTACGGTGTAAATCTTCCCGGAACCGACCGGCACATCCAGTAACCATAACAATATCTATTTAATGTGAGTGGTCGGTGCTTTAAAAGGCTAAGGACAGACAAGTTAGGATGGTAGGGTTAAGTTAACTAAAATACTTAACCAATTCAACATGTTAATCAAACTGATGGGTGGGGTTAGGTAAATACAGACATTTAACCACTTAACATGTTTGACTAGAAAACCCTAGTGACGGGGACCCATTTCAGCAGTAACCCAATTAGGTATCATGGTACCCTAAAACTAGGCAGGGTGTGGCACGATTACTGGGCTGATTGTAAGCGGTCAAAGCGACGGCTGTGGGTGCAACAGTGTGCGTTCTAACGGAGTGCGGGCGTGCACACACTTCGGAGCAAACAAACAGGGCACTAGGGGCACCAGTAGTATAACCTATGCATTCTAGTATTGTGTCAGGCCGCCACCATGGGACTTGATACACCCCATGGTGGGACCAGCATAGGTATCTACAATCTTTAGGGGCAGTAAGACACAGATGATTATGCGAGTAGGAGCCGATCTTTAGAAAAAGGGGATCACCTTACCTCCAGCATGGGGTGCCGGTTAAGACAATACAAGTAGGTGCAGAGATATAGTGTGGGGTGCGATAGTATATTCGTTTCAAAACTACTTTGTCTTAGTTTATGATACTTTCCTATTTCCAGTTTATACCTATCATGCCCTTATTCTTATTCTCATACTGAAGAGTCACTAGACTTACCAGGATTTATGTCTAACCTTATTTTCTTTCGTCTTCTTTTCTTCCGTTTCCCCCCCAGGTCCACAGGGAGGAAACAACCTAGCTTAGTCAGATTCTTTAAAAGCTTCAAGATAGTTGATGTACGGTTTGGAGTCTCTTTCCTTGGTTATGGCTGTTGGACACACTTTATGGGGATTTATGCAGTTTTAATCATGTTTTATGCTTCTTTATTTAATAACCAAGACAGAAATGATATTGTAATGTTTTGGAAGTTGTTATGAGACAATTATGGAAATGTTTTGTATGAACAAGTATTTTATGAAATAAAAGTCTGATGATTTCCGCTGCTTAAATATATGTGTTTATATCTGTCTTGTGTTTTATCTATGACTTTTACTTACAAAACTCCACCAAAGTTAAGGCAGTCCCTTGTGAGTGACCATAATGGAGGGTGGGGTGTTTCGTATCATGTTGTGTACTCTTCTGAGCTATGTATTAACAATGTAAATGTTGAATATGTATATGTGTTATGCATTGTTCTTGTCATGCACGATTTATATAATGATAATGATGACTGATGTTAATAATTCAAGTTATTTTGTATGCATTATATGATTGTAACAGATATGTCAGATAGACGACACTCGAGGAGTTCATCTCAGCCGACTCCTTCACCATCTCCTGTGCCAGGTGTAGGTCCGAGCAGCTCTGAGCCAGATTTGGGGCGACGTGCAGACGTTGTTCCGAAGAGTGCTGGGTAAGTATCTAATTTATTTTAGTTTAAATTAGTTAAAAATATATGGTTTATCTATGTGAACATGTACACAACACTGGGTTTGAAATCGAGCTAGCGAATTTCATTTTAAAAGTGTCGAAGCAGTCGTACACGAGTAGGATGTCTGGGACTTGGCCTCATTGGGATAGTATCCCACCCCACATCAAGAACGCCATTCTAGCCGATTTGCTGGTAAGTATTTATTTATTTTATTATTGGAAATTAATATATACTGTAAATAATTCAAAATAAATTTAATTTGCAGGCGTTTGTCCGTGTAGAGGAGCAGGACATGCAGGTTTTTTTGACACACTGGAATATTAAAATGCGAAAGAATTACCGAGAAACAATTTCTAGGGCGAAGACATCACAGAAATGGATGGCTGACGATGTTTGGGCTGGATTTCTAGCATATTGGGATACTGAAGCAGTGAAAGTAAGATATAATGAAAATAATCACATTTATGTTGATTGCATTCTTTTATTTAATAATGTATCAAATTTAATAGGAAGTAGCAAAAAGGAATAAATAAAATAGAGCTAAGAATCCTGGTTTACATCGCGGTGGCTCAAAATCATTCCAGCAACATAGGAGAGAATTTGTATAAATTTGGAATAGTTTTTAGCACATGTTCACGTAAAAATTGAGTGCATATCATTCATTTTTATTTTTACTAATTTTATTACTGTATATATACTCAGATGACAAAGTATAGAAGGGAGCCAATGATGGCAGAGGTTTTCAGGCATACTCATGCGGTGGAGCATATTGATGACGAAGGGAACATGACATATGATTGGGCGGACGACAAGGCTGCGGGCGTAATGGTAAATATACTTATTAATAATTAAAATATTTCATATTCGTTCATATCACATTATATTATTAAATTATATGGCATTTGTATTGAAATTATATTGGTATTGTAGGAGAGATATGATGTAGAGTTAGCTAGAGTGACTCAGGCCAGTGGACGAGATGAGATTACGGTTGCAGAGTGCTATTGTATTTGGGATGTTATTATTAAACCGCCTAGTCGTAATAGGCGATACGGGTTCAGCAATCAGGAGGTACCTTTTTTTAATTTAAGTTTACATTTAAAGTGTATTTAATTAACATGCATTCTTTTACCTTCTTTTTATATTAACATGTTAAATTGACATTACAAATATAGAAGCTTTAAATTGACATGTGTATTGATCTTCAAAGTCCATGTATATATTCCAAGTCCATGTATAAATGTGAACTTGAATTATTTTGCAGACTATTGATTTTCAGCGAGGATATAGGAAGTCCATGGAGTAGGAGGCTATAGCTCAGTTGAAGGAGCAACTGGAAGAGATGAACAATTGGAGAAGAAGCCAGCTGGCTCAAGAGATAGACGAGCGCATTGCATGCTATTATGACGAGCATGGATCGATGCCAGACGAGGACGATGGTGGGGATGCTACAGGTGAAGAAGAAGAAGAAGACGAGTAGTTTGTTTGTTCTTGTGCTTGGGTATGTATATACACTTACTTTTTTATTTGCTTTATGTATGTACCATGATATTTGATGACGGTAGGGTGTGGTTTGATGTATTTTGATGTTTTGTGATGATGGGACGATGATATTGTTTTTTGGATGTATGACGATGGTATGTTATGGTATTGTGATGAATTTAGTAATATTTTGGATATATTGTGTGTTGTAGTTATATTTATGAGTGCGTATTGATAATTTTGGAATGATATTGATGGATTGGTAGTGGACTGGTTTTGATGTTGAGGCTTGATGGAAAGGTATGGCTGTGTAGTGCAGAAAAAGGGTTCCAGATTTGCGACAGCTGGCGACGTCGATTTGGTCATTATTTTGCGTCGACTAGCGACGGCTAACAACGCCATATAGCGACGGATAGCGACGGCTTGTTGGACATCATTAGCAACGATTTAGCAATGGCTTGCAACGGCTTCCCGGCAAAAAAAACCATCTGCCCACTCATGATGCCACGTGGCAAGTATCCATTGCAAGCCGTTGCTAAATGAGTGACAGAACTGTCGCTTTTTCCATCACTTTTTTTTGCTCGCGACGACATTTATAGCGACGGAAAATAGCGACGGCTTGTGTCGGTCGCCAACGGCTATTTGTCGTCGCTATTCACAGTATATCTTGTAGTGTTACGTATGATTACTTTACATTCAGTTACGTGTGCAACAAGCCAACATCACTATTAGGCGCGATGGAGTTAAAAGACACAAAAAGTTCTTCAATGGCTAGACGTGATGGCTTGGCCCAGATGCAAGCCCACCAACGTGTAACTATAACAAAAACATAGAACGTTGAAGGAAGAAGATCTATTTTTCATATCGTTCCCGGAGGAGGAAAAAATACTTCTGTCAGGCTGTCAGCCAGTAATATCTATATTAAAAAAATATCCATTTTTTACTAACAAACATTCAACTTTTAATAACACCAAAAAGTATTTAAGAAATCATAGGTACCAACCTTCTGTAAATTAACTTAAATGTTATTGTTTTGTTTTAACTTAAATATGAGAAATGAACTGAATATTGGTGATGTATGCATGTCTTTAAAGGCTAATGATATTCTGAAGATAGTACATGGAAGTGTTGTGCTTGGTAAATGGAGAAAGTGAGAAATTTTATCGGGTAAAATATTGGTACGTAGGAACAAGCTTGGTTAATATTCTCTGCCATATACAGATAGAGATCTCTGTGTTAATATTGTATGCTCATGCATAACAAATGTGTCGGTTTCTCTTCTTTTGTTTAGGTGGATCACTCTATAGTGGAGAGCTTTGCATAAGGAGGAAGGAAATACGTCACATGCATGTGAATCCAACAAGGAAAATAAATAATGCTTTTCGAATTTTCTTGATTAGCAATGCAACTAATTCAGATCTATACGTTAGTAGTCTGAATATTTAACAGATGAATTTTACAACTTTGCTTCCATACCGAAGATGGAAATCATAAAATGTATTTTGATTTAGCACAGTTGCACCTTCCGTATTTTAGTTTATACAAAACAATATTTATTACATGCAAGTAACCGCTCTACATATGTTTGCTTAGGGGTGGAATCAGTTCGGTACCATACCTTTGTATTCAAAATCATTGTCGTACCGACTTATATGGTAATAGAAAAATCATACCATTACCAACCAAAAAAAATCGGTTACCAACAGTTTGGTTTATGGTTGGTAGAGGTCGGTAATAAGTTTTTGCCGTTTACTAGTATGAGATCTTTTTGTTTACAATACTTCACGTTAAAATATTAAATATCAAAATTGATTTTTATGTTATTATATTATTATTTAGCCATCTTATTTTCCATAGTCAAACGTGCAAGGAAACATTATGGATGAACTAAAATATCATATAAATTATACTATTTCTAAGATATATATGATAAAAATTGTATTCAATCTTGTATCATAATAGTATTTTTCTAGGTATTTTATTAAATCATTTCGTATTTAAAGTTCGTTGTCATATAACAAACATATATGATGAAATATAAGAAGATACATATGTATTGTTTAAGATATGTGGTAGATATAGTAATCACCATTGTTAATGCTCAATTACGTTATCGTACCATATATTTTCATATGGTTTGACATACCGTACCATCAAATCGGTTACCAATTATTCGGTACCACTTTTGTTGCTATCGGTTGGTAATGGTTGTTAAGTGGTAATATGATAAAAATGTCCAGCCCTATGTTTTCTCTTTCTTAACTTGCTAAGCATTTTGCTTAATATTAAGACAAAATGGTGGAATAGCTTTAAGCAGAAATACTTCAGAATTTATTTATATTTTCTTTTAACTCTTTTTATATTTTTAAGTTATATATAATATTTGTAGAATTCACAAAATTTGATAAAAAGCGTGTGCTGTCGTCACGCGCGGAGCGCGTGCCGTGACGCTCATCATATATAAATACAAATAGATTTTACAATTTTGTACAACTTCCGTTCGTCAAACCGTTGAGAATACAGAACTCTTTTAACGGTCAAATTTTCTTTTTCGCTTGAACTATTTATCTGTGTAAATAAATTTTACATCTAACCTTCTTAATATTTTTAAACAATCAAAACATGATTATTTAGTCATTAAAATGTTATTAAATAATATTTTCCCTTTATTATGAAAATTTGGGATTTTACTGATAAAGTGATATCGATTTTCTCTATATTTTCTGGTCAAGTATATTTCTTTATACAACTTGTTCACTATTGATATGTTATCACTATATAACATATTTAAAATGATTTATTATTATGAGCGCCATGGCGCTTCGCGCGTGGTAACGGCACGTGCTCCGTGCGTGATGACGGTACGCGCTCCACGCGTGATGACAACACGAGCTCCGCGCGTGATGATGGCACACGCTCCACGCGTGATGACGGCACACGCTTTTTGTAAAATTTTGCGTATTTTACAAATATTATGTAGAACTTAAAAATATAAAAAGAGTTAAAAAGAAAATATAAATAAATTCAGAAGTATTTCTACTTAAAGCTATTCTACCATTTTGTCTTAATATTAAGAAAAATGCCTAGAAAGTTAAGAAAGAGCAAACACATGTAGAGCGATTACTTGCATGTAATAAATATTGTTTTGTATAAACTAAAATACATAAGGTACAACTGTGCTAAATCTGAATACATTTTATGATTTCAATCTTCGGTATGGAAGCAAAGTTGTAAAACTCATTTGTGAAATATTCAGATTACTAACCTATAGATCTGAATTACTTGCATTGCTAATCAAGAAGATTCGAAAAGCATTATTCATTTTCCTTGTTGGATACACATGCATATGATGTATTTCCTTCCTTTTTATGCAAAGCTCTCCACTATAGAGTGATCCACCTAAACAAAAGAAGAGAAAACGAAACATTTGTTATGCATGAGCATACAATATTAACATAGCGATCTCTGTCTGTATATGGCAGAGAATGTTAACCAAGCTAGTACCTATGTACCAGTATTCAACCCGATAAAGTTTCTTACTTTCTCCATTTACCAAGCATAACACTTCCATATACTCTCTTCAGAATATCATTAGCCTTTAAAGACCAGCATACATCACCATTATTTAGTTCATTTCTCATATTTAAGTTAAAACAAAATAGTAATATTTAAGTTAATTTACAGAAGGTTGCTACCTATGTTTTCTTAAATACTTTTTGGTGTTATTAAAAGTTGTATGTTTGTTAGTAGAAAATGGGTATTTTTTAAATATAGATATTACTAGCTGACAGCTTGACAGAAGTTTTTAATTTTTCCTTCCCCGAGAACGATATGAAATATAGATCATCTTCCTTCAACGTTCTATGTTTTTGTTGTAGTTACACATTTGTGGGCTTGCATCTGGGCCAAGCCATCCCGTCTAGCCATCGAAGAACTTTTTGTGTCTTCTAACTCCATCGCGCCTAATAATGATGTTGGCTTGTTGCACACGTAACTGAATGTAAAGTAATCATATGTGAGTTCTAAAATGTTATCGCAAGTAGTCTAAATCAACCATTCGATTATCGGATTAAAATTCAGAAAACATTCATACTCATCACCTACGAATTTTATATATACCAGTTACACTAAATTTGCTCATAATTCACACTTTCGTTATCCGTTAAGAAAAGTGATTTTTCAAACATTTTATTCGTACGACCAAAATCGTATATTTACTTCATCGTGCCCATTTAAAAGTAAATTAAAATGTTTTTATTTTTATTTTTTTTGTTTGAATGAAAACTAAAGAAAAGAAAATTTGATGCAAAACCAAAACAAATATGAAACTCCCCCCACATTTGATTTTTACTATGACCCCGTAATCAACCCAAGAGGAAGGAGAAAAGAAAAAAGGAAAAGAAAATTTTGAAAATATGCCCTATATTTACAAAATAAAATAAAATATTTATAGTATATTAGAAAATATATTGACAAGAAGTAAATGAAATGGTAATCTAAAGACCGATTCATTTTCTCTCTTCAAGTATAAGAGACACAGCTTAAGCTCGGAAAACCAAATCGTACAAGAATTCGAAGTTGATTATAGATTTGGAAAAACGAATGTCGCTTCATTGAAAATCGTATGAGTTGTCTAATTTTCGATGATAAATTGTTGGAGTTCAAGTTGATTTTCACCAATTTCAAATTTAAGCCCATCGCTGACAAATTCTTCAAAATTATTGATTTTAAAATCAAAATGGTGGTTCAAATCTATCTCTTTAAAATTCAACATATTTTCGAAAAGTCCAAAAAATTCATGTTCATCAAATTTGTCTTCCTTTAGTGAATTATCAACAACTTCAATGCATGTATCGTTTACAAAATCCAAAGTTTTTGTTCGAAGTTCTTTATTTTCAGAAAAAGGAAGATCGAATTCTAAATTTTGTTCCACCCTCTTAGAAGAATTGAAATACAACTCAATTACTGTATTATTAACAACTTCGTAAAGTTCGTCATTTTCAATTTCAACAGTTGTTATTTTAAAATCATCAATTGTGGTAAAAGGTGGATTAATGTTCGAATCATTGCACATTTGGATTTGATTATATTTCTCACAAAACTTCAAGTTGTTTTCATACAATAAATTCGTATTATTATCGTCAATTTTGTTCATTTCTTCAACAAAATCAAATTTATAATTATTTACTTGAGAATTTTCAATTTGAAATTGTTGAGAACAAAAATTTTCATTTGCACCATAATTGAAATTAATCTCATTGCCAAAATCATTTGAAAAGTGATTCACATTTTCATTTTGAATTTGAGATTCATTTTGGAATTCGAACTTGAATTGGCAAGGTTTATAATCAAAATTATTTGAATTGTGAACTGAATTTGGATATTGATTATTTTGAAAACTTTGACTTAAATTGTTGCACAAGTCTGAAATATACAATTCATTCATTCTTTGAATTTAAAGTAAAGATTCAATACTTGTTTCCAAAGTTGAGGGTTGATCGTTGTTTTGAAATTTGTGGTGCAAAATCAGGATTATTTTGAAAATTGAGAAAATTTGGTGGTGCAAAATCCAAATTGTTTGTACAATAGTTGTTATTAAAATATCCATACGAATTTGGTGTAAAGTGATATTGATTTTCACAACTATCGTAAAATCCATGAAAATAAGGAAATTGAGATATTTTCAAAAGAAATGGTTCTTTTTTTTCTGTTTTTTTTAAGAGAAAAGGAAATAAATATTTACAAAAGGGAAAGTTATCTTTTATTTTTGATTTTTTAATATTTTTTTTTGGTTTTTTTGTATGTATGCATGAACCTAATGCAACTATATGAATGCAAATTACCTATTTAATTACAAATTGTCTAAATTATATAATGACGGTCAGATTAATTTCAAAAAAGATTTCTCAACCAGTTAACATGCAGGAATTATCGGTGCACCAAGAATCACCCTAGCAATGCAGCCGAATGTTTAAGTACCTTAAGAGGAACAACCGACATGATGTTATGAATCATCGTAATACTTGTAAACGGTTATTACTTTGCTATAGACTAAACACCGAGAAATAATTTATTGGAAATAAACCAATTTGTCAAAATATGATGATGTCCTTAGAAAATAAAAACAAAAATAGATGAATGCAATAAAGAAATTAAACGTGAATTAACGATGCAACTACGAATGAGTTTATGTTTCATTTTTGATTTTTTTATGCAAATGCAAGCAAACAACAATGTAAAGAAATAAAAACAGAGCTGAGAGCACAATAGCAGAGCATGCAGAATTTATTAGCAATTTTTTAGTGTTATTTTTTTTAAAAGCAAAACAAGCGCATTTTATTTCCGTTCGCTATAACCTAAAGGTTTTTTTTAAAAGGGTAATTACAAGTATATACATAAGAAGAAAACTAATAATCAAAAGAAAAATAAGGCATGCAAGCACTCCACACAATTTCAAAAACTTAACACAAAATAAACACTTAAAATTTGAAACAGAATAAAAACTTAACACAAAAGAACAAAAATTAAAAGAAAATAAAGAAAACTAAAGTATACTTAAACTGAAAACAAAGTTCGCACTCACATTTGCGCAAAGGCCGACACTCAAAGACAAAACACAATTGAACCCGCAAAGGCGCACGAGCTCCTCAATTCAACGTTTAAGCTTTATGTGGTCAAACAAGCAAGACTCTCCAACAAAAACGGATGAATCAGAAATCGAAAATCTAAGGTAGTGTTTGGTTTACAATTTTTAGTTTTGGGTTTTCGTCTATACAAAAGTGTGCACAACGCATGTATATCATGGAAAACAACCATTTTAGAAAACAAAGTTAAGACACAAAATAGAAAACAACTTTTATCTATTTTTCATGTTTTGAGAAATGAGAGAGACATAGAGACCAATTCTTCCTTCCATGATTACTACATCCCCTCCGCGGTCCCCTCCGTCTTCCTTTCATGCTACCATCCCTCCTTTCATACCATTAATGTTTTGTAATTAATTTTGAAAACTAAAAATCCAAAATTCTTTTTTAACCAAACAGACCCTAAACTAAGAAATTGCAACCTTTTCTCTGAGAGAAAACTAATAATTATTTGAAATCAAGATCAATTTACTGAAGTTGACTTTGATTGTGAGTCGCCACGTTGATCGTGATTTGGGTTGAGTGCGTATAATTTGGTTCCGGTTGAGGAAGGCGGGTTGCGATTCTGATTGGGGTGGTGCGAGGATTGTGATGGTACTCGTTTGAAGTGAGGTAGGGAAGGGATGACTGTGAATTGTGATTTTTGGTAGCCGTGATTTCAAATGGTGCGTGGAGGATGTGAACTCGATTGTGATGCCATAGGAGGACTTAGAATGGGGTGGTGGTTGAGAAGGGGATGGACTGATGCAGCGTGTAGGAAGATGATATTATTAGCGGTAGTGTGTTTGTTGAGGCTGAATGGAAGGGGTATTGTTGATGGTTGAAGCTATGAACTGTGAATTGGTGGGGTTTGCGAGTCAGATCTGAGGGAATGGGGTGATGACTTGCAGTAGGAAATGATTTGTTTTTATGTGAGGATAGGTGGTGAATGCGGGTTGATGTTGGTCGGAAATGAGTGCAAAACCTTGGTTTGTAGCAGGGGGTGATTTAGGAAGTGTTGATTGTCTGAAGTTGGTGGAACGGATTGGTTTGTGGTCTTAAGGTTGATGGATTGGTGTATGCATTGTGGAAAAGTTTGTTGGAATGAATAAGGGAAGAGTTTGAAGAGGTAACGAAGATGATGTTCTCTGGTGAGGGAATGATGCTTGGTGATTGTATGGTGGTGTGGTAGCTTGTTTTTTTTTTTTTTTTGAAGAGTGAATTGTGGCAGAAGTGATGGTGGTGTAAAGAGAGTTTATGGTTTGACAGCATAAGTTTGTCGCAGAATGTGGTAGATATGAAGGTGGTCAGGTGGCAATGGTGTGTTTGTGTGGTGATTTCGAATGGGTAACGAGATGGTTGTTGTGTATTAGTGAAGTGGTTGATGGAAGTATGAGTGAATGAGTCAAGAGAGATGGTGGGATGGTGAAAAACAGAGAATTGAGAAAACAGAAATACTACTGTAATCAGAGAGTCATCTAAAGCAACAACAATTTGTAACGCATGCAAATACAAATAAAAGTTCTTTTTTATGCCAGAATTGCACAGAACTGCTAAGTTTTCAAAGTTGAACAAAACAGACACAGCTGCACAGAATACAAATGAATTGAACAGACATTTGCAATTTTTTTTTTTAGAAAATAAAAGAGAAACTAACTACTAAAGATACAAAAATGAGCAAAAACAACACACAAAATGAAATTCAAATAAGGAAAAACAAAACAATAGCACTACTGTTATTTATTTATTTATTTATTATAAAGAATGGACTAAACAAAATGAAAACAAAGAACCATAAACACACACAAAATCAAAACGAACAAAATGAAACAAAACAAACACACAATCTTTATTATTTTTTTAAAAAAGAGAACTACAAACTAGAAAATTAATTCGAAAAATAAAATTAAAATTAAATTACTTTCCCTGGCAACGACGCCAATAACTTGTCCGACGACGGAAATCACGGTTTAGAAATCCGTCGTGAAATGTATAAAACCGCAATCGCACAGTGTACACTTGTAATACGTGTGACTAATAAGGGTCGATACATAGAGAAAGAAATAATTTTAATTATATTCAATCAAAATAAACCAAATTCGAGTGAAATTTTAACTACAACTACAACAAAACTAAACTAACAAACTAGGATAAATAAAAACTATGAGATTAAATGACAGCTTATGAATAATTCCATTATGTAGATCACATGAATCAACATAAAATGAAATCATGATTTTTAAATTTAGTGCATTAAATATTTGATTAACTGTTGCGCGCGCAAATGAACATGAGCATGAATTAAAAATCTTTCCAAAATTAAGGCGTGGGATTCCATTTATATAACCCTTTTGGTTGGCTATTTGATAGGCAAATACATTCCTAGCTATTGCACAGGTGTCCATGGAATTATAAAAACTAATGGAGTACCAATATGTTAGAAAAAGGAAAAGAAAAACCTAAAACTCAATATAAAAAGCAATGTTCCTTCGTGTTTGGTTTTGAACAATAAAATTAATCAAAATAAAATGCTTCCATTCGTGTTCGCCGGATTTTTTTTAAAACATGAGTTAGCACAATAAAATTAATCAGAATATAATTCTTGCTCAGTCGAATTTGGTTAACATAACCAGCTTACAGCTCTGTTCAGTCTGATTTGATCAACCTATAGATCTAGGCATATCACTCTTTTTTAAATTTCTTGTTTTTACATTTGTTTCTTTTGCGAAATATTTTCAATTTTTTTTTTTTTGAACGTGTTTCTTTCTTACACTTTTAGTTCCCAATTTAAAAATGCAGCTGCAACATGCATTGAAAATTATGGAAAAACACAATAATGGCACATTTTAATATCAGCGATCCCACTGATTTTTGGAAAATAAAATGGAAAATGAATGTACTTTATTAAAGAAGACAAGAAGAGATCAAAAACTAAGACTAAGGCTGGTTTACCTACTGTATTTTGAATTTCCGTTCATATGAACGTGCGCATAATGCATGTATATCGTGGAGAATGTTTGATTTAGAAAACAAACAAAAAACTTTCAATTTTTTACCATTCATGTTTTTGTGAAATAATGAAAGCAGAATGAGCAAATTATATTTCCGTCGTCCCTTCATCCCCTTCATCGTGTCATTCATTTTACTTTATCTCCACTAGACTGCCTCCACTCTTTTCATAGCTTGTAATTAATGTTGAAAACCTTAAAAAAACATTGAATCAAATAACCACAATTTTTTTATATAAATTTGAGGAATTTGTTCGATTTGACCTACTTTTGAAAAGTTATATCACACTTCTAAGGCAATTTAAAAACCAACTACATGCCATCGCTTTGGTCTGCTTAGCGCCACTTTGGTCAAAAGTGTATAGCCGACAGTCCAAGTCCTATCTGTATATTAAAAGAAAACAATGTTGGTGACTTTTGAAAAGTCATAAACTATATTTTCCTACTATTGTATAGGCGAATTTTGCGAGGTTGTCAATAATGATTAACCCCACAAATGTATGGGGGCATACATCAGTGAGATAAATCATGGTTGTCACCCAAAACCAGTAATCCTAACAGCTCTACCACATATTTTGATCAAACGCAGACTTCGATCAATGAAAAAAAAATGCATTTTTTAGGAGTTAACTTGAGTTGCTTTATTAAATTAACACAATAACCGTCAACCGTATAACCCATCCAAACTATCATTATATAAAAGATTTTTATCTCTAAATGATACCAAACTTCACCACCATTATGCAAAATGGCCTATATCTCGATTAGTTTTCATAATTGCCTATTCATCTAATAAGTTTACAAAATAGTTTAAGTTTTTTTTTTAAAGTAAAGCATATTTTGCATCTACAACGAACATAAACAAAGAATTTGAATAGAGCATTTGATCGAGGTTTTTGACTCATGAGTGACGCATACATTTGCCACCACGAGCGAGACCATCGAGCAAAGCATTTAAGTCCTGATTTTTGACTTTGACATTGCAAAGTGAACCACCAGCTTCATCAGGAAAAGTGACCTTTCTACACTGCTTACTTGCAACAATAGGAGTAGATGCATTATTGTTTGTTGAACTCTGCAATAATGAAAGTAGAGAGGTTACTTGATGTATGTTTTACTCATTAAGAAGAAATATTAGTATATATGTAGATTGACATAAGAAACAAACCATTATTTTGCATAAGCGATTAAGTCTCTTGACATCATTGTTAGCCATTTCTTTATGGTAGCTTCAATACTAGAAGCACTACCAACAACTGTAGTTACCTGCACAGGAAAACTACTGCCATATTTAGGGAAATATATTCAATTATGTGTTCTATCTTTTTCTTAAGGTTTATGCCTAAAATTATGGGTTCTTATGATTTTGATTTTGATTTTTGGATTATGAGTGGTTATTGTTACTACCAAAATTCTCTTAGCATGAGAGGGCAGTAAAGGGATTTTGAATGAGTACAAGCATGGAAGGTAGAACCCAAGAGCAACATGGACCGGCACCCATTGGGAAGAAAGAAGCTTAAAGCCTTCAGAACGACAACGAAGTTCACCCAATAAGATCCATCTGATGGAGACTACCCAAAGGATAATTCTGTGACAAAAAATAACCTAAGATAAGGATTAAGAAAGAGGAAAGCACAGGCTCCGCTTATTGAAACCCTGAAGGACTATCGAAATCAACTCACTTAACGCCAACGCACTAAAAGTAGAAGATTATCAGACTAATAAATAAAGATTGTCCAAGTCCGACTTCTGAGAATCGACTTCATATATGATGAATGGCTACCTTCGCGAGTAACATAAATATTACCGGAAGCCACCTTCCGGAGAACCAAACCGTCTTAAAAGCTTTACCGAAAGGTTAAACCAAGACCCAAGCAGGGATACAGGCTACCCGTACTATTCTACCTAGTACCTAAACCAGAAATGGCTTCAAACCGGTAGGTATCTACATACATGTTGAGGACAGGCTCCTCTAACTACTCACGATAAAGTCGAAGGCCTACATCTGGAAGCTTACGTCTGAGAGCCAACGCCCGGACGTTGCTTCCGGAGGTTCAAACATTGTCCACAAATCGCCGCGACAACAAACTCGTGTCAGCCTCGGGGAAACGAAGGTCGTCCGAAACTCTCACTTCGAAGACCATAATCATGGCAAGGACAGCTGAGAGCCAAACACCCGAGGCCAGAAGAAAAGCGGCCAACAGAGGCCTATGCAGGCCCAGTAGCCTATCAACAGAAGGACCCCGGATTCTCTATAAATAAGACCCCAAGAGTCACATAATGGGGGGACGAATCTTTTATTCCTAAATTCAGTTATTCTTTTCTAGGAAAGAGCAAATCATCAATCCTTGTAATACATCTACAATTTATGAATGTAGAATTTCCGAATCTTTAGCGTCTTGCGATTTGATTATCTTTTCATGCCATAATAATGAGACAGGGAGTTAACACTAACCTTACTGATGAGAAGATCAATGCAGACACCCCAGTAATGGAGAAGAAGTTTCATAGAAATATGAAGTTTCCCTCCCCTCACGATAAGCCTAAAATTTCTTGATCCTTGGAGAAAGGAGGGTGTCTGTGGGTTCATAACTAGATTTCTGACGTGATTCTAACCCCTATCTTGTGTTGGTCAGACGCAGAAGATCACCGAAGTTAACGAACATCATAGAACCTTCTTCCCAAGCTCAGGGGAGGCGTTAGCCTGTTTTTCCTCTTATTACAGTACACATGTCACCTTCATAATTTAGGAAGTTATCGATTCTACGGATTCCAGTAATACCAAGCTAGATAATCTTCCCGAAGTCGATTCAGAACACCATCATATCGTATATGTGATACCTATCCTCTGGGTGCAAGATAGTTAATCATTAAAGTCGAAAACTCTGACACCCAGAGGAAAACAATCTAGCTTGGATTTGCAGGTCTTAGGGTGAGTTTCGATAACTCTGAGTTATGGCGATGTCGAGTCCCATGAACACACGCTATATGCATCATAATCTGGTGTTGACGAAAAATATCATTAATATTTTGGCGCTAGAAGGAGGGGCTGAACCTCCGACCTTGTGGTTAATTTATTAAAATTAATTTGGTGAATTTATTGCTCCATGGCAAGGAAAGATTAAATCAAAAAGATTTGAGGATCGAAACAAAGAGCTGGATCCCAATGCCACCCTTGAAGGAAATGAGGGTCCAACGCTCATTCCGAATAACAGCAAAAAGGGAACCACGTCCAATCCACAACAACTACTAGACTCAAAAGCCATGGAAGATAATGTCGCAAGAATCTTGGTCTTGAAAAAGCAACTTCAAGAAGTACAGGCCTAAGTTAACGCTGTCCAGGCACAAAAGTCCTCAAACCTCACAAGATCTAGTCAGAGAGAGAGAGACAAATAAATCTCCGAAAAGAAAAGCTCCCATTCAACATTCAAAATCAAATAGAAGCTTAAAGAAACCTCTTCCCCATCTAACGGGGATAGATCATCAAGGGAATCAATGCGAGAAGGAACAGTCTGGGAGCTCTACCTCTAAAGGCTATGATCACAAGAGAGCGGATTATGATGACACAAAGGCTTACATTAGAGATCTCACTCAGAAAACTGTCAAGGACTTGTTGGGAAGCAAGGGAAAGAGAACCCAAGATGATTGGGTAAATGACAGCAAAAGGGTTGCTCCATTCATCGATGAAATTATGAATACCATAATACCATCGAGAGTGAAAGTTCCAACTATAAAGTATCTTAGGACGAACGACCCCGACGATCATCTGATTTCTTTTGACTGCCATATGGATCTTTATAACGCTTCCGGAGCCGTCAGATGCCGTCCTTTTCCAGTCACCTTTCAAGGGGCAGCGGCGAAATGGTATCTCCAGTATAAGGAAAACACCATTTACTCATGGAAAAAATTCTCTTATGAATTCTCCACGCAGTTCTGCATCTACAAGGATCCAACCGCGGATTATACGGTCATTTCTAACATCAAATAGAGCCAAGGGGAGCCCCTCGGGGATTATTTGAAAAGGTTCAACGTTGAGGCCTTAAAGGCTAAGGATATGAACGACCGTGACAGGCTAATTGTCGTGCACTTAGGGCTGATTGAAAACACCCCTTTCTGGAAGGAGTTGTATATCCACGGCTGCAAAGACTTACAAGATTTCCATTTCCAAGCCGACAAGTTTATTCGCAGTGATGAATTGTACTTCACAAAAAGGAAGTTCAGGCCTTGAGAGGAAGGAGGAAGGCTGAACTTTGGATGAAAGCCCCTGGAAGGAAATAAAAATAGGTCAAGGTGGTAAGAGTCTAATACTAACTCAGTTGCCCTGAAAAAGCCCATCTCGTATGTGTATGCTGTCACAAAAGAAAGGGTCAATAACTTCCCTGTCTCGTTCAAAGCCAAGAATTTCCCCAAACCACATTCTGGTGGAAAATATTGCGAATTCCACAAAACCAATGGACACAAGACCGACGAGCGCAAGGTGTTGGATGGGATCATCTAGAAGCTGATCCGAGACAGACATCTGAAGGAATTTGTTTTACACAAGACAACATCAGCTCGGCACATAAATGTACAGCAAAAGGTACCAGTAAATGCGATAGGAATTTCCATGGGGGAGAGCAACCTAGATTTGGGGCCACCCATAAACCGAATCAATGTGATTCACGGAGGACCGCGCCTTGCCGGAAGTTGTCCGAAAGCCAGAAACCAGTACATGAAGGAAGCCATGGAGGGGATCTTCTCCATTCAAGAAGAGCCACCGCTAAGGAATGCGCATTATGCTCTCAAAATGCACAACCTAGTCGCTTCCCCAAATGAAATAAAGAAAGGGGTCCGCCACCCTCACAACGACCCTCTTATGATAACAGCGCAAATAGGGTTCTCGGTGGTTTCAAAGATTCTTGTGGATATAGGGAGTGTCGTCAATGTCATCTTTAAGCATGCTTTCGATCAGATGGGAATTCCCGAGAAGAATCTGGGGCGTAATAAGGAACCAATCTTCAGATTCAACAACAATGGGTCGACTCCGATGGGTCAAATCAACCAATTGGTCTATCTGGGACTCTCCCTGCTTGACAAGACTTTCAAACTCTCTTCATTGTAATCAATCAACTGTCCTATTACAACGCCTTCTTTGGGCGACCAGCTTTAGAGGAGATGGACGCCTTCGTCACTTCCAAATATCTTATCTTAAAATTCCTAACCAAACATGGATGGGGTACCATCTGGGGAGAACAGTTTAGCTCCCACGAGTTGTACTTCGCAATGGTTGAAAAACACAAAAGGGAGTATTATTCGTACTTTGATTCTTCTACTGTTTTTATGCCTTCAAATAGGGGATTCTTACATCCCTCATTTGAAGCTAAGGTAAAAATAAATAAGACCGACAAACGCATTAATGGTAGGTACACTTCTTTGAAAAGGAAAGGATCCGATTAAGTGAACTCGACTGAGGAAGGAGAAATCATTACAGATTTGGATTCTAGAGGAGACATTGAAAGAATAAAACCAATAGAAGAAGTGGAAAAAGTAAACGTGGATCCAAAGGATGAATCAAAGGTCGTCAACGTAGGGAAAAAGCTAACGGAGCCCTTCAGAAGCGACTTTATCCGGTTCCTACAGCTTAACAAAGATGTTTTCTCTTGGACCCATTAAGACATGATTGGTATCAACCCTTCAATTATGAGCCATGCCTTAAATATTGACCCTTCGATAACCCCGGTCCGACAAAAGAAGAGGCAATATAATAGAAACCGGATAGAGGCCTTAAAGGAGGAAGTCAGCAGGTTGGAATCTAACGGGTTTATCTGAGAGGTTCTTTACCCAAAATGGTTAGCCAATCCCGGGCTAGTGAAGAAGTTCAATGGGAAATGGAGGACGTGTGTTGATTACACAGATATAAACAAAGCTTGCCCGAAGGATTGCTACCCTCTTCCACGGATTGTTCCATTGGTTGATGCCACAAGCGGTCATAAGGTACTATCCCTAATGGATGCTTACTCGGTATACAACCAAATTCCGATGCACAAACCTGACGAGGAGCATACAAGCTTTATCATAGACTGGGGAACATTTTGCTATAAGGTGATGCCCTTCGGTTTGAGAAACGTAGGGGCAACATACCAAAGACTAGTAAACAAGATGTTTCAAAAGAAAATAGGGCACAATATGGAAGTATATGTTAATGACAAGCTGATGAAGTCCACCAAAATAGAGAACCATCTTAAGGGTCTAGAGGAAATGTTCGAAGTGTTAAGCAGTTACTAAATAAAGCTAAACTCTTAGAAATGTTCGTTTGGAGTTCAATTCGGGAAGTTTTTGGGATATGTAGTAAGTGAACAAGGGATTGAAGCTAGCCCTAATCAAATACAAGCTATTATTGATATGGAGGAGCCTAAAACAAGTAAAGAATTCATGATAAGACAGAATAATGGGACATAGCATCCCATCTACTACGTCATCCGAAGACTAAAGGATGCCGAAATCTGATACCCAGTAATATAGAAATTAGCATATTGCTTGATCCTAACCGCTCGAAAACTCAGGGGTTATTTCCAGGCTCACCCTATCAGGGTCTTAACTAGCTTTCTGCTCAAGCAAGTGTTCAGCAATCTGGAAACCTCGGGGAGGCTAATTAAATGGGGTATCGAGCTCAGCCAATACGAGATTGAGTTCCATCCTCGGCCAGCAATTAAAGGACAAGCTCTCGCAGATTTCATGAATGAATGCACGAACTTCATTTCAGAACAATCAGATAAAGAAAATGATTTAAAGACTAAATGGCAACTCTTTGTAGATGGAGCCTCCAATGAGCAGGGAGCAGGGGCAGGTTATGTTATAATTACCCCTGACGGACACCGCTTGCGCTATGCCATGAAATTAGGGTTTTCGGCAATCAACAACGTGGCTGAGTATGAATCAATGATAGCTAGTTTGTACCTAGCACTATAGTTGAAGATATCGCAAATAGAAATCTTTAGTGACTCACAATTAATGGTAAACCAAATAAAACAGACATACAAACCGAGGATAAACGACTGATCCTATGCATGAAGAGGGCACTGAAAATGGATTCCCTATTTTAGAACTTCTCAGTTCATCAAATACCCCGCGGGGAGAACACCCAAGCGGATTCGCTAGTCAAATTGGCCAGCTCCCGGGGGGGGGGGGCGAAACTCGTATAGTGCCAGTGGGATACCAGGAAACTCCCAGCATTGACCAGGAAGATTTAGAAGCGGGGAAAGAGTTATTAGTCTTAACCAGATCCCAAGCCTCAAGAAGGGGAGACAAAGAAAAATAGGAAAGAAACTTCAAAAAGGAACCCCCCATAATAGAAACAAATCACCAGCGAGAGACCACATGGATGACTCTCATAGTAGACAACCTTCTGAGATGAACCTTACCCCTTAGCAAGCAAAACGTGAGAAGGATAAAACATCAAGCCCCTATATTTGTGATCGTAAACGACATTCTCTACAAATAGGGACATTCACTTCCCTACTTGAAGTGTGTAAGTTCTGAAGACAGACTTGGTTTGTTAAAAGAAGCTCATGAAGGATGGTGTGGGGACCATTCCAGTGGAGTTAATTAGCCAAAAGGGTCATGCGACAAGGTTATTATTGGCCGTAGATAGTTAGTCAAGCAGTTGGGTACGTCAAGAGATGTGATAAATGTCAGAAGTACTCAAAGGTGCCATGGCTTCCTCCTAGTGAATTAACCACTATATCAAACCCCTGGCCGTTCGATATATGGGGAATAGACTTAATTAGACCCTTACCACTCGCCAAGGGAGGAGCTAAATATGCTGTAGTAGCTATAGACTATTTCACCAAGTGGGTGGAGGTCGAACCCCTTCCGACAATCACATCCAAAAAGGTATTAAGACTCGTAATAAAAAATATCATTACTCGTTTCAGAATCCCTCATAAGATCATATCGGATAATGGAGCACAATTCGAAAGTGAGGAATTTACCCGATTCTGCGAGAAAACTGGAATCATCAAGCATTTCTCCTTAGTAGCCCACCCGAAAGCTAAAGGAGCTGTGGAGGCCGCCAACAAGATCATTAAGATGATCCTTAAAAAGCACCTAAATCAAGCCAAAGGAAATTGGGCAGAAGAGCTGCCTTTAGTGCTTTGGATGTACAAAACCTCTACTAAAACAACCACAGGACATACCCCCTTCTCCCTAACATATGGATGCAAAGCTATGCTTCCGGTCGAGGTTGAAATCCTGTCACATAGGAGGATAGCATATGCATACGACCCCAACCAAGAGTTAAGAAAGGAATCACTAAGTCTGTATAGAGCGTCAAAAGAGAAAACCTTAGTTCTGTGTCTATAATGACCTCGTCTAAGTCTCTAAGACCTTATCATCGCCTACAACGGTCAGGGTAAGGCGCCTCTTGGAGGGAGGTCGGGTAAGTCCTTGGGCCCTGCTTGTGGATAAGCTAGCCAAGCGCCCAGATAGTGGCCAACGAAGCATGTACATCCTCTTCTTTGACATCTAAAGCCCAAGGAGAGGCTCAAGAAGCACGTACAACCTCTGCTTCACCAATCAAATCCAAAAGGATACCGAAACAACGAATACTTGAGGGGGTTCCGGTCTTTAATCTTATTAAATACCTGAATCTGGGACGATTCGACACTACACAAATACCCAAGGGGCTTCCGGTCTTCAATCTTATTAAATACCCGAATCTGGGATGATTCGACACTTCGCAAATACCACAGGGGGCTCTGGTCTTCAATCTTATTAAATACCTGAATCTGGGTCGATTCGACACTTCATAAATACCGGAGGGGGTTCCAGTCTTCAATCTTATTAAATACCCGAATCTGGGTCAATTCGACACTTCACAAATACCAGAGGGGGTTCCGGTCTTCAATATTATTAAATTCCCGAATCTGGGACAATTCGACACTTCACAAATACCGGAGGGGGTTTCGGTCTTCAATCTTATTAAATACCTGATATTGGGTCGATTCGACACTTTATTAATACCCGAGGAGGTTCCAGTTTTCAATCCTATTAAATAACCAAATCTGGGTGGATTCGGCGCTTCATTAATACTAGAAGGGTTCCTAGTCATCAATCCTTAAAATACCCGATCTGGATGGATTCAGCCCTTTGTTAATACCAGAAGTATTCCCGGTCTTCAGTCTTGGAATCTCCGAATCTGGGTAGGACTCAACTTTTCATTATTATCATTGCAATGAATTTCTGGTTTGCAGTTTATATCTGCGCTCGAATTTGGGTTAGTTTATTTCGCCAGAAACGACGAAATTGGACCTACTTGCCGAGGTCCATGTCGTAATCTAAAAAAAAAACAACAGGCAGCTAAATAGGAGAGAGCTTGGAAAGAGAAGCTTGACTTGGAAAGTCGAAGACACCCCTTCACTAAAGGGGGGCAAATGTTACTACTAAAATTCTCTTAGCATGAGAGGGCGGTAAAGGGATGGTGAATGAGCACGAGCATGGAAGGAAGAATCCAAGAGCAACATGGAGCAGCACCTATCGGGAAGAAAGGAGCTCAAAACCTTCAGAACGATAGCAAAGTTCACTCGACAAGATCCATTTGACGGAGACTACCCAAAGGAGAATTCCGTGACAAAAATAACCTAAGACAAGGATCGGGAAAGAGAAAAGCACAGGCCTAGCTTATTAAAACCCTGAAGGACTATCGAAATCAACTCACTTACTCCGACACACCAGAAGCAGAAGAGTATCGGACCAATACGTAAAAATTGTTCAAGGCCGACTTATGAGAATCAACTTCATATATGACGAAGGGCTACCTTCACGAGTAATAGAAATATTACCGGAAGCCACCTTCTGGAGAACCAAACCGTCTTAAAAGCTTTACCGAAAGGTTAAATCAAGACCCAAGAAGGGATATAGGCTACCCATACTATTCTACCTAGTACCTAAACCAGCAACGGTTTCAAACCGGTAGGTATCTACGTACATCGTGAGGACAGGCACCTCTAAGTACTCACGATAAAGCCGAAGGCCTACATTCGGAAGCTTACGTCTGAGATCCAACACATGGAAGCTGCTACCAGAGGTTCAAACATTGTCCACAAATCGCCGTGACAACAAACCCATGTCAGTCTCGGGGAAGCCCAAGTCATCCGGAACCCTCATTTTGAAGACCATAATCAGCACGGCAAGGACAGCCGAGAGCCAAACACCCGAGGGCACCAGAAAACGGAGGCCCATGCAGGCCTAGTAGACTATCAACAGAAGGACCCCGAATTCTCTATAAATAAGACCCCAAGAGTCAAATAATAGGGGGATGAATCTTTTATTCCTAAATTCAGTTATTCTTTTCCAGAAAAGAGCAAATCATCAATCCTTGAAATACATCTACAATTTATGAATGGAGAATTTCCGAGTCTTAAGCATCTTACAATTTGATAATCTTTTCATGCCATAATAATAATTAACACTAACCTTACTAATAAGAAGATCAATGGAGACACCCTAATGATGGAGAAGAAGTTTCATAGAAATATGAAGTTTCCTTCCCCTCACCTTGAGGGTTTGTCGTCATTGGTTGACAATCTCATGATAAACCTAACATTTCCTGATCCTTGGGGAAAGGAGGGCTTCTGTGGGTTCATAACCTGATTTCCAACGTAATTCTGACCCTATCTTGTGTTGGTCAGACGCGGAAGATCACCGAAGTTAACGAACATCATAGAACCTTCTTTCTAGGCTCAAGGGAGGCATTAGCCTGTTTTTCCTCTTATTAAAGTACATCATGTCACCTTCATGATTTAGGAAGTTGTCGATTCCACGGATTCCAATAATATCAAGCTAGATAATCTTCTCGAAGTCGATTCGGAACACCATCATATAATATATGTGATACGTATCCTCTGGGTGCAAGATAACTAATCATTAAAGTCAAAAACTCTGACGCCCAGAGGAAAACAATCAAGCTTAGATTTGCAGGTCTTAAGGTGAGTATTGATAACTCTGAGTTACGGCGATGTCGAGTCCCATGAACACATGCTATATGCGTCATAATTCGGGTGTTGACGAAAAATATCGTTAACAGTTATATATTTGTAGTATGTTGTTGGATTTATAAGTGCTATTATGAGAATAAAAAATTATTTTTAAAGCACATGTATTTTTTATTTCATATATTTCTCTCTGTAATATTCTTATTTTCATGTATAATAATCTTGTATTTATTATTCCTTCATATTCTACCAATGATTTTTTATTTTATTTTTGATTAGAATTCAGTTTAATTAATTAATAGTTCATCGCTTATTCTTTAGCTTAATTTTTTTGTGAGCATATGCATATTTTATAGTAATTGTATAACTACCTTACTTTCAATATAACTATTTTTACGTACATGCTATTTAAAAACCTCCATAAAACATCTAATTTGAATAAGATCGATTGATAAATTCGCTAATAGTTCATCAATCGAAAATGTAATTTGTTTTTGAAGTATTCAAAAGAAAAAATGTTTGACTGGTGAGTAGTTAAGAAGTTCATAAGCAAAAAAATTCAGGGAAAAAAACTTACTATGGCTATTTATACAGTAATCTACTAGTGTAATAGTCAGTGGAGGGGATGCCCGTTATTTTAGCTAGGGCCATATTTTATTGCATAAATAAAATAAAATAATTTGTTTTTAGACATGATCCTAGATGAAAATCCCTTGCTAGCCCAAGCGTAGGCCCGCCCCTGATAATAGCTACTTATGAAGTATAACTTATAACTCAAAATTACTTTAAGTATTGACAACTAATGAAGTTGCTTCCGTAGCACATAACTAATTGAATTGTTCAACGAAGTACTTGAGCTAATACTTATAAATAAAACTTATAACTTAAAACTATTTGAGCTTGCTTCTGCAACTTGAAGAGGGCGTTTGGCAATGACTTATAAGTAGTAATTGCAGCTAATATATTGTTTTTACAATTCAAAGTTTATGCCAATAATTAATTTTTAACTAAAAAGAAGCAAATCAACTGATAAATCATAAGAGACTAAAACTTGGTTATGACTTATTTTAAATTTTACCATAATTTCAACTCATCTATCCAGTCATTTTTACTTCTTACTGTTCACTCAAAACTACTTGGTTACTATGCAAAGCACTTTTTAAGGAGATTAAAATGAGTAATTGTCAACAGGCTCAAAGTATTCGACAATAAACTTCTAATTTTGATTTGAAAAGTAGTACAATCAATTTGTTGCTGAATTTTTCAAAAATAATATTGTTGACCATAGAGTAGTTAATAGGTTGATAGGTTAGAAGTTAAAAAACATGTTTATTCCTACTTATCAATTTTAAAATGTATGAAACTTAAACTTTTGATTAAAATTGGATAATCAGTTGTCACCAATTTATGTATTATTTCACATGTAAAAAAGGGGAAAATATCCAAAACCCAAGAACAGAAGTGCAAGCAAAATGTTATCTGCATCCAATAATCATTTGTTTAATTTTGATAAATGTATGTATAATGTGAAGTTTAATATAAAACACGATTGATATTTATTGTTTTATTAAGATACTAAACAGAAAAGCATATATTCTACTCAAAAGCTGGTAGCCATATTCTCCATTGTTCCAACATTAGTATTGGAACAATTTCCTATTGAAAATATATTCTATTTATTTTTTAAGACACACTAATTGCATGCAGATTGACTGATTTAAATTATCATGATGTGTGTGTCAATACCTTATAAGGAAGATAACAAAATTAGGGGGTATAATAATGATAATGTGTGTATGGTGCAACCAAATTTTGTGTTTGATATATACAGAATAAGGAACATTAAAATTAAAATTGTCTAAAAGCAAATATAAATAAATTGTATTACCATATTGGATGACGGTAAGAAAATTGAAGCTAACCACTTAGACGTCCGTCCACCGATTGTGGGTGAATCGCCTACAAGAGCAGATGGAACCCAAAAATATGGCTGAAGATTTTGGAGCCACTCAAAAAGTATGACTGGACTCAACACAACTTCAGTTTTTATTGTCTAGTGTAACATCCTGAGATTTTACGGCAATTTAAATTAGGCAAATTCTATTTAAACACCGTAAATTGCTTTACTTACACCATGGGATTTTAAATAAAATTTCAGACCAAAATGACCTTATTAAAAAGGAATCAATATTAAAGAATGAAAACATATACAATTCTCCCTTGTTTGCATTATGTATACTCCATATAATTTCTCTTCTATAGTTAGTAAATTATAAACTAATTTATATCACTAGTTAAATTAAATTTGTATTTCTTTTGAAGATTAAAATATACTCATATCATTACAAGCAACATTTATATACAGTTGATTTTAATAGTTTTTACTTTAATTAAATATAAAACATAAAATTTAAAACTAACTGCTAAAGTTAATGTTATACAGAGTACTAAAAATTCTTCAATCTTTCATTCAAATCTAATAATGTTTAAATTTAACACCAAAATTTAACAAGTTTAACTTTCTAATATTTAAAAAAAATAAGTTCAAATTTCCATCATCTAAAATTAAAAGTGATTTAAAAATAAAAAATCAAATAATTTAAAATATTAGTGTTAAAAAATAAAGTTTTTTATTTTAGGTAAATATATTGCAATGAATTCCCAATTTTATGTAATTTAGTTTCAAGGATAAAAGGGAAAGATGATGAAAATATAAATGGGTAATTTTGTGAAATACATGTTGTATGAAAAGAAATTTTTGGTGCATGCTGTTTTATTTCATTTTATGTTTTGTGTTAAGGAATTATAGGTGTATGAATAGAATTAGCCTTTAAATTATTAAATTTAATGTGGTTGTTGAACAAATTTTTTTTAAATATTAAAACTTATGATTTATGTCGTAATTGATAAGGAATGAATTAAACTTGTCTTGTTAAACATTGAATTTCAGTGGCTATATAAGATAATGATTTATTTTTGATAAATCACTTATGTTGAAATTAAATATTTATATTGAATTAACAACATAAAATAAATTACCTTATTTTTAGATTTATTTTATATTGATAATTGTAATTTATTGGATATGGTAGTAATATAGATCCATTTGATTGTATAATGAATTTCAAACTAGTTATAATAGTAATAATCTGCATTGATTGAAAATGTAACTATGATTGGTTTGTGCTGTTAAATATTGAGAGTTCAGATTTAACGTTAAATTATTTATGTTAAATTGGGTTAATAAATTCATATTTAATTTTTGTGATTTGTTTATATTGATTAACAATGAAAGTTGGAAATTAATATTAATATATTTTAATGAAATTGATTGGTGAAATCGATAATTTAATAAAAATTTAATTTGTAAAATACGAAAATTGGATTCACAATAAACGATAGTTGATTATACGTTTATATGAGTTCTATTTTGACTTAAATAAATTTAATAAAACATTTGAATTGGATTAAACGGTTAATAAAGGACAAATGAATATTTTAATGAACTGGTAAAATTTGTCATTCTGCAGATAATCTCGGAATTCGATAAAATTAATTTCGTTAGATCCGGAATTGTAAATTATTATAAGATCTAAAATTTCATAGTCATCGGAGTGGTCGTTTGATCGAAATAATTTAAAACGAGTAGAATTTGTGTGTATAATTCAATTAATTAATCTAGTTCAGAAGAAACTGCTAGAGACTTTGGAATTGGGCTTTGAAACCTATTCCATTGCCTTCAGAAGGCATCAAAACCTATTGTTAGGCTGTAAGCAGGCCTGATTTGGACTTAGTCCGAATTTTGGCTTAAATACGCCCAAATCGAGAATTTAATTAATAAAAAAATTCCGGACCCCTAATATTTCATGGCCGCCACTCTCTTTTTCGCTGGCCACGAATGTTCAGATCTTTCTTCCTCTTTTTCTTCTGATCTGTTTAATGAATTTAAAATTTTCCAAAGCCAAAATTGTAGAGCATCGAGAGGGCTTCGAATCCATATGGTGGATCGAAGGTAATGATGTCTAAATTTGCCAGAATTTAACGAGAAAGACGCGCAGTTTAGAAGGGTTTTGGTGGTGCTAGGGTTGGCCGGAGACGGCCGGATTTTGGGCGGCGGCGTCTCTTGAGGCGGCGAACGAAGTGGCGGTGGTGGATCGGCGTCCGGGTGGCTGGGGATTAGTGCGTGAATCACGGTTTGGGTTCGATTGGAACGTCTATCTCCTAGAATGTGATATCGCGATGAAGAAAGGAGTGAAATATAGAAGGATGACGTGGAAAACAATTATGGGTAAGTTTTATCTCATTTTATTTTTATATAAATTAGATTCCAAATGTTTAAACATTTATAACTTTCTGCTACGAAGTCGCTTTTGGATGAAATAAGTTGCGTTGGAATTGTATCGGCGAGCTCTTCACGATGGCAATGATTGGGACAAATTCCGAGACATTTAAATTTTGGGGCTTATTTTGGATTTCAAACGCGTTCAGAACCAAAGGTGAGTGATTAAACCCACTCACACCTAACTAAATTATTTGATTATTGGTTAAATTAAATTTATGTTACGATATGATTGTCTGATTGCTGTTTGACTGTTTAAATTGATTATTTATGTTAATATAAATAGACAGTATAAATTTAATTTAACTGTGAATATAAATTGTACAATTAGAATTTTAATTTCTTGTTTAAAATCTTCGTATATGATGACTAGGAACTAATATTATATTGAATTGTTTAGATGTGTTGATTTTGATGATGCCTTTAATTTATATATTTAATGTATTGATATGTAATTCATATTGTTATCGACATTATTTATATATGTTACTGATTTTTGTTGATTAATTCCAACCATTACCCTAGATGTTACGAGCGTCAAATAAACTCGGGATTAATCATTGAAATGAATTAAGAACATAGGTTGAAATGATAAATACCTATGACCCTGATTTGGATTGAAATGATATATATCCTTTCCTAAAGTACTGAAATTAAATTTTAAGTATCACTTGGCCATAGGATAGAAAATTATATATGGACATCGGTTGGTTAAATCCAATTTGTTTTAACTTTAAACCTTGGAATATTGTTTAAAAGCAATATAAATGATGTTTTATCAATTGATTTCCTTTGAAGTTGAACTTTGAGTTTTGAAATACGAAAACAAAAAGGGAAATAATTTAATGTGGTAATCAAAGCTAAAAAAGGAAATTGAGTGTGAGTCGAATCTATTGAAATTGAATTGTTTTATGCACCTTTTGAAATTTATTTTAAAACAACATTGATTTAAAATGATATATGGATTGTGAACTTATTATTTGTTATAAACAGAAACCGTTGAAAATGAGAATCTGATTTGGAATTTAACTATTCGAATTAAATTGATTGAATTGAAATGAATGTGAATTGGAAATTTAATTGATTGAAATGTTGAAATGGAGTTGATCTGATTTGGAATTGGAATATGACTTCAACTCTAATTGAAATTTTGTCGAAACGATTCTAATTCCAACTATATTATTTTAAACCATATTAGAAACTATTTTAGTTTACAAACTGTTTTACTTTATAACTATTATTTTTCTTATATACATAAATTATCTTTAATAAACTATTTTAATAGTCAATTACTTATTTTATAAACGACTTTAATATATTTATTTTACTATAGATTTTACTAAATTTTGATAAAATTTATTTTATATACAAGCTGTTTATTTCAAACCTTTCAAAAACATATATAAACTATTCGAATATTTTTAAACTATAATACATATTAATATTTTTTTTATATTGGAATCGTCTCAAGCTTTTAAATTGGTTTAAATGGAGGTTTTATTATGAATAGTATTCTATCTTGAATACTGAAATGATTTTTAAGAAAATATGTTATTTTGATATGAAGTATGAACATCTTTGAAATGTAAAAGAATTTACCTGTGTGAAAAATGTAAATTTTGGTTGTTAAAGAGGTCAGGATGGGATATTGTCATACTCTCTGCCAATAACGAAAACTACTTTAACAATTGTGTACGTGGCGGAGTTCCAGAATGAAGTAGGTTGGTTTGGCGAAGGCTACTGGAATAAAGTAAGAGAACGACGATGGATGTCCTTGACCTTCAGGTCATAATTAAAATGACTAAAACAGGGCTATACCGGACCAAGTGGGGTTAGCTACCTCCATCGGCAAAACTTCTTCCTTTATTACTATAGTCCTTCGGTTTGATTGATTTGATGAGCATCCGTGATTTGGGAGTGTTGTCCGAGGTGGGCGGTAGCCGCGGCTATTCGTTACCACCAGTCCGGGCATGCAACTAGTATATTCCTACTCTGGGCATCCCTCATGTACCTTGTCATATTATCCTGATCGAGTCCCTATGACTTTGATTTGCACCGTACCTATGGAGTGTCGTCTGATAGCCAGTGGATTATGGTGGACATTACGGTATCAGTATGACTACGATATTATAAACGGTGTAAGGGTAAAAATGTTATCCTTCTTACGCTATTGTAATATGTTATATTTAACCATAGATACTACTATAATAGTGTATTGTATTATATAGTATATAGTTTAACGGATCCTTAGGAGATGGAAATACCCGTAACATCTCTTAAGTTATTTTCTCTCATATTGTCACATGAATTTGATTTAACTGATATGAGAATATTTTAGTTCTGATCCGAGTTTTTTTGTCTTTTCATTTGTGCTCGGGTCAGCATGAGTTTTCAGTTGTTGAAGACATAGTTATGAAGATGAAGATGGAGCTCAACAGACGTATTTATTATTATTATTCCGCTGCAAATATTGGTATGTTGTATAACAGTTAACTCTGCTAAACGTTGTAAGTGTATAATCAAATGTATGCTTTTAGCAGCTTCATGAACTGTTGTTTATTTATTTATTAATTAATTATATTTTGTCTTTCCGCTGCGAGATTCTGTATTTGTTTTTTTTCTTCTTCTTTTTCTTATAAATCCCCATAAATATCTGTATTTTTTATTTATTTAAGTTGACATTGAGGGTCATTGTCGAATTGAATAGTCTAAAACCCAGGTCGTTACATATAGTATACATTTCCATCAATAGAAAAAATTCTACTCATTAATTACCAATGTTTAGAGCAGTCATAATCCTATTTCTATGCGCTGCGTTGTAGAATAAAATGTTAAATTATAACAATTTCATAATAAGCATTAGACTTCAAAACAAACTGTATCTTCTCAAAAAGAAAAATTGCAAAATATCATTGTAGCCAATATTGTCAAAACTTTTTTCATCAAGATTAAAAGCTATCTACTTTTAATCTAGTAGGTGTAGTAGTTGTGATGCTCTGTAAGATATTTCATGCAACTGATGATGCTATAATCATAAAAATAAATTATTGTAAGATATTTCATGTAAGTGAGAATAAACAATAACTTAATGGAAAAATTGAAGAATGAATGAAGTTAGAAATATAGTCATAGGCAGTGGCTTGGTTAAGGCAATCCACCAGAGCCGTAGCGAAAGCGAGTCTTCATAGAGCGATTGTCACTGCTAACCTGGGTGATCTATCCATGACCAGGATAAAGCTCAATTTGTTAAAGTTATTAGATCCACTTACTTGTTGAATTCAAAGGGACATAAAACACAAACATCAAACAGAAGGTGAAGCTAACCAAATTTCCAATTAAAATTAGTGAAAATGAGTGTTGGCAGTAAGAGAAAAAAATGAGCTCTAAAGTTTTCCTTTGAATACAATAGCTAAAGCATTGTTTTATCAACAAAATGAGATATTTTAAAAAAAAATAAGATGTTAGCTTATATTAACCGTATATAGAAAGTCCAGGACAATAATATATGTGAGGTAGAAAAAAAACATGAACTGAGCATATCACATACGATAATATGAAGCAGATAAAGCACACAGATTACATAATGGCTAAAGTGGAAAGACATGAACAAAAACACGTGCATATTATGATATGAACGACCGAAGTTAATGTGTTTTGCCCAACAGAAAAAATATCATATCCTTGTGGAGCTTTACAAAAACAATAATGAAAGAAATTATCAAATCAAAATATTTATTGAAATCATATGAAATTCACGTTTAAAAATAGTGAAAATTAGGCACATATTCCTAAAACCAAACTTAATTGGGCTTACGCCCCTCCCTACTTTTCAATGCAAACCCGGTCCCTATTTTTGAAATTTTCGCCTTTTACGTTTTATGCCCAAAAAAAAAAAACATTGTCAGATAAAAAGTTTTTTTGCTAAATTCTGGAAATGTTCTCGAAAGTCCATGGAAAAAAAAAAATGTTGCATGTATGCAACTATTATTAATAGCTGCATACATGAATGCAACTATTGCAGAAGATGTTTCCATTGAAAATCTAGACAAAAACTTGCATATATGTGTGCAACTATTTTGAAATACTTGCACGCATGTATGTAAGTATTGCATGAAGAAAAATGTACAGAATTTTGCATGTAGATTGTTGCACACATACATGCAACTTTCTGTTTTTATTGCACACATGAATGCAAATAATTATGAACTGATTTGCATGCATGTGAATTTTTGCACACTAGTATGAAAGAATAATGCTTTACTTGCATGCCTGTATGCACGAAAACAAACACAGACGCATGACTGGAATACTTGCACAGATGTATGCAAGGAAATTCAAATGTATGCATACTATTATGCATTTAACTGCAGTTTCATTGTTTTTCTGTTTTTTTGTTTTTATCGTGTTTTTCAACTGTTTTTTTTTAATGTTTTCATGTTTTCTTTAAACATGAATTTACCTTTTTTTATGAATTTTCAAAAAATAGAGACCTAATTTACAATAAGTTTATGACCGGATGTGAGCGTAATTTTGGAACTTAACAGGGACATGTGCCAAATGGACCCTTAAAAATACTGTAGTATACAACAACCATATCCATTCACTTGAAACTTTGGTTTCCTGATTTGAAGCAAATTTGTACTAAGCCTTCTTCTTCCGTGCACTTCAGCTCTCTGCACTTTTTCATAACACAGAAAGTAAAATATAGTATAATTCTGGCTTATTAATTGATTAAGCATCAAATGTGAGCAACAAATAACGATTAGGTTCCTCATTTATATTCTTACCATTTCTTCTACTTCGAGTCAGTCTAGATAGCTAAAGCATTGGTCTACCAACAATTTTTTTTATTAATATTAATATTTATATGTATACAGTAGTTCCGTTATTTTATTAGTAAATGAGTTTTGGTGGGAAACGGAGTAACGTGATGCTGCCAAGTGCTCAAGTGAACTCTGTAAAGTATATTTTTTGTACGATAATTCTTGGAAGCCCGAAAAACAAGTGTGAAAAGCATGTCAGAAATATATGGACCATAGGATTAGAACGTGGGATAATACACCCATGAATTACACTCGTTGGATCCTAAATTCGTACAATATGACAAAAATATCCTTCGGGCTTTCTTGCAGCATCCTATTTTGTATTTGCTCCATCTCAATGGGCCCTTAATATAAACAAATTTCAATATTTATAGATGGGAGAGAGCATTCTAGAATTGAATATTCTAGAGCATATTTGAATCTATACCAAATATAGACCAAATTAATACAATCCTAATATAACTCATAATTAATGTAATCCTAATATAACTCATAAATAATACAATCCTAATATAACTCATAAATGAAATGAAACATATTTGATGATTATCTCTAACATAGCTCACGTTGTTTAACACCCCCCGTCAAGTTGGAGCCGGAAGAGAAATGTCGAGCACGCCCAACTTGCCAAGCAATCGTTTGAAATTATCAGCACCTAGTGGTTTTGTGAAAATATCTGCTAGTTGGTCGCAAGAACGAATATAGGAAGGAGTAATAATGCCAGAGAGAATCTTTTCACGAACGAAATGACAATCTATTTCGATGTGCTTAGTCCGTTCATGGAAGACGGAATTTGATGCAATATGAATTGCAGCTTGTCTATCACAATGTATTGATATAGGAACAGATGGTGGAAAACCAAGTTCGGATAAGATTGAATGTAACCATTGGACTTCAGCAGTAATAGCAGCAAGAGACTGATACTCAGCTTCAGCAGATGATCAAGAAACAGTCGGTTGTTTCTTTGATTTCCAGAGATGGGACTAGAACCAAGCATTGTAAAATAACCGGTAGTAGAACGGCGAGTGATGGGGCAACCTGCCCAGTTAGAATCAGCAAAATCGACCAGAGAAAAAGAAATCGTTGCCGATAGGAATAAACCTTTACCAATAGAACCTTTGAGATATCAAAGGACTTTATTTGCAGCATCAAGATGTGTGGAACGAGGGCTTTGCATAAATTGGCTAAGTTTGTTGATAGCATATTGAATGTCAGAACGAGTAGCTGTAAGATATAAGAGACAACCGATGAGTCGTCGATAAAGAGACAGATTAGGCAAGGGATTGCCGTCATCTGGAAGAAGTCGACAAAGTTGTTCCATAGGAATTGGAGTTGTACGAGAACCGAAGCATACCTGAATCCTTTAATATGTCAAGTGTGTACTTACGTTGACACAAAAATAATCCCTTTTTGGAATGAGAAACTTCAATACCAAGAAAATAACTTAGATGCCTAAGATCTTTAATGGAGAAAGATTTGACGAGAAATTGTTTTATCATGGAAATAAAAGATTCATTGTTTCCTGTAATGATAATATCATCTACGTAAACAAGAACAAATACTGAAATATGATCACGAATATACGTAAAGAGACTGTAATCGGAATTAGATTGACAAAAACCACATTGAATTAAAGTAGAAGAAAACTTAGAGAACCATTGACGTGAAGCTTGTTTAATTCCATAAATAGATTTATCGAGCTTACAAACTTGATTGTCACCATGACGAGGAAAACCAGGAGAAAGTTTCATATAAACTTCCTCATTTAGATCACCTTGGAGGAAATCACTATTTATGTCTAATTGATGAAGAGATCAATTTTTAATTGTAGCGATAGAAAGAAGTAGACGAACGGTGACCAATTTTGCTACCGGAGCAAAAGTATCATGGTAATCAATTCCTTCAACTTGAGTGTAACCTTTTGCTACTAAACGTGTTTTATATCATTCAATAGAACCATCAGAGCAATATTTAATTTTATATACCCATTTGCAACCAATTGGTGTTTTATTTGGTGGTAATGAGCAAACAAACCATGTTTTGTTTGCTTCGAGAGCACGAATTTCAACAGACATTGCATCACGCCAAGTAGAAGATTGAACTGCTTGAGAATAAGTTTGAGGTTCATCATGATTAATAATTTTGGACAAAAAAACATGATGAGAATGACTAAACTTTTCCAAAGAGAAATATTTGGATAAAGGAAAAGAAGGAGCGTTGCATGCATAATCATTGAGATGTAATGGCCTTCGTCGAATTCGATGAGGACGATTTAAATCAGCAGTATTCGTGGGAATTATATTTGAAGAATTATTAATAGTTTGCTGAGACTAATTTGAATAAGCGATTTCTGTTGGAATCAGATTTGGAGAATGATTTTGAAATGAATTTTCACCATTTTCAGTTGTATTAGATGAAGAAATATTAGTTGGTACTGATGAATCATTTTGAAATGGTGTGAAATTTGTAGGTAAATCATCATCTAGTGGAGTGATGGAAATGTCGTTAGATCTATGATCTAAATTGTCGGAAAAACTGATTCATGAAAAGTAACGTCACGCGAGACTATTATGCAATGAGAATAAGGATCATAGTTCGATATCCTTTTTGACCATAAGGGTAACCAACAAAAATGTGTGGCTTACCTCATGCATCAAATTTACGTTTAATATGCATATTTTTTGCAAAACATAGACAGCCAAACACACGTAAAGATGAATAAGACGGAACCTTTCCAAATAAAACTTCATGAGGAGATTTGAAATTAAGAGTACGTGTGGGTAATTTATTTATGAGAAATGCCGCGGTGAGAACACATTCGCCCCAAAATGAGAGGGGAATATTAGCTTGAAATCATAGTGAACGAGCAACATCAAGCAAGTGTCGATGTTTACGTTCCACAATCCCGTTTTATTGAGGAGTGGCTACACAACTTTGTTGATGGATTATACCATGAGAATGAAACCAATTTTGAAACTCTAATGAAAGAAACTCAATTCCATTGTCAGATTGAAGAGCTTGAAGTTGTGGAATAAAAATACCACCATCTCCAGATTGTATAGTGGAGATTGGCAGTCCAAATTGTCTATTAACTTGATTAAAAAAATGTTTTATCATATAAAAGGTTTGAGACTTGAATTTCATTAAATAGACCCAAGTGCATCTTGAATAATCATCAACAATGGTAAGAAAAAAACGTGAACCATTTTTAGATGGAACATTAAATGGTCCCCAAACATCAACATGTAATAATTCAAAACATGCAGAAGAACAAGATACACTTTGCGGAAATGAACCACGACATTACTTAGCTTGTGGGCAAACATCACAAATAAATTTATTATTCGCGGATATATCTGGAAAATTATTAACAAGAAATTTAAAACAAGAACTATTAGGATGACCAAGGCGAGAGTGCTAAAGATCAAAATTATTTGAATGCTGAAATGAAAAAACTGAATTCAAATGGGAAACATTCTCCAAGTAGTAAAGGCCATAATGAACTCTACCCCGACCAATCGTCCTATTCGTCAACAGGTCCTGAAAATGACATTGAAATTTAGAAAAAAATTACTTCATAATTAAGTTGTTTTGCTAATTGTGAGACAGATAATAAATTGAATTTGAATGATGGGATAAAAAATACATCTTTGAGAATAAGGGATTTTGAATGTTTAACAATCCCAATGTGAGTCATTGATGCAAAAGTGCCATCAGGTAATTGAACAGACTTATGTTTTTGCAATGGAACATATGAAGAAAAAATTGATGGTGATGTGCATATATGATTTGATGCACCTGAATCTATAATCCAACAAGAAGACATACAAGACATAATTGCACCTGCTAAGTTAGCCGAGAGTTCACCAACTTCGTCTTTGGCCAAGAGAGCAAGCAACTTGTTGTACTGTTGAGTTGTCAGATGATTATTTGGCACAACATGAGAGGTTGTTCCATGTTCAGCTGCGTGCTTTTCTTGCTTGCTTGGGAAGCCATGCAGTTGATAGCTTTTATCTCGATTATGTCCATATCGGTTGCAGCGATCACAGAATGGACGTTGCCTCTATGACAACCCACGATATAGTGGATTTGAAGCTTGGAAGGCAGCAGACTCAACAGCTGGGGTTGATCGAACATTCAACTCTTGTTGCTTCTCTTCTTGAAGGACAAGATTGTAAATCCGTTGAATGGACGAAAATGGCTCCATAAGGAGAATCTGACTATGCACAGCAGAGAAACTATCATGTAGTCCTTGAAGGAACTCCATGGCTCGATCCTGATTTTGTTGTTCAACAATACACTTTCCATTTCCGCAAGTACACGGATCAATTGAAATAATGCTACACAACTCATCCCACAAAGGTTTAAGTTGGGTGAAGTACAATTAAACACTCATGCCTTCTTGTTTGAGTGAGGAGATAGAGAGTTTTAACTGATATATCTTCGGCGCATTAGACTGAGAAAAGCGCTCTTTGAGATCCACCCATATCTGGGCAGCGCTGTCGGCATAGAGAATACTTGGCCTGATTTCCGGAGATATGGAATTGAGTATCCAGCTGCCAACAAGATCGTTGCAGCGACGCCAATTGACAATGTCGGTTTCTACCGTTGGGATCGGTAAGGAACCGTCGACGAAACCAAATTTGCTCTTGGCTCGTAACGCCATTGTAATGGCACGATCCAAGAGCTATAATTATCACCAGTTAAGAGAGGTGTGACAAGAACAGTAAAGGGACTATCAGAGTTGTAACAACCCGTATTTTCAATAATCTGTTATAACATAAATTGAGGCAGAATTAAATTATAAAATGGGAATCAAGGGAAACGGGCTATACCATTGCGTTCATCTCGGAAAAATACGCGAAATAGAGTCCGAGTTTTCGAAAATCGGAGTCCGTATGACCCAGTTAAGGCCCATTGAAGTTTGCAGAAAATTACTAAGTAAAAATCAGATTCAAATTTAAAGAATTGGGCCAGCTGGGCCAAGGCGGGAAAATTCCCGCCAGGGGCCCCAGGTCGACAGGCCTGTCGACAGGGTCCCCAGGGGGTCGACTGCCCTGTCGACAGCCCTGTCGACAGGGGGTGGCCGGGCTACTTGGCCTGGTGCACCATTTCTGATTTGGGCTTGATAGGAGGGCTTGGTTCTAGAGAGTTCCGGGATCTGATGGACCTAATTGAATCTAGGGTTAATCCTATGGTTCAAATCACTAACCTAATCTATAAATAAGACCCTAACCTACCCTAAATCATTCATTATTCATCCTAGTAACTAAACTATGCCAAAATCCAAACTCTCATGGCCTCCACCCTCTTCATACAATTCCTAATTTAATTCCTAGGTGATTTTCCATGCATACAAGCATATTTAGGCTTGTATGATTCTCCTTAGCTTGCATTAAAGGCTTGTTTTTCAATTGGCATCCTAAAGGAGGAGTCTTGATCAAGTTTGCTTGCATTTGGGGGTTTTAATTAGTTGCATAAGGGGTTTCTTGCATTTGTTATACTCATTTGAGTCCGCATAAGCATTGTAAGCCCTCTTACCTTCACTTTACAAACTCTAAAGTTAATGTTTGGTGAAAGTTGAGATTTATGTGAGTTTAGTTGATTATGCATGCTTATGCGAACTCGCTAGGCCATGTTTTATATGATTCATAAGTTATGCATGCATATGCGAGATTTCTATGCCATGTTTTACATGTTTCACAAGTTATGCATGCTTATGCGAGCTTATTATGCCATGTTCTACATGTTTAATGGATTATGCAAGTTTATGCAAGTGTACTAAGCCATGATTTGCAAGTTAATTGAGTTATGCATGTATACTAAGCCATGATTTGCAAGTTTAACAAGTTGTGCATGTTTATGCAAGTTTAAAATGACAAGTTGTGCATGTTTTGACAAGTTGTGCATGTTTTGACAAGTTGTGCATGTTTTGACAAGTTGTGCATGTTTATGCAAGTTTAAAATGACAAGTTGTGCATGTTCGACAAGTTATGCATGATTATGGTAATATGCAAGTTCACTATGCTAAGTTATGCATGTTTATGGTAATATGCAAGTTCACTATGCTAAGTTGTGTAAGTCTAACATGTTATGCATGATTGTTGTGCAAGGTTGTCATGTATGTTGTGCCAAGTTCCCTCTTCCTATCCTTTATGCGTTACTACGAATATGTAAGCGATAGAATGACGTTGGGGGTTTTGGGTAAACTTAAAATACATGAAAAATATAAGATTGGGAATTTACCTATTAAGTTAGGTCTACCCCTTGGGAATTTACCTATTAAGTTAGGTCTACCCAAGTAATTGTTTGACTTGTGATTATGTTTTGAAATGAAGTGGACATGACACATAGAAAACAAAAGTGTGGCCAACTCGAGGTTGGGTTGAGTTTGTAGCGTAATTCTACCCGGAACCGACCGGCTTAACTAGTGGCTACAAACAATAGGACCCAATGTGAGAAGTTGGTCATGTGGTGCCAAAAACCCGAGGTTAGACTAAGTTGTGGTGTAAACCTACCCGGACCCGCCCGGCTTAACTAGTAACCGCAACAAAGTCTAATGTGAGAGGTTAAGGTGCATTAAATTAATTAATGCCTCATGATTAGGGTTAAGTCAGGGTCCACTAATACTTAACCAATTTGGGGATTCGAGGGATTAGAATGTGGTTAAGTTGTGAACCATTGGTTACACTTAACTAGTTTAATCCATTTGGGAGTTCAAGGGATTAGAACGGGGTTAAGCCACACTTAACCAGTTTAATCCAGGATTAGTGAAGGGTTAAATCACACTTAACCTCCTTAGGAAACCCTAGCAGCGTGGTCTGTTCCAGCAGTAATCCCAGTTTGGTATCATTCACAACCCTAGGGGCTAGGCTAGGGCGGGGCACGATTACTGGACTGATGTAAGCGACCAAAGCGACGGCTGAGTGGTACAGCGGTGCGGGTCCGGCGGGCTACGGACGTGCACGTAGTCCGATGTTGGACAAACTCGAGGCACGGGTACCAGTAGGTTAGGGCTGTGCATTATTGCTTAAGTGTCCGGGGTCGACAACCGAGGGCTTGATACACCCAAAGGTGGGCCCAGCACAGACTACCTACATCCATATGTGGGCCGTATGGACATCAACACTTGACGTGTTAGGCTTATAGGGAGCCGATCGACTAGACCGTTGGGTTGGACCTTGTATTAAGGTCACCTCATGTTATTGGGCCAAAGCTTGGGCCAAGGGATCAATATCTGTTATGTTGGGTTGCTAGTACACCGTGGTGCAAAACTTAACCATGTTTATGCGATGACACCTCTATCTATTTTGTGGTTAATTTATCACGTCAGTATGTTGTTATCTATGATCATCTCAGTTCCCATCATGATGTTAACTTTATTAGTTTATAGACTGATCGTAGCAGGGCTTACTCAGTCTTTTTGACTGACCCGTTTTGTTTCGCCTCTTTTCTTCCGTTTCCCCCCCCCCCCCCCCCAGGTTCTCAGGGAGGGAATACAGGAGCCTAGCTTGGATCTTAGCTGCTTTCTTGGATAGCTCATGTATGCTTTGGACTTAAGCTCGCTATGGTTTCTTCCACTTTGGGGATAGCTACTTTTATGTTTTCTTTTTCAGTATCAGATGATGTTATTTTATGTACTAGACTCGTTTACTTGGGAAATTGACATTATGATGTAGCAGACTTGTTCTTGAAATAGTTTAAAAGTCTTCCGCTGTTTTATTTACTTACTCTGTTTATTTACATATATATATATATATATATATATATGTCATGTCCTGCCTTGCTATATCATTATGCATGTTTACCAATAATGCCCCTCCAAAGCTAGTGCATTCCTTTGCGAGTGACCCTGGCAGAGGTGGGGTGTTACATTTGGTATCAGAGCATATGGTTTATGAGAAGGGATAAAAAGGTTTTAAAAACTTTTGAAAAACTATTTTCAAAACCAAGTATAAAGTATTTTCCAAAGAAAAGTCTAGTTGTTTTTAAAAAGGCTATTCCCCAAAAGCCATCAGCACTATCCTTTGACTCCTCGTTTAAATTCTTTTCTTTTCGTTTCCAGCATGTCTGATAATCCCATCTTGCCCGGAAGAGTAATGATACCCGATTGGTTTCGTCGGTACTTGGAAGTCACGTCACCGGTCCCGGGTGTCCCTAATGTTGTCTCCCCAGTCGAGGCCGCTGTTCCTCCTTCTCCTCCCGTATCTGATGTTCCTCTTCCCCCTCGGCCTCCACAAGCGGATTTCGCGGAAACTTGCAAGAACTTTAAGAGGATGGGTGGCAAGAATTTTAATGGAACAGAGACTTTTGTAGAAGCAGGGAATTGGTTGAAAGAGACCGAAGATCTTTTAGCCACCTTTGATATAGGTGACCGCAGGAAGGTTTTACTAGCAGTATGGTTGCTAAAGGAAGAAGCTGCACGTTGGTGGGTAGTCACCACCGCTACTAGGCCAATTGAGACTTGGGATGACTTTAGAGGAAGGTTTGGACTGAGATTCTTATCACTGAAGCAAGGGGACATGACGATTAGGGAATACATAGATAAGTTTAATCAACTGGCTCAGGACGATTTAGACTTGGTTAATACAGCTCAGAAAAAGGCCCTACACTTTGCTCTAGGATTAAACGAGCCATTACGTGATTTGGCCCTGGCTCATATACCCTTGGGGGCGACTTTCGAGAGTTTGGTGAATTTGGCCCTACTTCAAGAAGAAGATAACAATGACAAGAAAGAGGTCAAGGCGAATGAGTCTCAAGACAAGAGAGTAAATTCCGGGAAACGGGGCAAGAATAACCACAACCGCAAGAACAAGCCAAGAGGGAATATGAAATGCAACTTCTGTGGTAAAATTGGACATATAGCCAGGGAATGTAGGAAGAAGGAAAAGAGAAAGCGGGGCAAATGCTTCATTTGTGGAGAGTTTGGACATTTCAGCAAGGATTGCCCGAAGAAACAAGGGCGAGGCCAGACTCAGTGTGCCGGACTATCTGGAGGGTGAGTTCATCCCCTCAGCACCAGCTTATGATAGAGGTAGCGTTTCTGTGGAAATCTTGTTTACATTTTCTGATTTTCCCTGTTCGAACTTTGTTTGATCCTGGCACATCGCATAGTTTTATTTCATCTGATCCAGTTGAAAGTTTTGCACCTAAGTACTAGTGTAGTTGATGATCCCGTATGTGTTTCAAATCCAATTGGGGGTTCTGCCCGTTTGTCTGTGGTCTGAGTGGATTTGAAAATTTCTATTTTTAGTATAGAATTCTCGTGGGATGTTTTATTCTCAGTTTCAGGGGATATGGGTTGGTTTTGGGCATGGAATGGTTGTCCGATTTTGGAGCCATTCTGGGTTTTTGTATATAGGGGTATGAGGCTCATGACTCGCCTCGGTAATACCCTAGAAATTTCCAGCAACCCTAGGGGTCCCGTCATGTTATGTTATCTTGAATCCCTCAACTCGTCTATCGATAGTTTGCAATCTGGGAGGGTGGTCCGAGAATATCCTGATATCTTGGGATAGATTTCCGTATTATCTGGTTGGTAATACCAAACCAGCTTCGTGGCCGGTCAGGCACATGGTCTCACGAGATGAGAGTTAAGGAAGCAAGTCAAGGAGTTGCTTGAGAAGAACTTCCTGAGACGAAGCATTTTCGAGTAGGGTGCTCCAGTAGTATTCGTTACTGATGTGGACGGTTTGCTTCGCTTGTGTGTTGATCTTCGCGAGAAGAATAGATAACCGTTACTAAGGATCAATGATTTGTTTGATCAGCTTGTAGGAGCATCCGTTTTCTTTTGATCTAGCTACCGGATTCCATCAGCTTAGGATGGCTGAGGATGGAATTGACAAGACTGCGATTAGGACTCTAGATGGATTTTTAGAATGGCTAGTCATGCTATTTGGTTTGACTAATGCACCCGCATATTACGTGAACTTGATGGGTAGCGTGTTTAGGAAGTCCTTGAACAAGTTTGTCGGGGTCGTCGTAGACGATGTTTTGATCTCCTTAAAAGAACGAGGAAGAACATGCTAGACATCTCAAGGAGGTGATGGATACGCTTAGAGCCACCAGTGGAAGGTCAAGTTCTCCAAATGTCACTTTGGAGGGAAGAAGTTGGATTTCTTGGGCACATAGTTCCTAAGAAGGCTTAGCGGGGGATCCCGTTAGAGTGATTGCGGTTTAAGACCGGAAAGCTCTGAGAAGGGCAATAGAAGTAAGAAACTTCCTCCGTTTGGCTAGTTAGTTAGCATTCCCGGAGCTTAGACTTACTCTTCAGGGTCAAGAAGGGGGTTTCATAGGAAGAAGACCCGCAGTTAGTCAAGAACATGGACCAGTTGATTCGAGGCGAGATGTTAAGTCACCTCGCTAGGTATATTATAGATGACAAGGGATGACTAAGGCGCGATGAGAGATTATGTGTTCCACGAGTGAAAGACTTGGTAAAGAAGGATCTTGAAGATGCGTACCACTCGAGGAGGTGGCCGAGTTGGTTTCAGGATACATGTTGTGCCACCAGGTGGAGGCCAAGTCATAGAAGCCCAGTGGGCCATTACCTCCATTGGAAGTTTCGCAAGGGAAGTGTGAAAACATCTCGATAGATTATGTGGATAGACTACCTAGATCAAAGAAAGGGAATACGGGTATGTGGGTCATAATAGGTAGACTCACGAAGAGTGCTCATTTCAGTCCGGGAAAGAGCGAGAGGACTGCATCATGTTTAGCAACGGTTTACCCACAAGAAGTTGGCCAGTTTTGGAAGGAGCCTACAGGAGGCCATGAGTACACAACTGAATCTAGGTATGACCTATCACTCATAGGCGTGTGGTTCATTTCGATTAAGCATGAGTTATAGAAAGTCACGTTTATAAGGGCAATTGGCAACAAAAGTTCTGTTGCATGGAATACTTTATAGTAGGTAGGCGAGATCCAGGATTCACTAGTGAATTTTGGAGAGCTTGCATGAAATCATGAGGTTATAGTATGTTTAAGCCAAGTATACAGAAAGAAGAATAAGTGGAAGAGAAAGACGAGAGGTGATAATGAAATAAGTTCCAACTCGAATTTGGAAAATAGGAGTTAGGAAGCCAAGGAATCATGAAGTGAAAGATAGTCAAAGCACAGTTGAGTTAAGTTCAAGGGAACGTGACTAAGAAGAGTGAAGACTAGATACCCGCATCATATCTTTGTAGGGGTGCATCCTTGATCCTTGTTTTCCCGTGGAGCTTGCTTACAAGTTATCTTTTGTATATACCCTCTCGGTCCCATTCTCGACCTTATTTCTGTTGTAAACTACATAAGGGGGTTAAGACTCATCGGTTAGTACTATATGTCAAAGTTTGAATGGATTTCTTGTAATCCAAAAAGGAGTTTGTCTAGTTTATCTAGTTTATCGTGTCTATCTTGTCATGAGAACCTTAGGTAGAAACCCTTTTGGTTGAAACATGTGTTTGAAACATGTTATGCTTGATGGTTGCAAGTGGTTGCAAGTGTTTGCAAGTGGTTGCCCGTGGATGCATTATACACGATTAGGCACTAGATCGGCTCGCACACTCTTCATGTTGCATATGCATGAGTGCTTACACTTATTCATGGTTGAAACTTGTTGTGTTATCACATGGATGTTGCATATGGGTGAATGTTATGTGCACTCATATAGATACTATGAATTTAGGAATTTGCATACATATGGATTCATTTCACTGACATACATATGCATTAAGGAGGTTTACTGTATCAGTAACCGCCTGATCCTTGCATTAGATAAGACATACATATGCATTAAGGAGGTTTACTGTATCAGTAACCGCCTGATCTTTGCATTAGATAAGCACATATACACACACTTTTGCATATGTTCATACCACATTTAGAATCTTTTAAGGACAATGATTGCTTGTGGATGATGCTTTGAGTAGAGGGATGATTGGATGGTAGGATACGTTCTTCCTAACTTGAAGATTTCGGGGACGAAATCCTTTAAGGAGGGGAGAATGTAACAACCCGTATTTTCAATAATCTGTTATAACATAAATTGAGGCAGAATTAAATTATAAAATGGGAATCAAGGGAAACGGGCTATGCCATTGCGTTCGTCTCGGAAAAATACGCGAAATAGAGTCCGAGTTTTCGAAAATCGGAGTCCGTATGACCCAATTAAGGCCCATTGAAGTTTGCAGAAAATTACTAAGTAAAAATCAGATTCAAATTTAAAGAATTGGGCCAGCTGGGCCAAGGCGGGAAAATTCCCGCCAGGGGCCCCAGGTCGACAGGCCTGTCGACAGGGTCCCCAGGGGGTCGACTGCCCTGTCGACAGCCCTGTCGACAGGGGGTGGCCGGGCTACTTGGCCTGGTGCACCATTTCTGATTTGGGCTTGATAGGAGGGCTTGGTTCTAGAGAGTTCCGGGATCTGATGGACCTAATTGAATCTAGGGTTAATCCTATGGTTCAAATCACTAACCTAATCTATAAATAAGACCCTAACCTACCCTAAATCATTCATTATTCATCCTAGTAACTAAACTATGCCAAAATCCAAACTCTCATGGCCTCCACCCTCTTCATACAATTCCTAATTTAATTCCTAGGTGATTTTCCATGCATACAAGCATATTTAGGCTTGTATGATTCTCCTTAGCTTGCATTAAAGGCTTGTTTTTCAATTGGCATCCTAAAGGAGGAGTCTTGATCAAGTTTGCTTGCATTTGGGGGTTTTAATTAGTTGCATAAGGGGTTTCTTGCATTTGTTATACTCATTTGAGTCCGCATAAGCATTGTAAGCCCTCTTACCTTCACTTTACAAACTCTAAAGTTAATGTTTGGTGAAAGTTGAGATTTATGTGAGTTTAGTTGATTATGCATGCTTATGCGAACTCGCTAGGCCATGTTTTATATGATTCATAAGTTATGCATGCATATGCGAGATTTCTATGCCATGTTTTACATGTTTCACAAGTTATGCATGCTTATGCGAGCTTATTATGCCATGTTCTACATGTTTAATGGATTATGCATGTTTATGCAAGTGTACTAAGCCATGATTTGCAAGTTAATTGAGTTATGCATGTATACTAAGCCATGATTTGCAAGTTTAACAAGTTGTGCATGTTTATGCAAGTTTAAAATGACAAGTTGTGCATGTTTTGACAAGTTGTGCATGTTTTGACAAGTTGTGCATGTTTTGACAAGTTGTGCATGTTTATGCAAGTTTAAAATGACAAGTTGTGCATGTTTTGACAAGTTGTGCATGTTTTGACAAGTTGTGCATGTTTTGACAAGTTGTGCATGTTTTGACAAGTTGTGCATGTTTATGCAAGTTTAAAATGACAAGTTGTGCATGTTCGACAAGTTATGCATGATTATGGTAATATGCAAGTTCACTATGCTAAGTTATGCATGTTTATGGTAATATGCAAGTTCACTATGCTAAGTTGTGTAAGTCTAACATGTTATGCATGATTGTTGTGCAAGGTTGTCATGTATGTTGTGCCAAGTTCCCTCTTCCTATCCTTTATGCGTTACTACGAATATGTAAGCGATAGAATGACGTTGGGGGTTTTGGGTAAACTTAAAATACATGAAAAATATAAGATTGGGAATTTACCTATTAAGTTAGGTCTACCCCTTGGGAATTTACCTATTAAGTTAGGTCTACCCAAGTAATTGTTTGACTTGTGATTATGTTTTGAAATGAAGTGGACATGACACTTAGAAAACAAAAGTGTGGCCAACTCGAGGTTGGGTTGAGTTTGTAGCGTAATTCTACCCGGAACCGACCGGCTTAACTAGTGGCTACAAACAATAGGACCCAATGTGAGAAGTTGGTCATGTGGTGCCAAAAACCCGAGGTTAGACTAAGTTGTGGTGTAAACCTACCCGGACCCGCCCGGCTTAACTAGTAACCGCAACAAAGTCTAATGTGAGAGGTTAAGGTGCATTAAATTAATTAATGCCTCATGATTAGGGTTAAGTCAGGGTCCACTAATACTTAACCAATTTGGGGATTCGAGGGATTAGAATGTGGTTAAGTTGTGAACCATTGGTTACACTTAACTAGTTTAATCCATTTGGGAGTTCAAGGGATTAGAACGGGGTTAAGCCACACTTAACCAGTTTAATCCAGGATTAGTGAAGGGTTAAATCACACTTAACCTCCTTAGGAAACCCTAGCAGCGTGGTCTGTTCCAGCAGTAATCCCAGTTTGGTATCATTCACAACCCTAGGGGCTAGGCTAAGGCGGGGCACGATTACTGGACTGATGTAAGCGACCAAAGCGACGGCTGAGTGGTACAGCGGTGCGGGTCCGGCGGGCTACGGACGTGCACGTAGTCCGATGTTGGACAAACTCGAGGCACGGGTACCAGTAGGTTAGGGCTGTGCATTATTGCTTAAGTGTCCGGGGTCGACAACCGAGGGCTTGATACACCCAAAGGTGGGCCCAGCACAGACTACCTACATCCATATGTGGGCCGTATGGACATACTTGACGTGTTAGGCTTATAGGGAGCCAATCGACTAGACCGTTGGGTTGGACCTTGTATTAAGGTCACCTCATGTTATTGGGCCAAAGCTTGGGCCAAGGGATCAATATCTGTTATGTTGGGTTGCTAGTACACCGTGGTGCAAAACTTAACCATGTTTATGCGATGACACCTCTATCTATTTTGTGGTTAATTTATCACGTCAGTATGTTGTTATCTATGATCATCTCAGTTCCCATCATGATGTTAACTTTATTAGTTTATAGACTGATCGTAGCAGGGCTTACTCAGTCTTTTTGACTGACCCGTTTTGTTTCGCCTCTTTTCTTCCGTTTCCCCCCCCCCCAGGTTCTCAGGGAGGGAATACAGGAGCCTAGCTTGGATCTTAGCTGCTTTCTTGGATAGCTCATGTATGCTTTGGACTTAAGCTCGCTATGGTTTCTTCCACTTTGGGGATAGCTACTTTTATGTTTTCTTTTTCAGTATCAGATGATGTTATTTTATGTACTAGACTCGTTTACTTGGGAAATTGACATTATGATGTAGCAGACTTGTTCTTGAAATAGTTTAAAAGTCTTCCGCTGTTTTATTTACTTACTCTGTTTATTTACATATATATATATATATATATATATATATGTCATGTCCTGCCTTGCTATATCATTATGCATGTTTACCAATAATGCCCCTCCAAAGCTAGTGCATTCCTTTGCGAGTGACCCTGGCGGAGGTGGGGTGTTACAAGAGTGATGGATAGCATAAGGATCAGCTCTGATAGAAACAATAGGAGGATTGTTATCATTAGCCATGATAAGAGATTGAGAAAGACAAGAGTGTAATTTTATTTAATGCTGCTCTGATACCATGTGAAAACAGAAAATACAATTGTATTTCTTGATTACATAATTACATAATTACATATTTATAGATGGGAGAGAGCATTCAAGAATAGAATATTCTAGAGCATATTTGAATCTATACCAAATATAAACCAAATTAATACAATCCAAATATAACTCATAATTAATGCAATCCTAATATAACTCATAAATAATACAATCCTAATATAACTCATAAATAAAAGGAAACATATTTGATGATTATCTCTAACATAGCTCACGTTGTTTAACAAATATGCTTATGTCATTTCAAATGATGCTAGTATTTTTATTTATTTTTTGATGTTGACACCATTTGATAACATCAGTGTCATGTAACTACTCTTTTTGTTCATAAACCTTGGATGACATTTCGAATGTCGTCCCTTTGGCGGCATTTGAAATGTCGCTCAGATTCTTTTGCAAGTCCAAGATGGAGCGTGTCCTCTCTTCCTTTCTCATTATTCTACTTTTTCGAGATTAAGAAAACCCAAAATTTCTTCTTGAATTAAAATTCATTCTTTATTTTTGTCGATTTAATCGTCAAATCTAATTAGTGTCGTGGTAGATTTGCTACAAGAAAAAGAATATCTCCTTACTTCGGATCAATCAATGTAAAAAAATGATAACTTTAGGTCTAGATAAATTTCGCAAATTAATATAGGTTAATGTTTAATTTAATATTTTCGTAGACAGACTTCAAGGTTTATACTAGTTATATGCTATTATGATGGTGAATTGGTAATCCATGAAAATTTGTGCGAAAAATATATTGATGGTTCGTATAAGTTAGCTAAAGTTTGTAAATGATCGGAGTTACAAGAATTAAAATCTTCGGCTTACAGAGCAACCAAGATAAAACTGGATGAGTCTGATATTGGTTTAGTTTGCAACTGGTCAACTAATTTTGGATCTAAACCCAATAAAATTATGTTGATGTTGAACTAATATTACCCGCGGTCTCCAAATAAATAAAGTTTCTCGTTGGAATGAATAGAAAGTTGGTTATAGAACAAAATGTAGCGGCACCGGTAGCGGCACCTGTAGCGATATCTATAGCTAACTATACCTCACAGGTATTTTTATCACCTAGTTATATTAATCCATCTATGAATGTACCACAAAACGGAAACAAGACATGTTCTTTGGTTATCCTCCGTTCATGATCACTAAAATGTCCAGCGCAGTTTTCCATTTTCGACGCAAGATGATTTTGTATGCATGAGTCCGACATATTTGTAGAGCTTTGAAAATAGTGTAGTGTTTATCGTGGTTGCTACAGTATCTAATAGTTGTCATGTGAAGCTATATTCCCCAACAAAAATCGACGCAGAATAGTATGTAACAATCAGAATTTTTAAGACATGGTAACCAATTAACGGATTAATTAATTAAATAGTAAGTTGTAAAATTTTCAGAATTTCGCTACGAAAGTTGCTTCATAGGTCTGTGACAATTTTCTGTTCAATTTGTATATTTGGTTTGTCAAAAACGAAGGTAGAACGAAGAAGTTATGGCAAAAACAAAATTTAAGAACTAGAGAAGTGTGTGTGTATATACATATATAGACATGGGAAAGTCTATTTGCACACAAAGCAGTGAAAAAATTTAGACACAAACAATCTCAACCACTAGATTTTCCCTCTGAACTCCACATTTCCAGTAAAAGACAAACAAATCCAATATTCCAAACTTCGTGTCTCCAATTTAGTGCCAAAATTTGCGTCCCGATAGCTATATATATGTGTGTGTGTGTGTGTGTGTGTGTGTGTGTGTGTGTGTGTGTGACACCCCACGACCGTTAATGTAACTGTTTAAGAGAATGCATTAAGTTTCGCGAAGCATTATAGGTAAACTGAAACAGAAATATCACAAGACAAATATAAAATAACAGCAGAATTTAAAACTTTATTTAGTAAAAAACATCGTGGTTCAAAACATAGTTACATCATGAGCCTGAAATACATAAAACCCAGTACATCAACTTAAAACTTCTGTCTTGTACCAAAATCATCAGAGTACAATAAATAAGAAAAGAGCAAAATCCCCAAAAACATAGACATAGTAGAGAAGATATGAAATCGAGCAGTACATCTAAGTTGCTCCAAACAGAAGGAAAGAAGAATCCTGATCAAGCTTGAGTATTTCCACCCCGAGAACCTGGGGAAGGGGGGAACAGAAGAGAAAGAAGAGGAAACAAAATAAGTCAGACATAAGTCAGGCGAGTCCAGTTACTTTTAGCATATAAATAAGTAAAAGCATCATGACAGACATATAAACTAGATAAGAGGGATAATAGCATATAAGACAAGTATGACAAGGTAAACAGGATAAACTGAATAGAGCATATATGTATAGCGCTTCTCTAATACTTTTCTTTATTTGCACCATTACTAGTATACTAGACAAGATGATCCCCACCAAGATGGTAGACTTAGGTGTACTTCTTGTGTGAGATTTTACCTCGCACAATAACAGGCAGCCCAACTGAACATACCGGTGTTAACCCTAGGGATACCTAAACAAGCGAGACTAGATGTACCCTAATTACTACCCAATCGATCGACTCCCTAACTCCGTAGATACCCTAGGCTGGCCCCGTAGTAGGGTGTATCACCTCCTAAAGTGGCAACCCTTTGTTTATGGGATGTGGACAACCATATCTATTGATGCCACATCGTCTTATTTTCCCAAGCAGGCGGACCCATGCACACACATGAGCCTGATGGAACGCACTGTCATACACCTTTTTCTAAATGACCTCTTATAATCAGCTCAGTAAGCATGCCTCGACTCCCACCTAGTTCGGAGTACTCGTCTGATACCTACATATGGGTTACCGACTGAAACGGATCCCACACACAAAATGATACAGGTTTCCCCCTAGGCTTGCATCCCCCTACTAGGATTTCAACAGGTTATGTCTATCAGTGTAACAAGATTGCATAACCCCACAGGTTAAGTTTGTTGGCCTATATATAAATATTACCCACCACCCCAAGATATACTTAACCCTCCCATTGTTTCGAGCAAGTTTCCTTAACCCCTACTCAAGTTAACATGTCCATGTAGTCCCTATGGATTCAAACAGGTTAAGTATTACAAGTTCACTACCATTTATTCATTTATGGTTATAATGCACTATACCTCCTATATTAAGCCTACAACTTGTGGATGTTGGATATGCCGTGCGAGTCCGGGCAGACTTCTTCCACTAGTCAGACTTAACCTCCTATCTTAGTCCGTTACGTGTTTATGGACCTAGCCCCTCACATTAGATTCACCACTTGTGGTCGCTGGATATGCCAGTCGGGTCTGGGCAGACTTCTACCACAAGTGTAAACTAACCTCGTGTCTAAGTGCTGTTACAATTTCTAGTTACTGTAAATCTAGGCATTTTCATTATTTAACCATTATCCCTATTTCATTATAGGTTTTCATGCCCCTTTTCCAAGTCATATTCATCATGTACCATATGCCCCAATTTAAGATCTTTAATCACAATTTTGGTTTATTCCCCAAATACATATTGATGTTTTCAATTCCAGTTATTCCCCAAATTTCCCAATATAAGTTATGCCCCAATTTTAACGTTTTCCCCTCGTTCCCAATTTCACGCATTCGCATATTTCAGCGGTATGCCTAGGTTCGATGGTAGCTTGACTATAAAATAAAAAGGGAAAAGAAGAAGGGAAGGGGATAGAAATAAGCATACTAACAAGATAGATGGTAGAAATATGCATAATAACTGAATAAGCACATAGTGACAGAACTGTGCAATACTAACAAGATAGGCATATAAGAACAGATCTGATGAACATGTGATAATTAAACTGATTAGGCATAGTGACATGATTAGGCAAACTAACATAATTGGGATGTCACAAATAAGCATATGAGAACTAAACAGCAAGTTAGATAAATAAGAAATGACAGATCTGTTATGATTCAGATTATTCAATAGGCATAGGCTTAGATCCAAATTTGTAGGCATGTCAAGATTACATTTTAATTATTTCTATCGAAAAATAACATAGATTCACTATGATTGGATCGATAGAATAGGAGACTTGATTGTAGCTATTGAACAACAGATCTCTGAACTTGAATGACTTGTTTGCTGAAGAAGAATAGGCTATTTTAATCTAGGTAGAGACAACATCTAGTTCTCCATTGTTTTAGAATGAGTAAAACAATGAAAATGAAGTCTTATTTATAGCCTAGGGTTCACGAATCTGGTCAGAAAACAAGTCCACATAAGCAGGAACGTATCAGGCTCAGATCTAGGAGTGTCAACCTGGGTGTCGACACCCCCCTTATGGTGTCGACCTATTGGTCGACACCCCTAGAGCAGGGGTCGACTCCAACGGGCCTGATTCATGCATTGTCCCGCCTTCGATTTTTGAATTGATTTTGAATTTCTGAAATGTTTATTTTAGATATATAATTAGCTTACATATGTGTAAACTTCAAGCCTTAATAACTTCTTCATACGATGTCTGTTTTACGCAAACTCAGAGTCTATCTCAAGTAGAACTCCGAGACGAATGAAATTTAGCAGCCCGTTTCACTTAATTCCCAATATTTAATTAAATATTCCTTAGTTTATCATTTTAACGTGTTATAAAATTACGGGGTGTTACATTCTCCCCTACTCAAAGGATTTCGTCCCCGAAATCTCTAAGTTAAGAAGAACGTATATCCTAACATCCAGCATCCATATACTCATCTGCCAATCACAGGCATCTATTGTCCTTAAAGACTTCTAATGCTTATATGAACATATACGAAGGTGTGTTTATATGTCTCTATACAAATGCGAAAGACCAAGCGGTCTACTGATTCAATCGACCTCCTTAATGCAATGTATGTTAGTGCCATGAATCCAACATGTATGCAAACAATCCTATTATATCATGTATGTTATATATGCGTGTGCGGTCATTCATCCAAATGCAACATCCATATGATGATACACTCACTTTCATCCATTAAAAAAATAAAAATGCACACACATCCATATGTAGTATGAGAGTGATTGAGCCGATCTATTTCCTAACATGTGTGTATATGCGTCCACGAGCAACCACTAGCAAACACTTGCATCCACTTGCATCGATCAAACATAACATGTCTCAAATACATGTTTACATCCATGGGATTCCTACCAAAAGGTCGAAGATATGATCGATAGGATATACTTTAAAGTATAGAAACAATTATGAATAAAAGCTTTGGAAAGGAAGTTAAGAACATACCCTTGACAAGATATGGGTACGATGCATGAATCTTGTCTTCAGTCTCCCAAGCTGCATCCTCTTGGTTATCTCCCCACTGAACTTTCATCAGTTTGACCTCTCGGTTGCATAGCTTCTTAACCTCTGATCAGAGAATACGGGTAGGAACTCGTCTACTTGTCGCCTCCCATTCTACCTCTACTTCCTCAAGCATACTCGGCTCAATTACTTCTGCATTATCATGCAAAAACTTTCGTAAATGGGAAACGTGAAAAACATCATGAACGCCGGACTGTCTCTCCGGTAGCTTTACTCTATAGGCCATTTGTCCAATCCTTTCTTTTATGGGAAAGGGCCCTACAAATCTTGGTGCCAATTTCCCCACAGATCCAAAGCGAACCACATTCCTTAATGGTGATACCTTAATGAAAACCATGTCTCCCACCTCAAATTCAATGTCAGTCCTTCTCTTATCTATGTAGGACTTCTGTCTATCCTGAGCTGTCTTCATTAGCCGTCTAATAAGATCAATCTTTTTGGAAGTTTCTCTAACCATATCCGCTCCAAGTATAAGTCTTTCTGTAGATTCCCACCAATAAGTCTGTGACCTACAGGGTCGTCTGTATAATGCTTCGAATGGTGCCATGCCAATACTGGCTTGATACCTGTTGTTGTAGGCAAACTCTACTAAAGGAAGATGCTCTTCCCAAGTCCCTCCGAAGTCTAGGATACACAACCTTAAAAGATTCTCAAGAACTTTGTTCACCCTTTCCGTCTGTCCATCGGTCTGAGGGTGATAAGCAGTGCTCAAACACAACGTGTACCTAATGCTTCTTACATGCTCCTCCAAAATTCACTGGTGAAAATGGGGTCATGATCACTTACGATACTGGAAGGTACTCCATGAAGACGGACTGTCTCATGAATGTAAACTGCAGCCAACAATGATGCCATCCTCTTACTCTTAACCGGAATGAAATGAGCGCTCTTAGTAAGTCTGTCCACTATAACCCAAATACTGGTGTTGCCTTCCCCCGATCTAGGCAAACCGTCAATGAAATCCATCAAGACGCTCTCCCACTTCCACCGTGGGACTTCCAAAGGATGAAGTAAACCACTGGGCTTCCTTTGTTCAGCTTTAACTTGCTGGCAAACCAAACATCGAGAAACAAATTCCGCCACTCTTTCTTCATCCCAGCCCAAAAGAAAACCCTCTTCATATCTCTATACATCTTATCACCGCCTGGGTAAATAGTTATCCTAGAATGATGAGCTTACTTAAGGATTGTCTTCAACAAACTCCTAACTCAGGGAACACAAAGCCTTCCATCTCGTCGCAACCACCTTCAATCATCTATGGAGTTTCTGCTGAGGCGACTAGAAGTCTCCCCTTTACCGAGCCAATCCAAAATGTCTGAAATCCGTGGATCCTCTCGTTGTGAAGTTCCTGTCTGATCCAAAAGAGTAGGCCGCACCTCTAGTGATGCCAATAAACTAGGTGTAAACTCGATGGAGGGTCTAAAATCAAAAGTCGATATAAACTCCAAGCTTTTCCTCTCCACAAACAGAGGACTTAAGGCCATCCTCTGCCTACTCAATGCGTCTACCACCACATTATCCTTGCCAGGGGTATAAGCAATCTCAAAGTCATAAGAGACTGGGAACTGCATCCATCTTTGTTGCCTTAAATTAAGATCATTCTGCGAGAACAAATGCTTGAGGGAATTATAATCAGTATACAACTCGAACTTCTCTCCAAGCAAATATTGACACCAAGTCTTAAGCGCAAATACTATGGCAGCTTGCTCTAGGTCATGAGTAGGGTAGTTCTTCTCAGGAACTCCTAGCTGTCTACCTCAATAACATACTACCCTTTCTTCTTGCATCAAAACTGCACCAATCCCTGTACCACATGCATCAATGTATAATGTGAACACTTTGTTCCCATCGGGCAAGGTCAAGATCGGGGCTGTTGTCAGAGCCCTCTTCAATCACTGGAAAGCATAGCCATAATCTGCATCCTAAGAAAATGTCATATTCTTCTTCGTCAGCCTGGTGAGTAGGGCTGATATCTTTGCAAAGTCCATAATGAACTTCCTATAATAGCCCGCCAATCCAAGAAAACTTCTCACCTCTGTTGCATTCTTTGGGATCTGCCATTCTTGAACTACAACTACTTTCGTGTAATCCACTTCTATCTCATCTTTAGAGGCTATATGCCCAAGAAATCTCACTTCTTTTCTTTAAAATTACATTTGGAGAATTTCGCCTTAAGCTGGTGCGCACGGAGAGTTTTCAAAACCTCCCTAAAATGTAAGGCATGCTCTTCCTTGCTTTTCAAGAAAATTAAGATGTCATCAACGAAGACTAAAATTAAGATGTCATCAACGAAGACCACAACGAACTTATTTAGAAACTCCCGAAAACCCTACTCATCGGATCAACAAAATAGGCGAGTGCATTCGTCAACCCAAAAGGCATAACGAGCTACTCAAAGAAACCATCTAGAGTTTTAAAAGCGGTCTTGTCTATGCTATCCTCGATCACCCTCAACTGATGAAACCTCGTAGCCAATTCTAACTGAAAGAAAACAGATGCACCAATAAGTTGGTCAAACAGATCATCTATCCTCGGAAGTGGGCGCCTATTCTTTTTGGTGAGTTTATTCAACTCTCTAGTCCACACATAAGCGAAGCGAACCATCCGCCTTAGTTGCAAATACAAATGTAGCACCTCATTCAGATATGCTTTCTAATAAACCCTTTCTCAAGTAGCTCCCCTACTTTCTCGCTAAGCTCCCTCCTTTCTCTTGGAGCCATATGGCGCACAGACAATGCAACTGGCTTTGCATGTCCACCTAGTATATACGGAAATCGATCTTGCGCCTCGGAGGTAAGCCCTGAACCTCCTAAAAAACATCAGGATACTCGCAGACTACAGGTACAGATCGTAAATCATCGATAGATGCATCAAGCGACTCTAGGAAACTAAGCATGGCAGACGCCTTAGGGTAACAGGAAATCTCGAGGGTCCTTCCATGGCAAGTCAAAAGTATAACGACCCTCCTCTCGCAATCTAGAATGGCACCATACATGGCTAGCCAATCCATCCCTAGAATCAAACCATAGCCCATGAAACCAAGCACATATGCGTCGCACTCAAACTCGACGCCTAACACAGATATTCTCAAACCTTGACAAGTCATAGACAAATGAGCCGTACCACCAATGGGGTTTGAGACAACAACAAGATCCAAAACCATACTAGTACTAAGGTGTAGAGACTCAACCACAGAATCAGATATAAAAGAATGCGAAGCGCCCGAATCGAAAAGAGTTCTAACAAGATGACTGGAAAGAGAAATCAAACCTTCAACGGAAACTTTCCTACCTCTGTATGGCGCACTGGCCACGAGAGCATGCACCTATCCTCCCGAAGATCCTGCCCTTTGACCTTGTCCTTGCTTCTTCGGTCGCTCCTTAGAAAATTGTCCAATCTACCCATAATTGAAGAAGCATTCTTCTTTCTTTTGTGGTCCTTAATCAAGTGACCCTCATGTCCACAGTTATGGCACTTCCTCTTATCTCTAGCCTTGCCGTCCTTTCCGCCCTTTATTTGTTGTTGTTGTCGTCCTTTCTTTGGCCAAGCTTTCTTATTTTATGTTTCCTCAACCTTAGCTTCTTTCTTTTCACCTTTATCTTCCTTGTGCATTAACATCATATCAACGAGCTTCTCAAAAGTTGCTTCCATTGGAATATGAGACATAGCCAACCCATGTAGGGGTTCATTCAACCCTCTAGCAAACCTCAAAGCTTTCGGGGTATTCATTAGCTCCAAACCAAACCTCGCCAATTGATTAAACTTATTAACATATTCTTCCACAGACATGCTTCCTTACTTAAGCGCCAAAAACCTTTCCATTTGCATACTTTGCTCGGCTTGAGAAAGAAACTTCATTTCAAACCTCTGTCGGAAATCATCCCATGTCTCAACAGGACGTCTCACTTGCGTCACCTCCCACCAGAACGAAGCCTCATCTTTCAGTTGCCAAACGGCTAACTGAATCTTCCTACGATCATCAACTTCAAAATTTCCAAACAAATCCTCTGTCTCTTTAAGCCAATTCCTTGCTTCTATAAAAGTCTTAGTTCCTCGAAATGGCTTTCCGCCCATAGCACTGAAATCTTTGCATATCTTAGAGAAATTATCAGCATGCAGAGGAGGAGGAACCGCGAGTGTAACTGGGGGAGGAACGTCTGCTTGACCACCAGCAGACACCATGGCCTCAAGATACCCACGGAACTAACCTGATATCGTAACGCCCTCAGGAATATTAGGTTCCCTAGACATGTTGAAAAGAAAAGGAAAAAGGGATTCAAATAGAGAAACAAAAGAAGTTGCATATGGCTTTGGGGAATATGTTTTTCAAAATAGACTTTTCTTTCTAAAATGCTTTCTTTTTAAAACCTTTTTGAAAACAATTTCCAAAATCTTTATCCGATCTGGTAACCTTCAGTTCTGATACCAGGTGTGACACCCCACATCCGTTAATGTCACTCTTTAAGAGAATGCATTAAGTTTCGTGAAACATTATAGGTATGCAGAAACAGAAATATCATAAGACAAATATAAAATAATAGCGGAATTCAAAACTTTATTTAGTAGAAAACATCGTGGTTCAAAACATAGTTACATCATGAGCCTGAAATACATAAAACCCAATACATCAACTTAAAACTTCAGTCTTGTACCAAAATCACCATAGTACAATAAATATGAAAAGAGCATAATCCCTAAAAACATAGCCATAGTAGAGAAGATATGAAATCGAGCAGTACATCTAAGCAACTCCAAGTAGAAGAAAAGAAGAATCCTGATCAAGCTTGAGTATTCCCAACCTGAGAACTGGGGAAGGGGGAGGGGGGAGGGAACGGAAGAGAAACAAGAGGAAACAAAATAGGTCAAACATAAGTCTAGTGAGTCCAGTTACTTTTAGCATATAAACAAGTAAAAGCATCATGACAGGCATATAAACTGGATAAGAGGGATAATAACATATAAGGCAGGTATGACAAGGTAAACAAGATAAACCGAATAGAACATATATGTATAGCGCTTCTATAGTACTTTTCTCTGATTGCACCAGTACTAATATACTAGACAAGACGATCTGCAATAAGATGGTAGACTTAGGCGTACTTCTAGTGAGAGGTTTTGTCCCATACAATAACATGCAACCCAACTGAACATACTGGTGTTACTCCTAAGGATAATAATGGCTCCTAAACAAGCGAAACTAGATGTATCCTAATTACTACCCTAATCAATTGGCTCCCTAACTTCGTAGATACCCTGTGCTGGCCCAAAAGTAGGATGTATCACCTCCTAAAGTGGCAAACCTTCGTTTACAGGATGTGCACAACCATATCTATTGATGCCCCCAACGTCTTATTTTCTCGAGCAGACGGACCCATGCACGCACATGAGCCCAATGGAACGCGTCGTCAGACACCTTTTTCTAAGTGACCTCTTATAATAAGCTCAGTAAGCGTGCCCCGACTCTGACCTAGTTCGGAGTACTCGTCTGATATCATATATGGGTTACTGACTGAAACAGATCCCATACACCAAATAATACAAGCTTCAACCTAGGCTTGCATACCACTACTAGGATTTCATCAGGTTATGCCTATCAGTGTAACAAGATTGCATAACTCCACAGGATAAGTTTGTGGGCCTATATATAAGTATTACCCACTATCTTAAGATATACTTAACCCACCCACTGTTTCAAGCAAGTTTACTTAACCCCTAATTGAGTTAACATGTCCATGTAATCCCTATGGATTCAAACTAGTTAAGTATTACAAGTTCACTGCCATTTATTCATTTATGGTTATAATGCGCTAGACCTTCCATATTAAGCCTACAACTTGTGGATGTTGGATATGCTGGGCGGGTCCGGGCAGACTTCTTCCACAAGTCTAACTTAACCTCGTGTCTTAGCCCTTTACATGTTTATGCACTTAGACCCCTCACATTAGATTCACCACTTGTGGTCACTAGATATGCCGGTTGGGTCCGGGCAGACTTCTACCATAAGTGTAATCTAACCTCGTACCTAAGTGCTACTACAGTTTCTAATTACTGTAAATTTAGGCGTTTTCATAATTTAACTATTATCCATGTTTCATTATAGGTTTTCATGCCCCGTTTCCAAGTCATGTTCATCGTGTACCATATGCCCCAATTCAAGATCTTTAATCACAATTTTGGTTTATGCCCCAAATCCATATTCTTGTTTTCAATTCCAGTTATGCCCAAAATTTCCTAATACAAGCTATGCCCCAATTTTAACGTTTTCCCCTCATTCCCAATTTCATATGATCGCATATTTCAGTGGTATGACTAGGCTCGAAGGTAGCCTAAAATAAAAAGGAAAAAAAAGAAGGAAAGAGGACAAAAATAAGCATACTAATAAGATGTACGGCAGAAATGGGCATAACAACTGAATAAGCATATAGTGACAGAATTAGGCATAGTAACAAGATAGACATATAAGAACAGATCTGATGAACATGTGATAATAGAACTGATTAGGCATAGTGACATGATTAGGCAAATTAACATAATAGGGATGTCACAAATAAGCATATGAGATCTAAACAACAAGTTAGATAAACAAGAAATGATAGATCTGTTATGGTTCAGATTATTCAATAGGCATAGGCTTAGATCCAAAATTATAGACATGTCAAGATTACATTTTAATTATTTCTATCTAAAAATAATATAGAATCACTGTGATTGGATCTATATAACAGGATACTTGATTGTAGCTATTGAACAACAGATCTCTGAAATTGAATGACTTGTTTGCTGAAGAAGAATAGGCTATTTTAATCTAGGCAGAGGCAACATCTAGTTCTCCATTGTTTTAGAATGAGTAAAATAATGAGAATGAAGTCTTGTTTATAGCCTAAGGTTCAAGAATCTGGTCAGAAAACAAATCCTCATACACAGGAATGTATCCGGCTCGGATCTGGAGGTGCCGACCTGGGTGTCGACATGGGTATCGACGCTCCCTTGTAATGTCGACCCATGGGTCGACACCTCTAGGGCAGGGGTCAACCCCAACCGGGCCTGATTCCCACGTTGTCCCGCCTTTGATTTTCGAACTGATTTTGAATTTTTGAAATATTTATTATATATATATAATTAGCTTGTATATGTGCAAACTTCAAACTTTAATAACTTCTTCATACGATGTCTGTTTTACGCAAACTCAGAGTCTATCTCAAGCAGAATTCTGAGACATACGCAATGGCATAGTCTGTCTCACTTGATTCCCAATATTTAATTAAGTATTCCTTAGTTTATTATTTTAATGTGTTATAAAATTATAGGATGTTACTATATATATATATATATATGGAGCGGCTATATGAACACAAAATTTTGACACAAATCAGGGGACATAAAATCTCAGCCACATGATTAATTTGTCTTTATGTGAGAGGTGCAAATCATGGGGTAATCCTGTGGTTTAGATTTTGTGTCCCTCAGTTTATGTCAAATCATTGTGTATAAATAGACTTTTCCACACACACACACACACATGTGTGTGTGTGTGTATATATTGAAAATGGCTTCTTCATTCCATTAAATAAAACAAATGCAAAAGTCGCATAACAAAATTAGTAGATACACCCACTTATAGGCCCAACTTCCTATACAATTCAAAATACCGTAACTCACAAGTACTGCTATCCACAGTCGTTCAATTCAATCACCATTCTTGGAGCAACCCATGATTATACATGAAATTCTCGGATTTCAAACCGTTATTGCGAACTAAGTGTGTGTGTGTGTATATATATACAAAAAAATAGACACAACTAGTGAGCTGATGAATCTTCATCATTGGATTTCCTCCTGATTTCCATCTAGAGACCAAATGATCCAATGGTATTGACTCTGTGTCTCTCAATTTATGTTTAATTTTTTGTTCAAATAATTGTCCTATATATATATATATACAAACACATACACACAAAATGTGGATCAACCTAGTGGCGGTTGGGTCGACCCGCCCATGTGTCTAGGCACAAATCGCGCTAGAACGTTACAGGCCAAGACTTGTTTTTGTATAAATGAGCAGAGTTGGTTGAATTTTATTGACTATAAATTTGTATTTGGCTGAGGTGGCAAGCTTCTATTAGTTACATCACGCAACAGACCTAGAATTTAATTTAGTAATCCAACGGTCTAATATCCCTAGCCCAACCTATAAATAGACCTCTAGACTTAGATAATTCTTCAAGACACAATATCTTCCTCTCTAGGTTCTGTCCTTTTGAGATGGACCTAGCCTAAAAATTTTCAAGGGAAAATATTTATTTGTTTATGTGTGTGTGTGTGTGTATATATATATATGTGTGTGTGTATATACACATACATAAATACACCTTTTGAAGACAGGATCTACAGAGGCCACGAAGGAATGCTTTGGACCATGAGTGAGTGTGTAATTATTTAGGCTTTTGGTAATTTAGGAAAATAGGGCTTATAACAGTTGTAAACTTTTATGTAGTTTTTCTTATAGTTTTCTTGTAGTTTTCATTAGTTTTCTATAAGTTAATATTTTATATAAATCTTTTTTATGTAAGTTATTATCTATAGTATTTTTCAGTTTTTCTTCCATTTTTATTTTATTCAAGTATTGTAAGATGTTCTTTTAGTATTTATTCCTATCAGTTATTTTTATAATTTATATACATATTTCTTATTTGTGCCTAAAACATGATCAAATCTGTAAATATTAGTGTTTTTAACGGCTGATGTAATCCTTTTTATTTTACACGTGAAAAAATAATAATTATGCAAATATGGATTAAACATATGAGACTAAATTTATAAAAAAGTGTGCATGAAATATAAATCTGTAATTGAAAAGCAATTGGGATGAAATAGGCAAATTAATGTAAAATTGCAATAAAATTATGAATGCATCTTAACTAGAAAAGAATGAACATATTTACAGGAGTATAATAAATTGTATAGACACGCATAGAAATCATAATGGACAGATTGAGCTTATTCGCAAATAAAATTGTACCACAAAGGTTATAGTTGAATGAAATGATGGAAATACTTATTATTGACATAATCTAAGGTTAAGTTTAATAAACACGAACTATTAATGGTCCATTCTAGCTGTGACACGCCACGTTCGTCAATGTCACTCATTAAGAGAATGCATTAAGTTTCGTGAAGCGTTATAGGTAAACAGAAACAGAAAATTTACAAGACAGATATAAAATAGCAGCGGAATTAAAAAAATTTATTAAGCAGAAAACATCGAGATTCAAAACATAGTTACATCATAAGTCTGAAATGCACAAAACCCAGTACATCAATTTTCAACTTCTGTCTTGTACTAAAATCATCAGAGTACAATAAACATGAAAAGAGCATAATCCCTTAAAACATAGCCATAGTATGGCACCTACGATAGCAGCTAGGAGTACACGAAACTACCATTATCATGATTAGTAAGAGGGATCAACTTTTAGTATGGGACAGATAAGGGTGCGGTGTAACTAGTAATGATACGGTGTTACTAGCATTGGTGCAGTGTAGTAATTATGCTGTAGTGATTAGAAGCGCAATCAACGTTTTATCTTGTTCATCTTGTTTACTTTGTCTGCCTGTTTATTCTACAGTCATTTCTTGCTTTCCAGTTTATGTTCTTATCCTATTACTTTAATGATTATATTGTTAAAGTCACTGGACTCACCAGACTTATGTCTGACCTAGTTTGTTTCGCCTCTTTTCTTTTGTTCCCTCCCCCCCTCTGGGTTCTTAGGGAGGAAATACTCAAGCTTAGTTTAGATATCTCTTTCTTCCAACTTGAAGTTGAAAGGTGTATTGCTTAGCTTTGATTCAGCGTACGACATTTTTCTGTTGGGGATTATGGCTTTAAAATTATGTGCTCGGAAGCTTTTTGTACAAGACTGATATTATGTACTTGATTTTGGTATTTGGAAATGTAATCAAACTTATTCCTGTTTCTGCTGCAATAGAATTATAAAATTTTCAAGTACTACTTTTTCTGTCTTATAATATTCCGTTCTGTTTACTTATAATGCTCCACGAATCTTAATGCATTCCCTTTGTGAGTGACATTAACGGACATGGGGTGTTACACATGGTATCAGAGTTGAAGGTTACCAGAACAGATAAAAGATTTTTAAAATTGTTTTCAAAAGTATTATTTTCAAAAACATGTTTCAAAGGAGTTTTCAAGAGAAAGATTTACTATGAAAAACATAATTCCCAAAAGCCATATATCTATCTTTCGATTCTTTGTTTCGAATCTCTTCCTTTTTCCTTCTTGAGTCTCTTTCTCCGCGTTTAGATGCCTTTCCTAAGATATGGAATGACTTCGGTGCGATGGGCGGAAAACATTTTCATGGGACTGAGACGTTTGTCGAGGCTATAAATTGGCTTAAGGAAGTGAAGGACTCGTTTGGTATCTTGGAGATAAACAATGGAAGGAAAGTTCAGCTAGCTGCTTGGTCGATGAGGAAGTTTAGGCTGAGGAACACAACCCAAGAATGAGAAATTTGTTGATATGGCTTTAGTCCATGAAGAAGGTAAAGGAGAAAGTGGAAAGAATAATTAACCCCCGTAACAAAAGAAGGTGTCTTTATTTTGGTATAATGGGCCATATAATTAAGGACTATAAGAAGAAGAAGAAGAAGCATGGTTGTTACCATTGCGGCGAGGCAGGACATATGATTAAATATTACCCAAGGAGGTAAGGAAAATGGCATGGATAGAGGACAGGACCTACTTCTGGAGGACAGGTTCATACTCTCATGGCGCCAGGACAGGAGAGAGATAGAAGTATTTCTGTTAAAAGTTTGATTTTCCTTTTTCAGTCGTCCTGTTCAAACTTTGCTTGACTCTTGTGCTTTGCAACCGTTTGTATCTGCTTCGTTAGTTGAAACAATGCACCTAAATACTAGTCTAGTTATAGATCCCATTGTAGTCTCAAATCCTATTGGTGGTTCAGCTCACTTATCTATGGTTTGTCGGGTTTTGAGAGTGTCTATCTTGGGCGTCGGGTTTGAATGCAATGCCTTCATTCCTGGTTTCATGGGCTATGGCTTGATTCTAGGGATGGATTGGCTAGCCAGGCATGGTGCTATCCAAGACTGTGAAAAGAGGGTAGTTAGACTATTGACTCATTATGGAAAGACCCTTGAAATTTCTTGTGACCCTAGGGGTTGTAATAACCTGGAAAATCTGAACCAATTTAAAAAATTTATTTTGGAAATTTTAATGAATTTGGAATATTTAAAATGAATTATTTTAAATAATAACAACAAGAAATTTAATTTGAATAGAATTAGAATGAATATATTTATTTGAATCGACGTTAGAATATAAATATTTATTTTTATTTATAAAAGGAATTAAAAATGGCGCGGTAGTTTGAAAATTCAATTTCAAATTTCAAATGGATGTACATGATTCAAAATAAACCGGATTTTAGCGAAACCAAAAATATTAGAATCTAATTGAAAATATCTTTCCAAAGAATTCAAAAAAAATCAAAATTTCATAGAGGGAATCAAAAGTTACGTCCAGTTGAAAATTCAGAATAGTCGCTATGGAAAATATAGCCCTTAAAAATGGAAATTTTGCAAACGATCTCTGTTTTCGACGAAACCACTTTTGTTGGATCTGGGATGCCAGATTATTGCTAGATTCCAAAATTCGTAATTTTATGAATCAATATGTAAGCGTGGCGAAGTAAAACGCGTTTTAACAATTTCAGTCAATTTCGATCGGCCAGAAAATGACCAATTTTCAAATGGTCTCAGAATTTGACGAAATTAGTTTTGTTAGAACCGTATCGTCAATACGAAGCTAGAAAATATTTTTCGGGAATTTTTAGAGTCCGTATATGGCCCCGGTTAATTGAAATATATGTTCAAATTCAATATATTGATTTTGATGAAAACTAATCGTAACAGCAGAATTGGCTTACGATACATATCCCATTGTGTTCGGAATGGAGGTAATTAGCTAGGGGCTATAGTCGTTGGGTCTCGATTGGAATTTGAATTAAAAAGTTTCTTTTTGGAAATTAAAATAATTAAATAATAAATTATATATATATTATATTGCCCCTTTTTCATTTCTAAACCTAAACTAAAACGAGCCGATTCCCTTCAGCAGCCATCACTCCCTTCCCATTCCCGCCGTCGTTCACACGCCACCGCCCACCACTCCGCCTCTGCACCCTCCCCCGATCTCCACCTCCTCCACCTGAGCCGCCACTCCCTCTTCTCCTCCAATCCGACCGCGCTAAACCTCTACAGCCCCCAAAACCGCACCCCAACACGAAGTGACCATCGCCGACGCCCTGACAGGCCCGCCTCCGCCTGTCGGGACTCTTGACGCCCCCACTGCGCCTCACTTGCCACATCAGCGCGATGATGACCCCCCTTCAAAACAAAGGTAAATTTTATTTATTTTATTTTATTTCAGTTGCTTTAATTATTTTTGCTTAAATAAAACTGAAAATAAAATGATGATTTTAATGTAAACAAAGTTAGAATTTTTATATAGAAAGAAGCATCATTAAAATATATGAAGTATATATGTGATTTTTATTTATTGGAACGAAGCATGATAAAAGTATAATATTTATTATATAAGAAGCATGATAAAAATATAATCTTTATTATATAAGAAGCATGATAAAAATATAATCTCTATTATATGAATGTAGATATAAAAATGTGATTTTTATATGGGAACTAGCGATACAAAAATTTGATTTTTATATTTGGATTAACAATATAAAAATACGATTTTTATACATATAGGGAAGTGATAAAAATATGATTTTTATATAAATAATAGCGATATGAAAAAAATATGATTAGTAACATAAATTTCATGAAACAGATGGCGTTGGAATCGGAACAATGAATCTGAATGACAACAGGAATGGAGTGGATCCCAAAGGTGAGAACTTCTCACTTTTAATTTGCTTTCTAGTTGAAATATGTACTAGGATGCAGACGGTGCTTAGCAGCACCCGACACCCGTTGTCCACAGACCATGGACGACTTGTTTGTTTGTTGTTTGTGGTGTGAATATTAATTGTGTGATGTGGAATGGAATAAATTATTTTGTGGTTAAAAATATAATTTTTAACGTGTATATAAAATGAATATTTATAAACAAATCGGACGATTTGTTTATGTACACACATTTGACTGATATGGATTGGGACGATAAATTTTACGCATCGCCCAACTACGCAAATAAAACCCGTGTTTGACTGTTTGAAAACCCCACTTAGGTGTTGGGATGGAATTGGCCATACACTAGTCCCAATAATTAGTTGTATGCCGATCGATTGATTGACAGGCTGTTGTAAGCGTTAAATATTTATATTTGATGTTTATGTAGTGTAGAATGCATTTTGGGTGATGGTTGACTGTGTTTGATTGTTGTAGTGTACGTGTGTATATGAAATACATATATATCACATTGTACGGTAATTGACTGTGTCTGATTCCAGTTCAGAAAAAATGAATATTTTAAAATAACGAATATTTTAAAATAACGAATATTTTTCAAATAACATTCAAAAGAAGATGAAATTTTGATTTTTATGTCCGATGTGGGATGGACATGAATATATTTAAATATATAAAGACGTGTTGATTAGATTGATGCCATTTTGATGTGAACGATATTTATATCGATTTTATTCATTTTTGTAATGAATTCCGAAAAGGAATAGATTACAAAATTGAATGTTTTGAAAATATTATCATTCATATATCGATGATAAGGAATATTCAGTTTTGATTAGAAATTGAATACGAAGTTGAAATCGTTTTGAAAACGAATTTAAAACGATTTATAAAATACATTTTAAAAGGAAATCGACGAAATATATAATATATATTATATATATAATGGCCTAAATAGAACGCGCCGCGCTGCGGTAGTTCGCGAATTTCGACCATTGACTTCGAATGGACGTTACGGGAGATCCGACTGTCGGATTCTCCTAAAACCGGAACCATTGGCTTCGTATCGAAAAGAGCTTTCTAACGAATATTAGAGATTTGAAACCTAATAGTTGGATTTGGAATTATGTCCAAATCAAATTTGGGAAAGGTCGCTCTAAGTGCACTTCGATGGCCGTTTATGGAAATCGACTGTACGGGCCTTAATAAAATTATTAAAAATAGCAATAATTTATGTAAAACCAGAAGAAATGATTTTGAAAGAATTGGGATGAAAAATTCCATATTTGAAAAGATAAAAATAGATTTTTATCGAAATGAACTAGTTTTGAACTAGAATTATAATCCATTTATTTTTGAAATAAATAAATTGGATTTGAAAGGGGTTTTAAAAATAACCAGAGTTTCCAATATATAAAGTGGAAATGGATTTGAATCGAAATTGTCTTTGGAATATTTCGATGTTGGATTTCGTGATTATACAGATATTGTTATGGAAATTTGAAAGATATATTTATATCGTTATTTCCAATACGATGTTTGTTAGTCGTAGAATTTGATATTGAATATAAGCCGATATATTTTCTATTCAGAGCCTTGTATTTAATATCAAATGGGATTTGGGTTTGTCGTGAATTGTGTCTTCATTAACACTGTTCTTAAACCCAGTTGAGAAAAAGATTAAATCTTTTTATTAAAATTTAATGAAGTATACCAATTAAATGGTATTTAATTGGAATTGAATTTCAATTTGAATTGATTTTTGGGGTATATCGTGAACGGTGTTTTAAATAATTCTTGTTCGTTAACCCGATAATTAATTGAATGTGAATTGGGTTTATCTTGAACTATGTTTTAACGACATTTGTTCTTTAACCCGATTTGCAATGAAATGTGATTTGGAGTTTATAAATCTTTTGTTATGATTTAAAGGATATTTTCCAAAGTAAGGTTTTCCAATTAAATAAAATAAATTGGAATGGAATGGAATTCGATTTGGTAATAATCGAAGTGAATTTCTGTGGATGAGGACCGGCAATATATATGGAATTTAAAAGGCATTACCGTTATTCCATTTATATTGTTAGTCGGATATGAAAGTTTATATCGATTATATATCGATTTGTTTTCCATGAAGATTCCATGGTTAATAGAATGTGATTTTGGGTTTATAGTGAACCATGTTTTATATGACATTGATTCTTTAACCCAGTTAAAGACAAGATATGATTTCCCAAGTTAAATAATCATTAATATTGATTTTTGGGAAGATTAAAACCAAGTGGAGTTTTAATGAATCTTTAATTAGATTGAAATGATCGAGAATGGAGTATCACCAGTTTTGCTCCAGGCGATAGTTAAATCTTTAATTAGATTTAAACGTGAAATGGTAATTGAATTTACTGATAACACCATGGTGTTCGATATGAAGTATTACCAGTTTTACTTCATGGGATGAATAGGTTGGGAGTAGGGAATTAAAACAAATGATTACTTCGGTAAGGTTCGTTAATCCCGACTAGTTTGGATAAACCAAAATTTGGTTTGAATTGATATTCAAAGGAAGATTAAAGAATAAATTGAAGGAATTTATCTCTGATAAAATTAATGGGAACCTTTCCCAAAGTATAAGAATATTTGAATAAAAGAATATTCTAAATTGGAATGAGGCGTATGTTGTGTTTGTGTAACACTTGTTTATTATATACGTGAGTTATTCAGAAAGACGGGGTTTATCCCATTCTGAATAACTGATTCGACGTTGTGTCGAGGATGAAGACGGTGGTCGAAGACTGGAGGTCTTCACATCGTTTGTATAATTACTGGTGATCTTGATTGGGCTGTACACCCAAGAGGAGGGAATCAGTTGATGATCGTCCATACGTACTTGGAGATCGATAGATATGCAAGGTACAAGGTGCCTCCGGTTTCGTTCAGACCCAGAACGGACTTGTAAATGGACTGTGTGTCTGACATTGGATATCATTCTGTGTGATTAATGGATATTGGTTGCATGGAGTGGTTTTCCTGTGTGGCAAGCTAAGATGCAAATGATCAAGGCTTCTGTTGAAAAGCAGAGTCTGGTGGTTGATGATCAAAGCACCGCCTGTGTGGCATAGCTTTGTGCAACGTTAATTCGCGAACCTCACACCTCGGTTGTGAACCAGAAACGGGAGAGGACTTCACGGAGGGCATGCGTTTCCTTCTAGCTAGGGTGGTGTCAGTGACCTACCAGCCCTGGCATTTATATTATTTTCACCTGTGTGGTTGTTGGATTTTGAGGCGCCTCGGATATGTTGGTGACTATGTGGAGCCGATGGAATCATTTGGCTCATTTACGCCCCAAAGGGTGGGGAAACGCAGTGTTCAGGCGTTTTAATCCACATCGGTGGACCGGCCCTGACGATCCATGGGTCGATGCGCTCTGACCCCAAGGCTCGGGCTAGAAAGTCTCGAAGCGGTAAGGACGATCCCTTGCCTTGGTTCACAGATGGTAATCCAATTTCCAAATACGACATCGTGCGGTTTTGATTGTATTCCTATATATGGCGACATAGTGGTATGGGGCACTTGTGCCGTCTATGATTAATACTTATGATTGAAATTATTTTGACATTATACACTTGTAGTAATAATAAAAGATGAAATTTAGCGTATCAAGCATTCTTTCGCTATTATAAGGTAAAACCCTGTCCTCCGGCTTGTGTTGCATTGTGTGATGGGACCTGGGTCTTATAATAGCTTCATTGTTCTTTATTTAGCATTGCGTTGTTTTTTTATGCACTGGTATTCTTGGGAGGAAACCCGTTCCGTGTTATACGGTGTGGTCCCTTGATTTACAGAACTTTAAAATAAAAATTAATAACTGTTTTAGTTCTCACACCAGTCACATGACTGACCTGGAGTTTATTGTTTTAACCTAAACTCCGGGTGCCCTCATTTTTCACGGGAAGCTAGTAGTTTTGGTTTTGCAGACTTATATTCACAGGATCCTGATTTACAGCTGGAACGATACTCGGAAACTTTGTATCCGTTTATCTCCTTCAGTTGTGTTTTGTATTATTTTCTGCTGCTATGTAATGTATTGTAATCCCTGATATTTATCGAATGTATTTTATTTATTCACTCTGTATATTCTTGTATTCTGATGGAATTGTTGTAATAAGCAATGAAATGTTCTTCTGTTTGTGTTCTGATTCGTCTTGTCCTCAGTACAATCTGTGATTTCCCGTATGGGGGATTTCAGGGCGTTATAGTTTGGTATCAGAGCTTTGGTTCACAAAGCTCAGAGAACAAGACACATTAGAACCATACGAAAGAATTCATTAGAGATTGGATTAGTAATATCCAATAAGAATGACTCGTTAGAGATGGGATCAGTAATATCCTAGAACGAGTGTGAAGAGTATATTTTTAAAACGAAAACAAGTTTTGTTTTGAAAATTTAAATCAATTATTCGTATTTGAATATTTATTTTAAATTGAATTGGATAATCAAGTATATAAAGATTTTGCGTATACGTCTGATCTGCGTATATTTAAAGTTTTAATATACTGGATAGATATAGTATCACACTTTAGTCGTTCGAAGAAGATACTGATGATTGAGATCTCATCATCAGTGTTTATATTCGAGTTTCGAAAATGGGATTTCTATATATTTCCAATTGACTTGTGTGAGAACCAAAACTAGATAGGGTCTATTGTCGTGATTTGACACCAAAAATGTGATTTTGACTATATATCAAAATTATGAATTTGAAAAGATAATCAACTAATTGATTGTGGATTGTGTTTTTTGATTATTGGTTTGATTTATTAAAATTTTGAACCATTTAGGCCGAATTGAACCAATTAGTGAATTGTATTGAAAATTTAGGGCATTTGCATGCATATACATGTATATACATTGAACAGGTCATAGAAAGAAGGCTAGAGAAGAGGAATAAAATTGTTTGCTTGACAAATAGGTACATCTTTACTAATTTCTTGGGTTTTGGACGATTTTATGAGCCGATTGGCTGTTTCTTTTTCTTTTTGGATTGGAGAGGCCTGTATGGCAATTTCGGGATTTTCCCGGTGCTCCCGTGCAAGGGAGATTGTGGCGAAATTTTTCGAAAATTTAGGGTGTTAGCCAAATTTTTGAAAATTTGGAAAAGTTCTTAGAAACTGAAAAGTTGAAGAACTTAAGCCATAATGAAAATAATGAAAGTTGAGTTGATTAGTTAAACAACTTTCATCTTCGTTCCTTTTCGGGGACGAAAAGTTTTAAGTGGGGGAAATTGTAATAACCCGGAAAATCTGAACCAATTTAAAAATTTTATTTTGGCAATTTTAATGAATTTGGAATATTTAAAATGAATTATTTTAAATAATAACGACAAGAAATTTAATTTGAATATAATTAGAACGAATATATTTATTTGAATCGACGTTAGAATATAAATATTTATTTTTATTTCTAAAAGGAATTGAAAATGGCGCGGTAGTTTGAAAATTCGATTTCAAATTTCAAATGGATGTAAAGGATACAAAATAAACCAGATTTTAGCGAAACTTAAAATGTTAGAATCTAATTGAAAATATCTTTCCAACGAATCCGAAAAATCAAAATTTCATAGCGGGAATCAAAAGTTACGTCCAGTTGAAAATTCAGAATAGTCGCTATGGAAAATATAGCCCTTAAAAATGGAAATTTTGCAAACGATCTCTGTTTTCGACGATGCAACTTTTGTTGGATCGGGATGTCAAATTATTGCTAGATTCCAAAATTCGTAATTTTCTGAATCAATATGTGAGCGTGGCGAAGTAAAACGCGTTTTAACAGTTTCAGTCAATTTCGATCGACCAGAAAATGGCCATTTTTCAAACGATCTCAGAATTTGACGAAATTAGTTTTGTTAGAACCGTATCGTCAATACGATGCTAGAAAATATCTTTCAGAAATTTTTAGAGTCCGTATGTGGCCCTGGTTATTTGAAATATACGTTCAAATTCAATATATTGATTTATATTTTGATTTTGATGAAAACTGATCGTAACAGCAGAATTATCTTACGATACATATCCCATTGTGTTCGGAATGGGGGTAATTAGCTGAGGGCAACAGTCATTGGGTCTCGATTGGAGTTCAAATTAAAAAGTTGCTTTTTGAAAATTAAAATAATTAAATAATAAATTATATATATATATATATGTGTGTGTGTGTGTGTACATATATATATTATATTGCCCCATTTTTCATTTCTAAACCTAAACTAAAACGAGCCGATTCCCTTCAGCAGCCGTCGCTCCCCCCATTCCCACCGTCGTTCACACGCCACCGCCCACCGCTCCGCCTTCGCACCCTCCCCCGATTGCCATCTCCTCCACCTGAGTCGCCACTCCCTCTTCTCCTCCAATCCGACCCCCTAAACCTCTACAGCCCCCAAAACCGCACCCCACCGTGAAGTGACCATCGCCGACGCCCTGATAGGCCCGCCTCCGCCTGTCGCGATTCCTAACGCCCCCCACTGTGCCTCCCTTGCCACGTCAGCGCGATGATGACCCCCCCCCCCCCTTCAAAAAAAAAAGGTAAATTTTATTTGTTTCATTTTATTTTATTTCAGTTTCTTTAATTATTCTTGCTTATATAAAACTGAAAATAAAATGATGATTTTAATGTAAAGAAAGTTAGAATTTTTATATAGAAAGAAGCGTCGTAAAAATATATGAAGTAGAAATAGAAATGTGATTTTTATTTATTAGAATGAAGCATGATAAAAATATAATCTTTATTATACAAGAAGCATGACAAAAATATAATCTTTATTATATAAGAAGCATGATAAAAATATAATCTTTGTTATATGAATGGCGATATAAAAATGTGATTTTTATATGGGAACTAGCAATACAAAATATTGATTTTTATATTTGGATTAACAATATAAAAATACGTTTTTTATACATATAGGGAAGTGATAAAAATATGAGTTTTATATAAATAATAGCGATATGAAAAAAATATGATTGGTAACATAAATTTCATGAAACAAATGGCGTTGGAATTGGAACAACGAATCTGAACGACAATAGGAATGGAATGGATCTCAAAGGTGAGAACTTCTCACTTTTAATTTGTTTTCTAGTTGAAATATGTACTAGGATGCAGACGGTGCTTAGCAGCACCCGACACCCATTGTCCACAGACCATGGACGACTAGTTTGTTTGTTGTTTGTGGTGTGAATATTGATTGTGTGATGTGGAATGAAATAAATTATTTTATGGTTAAAAATATAATTTTTAATGTGTATACAAAATAAATATTTATAAACAAATTGGACGATTTGTTTATGTACACACATTTGACTGATATGGATTGGGACGATAAATTTTACATATCGCCCAACTACACAAATAAAACCTGTGTTTGATTGTTTGAAAACCCTACACGGGTGTTGGGATGGAATTGGCCATACACTAGTCCCAATAATTAGCTGTATGTCGATCGATTGATTGACATGCTGTTGTAAACGTTAAATATTTATCTTTGATGCTTATGCAGTGTACAATGCACTTTGGGTGATGGTTGACTGTGTTTGATTGTTGTAGTGTACGTGTGTGTATGAAATCCATATAAATCACATAGTACTGTAATTGACTGTGTCTGATTCCAGTTCAGAAAGAATGAGTATTTTAAAATAACAATTATTTTAAAATAACGAATATTTTTCTAATAATATTCAGAAGAAGATCAAAATTTGATTTTTATGTCCGATTTGGGATGGATACGAATATATTTAAATATATAAAGCCGTGTTGATTAGATTGACGCCATTTTGACGTGAACGATATTTATATCGATTTTATTCATTTTTATAATGAATATCGAAAAGGAATAGATTTCAAAATCCAATGTTTTGAAAATATTATCATTTATATATCTATGATATGGAATATTCAGTTTTGATTAGAAATTGAATACGATGTTGAAATCGTTTTGAAAACGAATTTAAAACGATTTATAAAATACGTTTTAAAAGGAAATCGACGAAATATACATACATACATACATACATATATACATACATATATATATATATAATGGCCTGAATAGAACGCGCCGCGTTGCGGTAGTTCGCGAATTTCGACCATTGACTTCGAATGGACATTACGGGAGATCCAACTGTCGGATTCTCCTAAAACCCGAACCGTTGGGTTCGTATCGAAAAGAGCTTTCTAACAAATTTTAGAGATTTGAAATCTAATGGTTGGATTTGGAATTATGTCCAAATCAAATTTGGAAAAGGTCGATGTAAGTGCAGTTCGATGTCCGTTTATGGAAATCGACTGTATGGGCCTTGATAAAATTATTAAAAATAGCAATAATTTGTGTAAAATCATAAGAAATGATTTGGAAAGAATTGGGATGAAAAATTACATATTTGAAAAGATAAAAATATATTTTTATCGAAATGAACTAATTTTGAACTAGAATTATAATCCATTTATTTTTGAAATAAATAAATTGGATTTGAAAGGGGTTTTAAAAATAACCAGAATTTCCAATATATAAAGTGGAAATGGATTTTAATCGAAATTGTCTTTGGAATATTTCGATGTTGGATTTCGTAATTATACAGATATTGTTATGGAAATTTGAAAAATATATTTATATCGTTATTTCCAATACGATGTTTGTTGGTCGTAGAATTTGATATTGAATATAAACCGATATATTTTCTACTCAGAGCCTTGTATTTAATATCAAATGGGATTTGAGTTTGTCGTGAATTGTGTCTTCATTAACACTGTTCTTAAACCCAGTTGAGAAAAAGATTAAATCATTTTATTTAGATTTAATGAAGTATACCAATTAAATGGTATTTAATTGGAATTGAATTTGAATTGATTTTTTGGGTTTATTGTGAACGGTGTTTTAAATAACACTTGTTCTTTAACTCGATAATTAATGGAATGTGAATTGGGTTTATCATGAATTGAGTTTTAACGACATTCGTTTTTTAACCCGATTTGCAGTGAAATGTGATTTGGAGTTTATAAATCTTTTGTTAAGATTTAAAGGAGATTTTCCAAAGTATAAAGTTTTCCAATTAAATAAAATAAATTGGAATGGAATGGAATTCGATTTGGTAATAATCGAAGTGAATTTCTATGGATGAGGACTGCTAATATATATGGAATTCAAAAGGCGTTGCCGTTATTCCATTTATATTGTTAGTCGGATATGAAAGTTTATATCGATTATATATATCGATTTGTTTTCCATGAAGAATCCATGGTTAATAGAATGTGATTTTGGGCTTATAGTGAACCGTGTTTCAAATGACATTGATTCTTTAACCCAGTTAAAGACAAGATATGATTTCCCAAGTTAAATAATCATTAATATTGATTTTTGGGATGATTAAAACCAAGTGGAGTTTTAATGAATCTTTAATTAGATTGAAATGATCGAGAATGGAGTATCACCAGTTTTGCTCCCGGCAATAGTTAAATCTTTAATTAGATTTGAATGTGAAATGGAAATTGAATTTACCGATAACACCATGGTGTTAGATATGACGTATTACCAGTTTTACTTCATGGGATGAATAGGTTGGGATTAGGGAATTAAAACAAATGATTACTTCGGTAAGGTTCGTTAATCCGGACTAGTTTGGTTAAATCATAATTTGGTTTGAATTGATATTTAAAGGAAGATTAAAGAATAAATTTAAGGAATTTATCTTTGATAAAATTAATGGGGACCTTTCCCAAAGTATAAGAATATTTGAATAAAATAATATTCTGAATTGGAATGAGTCTTATGTTGTGTTTGTGTAACACTTGTTTATTATATACGCGAGTTATTCAGAAAGACCAGGTTTATCCCATTCTGAATAACTGATTCGACGATGTATCGAGGATGAAGACGGTGGTCAAAGACCGGAGGTCTTCACATCGTTTGGATAATTACTGATGATCTTGATTGGGCTGTACACCTAAGAGGAGGGAATCAGTTGGTGATCATCTAGACGTACTTTGAGTTCGATGGATATGCGAGGTACAAGGTGCCTTCGGTTTCATTCAGACCCAGAACGGACTTGTAAATGGACTGTGTGTCTGACATTGGATATCATTTTGTGTGATTGATGGATATCGGTTGCATGGAGTGGTTTTCCTGTGTGGCATGCTAAGATGCAAATGATCAAGGCTTCTGTTTAAAAGCAAATTCTTTTGGTTGATGATCAAAGCACCGCCTGTGTGGCATAGCTTTGTGTAGCGTTAATTTGCAAGCCTCACACCCCGGTTGTGAACCAGAAATGGGAGAGGACTTCAGGGAGGGCATGCGTTTCCTTCTAGCTAGTGTGGTGTCAGTGACCTACCAGCCCTGACATTTATATTATTTTCACCTGTGTGGTTGTTGGATTTCGAGGCGCCTCGAATATATTAGTGACTATGCGGAGCTGATGGAGTCATGTGGCTCATTTACGCTCCCAAAGTGCGGGGAAATGCAGTGTTCAGGCATTTTAATCCACATCGGTGGACCGGCCCCGACGATCCATGGGTCGATGCGCTCTGACCCTAAGGCTCGGACTAGAGAGTCTCGAAGCAGTAAGGATGATCCCTTGCCTTGGTTCATAGATGGAAATCCAATTTCCAAATACGACATCGTGCGGTTTTGATTGTATACCTATATATGGCGACATAGTCGTATGGGGCACTTATGCCATCTATGATTAATACTTATGATTGAAATTGTTTTGACGCTATACACTTATAGTAATAATAAAAGATAAAATTTAGCGTATCAAGCATTCTTTGGCTATTATAAGGTAAAACCCTGTCCTCCGACTTGTGTTGCATTATGTGATGGGACCTGGGTCTTATAATAGCTTCATTGTTCTTTATTTAGCATTGCACTGTTGTTTTATGCACTGGTATTCTTGGGAGGAAACCAGTTCTGTGTTATACGGCGTGGTCCCTTGATTTACCGAACTTTAAAATAAAAATTAATAACTGTTTTAGTTCTCACACCAGTCACATGACTGACCTGGAGTTTATTGTTTTAACCTAAACTCTGGGTGCCCTCATTTTCCACGGGCAGCTAGCAGTTTTGGTTTTGCAGATTTATATGAAAAGCCAGTTGCATTGCCAGTGCACCACATGGCTCCGAGAGAGAGAAAAGGGAACTCAGTAAAAAAGTAGGGGAGCTACTTGAGAAAGGGTTCATAAGAAGAAGCATTTCGGAATGGGGTGCTCCAGTTTTTTTTGCTATGAAAACTGATGGTTCGCTTAGATTGTGCGTGGACTATAGGGAACCGAACAAGCTCACAAAGAATAATAGACACCCATTGCCGAGGATAGATGATTTGTTCTATCAGCTAGCTGGTGCTTCGGTTTTCTCGCAGTTGGACTTAGCTACAGGATTTCACCAGATTGAGGTTAGTTGAGGATAGCATAGATAAGACTGCTTTTAGGACTCCTAACGGTTTCTTCAAAGGGTTCATCATACTTTCTTTTTTGGATTGATGAATGCACCCACATATTTCATAGACTTGATGAGTAGGGTATTTAGGGAGTTCCTAAACAAGTTAGTGGTAGTCCTTGTGGATAGTATTTAGATTTTCTCTAGAAGCGAGGGAGAGTACGTCCTACATCTTCGGGAAGTCTTAGAGACCCTAGAGCGCATCAACTCAAAGCTAAGTTCTCCAAATTTCATTTTTGAAGTAAAGAAGTGAGGTTCTTAGGACACGTGGTCTATGAGGAAAGGATAGCAGTGGATCCTACAAAGGTGGTGGCAATCCAAGATTGGAAGGTTCCTAGAAAAGCAACGGAAGTAATAAGTTTTCTAGGGTTGGCGAACTACTATAGGAAGTTCATTAAGGGCTTTGCGAAGGTATCAGCCCCTGTCTTCATCCATAACATTAGCAGTAGCCATATCATTAGTAGCATCTTTCTTCCTCCAATACTTTTTAGCTTTGAGGTTAACTGATGTCCAGGTATTGACATTATTGCTCTTCCTATTATACTGAGCATTATGAACATGTGGTTTGTCATGAAAATTATTTTCAGAAGTGCCAACAGCACCCTGCCTATGTTGCTGCTCCTCATTTGCCATCCTAGCCTTATCATTGAGTTCACATTCATTAGAATCATAGCCAAAAACTTTGCATGATGTACAAATTCGAAGTCTCCAATCATATGTTAACTTAAAAAATGGGCGTTTATCTCCCAGCCCATCAACCTCTATTTTCTCTGGTAATTCAAATTCAGACGATACTTCAATCAAAGCTTTAGCATATCGAAATCTTTGAAGTTTTTCAGTGCTGCTATCAAAACATATGAGCTTCCCAACGTGACATGCAAACCAGTTAATCCCTAACAGAGTCCAAAGTATACTAGGAATTCTATAGAAATGAACCCACACAGGTACTTTTTTAATCTGAGCTTGAGAATTTCCAATGGTAGGATCCCATAGTGTAATTATAAACATACGGCCTCTAATAAAAATAGGATCAGACTTAAGGATTTTCTCTCTACTCATTTCATTAGAAAATTTGAAATAAAAATGCATACCATCCGATTTGATATCTACCTCACCATCCAATTTCCAAATACGACACAAAAAATTAACTACAATGGTATAGGATAGCGTACCATCTAAGAAGACCCCAACAAGATGATTGCTCCAGTATTTCATGCCCTCGTCCCTTACCATATCTGGTGGTTTTTTCGGTTTGCCATCCCTCACAATATCGAAATGTTGTGATTTGTAAACACCTGCATTACGAGGAGGAGAATTGAAAAGTGATGCATAATCCATCTTAGTGAATGCAGGAAAAGAGGATTTCAAAGAACTCTGGTTGGCAAAAATTCCCTGATCTGGATTGGAATTTCTTTGATTAGGAATCGATGCATTCTGAATTGCTAAATCTCCATGAATACGGTTAACATTTTAAGCATTGGAATCTAAGGAGGAATTTCTAAGATCTGGATCTGGTTCCAGGTTTAAATCTAAGGGGATTGCAGTGGAACAGTGGGTGGAGGTGGATCGATGGAAATAGGCGGAGAAGAGCGTGATGGAAGGGGAGGGAAAGCAGAATTGAAGGCGGTGGAGGAGGAGGGTGGAGAAGAGAAGGGAGATTTGGTATGATATTATATCTTGTTGTTATGATTACTGATATGAGATTTGCATGTTGAGTGTTAGTTTTAACTTTTTGTAAGTATCAATTTAATGTGTTAGAGTATACATGTATTTTAGAATTTTTTTTCAAATAAACTTGTATACATTAACAAAATTGTGTTTGAACACTGGAAATATGCTTGATATTTTATATTTTTAATACAAATTCTGCATACCCTATTGTGTTTTTATTTAAATTTTACATTGATGTATTCTTGGTATGATATTATATCTTGTTGTTATGATTACTGATATGAGATTTGCATGTTGAGTATCAGCTTTAACTTTTTGTACGTATCAATTTAATGAGTTACATTTTTTGTTTCAACTATTGGGTATCAGTTATATGTCATTGTAGGTACCAGTTTTGGGTAACTGTCATGCTTACAGATTTTAGGTATCAGTTTCATAGGTCGATAGGTGTCAGTTTTAGTATGCTTCTTGTTTTTATTTTATGGGTATCGGTTTTGCACTACTTTAGGTATCAGTTTTGTTTTTTAATTTTTTAACTTCAGTAGCTGAGTATCAGTTTTTATTCAATGTGGGTATTAGTTTTTTAATTTTTTTTAGTAAACAGCTTGTAGGTATCTTTTTTATAATGCAGTAGGCATCAGTTTTTCTTTTTCACAGTAATTAGGTACTAGTTTTACAACATTTTAGGTATCAGTTTTTGATTTTTTTTCTTCATGATTGTCAGAGTATCAATACGCAAAAAATTTGATATGATTTCAGTAATTTATCATGTAAAATAGCAATATTACGAAGATTTTGTCCATCAACATGTATAAAAGAAAGATTAGTGTTTAGTACATCAATATAGTCGATATTGAAATGGAAAAGTTTTTGAACAAGATCTAATTACAACACTGTTCCAGTCATTTTTTCATTCATTTACTTTTGGTCAATCCAGTGATGAATTCAACTAAATCCCAGCAACTTGCATAATTTGCAACTATTTCATACACAATTCTTGCTTTTTTTAATCCGTATCTTTTTTTTAACTTTCAGTGGTACTCCCTACGCCATAAATGGCCTACTACAACGAAAATTCAAGGTGTTGCAAGCTAAAATGTTAACACAGCTATGCTGATTTTTTTTTATTGCAACGCGCGCTTCAATGTGTTAGCATAAATATTAATCAAGTGTTGTAGTAGCCGTGTGAATAAAATTATCAATCCGCATCAACATGATCCAACATTACTGATCCGCGTCATTCTGATTTTCCTTTATCGCCTCACCTCCTTTGCACCAAATTTTCATTTTCCCACTAAACATAATTTACGCTATTTTTCACTTGAGAAAAAATAAAACCGCTTCCTTTTGAACGGCGATAGAAAATTAGGGTATTTCCCTCTTAAACAAATTGCGATTGTTTCTTTAATTTGAGATGAAAAAATTGCGACTTCTGCTTGTGATGAAAAAAATTGCTACTTCATCTTCTTTGATTCTTTAATTCGATATGAATCTCCTTTAGTTTTTTTAAAGGTGAGTTTCAAAAGTTCCCAAAATCTCGAATTGGGGTTAGTTATTTTATATTTCGAATTTGTTAATTTGTAGCTCCTTGAGCTCGGGACGAATTTTTTATTAGCTGAAGATATGATTGCGTACTTGAAAATTAACTAAGAAAAAGAGTAGGAATTGAAATTCGTGCAAAGATGAATATAATTGGAACGCGTCTTAAAGGAAAGGTATGGTTCAGTGAAATAAATCACAATTGCATTCAACTAATGTACAGCTATTTACCTTAATTACAAAAAGGTTTAATCCAAGTGGTATTTTGGGGTACTTTTATATGTTGATTCGCTGAAATGTTCTTTGAGAAGCTATTGGGTTGTTAATCAATTTAATAACACAGAACTTAAGTTCCTAGTGAAGGATGGTTGTGAACTATTAGGCCATCGACATTATATGAGCTGCATGTTCTAGACAACTGCTCATGTTTCCCAGGTTTCTATTGTTGGCGACGACGGAGACATCATTGGTGTTTTGCACTGCAGGTGTTTGATGTAATGTAGAGATGAGGTTGAAAACTGTTTGAAGTCATATTGAGAATGCTTACAACCTAGTAATATTCTCCAACCTCAAATAATTGTCCCTATTATTCTTTTTTTTTCATTTTAACAAGTGAAAACTACTTGTTTCTTCCTAACATGTACAACTTTTAATCCATACATCCATGCCTATTTAGATATTAGTGTAAAGCATCACCATTACCTAATATAAACCATTGTTGTATTACTAATATCAAACAGAATGCAATTTTTCAGAGATGATGGTTGGGTCAGATGTCAACACAGATCAAATATTGATCTCTTACTCATGATCATTATAGGAATGTATAAATCTGCATATGCATGGTTGGGTCAGATATCAATATAGAGAAAATACAGAGGTGGTGCTGAAGGAGGATAAGTGTCGGCATGGGGACATAAGGTGTTTATGGTTGGAGAGGATGTAAGTGTGTTACAAAAGTGGAAGTTTTGAAGTTTAATGTTTGTTATTATTTTTTAAGGCTTTGTGTGATGGTGGACTCGGTGTGCAGTGTTTCAAAGAAGAGATGGTCTACCGAAATAGGATGAACTGGTTGGTGCCCACTTGTTCGACCTAACAGGCCAGGTCGATCGCCACCGAGACTATAGGCCTAGGACCCCCACCGGTGCGCCCCCCGGATTCGCACCTCGGTTAGGCATATTTTTGTCACTGTCAGTGTCTGTATAAATTGAAACTGCATATGTAATGAGTGAACCGAGTGATGTAGTGAAGAATATCTATATATGTGAATAATCAGTGTTGTAATAAATCATTGAGTTGCAAATAGTTTGTGTTAAACATTTGTATTATTTCGGTTTTAGAAATAAGATATTTTATTTAATAAAACATTGTTTGAATTCAAATTTTGTGCATTACTATTCTATTAAAAAAATATTTAATCCGGTAAAAGTCTTGTCATTGGATGATAAAAGTGTTTCCATTGGATGGTAAAAGTGTTGTTATAGATAATGCGGGGCCCACTTTTATGTAAAATTAGTATTTGCGGCATCACCATGAAAATGCCGCCATTGGGTCGCAAAGGTGTTGCCTTTGACTCTATGGCAACGCGGCAAAATGCAAGACTCCGAGAAAGTATTACCACAAATCATTTTTTGCCTACAACAACATTTTGTGGCACTTTCTGCATCACTTCTCTGGTGTTGCAGTATGCAATCTATGGCGTAGTTACTTCAGCTCGGTTGTGCGAGGCCATGAAAATCATGACGAAAATACCACAATCAACTCTGTATGAATGAAATATATTGACGTTTAGGAATAATTATTGTGGTACATGATGTAAGTGATAGTTTTAACTTACTATTCGATCAATAAAAGTTATTGAGATGCCCTATTGGAAGTGTACAAATGAATGTTTGTATCAGCTATATGGTACCACTTTTGATTCATAAATGATATTGTATTGCTGAACAGTTAACAATAGATAAGAAACTGATACCACTTTTGATCCAAAAATTTTACTGTATTGTTGAACAGTTAACAACATATAAGAAAGTGATACCACTTCTGACTTAAAAATGATACTGTATTCCTGTATAGCTAACAAAAGAGAAGAAATTTATACCAATTCTTGTTTAAAAATTATACTACATTGCTGCAAAATAATTGTTTTTTATTGTTAATTTTTTTATACTTCTATTTGTCGGTTGAATAAACTAATACTATACAACTCATCAAAGAATAAAATTACTTGTCTGAATGTTGTTGTGCACACTCTGGGTGATGAATTTCTATCGTTTGAACCTTCATATCTTTAACATTATTCTGTATCCATAGTTGCTGCAATACTTTTTCAACTTTCTCTCACTGCGATAAATATACATTAGTATTACTTTATTAAAAAGTAAGGTTGAAAAATTTTCCATACCAATTTATAGGAATCTCTCAAATGTAGATTATTTCTTTCGTTTAAATTTCTTGGTCTCGATGAATCATAGTGCAACCATTGCATGTTTGGATATAGCAACGTAAATAGTGTCCAATGGTTGTCACAGTGCATTCGAAAGTATATTGTTTCCGTATGTTTGTTCAGCGCACAATTCTTTAAGAAAGGAATAACCAGATGTGTTATAATTCCACCCCCTTCTTCAACAATGCCTTTCTGCTCAAGTCATGGTTATGTTAGTACTTAATATGTAAGTCAATCATGTAAAGAAATAATGATTGTTTATTGTAATTGTACTTACTTTTATTATTGTAGACATTGCATAATTGTTTGGGACTAAGTCACATTTAAGGCTAAACCAGTCGATAACCTGATTTAGGAATGAAAATAAGATGTTACACAAATTAAATTGACATGTTAGCTTTTTCTATACGACATTTTGATATGTTATTCTATCAGATATATTACTTATTAGTAATCAGTTTTTTTATGTTGGTAGCTATCAGTTTTTTGCTATGCAATTAATAGGTAACAGTTTTATATACTATATGGTATCAGTTTTTATTGTAGCAGATAATAGGTAGCAGTTTTGCTTCTTTTAAGTTATCAGTTTTGGTACTGTATAGGTTGAATCAGAATTTCCAGTTTCTGGGTTTCAGTTTTATATGTATGTAGATATCAGTCTCTTAAGAACTGTACTTAAATGATACAGATTTTGGGCATTAGTTTGTTATGAACTTGGGTATCATTGTTAATTAAGTTGATAAATGTATTTACTTGCCTATCTGTGAAGTTTCCTTTCAGCACATCAATCAGCATATTCTTTGTGATAATACATCCTCCCCTTAACCGATTGTCATCTTACCAAGCAATTGGACCGTTTTAAAAATAACGGTAAATATAAATTTTCGTAGGCTACAAGGATACAAAAAATACAAATCTTACTTTTCTTCATCTTTTGCCATTGAAAAAAAAAATTCAACACAACCATTTCCTCTTCGTCGTTTAAATGACTTGTCACACTTTTGCAGTTTGACAAGTGTAGGTCTTTCCAAGTAGGTTATACTATTCGTGTTGGCTCTAAAGCATCTATGTTTACTTCTTCCTTTTCATCTTGTTTCGCTTGTTTTTTTTTTCATATTTTGCTTCATCTATTTGAACAAATGAAAGCTTTAGTTCTTCCTCTTTTCCTACACCTGATTCATCTTTTTTCTTCTTCTTTTTTTTTTTTTTTGGCTTCTTGCTTGCTTAATTTTTTTGAAATTCAAACTCATCATTCCACTTTTTAATTCTACTTTTTGCCCTCAATCTTGCAACGTAAGAAGGTATTTGGCACTTGATGGATGATTTTTTAATCCTTTGTCGGTATGTTTTTTTGCTACTACTTTCATTGATTTGTCCATCTGAAAATGCTTGAGTGAGACCCAATTTAAAGTTGGGAGCAATAATGTCTTGAAATGTTTCCTTCTGCTGTTTAACTTTTCAGTGTCATTGATGAATTTAGTATCAATTCTTGGTGTTGTTTCTTTTTCTTTTTTAGCAAACTTGTCTTTCTTTCCAGATGAGTTTTCTTCATCAATTGAAATACTTTCCATTTGTTTTTCACCCTCTTCAAATTCAGTATTCAAATCAATTAGACTTTTTTCAAGATTTTAAAATTTGTCTACCAATGGTGAATCATCCTCTGTTGCTTTTGAATCACCTCCTTCTGGTTCTGATTTTGATTCAGGTTTTGTTTTTCATTGCTTGAGCTGTTGTCTTAGTTTGAAATTTTCATCTTCCACTTGTCTTCTCATCTTTCTTTCTTTCTCCAGCTCCTGTTTTAACTGTTTATTTTTGTCTTCAATCTCCTTAATACGACAGTTTAAAATTTTGATTGAGACATTGTTTTCAAAAAAATTCGTTTGTTCTTGCTGCTGGCCACGTTTTCTTTTTTTTGTTTCTGCAGCTTTTCCTTTTGTTGCTCTTCTTGTTAAATTTTCTGATGTCTCCAGAAGCTTGGCCTCGTGTGGCTGAATATTTGTTATCTCCTTAAACTACATAATTTGAAATAATAGATAAATATTAAGTAGGTGTCAAATTTGTAAATATTTAAGTATCATTTTTAATGTCTCAGTTTTAAAGTATCAGTTTCCATGTAATTTAGGTATCAGTTTTTAGGTAGTAGTTTTATTGTTTTTTGGATATCAGTTTTAAACATTATCACCATGGCAGGGGACTGAGGTATCAATTTTGAGTTGTATAAGGTATCAGTTCTGAAAAACATTGCTTAATATAGTAACTAGTGATGAAGTAGTAAGTTATATTAAAAACTTTTACCACTCCATGCTTTAATTCTGTCAGGATTTTTTTGTTATGGTGTTCTTCAGATTCTTTAGGTTCCACCTTGCAAAAAGTGGGAGTTTATTGTCGAAGTCTCTTCGTTGCTTAATTAGACTGATCTTCTAGCACATGACATACTGAATAAAGGAAGTAAAATATATTTAAAAATGAAATCATATTGTTATGTTTGAATTAAAAATGGGTGTTACTAAATGCAAATCATATTTACTCTATTCACACTCGTATATTACATTTATACCCTCTAATGCATTAAATAGGTGAAACCCTAATAAATGCTTATAGTACTGTGAATTTTAGTGTGTGCATAACCCTAGTATAAAAAGCATTTTAGTTTCATTAATATTTGTTTTTGTGGTACACAAAAAACTATGGTTATGCATCTGTACAATATTTGCACAAAATAAGTAGGAAGGACAATAGTATAATTTCCTCGATTTGCATTGAGTAATTTTGATTTGCATTTAACAGTCATGCTAAAAACAAGAAAATTGTCAAAAACTTTTCTTACCAACGGAAGCATTGAACATACAGACATGTTCCTCGGCATGTGGATAAAGTTTTTTTTTTTACAAATGTTGTAAATTTTGATTGAATTGTTTTCGGCCAAGAAACAGAATTCATTTTGTCTACGTCCAACAAGAACGGAACAAAACCCCATCGTTGCTTCTGTTGGTTATTGGGGGATGAAGAACGTGAGCAGTATCTCCATGATAAGAATCATCGTTAAATCTTCTTCAAACTGTTTTTTCTTTTTTCCAACTTCTTTCTTTATTCGTTTTTCTATTAAATTTCTAGTTATAGACGTTGCTACTCTAAAGTTCCTTAAAACAAAATCTTTGCAGTCTGATGTAATCGTCCTATTTGTCATCTTTGGAGCTTTTTCTACATTGCTCCCTTCCAATGGAATGTAGAATAATATGCTGTTACCTTTTTCAGTTATTTTCGTTCCATCTTCACCAAAAACAAACGATTCTTTTGTTAGTGAGTAGCAAGCATATACTGCATCCAAATTTTCTTGATGTTTCTTGCACTCCTTTAACACAATTTTCCCACCATTAAACACACTAAAAAACTCGAAGATTGGAGTTCGTTTCAACAAATCTATTTGTTTTTTGTTCAGAGATTTTTTTTCTTTTACCAACATAATCACTAAATATGGAGCTTGCAAACCGTATCCATAAGCCGTATCCATTTTTGTCTCAATATTGGCAGCAATTTCTTTCTTGTTGTCTGCTGATTTAGTCAACTCATTGGCTCTTGGCAGCGGATTCACAAAATCATCATCCTGGTTAATAAAAAACGTTTTAGAATTGAATGATATGATTTATAAGTCTCAAATGTACATGTGATGCTTGATAAAAAATCAGGCAATAAGTTTATAATTATTTTTTCACATGTACGTATGCGCTTTACAATCATGTAAATACCATTTTTTTAATGTGTATAGTTAGTGGGCATCATTTTTATATCAACTTAGGTATCAGTTTCAAATTTTGATGTGTACAGTTTATTGGTATCGTTTTTATATGTATGTAGTATCGGTTTTTATTTCTAATTTTTTTTTCCAATGTATAGGTATCAGTTTTCTATTTTTGTAGGTATCAGTTTTATTTCTTTTCTCTATAATAGTATACAAGCATCAATTTTCTATGGCTGCAGATATCAGTTCTTTTTGGTCTCTCTCTCACAGTGTATTTGGATCAAAAACCAGCAGTATCAATTTTATATCACAACTATATTAAACTAGTAGTATCATTTTGATGCGTTACAAGTACCCATTTTCCTAAGTTTACAGTATCAATTTTGTAAAAAAAACAGTGTCGTCCTTATAAAATACAACAGTAGCATTTCTCTCACCGAATTCTCTTCAATATCTTCAAATTCCTTTGCTTTGAATTTTTTTCTCCTTTTTCTGAGCTAAATCGTGTTAAATTTGTATATTATTGTTAGAGAATGAGAATAACATTATCAGTTTTTTATATTTAAGGTATCATTTACCTTATTTTTGTCTTGTTTTCCCTTAATCTTTGCTATTTCTACTAATCTTTTTGGATCATTATACTTTTTGGACCTTTTCTCCCTACAAACCAATCTATTAACTTCAATCATCGGAATTTTACCTTGTTTCAATCATCGACAGTACCAGTTTCATTTTCGGCTGCTCTTTCGTCGATTACTTGATCAACAGTTTGATTTAGAGTTTCCTCTCTTTGTTGCAATTCACAGTCTAGGGTTTCAACGCTCGGTTGCAAATTTTCAGCACATTTGATTAGGATTTCGGTTGTTTTGGACGATTCCTGTTGGATTTGAGCAGTATCGGTTGCAGTTTTAGGGTTTTCAGTCAAATTCGTTTGCTCTATAGTTGGAGAAGATGATGGTCGTGATTCAATCGCCATTTTTAAATACTTTCGTGATTTTGGTTATACGAATTGAAATGATAGCAGGAGTGTATTTTTTGGGTGCGTGGAAAGCAAGTATACCAAAGTAGACGGAAAAAAAGGCGGAAAGAGGGATTATGTTGGGTTGGGTTGTATTATTAGTGTATTGTCCTTGTGGATAATTTTTTTAATTAGTTTGTCCTTATAAAAAAAATACCTTTGAATAATTAGAAAAAAGAGTAGTAAAATACCTTAATCATGAATTTGTATATATATTCTTTAGACTGAGTGCGGACCTAAGAGATCTGCAAAATTGTCACATGTGAAACCAGTTGCTACGCAATAATTGGATTGAGGGAGATTGAACAAGGCAGCAGGGGAAGAGTGGGATAGAGCGTGAGAAGAATGATGATGTATAGAGAATAAATCAAGGATATTGAGTGAAGGCTAGGTTTTAGGCATTAAATTTGATTTTAAACATTGTTGGATGCTTAGAAGGGAAGGGGAGAGGATGCGACCACCTTACGTGAAATAAATTTCTCTTTCTTGTTTTTTTTTATGAATGGTACGTATGCAAAAGAAAGGAAGGGTAGGCTGAAATTTTAGCGTAAACTCGGATAGGGCAGTTGTACTTGGAAACGAAAGGTCGATTGTGAGAAGCTTGGAGAGGCCAGCATTTCAAACTCGTCTTTTAAAGTATAATATAATATTATAGATTATGATGGAGAGTGGTATTAATTTATTAAAGTAAATTGTTTTTGTTTTCTTATGCTTACTTTTACTAGTATCTCTTAATTTATTTAATCTCTTTGGTAGCCTAATTAATCATTTCATTAGCGTCTTATGGTTGTGTTATCATAATCTTTATTAATAATTGTTGGCTAGCTTTTTGACCAAGCCACCAAAGTTCACTCACAAGAAGAAAGTATGAAGCTGTGTTCCTCAAGTCCATGAAGGATCGGATCGCACCCGAGGGTCGCCCCTCACGGATCGCCCCCATTGCATCAGATCGCCCCCCATCGGATCGCCACCATTGCATCGGCGATCCGACTACTTCTACACGACTCGATCCGTACATACACAGCTACCCAGCACAGACCGATCCCATCCCCCAATGCAAAGCGAAGCCTCTGACCTGTTCAAGCACGAGCTAGTCTTCGGTGATCCGAGATGCACGGATCCAGCGACACGTGTCCCCAACTGTCACTTTGACCAATTCCTCCTCCTTGCTCGATCCGATATCTAAGGGGATCGCGACACCTGTCCACAACGACTAATTTGACTAATTCTTCATCAAGCCGCGATACGATCCGATATTTTCGGGATCTGTGCCACGTGTGACCGCGATCCGCCTGACAAAATCAGCTATAAATAGCCCAGAGCTTGGCATTTTTTGGGATCCTCGGGCAGTATTGAGCACTGATTCCGCCATTACTGTCATACCATTATTTCTTGTCAGTTTTGTTACTAGATTGCTGAGAGAAATCACAATTGTAAAAGTGAGTTTGAGAGAAATCATTGATTGTACTAGCATTCAAAGTATAATCGATAACATATAAAGTGGGCGTAGGCTCGTTAACGCCGAACCACTATAAATTCTGTGTGTTTTCTGCTTTTTCTTCATTCTTCAGTTATAATTCTTTACGAGTCAGAACAATTTGGGTGTTGGGTCCAAATTTTGATCTAATATTTTGGTGCTTTCACTGAGAAAACAGTCCCAAAACTTCACTGTTCAAATTTTTTAAGATTCCTGCGATGTCTGGTATCATGGCTGGAAAGAAGTCTAAGGAAGTGCGAGCTTCGCAAGCAAATGAAGTCGTGAATGAAACGGTTGGCGAAAGTGCACACGAGCAGGTCGTTGAGGGGGTCACGGATCGCGAGGACAGGGGGCGACCCGAACCAATATAGGTGCCACGATCCGACTTGAGGGTGGCGCTACGAACCGCAAAACTGGAGGGGTTGTTACTCGATCCCGTGGTAACGCTCCGAATCCTCCACATATCGTGACCACGAACCGATCCCAGGGGGGCGCTGCGAGCCGCCACCCTCGATCCACAGCGATCCAAATTGATGACCAGACTACAACCCGACCTGGAAAGGAGCCTATGGCTCGCTCCTACCGTCCTGGCCCCTCCGCTCAACCTGGCTCAAGCTCTTTGCGCATAAGAGAAAATGATGATGATCAATATGACCCTTCTGCTCCCGGTACTGAGGGGGGCCTCTCTCGCTTTTTCGAAATGTGGGAGAGGCTGTTTGATGAATTGACTGCTCAAAGGCAGGAGAGCTCCGTTCTGCGACAGAACTTGACTGCTATGGATAGAAGGATTAATGACCTCGCAAGGCAAAGGACACCCCAAGTTCGTCCGCTCATCCCAGAATACTCTTCTTCGTCAGAGGAATCGCCGAGACCTCCGAGGCGACCATACGAGAGGCCTGAAAACATAGAACAGCTCCGATTTGGAACCCTGCCATCACGGGAAGAAGAAGCACTCGGTGCAGGGCCGTCAAACCGCAATGTGAATGATCACGCCGCAACTCCCAGAGCTCGAGGTGTGGACAGCCCTGTACAGAACAGACTACCTCAGCCCCGTCGCCGTACAAATACTCGTGATAACAGGGGACAGCGAAGCCCAATCTGAGTCCGGATTTCGCGACTGCTCCTGGAAGAGAGATTAGAGAACCCCACCGAGCAAGAAGCGCTGACCCCGAGCCTCCATTGACCAGTGCAAATGTTGCAGCCATGATCCATCAAATTTTGGCAGATAGCCGTGGACAACGGAATGAAGATTGGGGAATTGACCGTAGTCACACCCCTTTCACTGACGACATTTTAGATGCGACATTTCCGAGGCGCTTCAACATGCCGCAGATGAACCGTTAAGCAGGTAGATCTGATCCCATCCAACATCTGATGAGATATTCTTGGTCAATGACCGCTGCCGCAGCTTCTGATGCTGCCAAGTGCAAAGCATTTCCCATATTCCTGGAGGATGTAGCATTATTATGGTTTACTCACTTACCAGCAAGATCAATTTCCAGGTTCAGGGAGTTGAGTGAAAGGTTTGTGGAACAGTTCTGCATCTATGCACAAAAGACGAAGAGTGTGATTGACTTGTTCCTTGTCAAGCAACGACCAGGCGAGAGTTTGAGGGTGTATCTAGACCATTTCAACCTGACCGCTACTGAAGTCAAAGATCCTCATGAGCCAACTGTTGTGGCAGCCCTGATTGATGGGGTAGATAAAGACACCGAATTTGGGAGATATCTGGCTGGCAAACCACCCCATACTAGAGAGTTATTCTACGAAAAAGCTAACGTACACTTACGCCGGGAATAAGTGTATGCTAACCGAAAGGCAAAAATGGCCGATAAAGAGGAAATCCAGAGCAATGTCGCCATTAAGCAGACAGGAGACAGCTCGGGGAAGGTCGAGGTTAATGTCGGAAATCGGAATTAGGGTGGTCGTCAGTTAGGAAACAATGATAATAACCGTAATGGCAACAACCGGAAGAGGAATCGAGGGAACGACTCCCAGAGAAGGACTCGTCCCAGGTCTTTTGAGAGTTATACGCCAATAAACGATACTTTGGAGAATATCTTCATGGATTCGTACAACGTCCTCCAAAATAAAAGGCCTCCTCCCAGAGAGTCGACGGAGAAAGAACGTGAAACGGGGAAGTTTTGTCTCTTTCATCAGATTCATGGCCATTCGATAAATGAATGCCGTCACCTAAGAGATGTAGTCGAGAGGCTTCTCCGAGAAGGAAAATTGGATGAATACAGAGTGACACCCAGAGACAGGGGGCAAACCGTATAGGCCCCAAATCAGAACCAGAATCAACCTGCTGTCAGGCCAACTGCCCAGCAAAAGGGAAAGGACCTTGTTATCAATACCGTAATCGGAGGCTTTATCTCGCCGGACACGGTTCCAAGGCATTGGATCAGTATGTCAATGCAGCCAAGCAACACCTTGAGGTAGGGGAGTGTAGCAACCCTGAGGACAACGTCCCGGTAAAGCAACAAAAGATGATGACCGACGATGTTGTTTTCCGCGAACGAGAAAGCATTGGAGTCCATGCTCCGACCGAAGATCCATTTGTAATCACAGTACCTATTGGCCCGGCCACTGTTCATAAAGTCTTGGTGGATAACGGGAGTTATGTCAACATTCTTTTCAAAAAGACATTCGATCAGATGAACCTCGAGATAAAAGACTTGAAGTCCTGTCAAGGATGGATCCGTGGATTTAACGGAGCATCCACCGCTCCAATAGGCTATGTAGAGCTACCAGTTACGCTTGGGGAAGGAGAACGCCAGAGAGTGAGAATCCTTCCCTTCGTGGTTTAGAATATTGAATCACCCTATAATGCCTTCTTGGGCGGACCGTCCCTCGCAAAGTTTAGAGCCTGTATAGCCCCCTGGTGCTTATTATTGAAATTTCCTACGGTAGCTGGTGTTGGTATTGTCAGAGGAGATCAGGTTGTCGCACGGGTATGTTATGTAGCAGAGCTAAAGCTACTCCGCAATGGAGGGGACATAGAAACCAAGGGCGCTTCTCCCCCCGCAAGGGCAGAAACCTTATAGCAATTAAAGAGAATAACCGTAAGAGAGTCGCCCAGAGAATTGCCCGAGGATATAGATCCCAGAGAGGACAAAGAACCTGGGGCAGAATGGCGACTCCCAACGAGATAACTGTGGATGTACCGATCGATGATAGTGACCCAAAGAAGGTCCTTAAGATTGGATCCCAGTTAAATTTGAATTTAGCTAAAGAACTGACGAATTTCTTAAAAAATAATTTGGATGTATTTGCTTGGACCCACACAGACATGTGCGGTATATCTCCATCAATCATGAGTCATTCATTGAGCATTAACCCTAAGCATCCTCCTGTAAAACAAAAACGGCGAATGCTGGGCCCAGAGAGGTCCGCTGCCTTGAAAGAAGAAGTTGGAAAGCTAAAAAGTAATGGATTTATCAAAGACTCAATCTATCCAGACTGGATTTCAAACCCAGTCCTGGTAAAGAAGGCCAATGGGAAGTGGCGAACGTGTATCGATTTCTCGGATTTGAATAAAGCCTGCCCAAAAGACAGTTTTCCGTTACCCCGGATCGATCAGTTGGTGGACTCAATGGCGGGCCATGAACTTCTCTCCTTTATGGATGCTTATTCAGGATATAACCAGATTCCAATGCACGTTCCAGATCAAGAACACACTAGCTTTATTATGGATTTGGGGTTATACTGCTATGTGGTAATGCCCTTTGGCTTGAAGAACGCAGGCGCTACATATCAACGGTTAGTGAACAGAATGTTCTATAACCAGATTGGAAAAACAATGGAAGTATACATTGACGACATGTTGGTTAAGTCCAAGCAATCCTCTAATCACACTACGGACTTGGCAGAGATGTTTGGCATTCTTCGAAAGTACGGGATGAAACTCAACCCAACAAAATGTTCATTCGGGGTCGCCTCCGGAAAATTATTGGGATTCATCGTCAGTTCTCGTGGGATTGAGATTAATCCAGACCAGATCGCAGCAATCAGAGACATTCAGGAACCTAGGCAAATTAAAGATGTGCAAAGCCTTGCAGGGAAAGTAGCCGCACTAAGCAGATTTATCTCCAAGGCTACGGACAAATGCATCCCATTCTTCGAATTGATAAAACGAGGAAAACGCCACTTCAAATGGACGCCCGACTGTGTAGAAGCGTTTCAGAACTTGCTGAGACACCTGGAGAAACCTCCGATATTATCTAAGCCGATGGATCACGAGGACTTATTCGTGTACTTGGCAGTGTCGTCCCACGCGATCAGCTCAGCATTGGTAAGAGAAGAAGATAAGGTCCAAAGACCTGTGTATTACGTGAGCAAAAAATTGACGGCAGCAGAGCATAATTATCCAAGGATAGAAAAATTGGCGTACAGTTTGCTGATTGCCTCTAGAAAGCTTCGACACTATTTTCAGGCTCATCCCATTACCGTATACACTGATCATCCACTCAAGCAAGTTCTACAGAAACCAGAGGCGTTTGGAAGATTACTCAAATGGAACATTGAGTTAAGTCAATTTGATCTGAACTTTCAGCCCCGGCGGTCAATACGGGGGCAAGTGATAGCCGACTTCATAGCAGAGTTTACTGTCCCGGAGGAAGATATAACAAACGAAGAGGTTGACCCCTCAAAATTACTTCTCGACCCCCGTGCCTAGAGATTGTATACTGATGGCGCTAGGAACGACAAGAGATCCGGCGCTGGAATAGTGCTTGAAACTCTCGGGAAACGGCTGATATCCTATGCTATCCGGATGGAGTTTCAAGCCACTAACAACGACTCTAAATATGAAGCCCTGATAACCGGGCTAAGGATCGCAAAGGAGTTGGAAATCACAAAGCTAGACATATTTTGTGACTCCAAGTTAGTTGTGAACCAGGTTACTGGAAAATTCCAAGCCAAAAGCGCAAGATTGATTTTATACTTGAAGAAAGTGAAGGAGTTGCTGAATGGCTTCGATCATTTCAGCATATCTCATATTCCGCGGTCAGAGAATCAACAGGCGGATAAGTTGGCAAAGATGGCTAGCTCCGATGATCCTGAAGAGACCGGGCTAGCCCCAGTTGAAGTACTTCGGTCTCCTAGTATAGATCAGATGGAAATTGATCTAGTACTAGAGACGGAACCAGAAAAGGAGTCATGGATGACCCCTCTAAAGAATTTCTTGATGAATGGAGCGCTTCCGACCAAGAAAAGTGAGAGGTGTAAAGTAATTCGTAAAGTTGCCCGATACGTTCTGCAAGGCGGAGTTCTTTAAAGACAAGGATTTTTGATGCCCCTCCTCCGGTGTATAGCTTATGACGATATCAAGCGTGTACTGCAAGAAGTACATGAAGGTGAATGCGGCGATCACACTGGAGGGCAAACATTGGCAAAAAAGGTGTTGCGACATGGTTATTTCTGGCCTACCATAAACAAAGATGCGGCGAAATACGCACGACGATGTGATGCATGTCAGAGATTTTCAAAAATACCTAGAGCACCTCCTAGTCAGTTAAAAACGATGACGAGTCCGTGGCCTTTCGCTATGTGGGGAATTGGTATCATCGGGAGTCTTCCCATAGCTAGGGGCGGAGCGAAGTTCGCTATTGTAGACGTAGATTATTTCACTAAGTGGGTCGAGGCTGAGCCACTGACTACAATCACAACCAAATGAGTGATCAATTTTGTCGTTAGAAACATCATCTGTCGATTTGGGATTCCAAAGATTATTATAACTGATAACGGAACTCAGTTCGATAGCACTGAATTCAGAGACTTCTACCAGAAATACCACATTGAGAAACGGTACACCTCTGTGGCGCACCCGCAATCGAACGTACAAGTCGAAGCGGCGAATAAAGTGATTAAGTCCATTCTGAAAAGAAGACTGAAACGGGCCAGAGCCATGTGGGCTGATGAATTACCCTTAGCACTATGGGCCTACAGGACAACGTATAAATCGGCAACAGGACATACCCCCTTCTCCCTTGCTTTTGGAGCAGAAGCAGTCATCCCGGTTGAGATAAAAGTACCTTCTCACCGAGTGACTTATTACGATCCGATGACCAATAACGAATTGCTCCTTGAATCCCTGGATATGATCGAAGGAAAGAGGGACGAAGCAGACCTGCGTGCCTTGAGATGCAAACAACAGGTCGCCCAATACTACAACAAAAAGGTTCGAGCCCGAACCTTGGAACCCAGAGACTTGGTTCTGAAGCGTGTCTTTCCAGCCCCAACTCATATGGGTGCGAAGTGGGAAGGACCGTACTCCATTCTGTGCAAGCTTGATAATGGAACCTTCAAGCTAGCAATTGTAGATGGAAAGGAAATCCCCAGAGTGTGGAATGCCCAACATTTACGGCCATACCTAACGTAAAGATGTCAGATCTGTTCTTTTGCTTTATTAAGAACCATATACAAGGCACGACTTGCCTAGAATAGTCCAATTTCTTAAAGCAAAAAATTATAAAGTGGACGTAGGTCATGATTCGACCGAACCACTATAAAAATATTGTGTGTCGTTTACCTTTATTGCACTATTATTTATCTGCCTTTCTATTTTTATGGAAATTGTTGTGAATCATTCAACGATCCTAGAAGCGTATAATTATAGGTGCCTTCCATCAGAATGGAATGCAATCACCAGTTAAAACCCTAAGGGTGCGATAAAGTAAATCATATCATTGATAGCGCTCTAACTCTCCAGAGCCGAGAGAGAGCATAACGGACATGAAGGCGATGTCCGTAAGTCATGGCGGTGTACCATGATCGGAACCGCCTTGACGGAACTCTAACCTCGGCGACTGCCAGGAGAATATAAAAGCGTCTCCGATTGAGCGCTGAGAAAGAGCTCTTGCCCCGCTGAAGGATCGGGGAGCAATTGAACTGCTGAGCTTGAACTCTAACTCTCCAGAGCAGAGAGAGTATAAAAGTGTCTCCGATTGAGCGCTGAGAAAGAGCTCTTGCCCTGCTGAAGGATCGGGGAGCGATTGAACTGCTGGGCTCGAACTCTAACTCTCCAGAGCAGAGAGAGAGTATAAAAGCGTCTCTGATTGAGCGCTGAGAAAGAACTCCTTCCCCGCTGAAGGAACGGGGAGCGACTGAACTACTGAATTCAAACTCTAACCTCGGCGGCCGCCAGGAGAGTATAAAAGAGCCTATGATTAAGCACTGAAAGGTGCCGGAAATTCAGCACCACAAGGACAGTTATCTTATTAAAATTTTCTAAGTCCCCCATATTCAGAAATAGGGGGAAACATGCGAACAATGCTAATCAATCTTTATTAAGCCCTGTTTAAGTGCTACGTTAACGATTGATTGGGGGCCATATACATATACACATGAACCTTGATACAGCACAAAAAAATTTAAAATTTTTCTGTTGCTTGACTGATTTGCAGTTATAATCAGATAATCTATCACTATGCATGAAAAGTTTATTGAATGCAGGTACACGATGAAGCAAAAAGAGATAAGCTTTTATTTATAAAATGCAAGCCTACAAAGGGAAAAACAACCTAAAAAACAAAATGAGGGCCAGTCTCATAATTACATTTCCTGGCCAGTGGGAAACCTAAAGACAAAATATAGACAAGCGATCATATCCTATTTACGCTTGGACTTCTTCTCCTGTTTCTGCTTCTCCAGCTTCGCCTTGTCAGTTTCAGATTGACCACCCTTCTTTCTTTTCCGTTTGTCTATAGGAGGAACGTCCGACTCATCAAAAGACTCCTCCTCCACCTCCTTTCTCTTTCTCTTGTCAGTCAAGGAAGCTGGGAAATCATCAGGGTTCGCAAAATGAAGATGTTTGCTGATGGATTTAGGCTGTAGTTTCAGCACCATCCCAGTTTTGGGATTAAACTCCGAGATAGGGGCTATGTTCAAAGGCTTTTGTCCCACCTTCTTTAAAGCCAGCTCCTTTTCCTGCCTCGCTTTTCTGTTAGCCAAAGTTTCGTCATCATCGTCTTTGGCTTCTTTGGTGCTAATGATATCCTCCTCATCCTCTACATGGCGCCCGTCCATATCTTTCAAGGCCTCGATGGTTTCATCATCTTTGGGAGCATCAGCACTGGGTGCCAGGACGCCTTTCTCTGCTGTTGTACCTTCAGCCTGCTTCGGTATATCAACACCGGCGCTAGGCGAGACGACAATCTTCTCCGCCTCTGTCCCCTTCTCGACATCCTTGTCGATGGGCTCGCCACCTGTATTATGGGGAACATATGTTATTAATTCGATTGGTTGCTCTACCAGACGGCAACAACTCACAATTGCTTTGACAAATTGTGGGGAAAAAAGGGAGATACCTTCCGCTGATCCTCCATCCAGGCTAGCTGCAGAAGCTCCAACAACCACAGGAGTTAGGCCCAAAGGAATTAATGGATCATCAGGATGGTATTCCTCAACTCCGGAGGTCTTGGGCTCTACAGCTGAGCTCGAACCTTCGTCAACCTTGTTTTTGCCCTTAGCCAAGGCCCTCTCCTTCTCCATTTCTTCTTGAATTAAACGACGGCCTTCTGCCAGATCCTCGGGCTCGTTATCCCTCAGGATGGTCTTCATCAGCTCATCTTCGTCAATCTCCTCAACTCCTAACCTCTGCTTCTCACCCTCAACGATGGCATCCCATAAATTGGATAAAGTAACGTGGTAGTCCGGGAACCACGAGATGTTACGGGTTTTGAGGACATGGCCGAGGAAGTCAAAAATCATCTCTTCGAACCCTTCGATGTCCTTTTCTCTCTCGAGGAGTTTGTTGTTAGAAGCAGTAGCCATCTCAATGGCACTCTCTACATTCTTTTCGGCAAGAGCCGCGCACCTCTCTGCATCCGTGACTTGATCATTCAAAATCACCTTCTCTGCTTCGGCCAAAGCTAGACTTTCTTTCAAGCTTGCTTTTTCTTCCTCCCAAGCAGCTCTCTCAGCTTCAAAATGGCCTTGTGCCGTCTTCAACTCAATGTTGGCCATTTTAAGATCTTCTACCTCCTTCTTTAAGGCCATTTTTCTTGGCTATTTGAGTCAAGTTCAGAATGAAAGCGTTTCTTAGCATTCTCCAATTCAGTCTTATAATTTTCAGCCTCTCTCCGCGCTAAGGCAAGTTGGGACTGAACGTCTTCCAAGTCCTTCTTCATCTTTGTCCTAGCCCTTTCATTGTTATCAATCTTCACCTTGAATCTATGTGCTTCCATCTCAAGCGTTCGGATGATCTCTGAAAGATTAACCGCATGTTTCTTCATCACTTCATACTGTCTGGCTACATGGCGAATGTGCCTGACGACTTCATTATCCCAGTTCCTAGGGACTGGTTCCAAGGCTGGAACAAATGTCATCCTTTCAAAGAAGATGTTGGGGAATTGTTCCCGCAACTTTTCCAGCCTACCTTGAGTCTCGGGACCATGGATGTAATCTCGCGACCTGGGGGCAACCAACTCTTGCTGGCTGGAAGGGACAATGTCACTTCTCTCCTTTTCAGAATCTTTGATTGGATCCTTGCTTTTATCCTTGGGCTCGTAGTGTCTTTTTGACGACCTGCTGTGAGAGGGTGCACTCTTCGGAGGAGTTAACTCTTTAGGAAGTTGTTTTCCCCCTGCAGGAGGTACCGGATAACAGGGAAGCTTGCCAGAAGTCGGTTTCGGTGGAGACCGGGATTGCGAAGAAGTAGGCTTGTGAGAAAGGCCGCGAGAGCGCTCGGGATTCGGATAAAGACTGGGTGTGCCCTCACGAAGAGAGCGATAAGAATAGGACCGCCTGCGAGACATCCTTCCTGTAAAAGAAAAAAGAGCATATTAAAGCCTTGAATACTGTTGATATAAAAGTGTGGGGTCAGGCAGTGCGTGTGATTTGTGTATCCCATATAATTCCCCCTAACAGACCCGGGCCTGAAGTCAGGCTCATCTGAGTAGTTTCTTGTCCTCCAATTGGAACGGTGGTTTCCTCAGAAGCATGGAAAAATGGCTCCCCTTCAAAGTCCCCTTCTGTGTATACATCATCAGGCAAGGGAATTTTGCTCAGCTCTTTAAATAGTTGTTCTTCTGTCAAATCATCGGGAGCAGCAGGTTCGATTAGAGGAGAAGCCCTCGAGGGGAAACCCCCCAGGGAAACTGGGATTTCCTTGGACTTGTCACCACGGGCCTCATCTCCTCTATATATGTTCAGGTCCTCGTCGTCCTGGATGATTATCGAGGAAGGACTCTTACGGAATTTAGTTGTTTCTGCTGCCCGTGATGTTCCCTCTCCCTCCGTTGGGGGCACGTATTTATAGGGTTTGCCGCCCGCACCAAGTCCAAACCTTATATTCAGAAGGCGATGCTTGTGAAGATTTTCATCAGCAATACACTTCTTGACCTTAGAAAATCGGATCTGCTTTGTAGAAGAATAGACAATCGATTATTGTATACCAAGCCTTCCGTCTTGGGAAAGACGTGATCTGCTTAAAACAAATAAAAAAAGGGGGGATGTTAATGCTTCGATTCCTTAAGAGCAAGGTATTCAGTCAAAAGATTAAAGTTTACTTGATTTAAGCCATCTTCTTGAGCACCCAGCCTGTCTCTTTATATAGAACCAATCAGACTTGGGATCCCCTATATTGCTGTATCCGTCATACAGAACCTTCCTATTCTCTACCGATTCGAAGAAAGAGAAATTTAGGGATGCCGAGGAGCGATGCTTGAAAAGATAAAAGAATTTTAAATCTTTAAATGTAAGCTCGGTATGCAGGATTTCCGCGTATGCAATATATAGAGTGTATAGAGCTGCGTCGGCATTGGGATGGAGCTGCATCGGAGTGATACCCAATCGTTTTAAGGTCTCAATGACGATTGGAGGAAACGGAGGAATAGCTCCTACCCAGTACATGAGTCGGCTGACTGTCATATATCCTTCCGGAGCTAAGTGAGGTCTATCTTCGCTGCCGGGTGTCCTCACGTCATCCCAGGGGATCCCGTGTCTCTGGCAAATTCTCTTAAGCTTTATGTCATCGAGTTTGGAAGCTAAAGAATCAGTAAATTTATCTATCCCAAGTGCATCAGGAATCTAGTCAGGAGCTCGACCGTCTACTTCAGACTCCTCGTCAAGTGAAGTACTTTCAAATGGATCCGATTCCGTTGCCTCATACTCGGATCCAGAATCCTTGCCCTTTGGGTTAGTTGGAGGGACCTCAAGGTTATGTTGCTCAGACACCTCGGGGTCTGTCTCTGTGTTAGATATTGAAGAGGAGTGATTTTCCGACATTACTGTTTAGGCGAGTAAACATGAGAAATAAGATTAAAACTACCCATCCCCCTGTGTGTGCAAGTGCCAGTATGTGCTTGTGCATGCATTAAAGAAAGGTACAAAGGTCAACAAAATCATCGAGACATTGGTCATTGTTCAATTGGTAGATTATGCATTTGTTCAATCCGGAATGTTCGTCTCAAGGGCTCTAACCTAACTGTTCATCGATTTGTTAGAGTTGCATCATATTATTTAGTCAGCGTGTGCATCAGATCGTTCGTTAGTCAGATCGCAGGGCAGGTTCAGATCGCGACATGTGGACGGATCGTGGTGAAGGACTCGGTACGCGGAAGGGTACTAGATCATGGAAAGGCTTCGAATCGTGAAGCGCACCAATTCATCTAGACGGATTGCGATGGTATCTTGGCGATCCGCATCGCCCCCCATCCTCCACGACCCAAAGCTCCAGTATCTCCACGATCTGACACTCGCTTCTAGTTCCCCACGAACCGTAGCCTTGCCGTTTCCGCGATCCGATCCACTAGCCAAATCAACATTCCAGTTTCGTTCCCTCTCCCCTCGCCTCGCCATCGCTTCGAACTCGGGCCTCGCCCACGAACCGACCTGGTCATCCCTTCCTTCTTCTTCCTCAACTCTCCTCTTCATTCTTAAATCCATGGAATCGCACCAGGCACGCTCGCGATTACTATCATCAAATCCTACAAAACTCCGCTGTCTCCACTCTCTAAGCCAGTGCGAACACGAGAGAAACTAAAGAAAAGCTGTTTAATTACCTTCTTAAAGTTTGAAATCGGTTGGAGATTGGGAAATCAAAGTTAGGATTTTCTCTCAAGAAAATTGGCGGCGGCTGCGAAAGAAGAAAGAAGAGGAGAAGAATGAGGGTGAGGATCGATTTATATAGGCAAAGGGGCGACCGTTAGTCTCCCACTTTTTGTCTTATTCGATCCGTGAAAATAGGCGGGCCGCGAACCAAAAGCCCACCACGTCTCGAAGAGAAGCCCGTCTCGTTCCGTGAAGAAGCCCAAATGCTCACCAAAGGACGAGACGAACAACTTGCTAACGGACCGTGACTCGCACATGCGATCCGAACCAATAAATGACCGACAGGAATGAAAATTCAGAAATGATCATAGAAAATTCAAAATTGCACCTAGTAAATTCGATGATGAAGAGTCTGAAAGATCCCAGAAAAGAATTTTCCAATGAACAGGGAAACTATTAAAGATTTATCCGATATTTATAGCAAGCAAAGAGACAACTTTCCGTAAATGATATGGCCTTTCGGATAGACGCTACCACTGATTTGCATCTCTTTATGAAAAGACGTTTCTATAGTTTCGAAGCATGTTCCATCATCGATAAAACATACTTCGAGGGGGCAAAATGTTGGCTAGCTTTTTGACCAAGCCACCAAGGTTCACTCACAAGAAGAAAGTATGAAGCTGTGTTCCTCAAGTCCATGAAGGATCGGATTGCACCCGAGGGTCGCCCCTCACGGATCGCCCCCATTGCATCGGATCGCCCCCCATCGGATCGCCCCCATTGCATCAGCGATCCGACTACTTCTACACGACTCGATCCGTACATACACAGCTACCCAGCACAGACCGATCCGATCCCCCAATGCACAGCGAAGCCTCTGACCTGTTCAAGCACGAGCTAGTCTTCGGCGATCCGAGATGCACGGATCCAGCGACACGTGTCCCCAACTGTCACCTTGACCAATTCCTCCTCCTTGCTCGATCCGATATCTAAGGGGATCGCGACACCTGTCCACAACGGCTAATTTGACTAATTCTTCATCAAGCCGCGATACGATCCGATATTTTCGGGATTTGTGCCACGTGTGACCGCGATCTGCCTGACAAAATCAGCTATAAATAGCCCAGAGCTTGGCATTTTTTGGGATCCTTGGGCAATATTGAGCACTGATTCCGCCATTACTGTCATACCACTATTTCTTGTCAGTTTTGTTACGAGATTGCTAAGAGAAATTACAATTGTAAAAGTGAGTTTGAGAGAAATCATTGATTGTACTAGCATTCAAAGTATAATCGATAACATATAAAGTGGACGTAGGCTCGTTAACGCCGAACCACTATAAATTATGTGTGTTTTCTGCTTTTTCTTCATTCTCCGGTTATAATTCTTTACGAGTCAGAACAATTTGGGTGTTGGGTCCAAATTTTGATCTAACAATAATTCTCTTGGAAACACATATTTTTGGTCCAACCGTGAAGTACCAAAATTACCCTCTTTGTATTCAAATTTTAAATGCATAATCAACGTGCACATTAATAATTCTACTAACATTATTTTTTATGTTTGTTTCTATACTCATTTTAATCAAATCTTCTGCCATTTTAAACGCACAATTTATTTCAATTTCAAACGTGTACCATCAATACGCGCATATCCAATATAAAATAGAACGTTGCTTAATTAGTATAATCAAACTCCCTTTTATTTCTTGAATTCATACCATTTATGATGCACATTATTTCTCTAACTTATATTTATACATTTACATTTTAAATTTATCTACATGTACGTTTACGTCAACCTTCAAAATTTTGATACTATTCTCATTAATTATGTTCTATTATCTTCTTTTTTTAGTATACTGAAATTGTCCTCTTCGTATTTATTTCTTTTTTTAAAAAAAATCTTTTCTATTTATTCTTTCTGTTTTTTGACGCGCGTTCAAAATTTTAAATGCGTAATCAATGTGCATATTAATAATTCTATTAATATTATTTTTACGTTTGTTTCTATACTCATTTTAATTAAGTCTTCTACCATTTTTAGCATGTAATTTATTTCAATTTCAAACATGTACTATATCATAGGCTTGCGTATAGGTTTGAGAAAAAAAATCATATGTGCTAAAAATACCTTTTCTTTCTAGATATTTCCAATGCATCAATATAAATACGCATGTCCCTTATCAATTGTTTACTTCATTTTATTTTATCATTCACTAAAAGCTTATTCGGGAGCTTTATTCTGAGGCAATAAGGAATGAGATATGTTTTTCTTTTCTTATGTAATATGATTTCTAAATGATACAATTTGTTACACACTTACATAATTAGCACCGACTTTACCACTGTTATATTTAATACATGCATATGCATTAGTCACTCGCAAGTCACAACATTATAGAACTTACACTACAAAAGGCAGCTTAAATTGCGACGGGGTGGGGCAACGGCTTGCGACGGCTAAAAAAGCGGCCGTCGCTAGCCGTCGCAAACCGTTGCTTGATTTGTAGAAATATAATGACCGAACCATCCTCTTCCTCATTCTGTTTTTTCCCCCAAAAACATTCCTAAACCCTACCCATCGCAAACCATCGCTAGCCTCTCCTTGCTGCTCCGATTCCAAGCCTCCAAATTCGCTTCCAAGGTATTGATTTCATTCTACTATGTCTTCTAACTCTAGTTTATGCTTAATTAGGGTTAATTAGAGGCTTTGGTTGCTAATTTATATGAGTTTGCAAAATTGAATGTTTACGGATATGAAATTGGTTGTCTCGAGGGATGTTTATGATAATGGTTGTGTTGTAAGTTGATTTGGGGATAAGTGTAATTGATTAGGAGAGTAAAATCGATGAATATTACATATGTAATTGATTTAGGAGGTTGAAAATAATGATTATCACGTGTTTAATTAGACGTACGATGATTGTGTTGTACGTAGAATGTGTTGTATGATGATTTGGGAATGAATGGAATTAATGTAATTGTTTAATGGTAGTAAGTTGATTATTATTGAAATGGCGCAACGATGTCTCTAGTCTACATGCATGCACTGTTATGTCCCCATCGGATGCAAGAATGGTCGGTCCAAAAGAATGCACTTGCAATTGGAAAAAATTTGTTTTGTTACTATAATATTTAGTAATCAAATGTTGATTAAAAATGTTAATTCAAAATGGTTCGTAATTTAGGTTTAGATCGTTAAGAATCTTGTTAAACGTAATGAAAATCATATAACTCAACTCTTGGAATTTTTTATGAAATTAAATAATTAACTTGAAAGCTTGGTTTATCTTTAAAAAATTTAAACTAACTAAAATTAATTTTATAATTTATACATTAAACTAAAATGAATCAAAACTTACTTAAACTAATTGTCATGTTAGTTTACAAATTGAAATTATGAAAAATTATTATGTAGACGCTATATATTCAAGGCGCGCACTTAGGCGCAAAAATGCGTAAGGCGCAAGTAAGGGGCTTTTTTGAAGTTTAAGGCACACATTTTACTGGAGCGCAAAAAGGCCCAAAGCGCAAAAGGCGCGCTTTTTCATTTGATGTGTGTTTCTTGTTTTAAACTTAGGTTGAATGTGTTTTGACTAGTTATGTGAACCCCTTAAATAAATTTGGCCCCGTCCGACAAGTGTTGTATATGATCGTTATATGGATATTCGTTTTTCCATAAAACGGAAATCTATATTCATCAGATACAATATTCATTGGATTTGTCCTTGTATTGGACAAGTTACACATATAATAACCTAACCATATTTTATAAATCATTTCAGTTTAAACGGTTAACAAATTTTCGATGGCACTTCCTTTTTGTTCCCTGTGTACACACATTTGTGTACGATACAGGGACTAAAGGGAAGTGCTGCCGAAATTTTGTTGAACCGTTTAACCTGAAAGGATTTATAAAATATGCTTACGTTATTATATTTGTAATGGGAAGTAGGTAGAGGAGTCGTCAAAGTAGAAAGAAATAAACAAAAAAACAAAAAACATGAAGTAGTTGTAAATGAAATTTTACAAGATTTCAATTAATACAAAGTGTTTGATCGAATTTTCTAACATATTTGTTGCAAATCAGGAAAATGTTCGATTATTTTCGTGATCGTAGTTGGATGTATCAACCCCATACCGGTAAGAAAGGGTCAATAAAGGAACATTTTTGTAACGGTGTCCAAGAATTTATTAGATTCGCTAAATCTAATAATCGGAGTAACCTAGACATTCGATGTCCGTGTAGTAAGTGCAAACATTTGAGGCACTGGAAGCCAAATGTAGTAGAAGTACATCTGTATAAATTTGGTTTTGTGTCGAAATATTACTTATGGGATCGTCATGGAGAGCTTGTTCAACCTACGTCTAACCCTGTAGTGGTAGAGGACCATAGTACAATGATGAACGATGATACAAAGACGAATCCGATAGAAAATATGGTGCAAGATGCAGCACGATCAATGTTTCCCACCATTGATCAAGGCGACGATGAGAATGAAAATGCTGAAGAACCAACGGTGGAAGCAAAAAAAATTTATGATTTATTGAATTCTGCTATGAGGCCATTATGGGAAGGGCGTACAAGCGGGACCAAATTATCTGTAATCGCTGAATTCATCACTATGAAATTAAAATTCAATCTTACAGAAGTTGCATTTACAGCAGTTGCACAAAATGCAAAACGTCATATGCCGCCCAATAATTTGATGTGTGATAGTCATTATAAAGTGAAAAAACTTATGTCTGCTTTTGGACTACCGTATCAGAAAATAGATATATGTGTTAAAGGTTGCATGTTGTATTGGAAAGAAGACACTTATCTTAGAAAATGCAAATTTTGCAATGAAGATAGATGTAAACCAAGGAAAAAGAAAGGAAAAGAAGTTCCATATAAAAGAATGCATTATCTACCGATAACTCCCAGACTTCAACGACTGTATGCATCTTCTGCTACAGCGTTTCATATGCGATGGCATAGCGTGAGAACAGCAGAAGAAGGAACTTTGATACATCCGTCTGATGGTGAAGCATGGAAACACTTTGATAGGACTTATCCTGAATTTGCTGCAGAGAGACGTAATGTTAGGCTCGGTTTATGTATGGATGGATTTTCGCCGTTTTCTCAATTTGGTAGTAAATATTCATCATGGTCTATCATTGTTACTCCATATAACTTACCTCCATGGATATGTGTGAAAAATCCATATATGTTTCTAACGGTTATCGTCCCTGGTCCCGATTATCTGACACAAGGAATTAATGTTTATCTGCAACCATTGATTGAAGAGTTGAAAACATTGTGGAATGAAGGGGTCGAACGTCATTTCGAGAAAAAGGAATTTTCGTATGTTTGCTTCTGTATATGGACTATTAGTAATTTTCCTGCATATGGAATGCTTTCAGGTTGGAGCACATCCGGGCGTCTAGCTTGTCCTCATTGTATGGATGAGTCACGAGCATTTTCATTAAAGTATGGAAAAAAATATCTTGGTTTGATTGTCATCAATGCTTTCTACATCCTAATCATAAATTTAGAACGGATAAAAAGAACTTCAAAGCTAACAAAGTAGAGAATATGCTACCGCCTAAAGTTTGGACAAGTGAAGAGATATATGTAATTGTAAGTGAGTACCCAAAGATACACGAAAATGGAAAGCAGGTTGAAATTCTAGGTAAATCGGACATTCATAATTGGTGCAAACAAAGTATATTTTGGGAGTTAACTTACTGGAAAAATCTAAAACTTCGGCATAATATTGACGTCATGCACAATGAAAAAAAGGTTTTTGATAACGTTTTTAATACAGTTTTGAATGTAAAGGGGAAAACCAAGGACAACGCGAATTCACGACGTGATATATTACACTTCTGTAAAAGGCTGGAACTTTGCTTGTATGCCAAGAATAATAAACCCAAAGCATGCTATGAGCTAGACAACAGGCAAGTAAAACTCATGCTAAAGTGGGTGGAAGGATTACGATGTCCTAATGGGATTTCTTCTAACCTCCGTAGATGTGTGGACTTTAAAAACAGTAAATTGAGTGGGATGAAAAGCCATGATTGTCATATAATGATGGAATACTTTTTACCTGTGATTTTCAAGGAATTGTTGCCCATAAAAATATGGAGTGTTATAACAGAATTAAGTATGTTTTATAAACTACACTGTTCAATGACGTTGAAGATAGATCGTTTATGTAAGCTTCAATTAGAAATCCCTGTACTACTCTGCAAACTTAAGAAAATATTTCCACCGGGTTTTTTTAATGTAATGGAACATTTACCTATTCATCTTCCGTCCGAAGCACTCCTTCGAGGTCCGGTGCAATATGGATAGATGGATCCATTTGAGAGGTAATTTTATGTATACTCAATACTATTGATAGATTACAACTTAGATTTTTGTACCAACATATAAATTAAATTAGTCTTATTATAGGCACTTGAATCATTTAAAGAAGAAAATTAGGCAAAAAGATCGAGTAGAAGGTTCGATTTGCAAATCGTACCTTGAAGAAGAAGCTTCATTTTTTTCTTCTCATTACTTTAGTGAAGATGTGAACTTGTCTTTCATATCTGTTCCTCGCAATGAAGAAGCCGTTGAACAGGAGTCTTCTCATACAATGTTATCTATTTTTAGACAACACGGAAGACCTGCTGGAAAATGTGTAGAAATATGGTTAAGCGATAAAGACTACAATGTGGCACACACATATGTTCTGTTAAATTGTGTGGAAGTTGCACCATTTGTCAGGTTATATAAAATTCATGTTCAATTCAATTATATATACATCTATATTTATATGTCTATATTAATAGAAAAGGAACATAACACATATTTGCAGTATATACGAATCACAGCATCCATCTGGTGATCTCAGCAAAGAATTTGCTGGATGGTTTTCAGACTATGTTCATGATCCCAAAAACTGTGTTGTTAAGGAAGAATTATGACATCTTGCTATTGGACCAAATAGAAATGTCAAGACTTATCCAATATACTTTGTTAATGGATATAAATTCAACGCCAATGATTACGGAGCTGAAAAATTAACGTATAATACCGGTGTATTTGTCAAAAGTAGTGATGATCCAGAGGTGCATATAAAAGATTTTTACGGCGTCTTAACGCAAGTTGTAGAGTTGACATACTATGTTCGTCCCTTAGAGAAAGTTTATCTATTCAAATGCAACTAGTTTAGCAATGTTCCTGGTTCTGGAGTTAACGTGCACAAAGATTACAAGCTAATAGAAATAAGGCATACGTCGCATTACTATAAGTATGATCCTTTCGCGTTAGCTAAGCAAGCACTACAAGTGTATTTTGCTCCGTATCCATCCTTAAAAAAAGAAAAAGTAGATTGGTGTGTTGTTTTTATAACAAAGGAAATATTTACATTTTATGGAAATAATATTCCAGATGAAGCAGCGTATCAAGCGGATCTTGAGCCGAATACTGAAATTATAATAGCTGATGACATTGATGTCGGGTCGTTGAATGATGAAGCGAATGAGTTAGTAGATGCATTTGAAAGTGCTGAAGAAAATGATATAGAGTATGAGACTGGGTCTGCATCCGAAGATGATGAAGACTGATGTTATGTATTTATGTTATGTACTATTATGAGCTATGTATCATGTAACACCCCGAATTTTCTGTTAACTATAACTTAACAAATTAAAGTATAATTAATTCTAAATGATGGAATTAAGGTCTTGGAATTCTTCTTGAGATAGAGTCCAAGTTTGCATAAAACGGATAACGTATGAAGAAGATATGGACAAATGAAGTTGGGCAGAAAAACCAGAAACGAGCCAGAATGCACTGGCGCACTTGGGAAGTGCGCCAGAACAGAATTGCACTGGTGCACTTGGGAAGTGCGCCAGTACAAATTTGCACTGGCACACCTTCCAAGTGCGCCCAGTCCAGAAAACCTACTTGGTCTGGCCCTGGCTGGCCTGGTCGGGTTCTGGTCGATTTCTGAGGCTTGGCTGAGTCACTAGGGCTTACATGTCGCTTTCTGATTGGCTTCTCTTGAGATGGATGGTCTGGATTCACTCTAGCTTCATCGACGGCTCTAATCAGTTTAAAATTCTATAAATACAACTCAAGACTAAACCTAAATTCACACAAATAATATAGTACTAGAGCCGACATGTTGTTGGAAAGAAATTAGGAGTGGCCGTCAGTTAGAAAGCTTAGAGACAAGGCAATACTAAAGTAAAACACGAATCAAAACAACGTTAGTCTACCCAAAGGAAAGCATATCAAATTCAGAATTCAGAATCCAAATCCAAGTTCATTGTTCGTTGTAAGTATAGTGATTTTTCCGATGAGAATAAAACTAAGACTTGATTCGATGTAAATTGGAAGTAGAATTGTGCTATTATGTAACGACGATGTTAATTCATATCTATGTATTGAAATGATTGTGTTGCGAATGAAATTGGGATGTTTTTGGTATAATTAATATTGGTGTTGATCCTATTGTACTTTTAGAATGACAATAACATCACAAGCAAGTTGTATAGTTCATGTTTATGTGATTATATAGGTTGTTGTGATTAGAACCTCATGTATATACTTTATGCTAGAACCTTTATACCTAAATGGTTATGTTCATATACATGCCCCTATGTTTATACAAAAGTTGCAAGTTCCAAATTGGATCCATGTCAAGGTCCACTTTAGTACATGTTTCATGTCGTAATTAGATATGCGATTGGATCTAGTTCGCATCCTTGTCATAAAGTTATACATATTTATGAAAATGTCATATTCTTGTCATATGCTAGTGATGTTCGATGTTATGCCTAGATCCTAAACATGTTTAGACTTAAATCATATGCTAATTTATGTAACACCTATTTGGTTTGATACCTATTTCAATGCAAGTTCACATATATGTTGATTTAGGCCATGTTGCAAGTTCACATTCATGTTGACTATTTTGCAAGTTCACACCTATGATGTTCATATTGACTATGCCAAAAATGCCAAGTTTACACCTATGTCATGTTTATGTTTATGAATTCCCTTATGCCTATTTGTGTGCGCTAAATTAGGCTAAGTTTTTAGCCTAATATTATATGTTGAAACTATGCGAACGAAAATTAGGCTAAGATTGTTAGCCTAATGTTTAAACGGGGTAATGTTGGGAATAATAGTAAAACTTGACATAAAAATATATGAAATTGGCATGTTTGTCACCTGCCAAAATTGGTGGCATTTAAACGGTATAAATTCTTATACCAAAAATGTTAAACTTGGAATGTGGGCCATAACATTTAATTGTTGAAAAATTTACATATATTAAGTAATAAAGACAAATATGTAAATTTAGAAAATACGAATATGCTTAATATGAGGTTGGATTGAGTTGTGATGTAAACCCGCTCGGACCCGCCCGTCAATCCAGTAGTCACAACAATACCTATCCATTGTGGGTGGTTAAGTGTAACACCCCACCTCCACTAGGGTCACTCTCAAAGGGAATGCACTAGTTTTGGTGGAGTATTATCTTGGTAAACATACACAGAGATATCACAAGGCAGAACATAAATAAAGCAGCGGTAGAAATTAAAAACCGAATTTATTACTTTCAAGAAAAGAGTCAAAACCCCATATTTCCAAGGTACAAATTATTCCATTACATCAAGTTCCAAATAAAGAAGCATAAACTTAAGATAACAAAAGTAAATTATTCCCCATAAATAGCAGAAGCAGCCATAGCATAGCCCAAGACCAAACCGTACATGAGCTGTCAGAAAGCAAGCTAAATCCAAGCTAAGAGCTAGTGTTTCCTCCCTGAGAACCTGGGGGGGGGGGGAAACGAAAGAAAAAGAGGCGAAAGAAAAAGGGTCAGTCATAAAGACTGGTAAGCCCTAGTGACTTTCAGTATGAAAACTAGTAAAGGTAACATGACATGTGAAAACTGGAATTAAACATAGGATGATAACAGAACTGGTAGGATAATTAAGATAACAGGATAAGTCAAGTCTAGCATCGAATATTCAAGATTCGCTGCACCAACTGTACTAGTATCCTAGCCCATGTCAAGTATTAACCATGAAATGATCCCTTGGCCCAATATCATGAAGTGACCCATTACGGGGTCCTACGGTACGATCTACTAATCGATCGGCTCCCTACAAGTTCTAGCTCATCATGTGTTTGTGTCATACGGCCCTATCCTGAAATGTAGTTATCTGTGCTAGGTCCACCATAGGGTGTATCAATCCCTATGGTGCCAACCACCGACACAAATCAAGCACGCATAGTGTAAACCTACGGGTGCCTAATGCCTGCTTTTTCTACTCCGGGCTACGTGCACGACCATAGTCCGCCTGAACCTACAATGGCGCACCTACTCAGCCGTCGTTCTGGTCGCTTACAATCAGCCCAGTAATCGTGCCCCACCCTACCTAGTCCCAGGGTATCGTGATACATCTAAGTGGGTTACTGCTGAAAAGGACCGCGTAACTAGGGTTTCTAATGGGTTAAGTGCTGTCATTCAAATTCGTGACTTAACCCTATCCAAATCATGTATCAAGTTGGTTAAGTGTGTTCAAGTGGTTCATGACTTAATCCTATCAAATCATCGTGTCAAGTTGGTTAAGTATATTAAAGTTGTTCATGACTTAACCCTATCATGTGGCCTTAACTCATTGATGCACCCCAACCTCTCACATTAGACTAACTGTTGTGGTCACTGGATTTGCCGGGCGGTTCCGGGCAGATTTACACCACAACATAGTCTAACCTCGGGTTTTTCGTGCGATATGACCAACTACCCACGTTGGATCCTATTGTTTGCATCCACTGGATTTGCCGGGCGGTTCCGGGCAGATTTACACTACAAACTCAACCCAACCTCGAGTTGGCCATTTTCAAGTTTATCTAAGTGTCATGCCCACGTTCAAGTTTTCATGTCAAAATTCATGTTAAGTTTTCATGTCATGTTTCATGTCAAATCGTGTCAAGTTCATGTCCATATCCAGGTTCAAGTTATAATAACGTTCATGTTCAAAGCCAATTTATGTTTTACCTAATCTACCCAAATCGTATTCCCATCGCACATAAACTCGAATCGATACAAATAAATCTAATTAGGGAATAACATAAAAAGGGATGGGTATAAGGTGGAAAAAGTGATTACTAGCATAACATGGTATGACTTGAGATAAATGATTATAACATTACTGGCATATGGAATATTGGCCTCAAACATAAAGATTCCAAATCTAGCAAAATAAGGTACTAGTCAAGATAACAGTTGTCATAAGGTAATAGTATAGTCATGGTAACGATTGACATAAGGTGATAGTATAGTCATGGTAACGATTGACATAAGGTGATAGTCATAAACTTGTGACTAATAGCAGATTCAACATGATAATATGAGGGGTTTTCTTTTTGATTTACGACATGAATAGACCCCAAATCATTGTCATAGTAATATATCCAAAAGTCAAGATCCAAGATGAATAAGAATGGATGTAAAACAGTCATCACACATAGGTCCAATTTCAATTTACAACATATTCATATTACATTTACAGTTTAAATCTAAAAATAACTGGGTTTACAGATCGTGGTTCGAGAATTAGAAAAAGAGAGTCGATGTTGAATCTTTATATGCTTAGTCAAGTCCTAACAGAAATCCCTAAATCAGCAATTCTCTTAACGTAGTTTCGACGTAGAAGAAGTAGTCCCTTTCTCTAACTTTTCAACCAGAATTAGAGCAGCATAAGGTCAGAAAGAATTTTTGTGTAGAGAGACTAGTGTTAGGGGCTGTATATATAGGGTCAGGTCAACGAATGTAGACAGAAACGAGGCCAGAAACATCAAAGTGAATCCAGCTTGAAAAGTGGGCTCGGCCACCAGGTCGACCCCCAGGTCGACACTATGGTTGACCTGGTCCTAGGCAGGTCGACTACATAGTCGACCCCCAGGTCGACCTGGTCCTGGGCAGGAAATTTCCCGTCCAGTCCATTCTGAGGTTTGAAATTCGAAATTTGAATTCGAATTCTAAGCTGTTTTGAACTTGAAAACTTCTGAAAACTTCGAAAGGTCATAACTTGGTCATACGGACTCCGATTTTCGAAAACTCGGACTTGTTTCCAAGCAGAATTTCGAGATGAACGCAATAGCATAACCCGTTTCCCTTGATTCTTAATTTAAAAATTAATTCTTCCTTGATTTATAGTTATAACACGTTATAAAAATACGGGTTGTTACATTCTCCCCTCCTTAAAGGATTTCGTCCCCGAAATCTCTAAGTTAGGGAGGATGTGTCCTACCATCCATCATCCATCTACTCAAAGTAACATCCACAGGCAACCATTGTCCTTAAAAGATTTCTAGTGCTGTATGAACATATGCAGAAAGTGTGTGTATATGTACTTATCTAATGCAAAAGATCAGGCGGTTACTGATTCAGTAAACCTCCTTAATGCAAAATATGTTAGTGTAATGAATCCAACATGTATGCAAATTCCTAACATAGTTTATAATTTTTACATGAGTGCACAAACATTTATTCATATGCAACATCCAAGTGATAGCATAACAAGTTCCATCAATGTACAAGTATAAGCACTCATGCATATGCAACATGCAAATGTGACTGAGCCGATCTAGTGCCTAATGTGTGTCATGCATCCACTAGCAACCACTTGCAACCACTTGCAACCATTTGCAAACATCAACCATAACATGTTTCAATCACATGTTTACATCCTTATGGTTCTACCTAAGGTCCTCAAGATAAGATCGAGAAGATAATAAGACAAACGTAGATAGTAGAAGCATGATACGAAAAGGTTTTCAAGTTTATAGGAAAAAGAGATCGAGAATGTACCCTAAAAAGGAAATGGGTATAGTGCGCGTATCTTCTCTTCGGTTTCCCAAGTTGTGTCTTCTTGGGCTTCACTCCACTGCATTTTAACTAGCTTGACTTCTCGATTCCTTAGCTTCTTAATCTCCGTTACTAAGATACGAATCGGAACTAGCCTCAACGTTGCTTCTTTTTCCACTTCTATGTCTTCAAGGATGCTTGGCTCAACCACTTCGGCCGACTCATGCAAGCACTTTCGGAGATGCGAGACGTGAAAGACATTGTGTACTCCAGTCAACTTCTCGGGTAAGTCTACCTTATAGGCCATTCGTCCAATCCTCTCAGTGATAGGGAACGGTCCTACAAACCTTGGTGCTAGCTTTCCAACTGCTCCAAATCGAACTACATTGTGTAATGGAGAAACTTTTATAAAGACCATATCTCCGACTTCGAACTCTAGGTCTGTCCTTCTCTGGTCTGCATAAGATTTCTGTCTATCTTGGGCCGTTTTCGTACATCTTCATATCAACTCAATCTTCTTAGAAGTGTCCCTTATCATGTCGGGCCCAAGTATAAGTCTGTATGTCGTCTCCCACCAACAAGTTGGCGATTTGCACGGTCTTCCATACAGGGCTTTGAACGGTGCCATTCCGATGCTAGCATGGTAACTATTGTTATATGCAAACTCCTCGTGAGGAAGATGGTCTTCCCAAGTACCACCAAAGTCAAGAATGCATAGTCTCAGAAGATCCTCTAGCACCCGATTTACCCTTTCGGTTTGTCCATCCGGCTGCGGGTGATAGGCCATGCTCAAGTTCAGTCGTGTACCCATTGCTTCTTGCAGACTATTCCAAAACTGGCTAGTAAAAATCGGGTCATGATCACTAACTATACTAGAAGGAACTCCATGCAACCGTACTATCTCTCGAAGGTAAATAGAAGCCAGCCATGATGCGGTCCTCTTGCTTTTCACTGGAATGAAGTGAGCACTTTTCGTGAGTCTATCAACTATGACCCATATGCTAGTATTTCCCTTCTTTGACCTAGGCAGTCCATCCACGAAATCCATCGAGATACTCTCCCATTTCCATTGCGGAACCTCCAAAGGATGTAATAGCCCACCAGGCTTCTTCGACTCGGCCTTTACTTGTTGGCACACCATGCACTTCGAAATGAACTCTGCCACGTCCTTTTTCATTCCAGCCCAAAAGAAAATGTGTTTCATATCCCTGTACATCTTATCCCCTCCGGGATGTATAGTCATTTTCGAGTGGTGCGCCTCTTCGAGAACTTTCCTTACTAAGTCTCCAACTTGTGGGACACATAGCCATCCATCACGCCTTAGCCATCCCTTGTCATCTATGGCATACCTACCGAGGTGACTTGACATCTCACCACTAATCAGCTTGTCCTTGATTTCGGCTATCTGTGGGTCTTCCTTCTGTGACATCTCACCACTAAAGCTGCAATATGAAAATGGTTATATTACACACAATGAGCAGTCAACTAAATCTCATTTCAACAACTCGATTGTTAAGCTAAGGTACCCATGATGTAATCTCCGTTCGTACCAGCCTGGAAAATAACTGACAATGGGCATGAGTAATGGTCATGAAAAATAACTAATAAGGGTGTTTACAAAGTTAGGTAGGTAGTTGTTCGACGACGGAAATTCTATCAGTTTAGAAATCCATCGCGAAGTGTATAAACCCAAAGACGCACAGCGTACACTTGTAGCACGTGGCGATTAAGGGTCGATCTATGGAGAAAGAAATAATTTTAATTATATTCAATCAAATTAAACCAAATTCAAGTGAAATTTTAACTACAACTAAACTAAACTAACAAACTAGGATATATTAAAATTATGAGATTATATGACAACTTAGGAATAATTTCACACTCTAGATCACATGAATCAATATAAAATGAAACCATGATATCTTTTTTGGGGTCATTTGTGAATTTAGTTGATATGATTATTATAAGTATATCTTATTCATGCTATTAACCGGCATAAAATAAGCTATCAAACTATAACATACCCACTAAATCACCTTACTAGTTCTAATGAAAAATGACAACAAGATGAAAGTGATATATATTTTAAGCATGGTCAATGAACTATTGATTAGAACTAAACCATCAAATTTTTATTTCAACCTCCACTTAATAACCAACATCATATGTATATAAAGAGGTAATTAGTGAACATATTAATAATCATAGCCTATTTTGTAAACAACATAGACTATCAAACTCAATAATAAACATAAAAAACCAATAACATCAACATGACATGAAGCACAAAAAGAGAGCATGAATAAACAAATTATATTGCATCTACATTATTAGCAGAACTTCATTGCCTCTAAGTTGAAAGGGATTAGCCACTAATATATGTAATCATGACAACAAAACTAGATTGCAATATAAACATAAACAAAACAAAGGAGAGAACTAATTAACAAAAAAAATAAAACTAAACTATTTGCATATAATTAAACTACACCAATGCATAAAGTAAATAGCTAGAATTACATGAACAAGAAATCAAATTGCATTAAAATGAAAATGACATAAGATGAAAATGGGCAACAAGCCATGAAAGAAGAAGAGAGCTTTCCACTAAACCAAAATAACTAAAGAGGAGGATTTATTTACATGACATAAAGGGTGTGTGTGTGTGTGTGTGTATATATATATATACACATATATATTTCAAACCCTAAAACCCCAATCCATTTTGTTGGGGACTACCAAAATACCCCTTTAGGAAGCTTCCATTTGTCTTTAGCAACTAATGGTTCATTAAAATTGTATGAAGCCTTTTTTTCTCCACTTGCTAATATATTAGCCTTTAATTGTTCCACTAAAGAAAGAGTGATAATGGGTAGGGTCCTCCACTAAGTTGTATGTGAATTAATTCCATCTCAATTACTTTGTATCCACTTTGTGCACTCGTATCTCCATGTAAACTTCATGTGTATACTTCATTTTTGCTCGTAAATTTCTACAAGACACATGAAAATGAACAAGTAAGTTTTATAAAAAAAATAAATACATGCACAAATGACTGTTTTACACAATATGAAGATGAATGCATGATAATTTGAAAATCTTGGTTTTTTGTTAAAATATGTGAAAATAGCCCAATATCTTATTTATTTAATTAAAACAAGAATAAATGTGCGAATATAAATGTGCATATTTACGTGCATATCAAATACCTCTGCACTTATCTTTTTATTCATCCTTGAATAAACTAATCAAAAAACTAAGAAAAATCCATTTTCGTAGGGAGCACGATTTCGTTGAGCGTATGCAATAAGCCGTTAAACCTCTGTGCGTGCCCAATAGGACGAGTGTTGTCTCATGAGGGTTCTCAGCGGATACTACCCACAAAATCCAAATGTTAAATCCAAAAAATATTTACAAAATGCAAGATTTGAAAATATTTACAAGATGAATGCACATATTCATAAGAATATTCACAAATGGATAATTTACTTTTAAATTTGACATGAATGAGTTAACATAACTTTGGGTCGTCACTATGAAAATTAAGTCCGTTACTAATCAAAACTTCAAACAAAAGTTAGGTTGTCGTTACAAACTCCTCCAGATGTAAGTTGTTTCGGTTGAAAACATTATCAACAATCGTAAAATGGCATTTTTATTTTCTTTTGGTTAACAAGTTAGGTCAAACAAACGAAGATAGTGCTCAGATTTCAAGTGCTTCCTCTCTCTTTATTTTGAAAAATATTTACATTATTATTATATACAAATATCTAACTGAAAAGACCAAGATATATCACCCCTACACTACATTTCGACTTACGTGAGGGTTAGAACAGAGCTTGGCAGATTGTGCCGACCGACCCTGACTTTGTCAACAACATGTCGGTAATCCTTAGGTGTCCAACTCATGAAATGAGACCAAGATATACCACAAATGCACTACATTACGGCTTAAGTGAGAGTTGGGACAGAGTTTGGCGGGTTTGCACACCAATGTTGTATTTACAAGCAATGTTGGATACCTTTGGATTATTATATATATTTTTCTTTTTTTCTTTTGTTTTGTTTTGAAGAGAGAGAGTTAATCGAGAATATCTTAGCACAACTTCATTTAAAAGATTTAAAATGTTATCGCAAGTAGTCTAAATCAACCATTCGATTATCGGATTACAATTCAGAAAACATTCATACTCATCACCTATGAATTCTATATATACCAGTTACACTAAATTTGCTCATAATTCACACTTTCGTTATCCGTTAAGAAAAGTGATTTTTCAAACATTTTAATCGTACGACCAAAATCGTATATTTACTTCATCGTGCCCATTTAAAAGTAAATTAAAATGTTTTTTTTTATTTTTTTTTTGTTTGAATGAAAACTAAAGAAAAGAAAATTTGATGCAAAACCAAAACAAATATGAAACTCCCCCCACATTTGATTTTGACTATGACCCCGCGGTCAACCCAAGAGGAAGGAGAAAAGAAAAAAGGAAAAGAAAATTTTGAAAATATGCCCTATATTTACAAAATAAAATAAAATATTTATAGTATATTAGAAAATATATTGACAAGAAGTAAATGAAATGGTAATCTAAAGACCAATTCATTTTGTCTCTTCAAGTATAAGAGACACAGCTTAAGCTCGGAAAATCAAATCGTACAAGAATTCGAAGTTGATTGTAGATTTGGAAAAACGAATCTCACTTCACTGAAAATCGTATGAGTTGTCTAATTTTCGATGATAAATTGTTGGAGTTCAAGTTGATTTTCACCAATTTCAAATTTAAGCCCATCGTTGACAAATTCTTCAAAATTATTGATTTTAAAATCAAAATGGTGGTTCAAATCTATCTCTTTAAAATTCAACATATTTTCGAAAAGTCCAAAAAATTCATGTTCATCAAATTCGTCTTCCTTTAGTGAATTGTCAACAACTTCAATGTATGTATTGTTTACAAAATCCAAAGTTTTTGTTTGAAGTTCTTTATTTTCAGAAAAAGGAAGATCGAATTCTAAATTTTGTTCCACCCTCTTAGAAGAATTGAAATACAACTCAATTACCGTATTATTAACAACTTCGTAAAGTTCGTCATTTTCAATTTCAATAGTTGTTATTTTAAAATCATCAATTGTGGTAAAAGATGGATTAATGTTCGAATCATTGCACATTTGGATTTGATTATATTTCTCACAAAACATCAAGTTGTTTTCATACAATAAATTCGTATTATTATCGTCAATTTCGTTCATTTCTTCAACAAAATCAAATTTATAATTATTTACTTGAGAATTTTCAATTTGAAATTGTTGAGAACAAAAATTTTCATTTGCACCATAATTGAAATTAATCTCATTGCCAAAATCATTTGAAAAGTGATTCACATTTTCATTTTGAATTTGAGATTCATTTTGGAATTCGAAATTGAATTGGCAAAGTTTATAATCAAAATTATTTGAATTTGGAACTGAATTTGGATATTGATTATTTTGAAAACTTTGAATTAAATTGTTGCACATGTCTGAAATATACAATTCATTCATTCTTTGAATTTAAAGTAAAGATTCAATACTTGTTTCCAAAGTTGAGGGTTGATCGTTGTTTTGAAAATTTGTGGTGCAAAATCAGGATTATTTTGAAAATTGAGAAAATTTGGTGGTGCAAAATCCAAATTGTTTGTACAATAGTTGTTATTAAAATATCCATACGAATTTGGTGTAAAGTGATATTGATTTTCACAACTATCGTAAAATCCATGAAAATAAGGAAATTGAGATATTTTCAAAAGAAATGGTTCTTTTTTTCTTTTCTTTTTAAGAGAAAAGGAAATAAATATTTACAAAAGGGAAAGTTATCTTTTATTTTTGATTTTTTAATTTTTTTTGGTTTTTTTGTGTGTATGCATGAACCTAATGCAACTATATGAATGCAAATTACCTATTTAATTACAAATTGTCTAAATTATATAATGACGGTTAGATTAATTTCAAAAAAGATTTCTCAACCAGTTAACATGCAGGAATTATCGGTGCACCAAGAATCACCCTAGCAATGCAGCCGAAGGTTTAAGTACCTTAAGAGGAACAACCGACATGATGTTTTGAATCACCGTAATACTTGTAAACGGTTATTACTTTGCTCTAGACTAAACACCGAGAAATAATTTGTTGGAAATAAACCAATTTGTCAAAATATGATGATGTCCTTAGAAAATAAAAACAAAAATAGATGAATGCAATACAGAAATTAAACGTGAATTAACGATGCAACTACGAATGAGTTTATGTTTCATTTTTGATTTTTTTTATGCAAATGCAAGCAAACAACAATGTAAAGAAATAAAAACAGAGTTGAGAGCACAATAGCAGAGCATGCAGAATTTATTAGCAATTTTTAAGTGTTATTTTTTTTAAAAAGCAAAACAAGCGCATTTTATTTCCGTTCGCTACAACCTGAAAGGTTTTTTTTAAAAGGGTAATTACAAGTATATACATAAGAAAACTAATAATCAAAAGAAAAATAAGGCATGCAAGCACTCCACACAATTTCAAAAACTTAACACAAAATAAACACTTAAAATTTGAAACAGAATAAAAACTTAACACAAAAGAAGAAAAATTAAAAGAAAATATAGAAAACTAAAGTATACTTAAACTGAAAACAAAGTTTGCACTCAAATTTGCGCAAAGGCCGACACTCAAAGACAAAACATAATTGAACCCGCAAAGGCCCACGAGCTCCTCAATTCCACGTTTAAGCTTTATGTGGTCAAACAAGCAGACTCTCCAACAAAAAAGGATGAATCAGAAATCGAAAATATAAGGTAGTGTTTGGTTTACAATTTTTAGTTTTGGGTTTTCGTCTATACAAAAGTGTGCACAACGCATGCATATCATGGAAAACAACCATTTTAGAAAACAAAGTTAACACACAAAATAGAAAACAACTTTTATCTATTTTTCATGTTTTGAGAAATGAGAGAGACATAGAGACCAATTCTTCCTTCCATGATTACTACATCCCCTCCACGGTCGTCCCCTCCATCTTCCTTTCATGCTACCATCCCTCCTTTCATACCATTAATGTTTTGTAATTAATTTTGAAAACTAAAAACCCAAAATTCTTTTTTAACTAAACGGACCCTAAACTAAGAAATCGCAATCTTTTCTCTGAGAGAAAACTAATAATTATTTGAAATCAAGCTCAATTTACTGAAGCCGACTTTGATTGTGAGTCGCCATGTTGATCGTGATTTGGGTTGAGTGCGTATGGTTTGGTTCCGGTTGAGGAAGGCGGGTTGCGATTCTGATTGGGGTGTTGCGAGGATTGTGATGGTACTCGTTTGAAGTGAGGTAGGGAAGGGATGACGGTGAATAGTGATTTTTGGTAGCCGTGATTTCAAATGGTGCGTGGAGGACGTGAACTCGATTGTGATGCCATAGGAGGACTTAGAATGGGGTGGTGGTTGAGAAGGGGATGGACTGATGCAGCGTGTAGGAAGATGATATTATGAGCGGTAGTGTGTTTGTCGAGGCTGAATGGAAGGGGTATTGTTGATGGTTGAAGCTATGAACTGTGAATTGGTGGGGTTTGCGAGTCTGATCTGAGGGAATGGGGTGATGACTTGCAGTAGGAAATGAGTTGTTTTTATGTGAGGATAGGTGGTGAATGCGGGTTGATGTTGGTCAGAAATGAGTGCAAAACCTTGGTTTGTAGCGGGGGTGATTTAGGAAGTGTTGATTGTCTGAAGTTGGTTGAACGGATTGGTTTGTGGTCTTAAGGTTGATGGATTGGTGTATGCATTGTGGAAAAGTTTGTTGGAATGAATAAGGGAAGAGTTTGAAGAGGTAACGAATATGATGTTCTCTGGTGAGGGAATGTTGCTTGGTGATTGTATGGTGGTGTGGTAGCTTGTTTTTTTCTTGAAGAGTGAATTGTGGCAGAAGTGATGGTGGTGTAAAGAGAGTTTATAGTTTGACAGCATAAGTTTGTCACAGAATGTGGTAGATATGAAGGTGGTCAGGTGGCAATGGTGTGTTTGTGTGGTGATTTCGAATGGGTAACGAGATGGTTGTTGTGTATTAGTGAAGTGGTTGATGGAAGTAGGAGTGAATGAGTCAAGAGAGATGGTGGGATGGTGAAAAACAGAGAATTGAGAAAACAGAAATACTACTGTAATCAGAGAGTCATCTAAAGCAACAACAATTTGTAACGCATGCAAATACAAATAAAAGTTCTTTTTTATGCCAGAATTGCACAAAACTGCTAAGTTTTCAAAGTTGAACAAAACAGACACAGCTGCACAGAATTCAAATGAATTGAACAGACATTTGCGATTTTTTTTTTTTTAGAAAATAAAAGAGAAACTAACTACTAAAGATACAAAAATGAGCAAAAAAAACACACAAAATGAAATTCAAATAAGGAAAAACAAAATAATAGCACTACTGTTATTTATTTATTTATTTTTTATAAAGAATGGACTAAACAAAATGAAAACAAAGAAGCACAAACACACACAAAATCAAAACGTACAAAATGAAACAAAACAAACACACAATCTTTATTTTATTTTTTTAAAAGAGAACTACAAACTAGAAAATTAATTCGAAAAATAAAATTAAAATTAAATTATTTTCCCTGGCAACGACGCCAATAACTTGTCCGAAGACGGAACTACGGTTTAGAAATCCGTCGTGAAATGTATAAAAACGTAATCGCGCAGTGTACACTTGTAGTACATGTAGCTAATAAGGGTCGATACACGGAGAAATAAATAATTTTAATTATATTCAATCAAATTAATCCAAATTTGAGTGAAATTTTAACTGCAACTACGACTAAACTAAACTAACAACCTAGGATAGATAAAAACTATGAGATTAAATGACAACTTATGAATAATTCCACTATGTAGATCGCATGAATCAACATAAAATGAAATCATGATCTTTTTTTTTCGGGGCATTTGTAAATTTACTTGATATGATTATTATAAGTATAGCTTATTTATGCTATTAATTAGCACAAAATAAACTATCAAACTATAACATACCCACTAAATCACTTTACTAGTTCTAATGAAAAATGACAACAAGATGAAAGAGAAATATATATTAAGCATGACCTATGAACTATTAATTAGAACTATAGGCCTCCGATTTTTATTCTGAGCTCCACTTAATCACCGTCATCATATGCATATGAAGAGGTAATTAGTGAACATATGACTAAGCATAGCCTATTTGTGTAATCGACATAGACTATCAAACTCAATAATGAACACAAAAAACCAATAACATCAACATGACATGAAGCACAAAAAGTGAGCATGAATAAACAAATTATGTTGCATCTACATAATCAAGAAAGCTTCATTATCCCTGACTTGAAAGGAATTAACCTCTAATATATGTAATCATGATAACAAAACTAGATTGCAATATAAACAAAACAAAAGAGAGAACTAATTAACAAAAACAAAATAAAACTAAACTACATGTATAAAACTAAACTACACTAATGCATTAAGTAAATAACAAAAATTACATCAACAAGAAATTAAGTTGCATTGAAATGAAAATTATATAAGATGGAAATAGCTAAGAAGCAATGAAAGAAAAAGATATCTTTACTCTAAACTAAACTAACTAAAGAAGAGGATTTATTTACATGACATAAAGGGTGTATATACATGTTCGAAACCCTGAAACTCTAATCCATTTTGTTGGGAGCTATCAAAAATACTTCTTCATGAAGTTTTCATTTGTCTTTAGCTACTAATGATTAGTTAAAGTTGTACGAAGCTTTTTTTGTCTCCTCTTGCTAAATTTTAATATCTAATTCTTCCATTAAAGAAAGAACAATAATGGGTAGGGTCCTCCTCTAAGTTGTTTGTGAATTAATTTCATCTCCATCTCTTTGTATCCACTTTGTGCATGCATATCTCCATGTAAATTTAATGTGCATACTTCAATTTTGCTCCTAAATTTCTTATAAAACACATGAAAATGAACAAGTAAATTTTATCAAAAACAAATACATGCACAAATGACCGTTTTGCCCAATATGAAGACGAATGCATGATAATTTGAGAATTTTGGATTTTTGATTAAAACATGTAAAAATAGTCTAATATGTTATTTATTTAATTAAAACTAGAACAAATGTTTGAATATAAATGTGGATATTTACATGCACATCAGTAGCGGTCATGGAAAATAACTAACAAGGGTATTTGGTATGCTGAACATAAGAATGCCGACCTTTTCTAAAGCATGACTTATAATCGCAAATTATAAAAGTTCCAATCGGGGGCTTAACTCATCTCACGCTTGACTCAAACCAAATTGGTAGGTTCATGTTTTAATATCGTTGAGCTTTAAGTGAGATGTCTTACTTTGAGAAGCTTAAAAAGAGACATGAGTTGAAAAAGCAAGAGTTGTGCAAATAATGATTAAAAAGGGTAGTACCCTAATAAAACAATTGTTACAGGATTCACTAAGCATCATGGTTATTATTAAATTAACTCACAGTCATGTATTGTTCCGATATAATAATTTCTAATATGGAAAATGATATTCGTTTTTTTTATAAGGACAGCATCAAATATGAATCGATTGAAAACCCATGCAACCAACTGGAGACTTAAGGTAATGTTTCGTTTACCATTTTAAGTTTTGGGTTTTCGTCCATACAAAAATGTGTATAACGCATGTATATTACGGAAAACAAGCATTTTAGAAAACAAAGTTAACACACAAAATAAAAAGCAACTTTTATCTATTTTTCATGTTTTAAGAAATGAGCGAAACACGAAAAACAATTCTTTATCCCATGATTACTGCATCTCTTCCACGGTCCCCTCCGTCTTTCTTTCATTCTACCAATTCTCAATTCACACTTTTAATGTTCTATAATTAATTTTAAAAGCTCAAAACCCAAATCTAATTTTTGATCAAACGCACCCTAAAATTTTGAAATCTGAACTTGAATATTTCCCAAGTGGACTACAGTTGAATTTGATCATTTCCCAAAACACAAACATAGGACAAAAGGTCACAAGAATCCAAATCACGCATTGCGCCTACAGTTTATGCAACATGGAGCAAACATGAAGCATATTCGATCAAATAATGCAACTGAGGGAAACTTTGAATTCGGGGGTATATTTGTAATTTGCAACTGGTTACGGTGGGGTTTCTCCGAAATTGAAGTTTGCTTTCGCACAAATGGACGCATACGTGTGTTTCGGGCTGAATAGCTTTCTTGCTCACGTGTGACGGTATATATTTGTCTTTATCATCATAATTGCCTACCGAAGTGGAAAAGAAGAAATAAACCGTACTGCCAACAGTGACTAAACCCGACAACTGCACTGCCAAGATAAAGATTATTGTCTAAATTCAGTTTATCGCGCTGTAGCGTAGAGTACCGCAACTAAGACATGCTGCCAGCACCCCTTGCCTTGCATTTTTAAAGAAGACAAGGAGAGGTCAAAAACTAAGACTAAGGTTGGTTTACGTTTCTATATTTTGAGTTTACGTTCATACAAACGCGCGCACAGTGCATGTACATCGTGGAAAACGTTTGACTTAGAAAACAAACAGAAAACTTTCAATTTTTTACCGTTCATGATTTGTGAAATAACGAAAGCAGAATGAACATATTATATTTCCGTCGTCCCTTCATCCCCTTCATCGTGTCATCCATTTTACTTTATCTCTACTAATCTGCCTCCACTCTTTTCATAACTTGTAGTTAATGTTGAACACCTAAAAAAAAGCATTGAATCAAATAACCACAATTTTTTTTCTATAAATTTGCGAAATTTGTTCGATTTGACCTACTTTGAAAAGTTCTATCACACTTCTAAGGCAATTTAATTAAAAACCAGCTACATGCCATCATCGCTTTGGTCTGCTTAGCGCCACTTTGGTCAAAAGTGTATAGCCTACAGTCCAAGTCATATCTGTATATTAAACGAAAACAATGTTGGTGACTTTTGAAAAGTCACAAACTATATTTTCCAACTATTGTATTGGCGAATTTTGAGAGGTCGTCAATAATGATTAATCATACTAATGTATGGGGACATACGTCAGTGAGATAAAGCATGGTTGTCACCCAAAAACGATAATCCTGAAAACTCTACCACATATTTCGACCAAACGCAGACCTCGATCAATGAACAAAAAAATAGCATTTTTTAGGACTTAACTTGAGTTGCTTTATTAAACTAACTCAATAACCCCCGACCGTATAACCCATCCAAACTATCATTATATAAAAGACTTTTATCTCCAAATGATACCAAACTTCACCACCATTAATCGTAGCCTCCACTGGACGACTGTCTAAGCACTATCATGCTTGTCTTGATAGTTGACGATTTTTCAAAAAATCAACTACTATTCTTTAGCAACAAAAAGAAAAAAAGAACATCTAAAATGTTGCATGTACACTTATGATCGATGTGATAGTTAACATGCAAAATGGCCTATATCTCGATTAGTTTTCATAATTGCCTATTCACCTAATAGGTTTACAAAAGAGTTTAAGTAAAAAAATAAAAGTAAAGCATATTTTGCATCTACAACGAACAAAAACAAAGAATTTGAATAAAGCATTTGATCGGGGCTTTTGGCTCATGAGTGAAGCATACGTTTGCCACCACAAGCGAGACCATCAAGCAAAGCATTTAAGTCCTGATTTTTGACTTAATTGATTTCTAATTTATTGATTGTTTTCAATAAATAGTGCTTGCTAGCAAATTCCAAAATAGATAAATAAATAGAATGTAAATTATAAATCTTTCAAATTCGTTTCAAACTTATGCAACCTCAACACTAAAATATTTCGTATTAAACGAGAATCATTTGCAGAAAGTTATTAATTTTAGATATTTGTATTTATTAATTAACATAATTACCTTATCCTTTTTTTGAAGAAAAAAAATCAGCAGGACGGGGTTCATTATCGTACGCATCAAACGCATCAAGTTTATTTTCAAACTTGTATAGTCATGTGCAGTTGCACGGCTGCTTTAACGAAACATTCTAGTAATATCGCTCCTGATAACTTGAAATGAACTATAGGTAGAGCATCAAATAAGGAAACTAAAGAATCAAATAAGGTAATAATTTCATCCATTATCGTTATATTGTTCACTCTAATGAGGAAAAAGAATAGCTATTCAATCAAAAATCCAATGCTCGTTTACAAAATCGCAGCAATATATTACATCTTAGCTCAACTGCACAAGTTAAATAACAGATTCAGTCTTCATAAATACCGGAGGGGGTTCCGGTCTTCAATCTTATTAAATACCCGAATCTGGGTCGACTCGACACTTCACAAGTACCGGAGGGGGTTCTGGTCTTCAATATTATTAAATTCCCGAATCTGGGACAATTCGACACTTCACAAATACCGGAGGGGGTTCCGGTGTTCAATCTTATTAAATACCTGAATTTGGGTCGATTCGACAATTTATTAATACCCGAGGAGGTTCCAGTCTTCAATCCTATTTAATAACCGAATCTGGGTGGATTCGGCGCTTCATTAATACCAGAAGGGTTCCTAGTCATCAATCCTTAAAATACCTGATCTAGATGGATTCAGCCCTTTGTTAATACCAGAAGTATTCCCGGTCTTCAGTCTTGGAATCTCCGAATCTGGATAGGACTCAACTTTTCATTATTATCACTGCAAGGAATTTCCGGTCTGCTGTTTATATCAGCGCTCGAATTTGGGTTAGTTTATTTCGCCAGAAACGACGAAAATGGACCTATTTGCTGAGGTCCAAGTCGTAATCTGAAGAAAAAAACAACTAGCGGCTAAATAGGAGAGAGCTTGGAAGGAGAAGCTTGACTTGGAAAGTCAAAGACACCCCTTCACTAAAGGAGGGGGGGCAAATGTTACTACTAAAATTCTCTTAGCATGAGAGGGCAGTAAAGGGATGGTGAATGAGCACGAGCATGGAAGGAAGAGCCCAAGAGCAACATGAATGAGCCCCTATCGAGAAGAAAGGAGCTCAAAACCTTCAGAACGACAGCGAAGTTCACCCGGTAAGATCCATTTGACGGAGACTACCCAAAGGAGAAATCCGTGACAAAAATAACCAAAGACAAGGATCAGGAAAGAGAAAAGCACAGGCTCCGCTTATTGAAACCCCAAAGGACTATCGGAATCTACTCACTTACGTCGACGCACCAGAAGAAGAAGAGTGTCGGACCAATACATAAAGATTTTTCAAGGCCGACTTCTGAGAATTGACTTCATATATGATGAAGGGCTACCTTCGCGAGTAACAGAAATATTACCGGAAGCCACCTTCCGGAGAACCAAACCGTCTTAAAAGATCTGCCGAAAGGTTAAATCAAGACCCAAGAAGGGATGGAGGCTACCCATACTATTCTACCTAGTACATAAACCAGCAACGGTTTCAAACCGGCAGGTATCTACATACATTGTGAGGGCAGGCTGCTCTAAGTACCCACGATAAAGCCGAAGGCCTACATTTGGAAGCTTACGTCTGAGATCCAACACCCGGAAGCTGCTACTGGAGGTTCAAACATTGTCCACAAATCGCCGTGACAACAAACCCAAGTCAGTCTCGGGGAAGCCCAAGTCATCCGGAACCCTCATTTCGAAGACCATAATCAGCACGACAAGGACAACCGAGAGCCAAACACCCGAGGCCAGCAGAAAAGCGGCCAATGGAGGCCCATGCAAGCCCAGTAGCCTATCAACAGAAGGACCCCGGATTCTCTATAAATAAGACCCCAAGAGTCAAATAATAGGGGGATGAATCTTTTATTCCTAAATTCAGTTATTCTTTTCCAGAAAAAGAGCAAACCATCAATCCTTGTAATACATCTACAATTTATGAATGGAGAATTTCCGAGTCTTAAGCATCTTGCAATTTGATAATCTTTTCATGCCATATTAATAAATAACACTAACCTTACTAATGAGAAGATCAATGGAGACACCCTAGTGATGGGGAAGAAGTTTCATAGAAATATGAAGTTTCCTTCCCCTCACCTTGAGGGTTTGTCGTCATTGGTTGACAATCTCATGATAGACCTAACATTTCCTGATCCTTGGGGAAAGGAGGGCATCTGTGGGTTCATAACCTGATTTTCAACGTGATTCTGACTCTATCTTGTGTTGGTCAGACGCGGAAGATCACCGAAGTTAACGAACATTATAAAACCTTCTTCCCAAGCTCAGGGGAGGCATTAGCCTGTTTTTCCTCTTATTACTGTACATCATGTCACCCTCATAATTTAGGAAGTTATCGATTCCACAAATTCCAATAATATCAAGCTAGATAATCTTCTCGAAGTCGATTCGGAACACCATCATATAATATATGATACGTATCCTCTGGGTGCAAGATAGCTAATCATTAAAGTTGAAAACTCTGACGCCCAGAGGAAAACAATCTAGCTTAGATTTGCAGGTCTTAGGGTGAGTTTTGATAATTCTGGGTTATGGCGATGTCGAGTCCCATGAACACACGATATATGCGTCATAATCTGGGTGTTGACGAAAAATATCGTTAACAGTTTTATATTTGTAGTATGTTGCTGGATTTATAGGTGCTATTTTGAGAATAAAAAATTATTTTTAATGCACATACTTTTTTTTTGTTTCATATGTTTCTCTCTGTAATATTATTATTTTCATTTATAATAATCTTACATTTATTATTCCTTCATATTCTACCAATGATTTTTTTATTTCATTTTTGATTAGAATTCAGTTTAATTTACTAATAGTTCTTCGCTTAGTCTTTAGCTTAAATCATTTGTGAGCATATGCATATTTTATAGTAATTGTATAACTACCTTACTTTCAATATTACTATTTTTACGTACATGCTATTTAAAAACCTCCATAAAACATCTAATTTGAATAAGATCGATTTATAAATTCGCTAATAATTTATCAATCGAAAATGTAATTTGTTTTTGAAGTATTCAAAAGAAAAAATGTTTGACTATAAGAAGCTCATAAGCAAAAAAATTCAGGGAAAAAAAACTTACTAAGGCTATTTATACAGTAATCTACTAGTGTAATAGTCAGTGGTGGAGCTGCCCGTTATTTTAGCTTGGGCCATATTTTATTACATAAATAAAATAAAATAATTTGTTTTTGGGCATGAACGTAGATGAAAATCCCTTGCTAGCCCAAGCGAGGTCCGCCCCTGATAATAGCTACTTATGAAGTATAACTTATAACTCAAATTTACTTGAAGTATTGACAACTAATGAAGTTGCTTCCGTAGCACATAACTAATTGAATCGTTCAACGAAGTACTTGAGCTAATACTTATAAATAAAAACTTATAACTTAAAACTATTTGAGCTTGCTTCTGCAACTTGAAGAGGGCGTTTGGCAATGACTTATAAGTAGTAACAGTAGCTAATATATTATTTTTACAGTTCAAAATTTATGCCAATAATTAATTTTTAACTAAAAAGAAGCAAATCAATTGATGAATCATAAGCGACTAACACTTGGTTATGACTTATTTTAAATTTTACCATAATTTCAACCCATCTATCCAGACATTTTAACTTCTTACTGTTCGCTCAAAACTACTTGGTTACCATTCAAAGCTCTTTTTAAGGAGATTTAAATGAGTAATTGTCAACATGCTCAAAGTGTTCGACAATAAACTTCAAATTTTGATTTGAAAAGTAGTACAATCAATTTGTTGCTGAATTTTTCAAAAATAAAATTGTTGACCATAGAGTAGTTAATAGGTTGATAGGTTAGAAGTTACAAAACATGTTTATTCCTATTTATCAATTTTAAAATGTATGAGAACTTAAACTTTTGATTAAAATTGGATAATCAGTTGTCACCAATTTATGCATTATTTCACATGTAAAAAAGGGGAGTATATCCAAAACCCAAGAACAGAAGTGCAAGCAAAATGTTATCTGCATCCAATAATCACTTGTTTAATTTTGATAAAAATAATTATATGTATAATGTGAAGTTTAATACAAAATACGATTGGTATTTATTGTTTTATTAAGATACTAAACAGAAAAGCATATTTGCTACTCAAAAGCTGGTAGCCATATTCTCTATTGTTCCAACATTAGTATTGGAACAATTTCCTATTGAAAATATATTCTATTTATCTTTTAAGACACACTAATTGCATGCAGATTGACTGATTTAAATTATCATGATGTGTGTGTGTTTCAGTACTTTATAAGGAAGATAACAAAATTAGGGGGTATAATAATGATAATGTGTGTATGGTGCAACCAAAATTTGTGTTTGATATATACAGAATAAGGAATAGTAAAATTGAAATTGTATAAGAGCAAATATAAAGAAATTGTATTACCATATTGGACGACGGTTAGAAAATTGAAGCTAACCACTTAAACGTCCGTCCACCGATTGTGGGAGAATCGCCTATAAGAGCAGATGGAACCCAAAAATATGGCTGAAGATTCTGGAGCCACTCAAAAAGTATGACTGGACTCAACACAACTTCAGTTTTTATTGTACAGTGTAACATCCCGAGATTTTACAGCAATTTAAATTAGGCAAATTCTATTCAAACACTGTAAATTGCTTTACTTACACCATGAGATTTTAAATAAAATTTTAGACCAAAATGACCTTACTAAAAAGGAATCAATATTAAAGAATGAAAACATACACAATTCTCCCTTGTTTGCATTATGTATACTCCATATAATTTCTCTTCTAAAGTTAGTAAATTATAAATTAATTTATATCACTGGTTAAATTAAATTTATATTTCTTTTGAGGATTAAAATACATTCATATCATTACAAGAAACATTTATATACAGTCCATTTTCACAATTTTTACTTTAACTAAATATAAAATATAAAATATAAAATTTAAAACTAACCGCTAAAATTAATGTTATACAGAGTACTAAAAATTCTTCAATCTTTCATTCAAATCTAATCATGTTTAAATTTAACACCAAAATTAAACTAGTTTAACTTTCTAATATTTAAAAAAAATAAGTTCAAATTTCCATCATCTAAAATTAAAAGTGATTTAAAAATAAAAAATTAAATAATTTAAAATACTAGTGTTAAAAAATAAAGTTTTTTTTATTTTAGGTAAATATATTGCAATGAATTCCCAATTTTATGTAATTTAGTTTTGAGGTTAAAGAGGAAAGGTGATGAAAATATAAATGGGTAATTTTGTGAAATACAGGGTATATGAAAAGAAATTTTTGGTGTATGCCATTTTATTTCATTTTACGTTGTGTGTTAAGGAAATATAAGTGGAATTAGCCTTTAAATTATTAAATTTAATGTGGTTTTTGAACAAATTTGTTTTAAATATTAAAACTTATGATTTATGTCATATACTGATAAGGAATGAATTAAACTTGTCTTGTTAAACATTGAATTTCAGTAGCTATATAAGATAATGATTTATATTTGATAAATCACTTATGTTGAAATTAAATATTTATATTGAATTAACAATATAAAATAAATTACCTAATTTTGAGATTTATTTTATATTGATAATTGTAATTCATTGGATATAGTAGTAATATAGATCCATTTGATTGTATAATGAATTTTAAACTAGTTACAACAGTAATAATCTGCATTGATTGAAAATGTAACTATGATTGGTTTGTGCTGTTAAATATTGAGAGTTCATATTTAACATTTGTAACACCCCGTATTTTCGGTGAACGTCAAAGTAAAAAATTAAAGTATAATTTATTTTTAAGAGAAGAATTAAGGGAAATGGGTTACGCCATTGCGTTCGTCTCGGAATTCTGCTTGAGGTAGAGTCCAAGTTTGCGTAAATCGGACTCCGTATGAAGAAGTTATGACCTTCAAAAGTTTAAGGGGTTTAAATAAAACAGCTCAGGTTTGAAATTCAAAATTCAAATCACACACCTGGGCTGGGCGGGAAATTTCCCGCCCAGGACCCAGGTCAACCAGGGGGTCGTCCTGGGTCACACCGGTCGACCAGGGGGTCGACCTGGGGTTCGACCTCCCCCCTATTTCCAGATCCGAGGACAGATTCATTTTTCTGCATCTGGACGCCCGTTCTGAGATTCGTTGATCCCTATGCTATATAAACACCCCTAAGGCTACAGTTTTCTCTACACAACTTCATTACGCTTATACTCTACCCTAATTCATATCAAAATAAATCAAAGACGGGGTTATGCTGCTAAAGCTCTTCGTAGAAATCAAGTTTAGAATTCAAGTTGAGATTCAAAGGCAAATTCAACGACTTCAACAACTATTTTCTAAGAATCAAATCAAATCAAATCTAAATTAGAAGAACAAATAATTTACTTCAAGGGAGAGCTATTCAGTTTCAGAATACAGATCCCATAATTCAAGACCATTCTGTAATTTGTAAGTTCATGTTACTTTCAAAAATAAAAGTTAATTGTGATTCTGACATTGTATTGAATCTGGATCTGAGATTATGCCTATTTCTATCTGTCTTTCTATATCTTTTGGATCTATCTCATTGATAATATTATGTCCATTCTTTGTCTCTTCTTTCCTTCTTCCCTTTTTGTTTTATGGCCAGGCTACTGCGAGCCTGAGCCAAATCTCATAAGAGATAAACGTACGTTGGAAATAAAATTGGGCATAATATATGATTTGGACATGACTAGCGCCAAAAATTGGGAAAAGCATTAAATTGTGTATAATTGGGCATAATTGAGTTGTAACTGATTTGAGGACATAACACGTGTTGTATTCAAAACATAAAGTATTGGACATATAACTTGAGATTTGAGGCATAAAGTATTGGACATATGACTTGAGATTTGAGGCATAAAGTATTGGGCATATGACTTGAGATTGTCGGACATTAAGTATTGGACATATGACTTGGGATTTGGGGCGTAAATTGAACTGTAAATATAAGGCATAGTACATGTTGTGGTCTAAGATCTAAAATTTAGGGCATATATATATATATATATATATATATATATGATAGTTTATGATTTAGAAGAATAAGATTAGGGTGTATAGTGATGTATGGCTTAGGCATGAAAACAAGATTTGCCTTTGTTTTGTAAGTCAGTTACTTTTTAGATTTGAACACCTAAATCTAATTGTGACATGTAATAAAATGGATATGAGAATATGCCTGATGTAAGCTATCTTTTCATTGAAATCTGTGCTTGAGTATATATATCTTTGGGAATCATTTTTGATTATGAAACTGGTCCAATCATATCTATCCTTGTTGTATATCGGAATTTTAATCCTTTTTAAGTTCATGATATAATTATTATCATATCTATATGCCTGCGATGTATTCCTTGCAAAACTTGTCTTTTTAGTACATTTAATTTATTGGACCAGTAGTTCTTATCATCATATGACTATGCATGTCCTTACAATGTTCCATCTTGCTTCTCCCCTTATATTATGAATCTTGGGTTGAATCTCGAAATACGTACGTTATGAATGCGAGGGAAATTGGGTATAACATGAAATTGACATTATTTGGCATAATTTGGAACATGTAATATGACATAACTGTTAAGATGCAATTTGGGGTAACATGACATGAATTATGGAATATGTAATTTGACATATTGAACCTAGAATTGGCATGAACGACAAAGTATGAAGTTGGTATATAAATCAAGTTTTGGGCAAAATTGTCATTGTTGCGAATTTGGGGCAACTTGAGCATTAAATCTAGATTGGGTGTAAAACGTAACATAACTAGTTTTGGCGAATTTGGTAATTAGCATGTAAAATCTAGATTTGGGTATATAGGGTAAATGTGTAGATTAAAGATGAACATGCCTAACCCGAGGTTAGATTGAGTTGTGGCGTAAAACTTCCCGGAACCTCCCGACACATCCAGTAACCACAACAACACCTATCTAATGTGAGAGGTTAGTGCATCATGCCCAATAAAAACCCGAGGTTAGATTGAGTTGTGGTGTAAAACTGCCTGAAACCGCCCGGCACATCCAGTAACCGCAACAACACATATCTAATGTGAGAGGTTGGTGCATTAATAAATTCAATTAATGCTAATGAACAAGATGAATGAGTAGGGTTAAGTTCATAAAAACACTTAACCAATATAACATGGCTGACTAGGGTTAAGTAATGAGAAACACTTAACCAATATGACAAGATGGATGACTAGGGTTAAGTTAATAGGAAACACTTAACCGGTATAGCATGATAAATGGAAAGGGTTAAGTTAACACTTAACCAATATAACTTGATTTGTGGTAGGGTTAAGTTAACACAAGAAAGCGACACTTAACCAAAGTAACATGACATGATGAGTAGGTGGGTTAAGTTAACTGGAATTGACTGATGACACTTAACCAATACAACATGATGAACACGTGGGGTTAAGTTAACAAGAAAACACTTAACCAATATAAATTGATGAACGAACGGGGTTAAGTTAATAAGAAACACTTAACCAACATGACACGACGAATGGGTGGGTTAAATTAACATGGATGGACAACACTTAACCAATATGACATAATGTGCGGGAGGGTTGAGTACATCTCGGGTTGGTAGGTAATATTAGCACATATAGGCCCACAAACTTAACCGTTAAATAAACATGCTTGAACCAATGGGAGGGTTAAGTACATCTCGTGTAGGTGGGTAATATTAGCACATATAGGTCCACAAACTTAACCATTAAATAAACATGCTTGAACCGATGGGAGGGTTAAGTACATCTCATGTAGGTGGGTAATATTAGCACATATAGGCCCACAAACTTAACCGTTAAATAAACATGCTAGAATCAGTGGGAGGGTTAAGTACATCTCGTGTAGGTGGGTAATATTTGTATATATAGGTCCACAAACTTAACCAGCAGGAAACCCTAGTAATGAGGACCCATTTCAACAGTAATCCACATTGATGTATCATGGTACCCTGAACTAGGTAGGGTGAGGCACGACTACTGGGCTGATTATAAGCGGTCAAAACAACGGAAGGGGATACGTCAGTGTAGGTTCCGACAGTTTACGGGCGTGCACGCACTCCGGAGTGGGAAAAAGCAGGCACTGGGTACCAGTAGTTATACACTGTGCATCTTGAATCGTGTCGGGTCGCTATCATAAGGATTGATACACCTTGTGCTGGGACCAGCACAGGGTATCTACACGCAAGAGAGGCCCGATTGACACAGACACATGGAACATTAATGCAAGTAAGGAGTCGATCGATAAGGTAGTAAGGGTACATCAAACATGTTCATTGCAATTAGGCAGATTGAGGTGGAATCCTCACGATAGATGTACACCTGAAGGCTACCAAAATTACGGGGATTGGGATCACGTTATCATTTTATACAGATGACTAGTTGGGACACTAGTTAGGTGGTGCAGAGATAGATATAGAAATTAGAATAACAAAGTAGTATCGAAGCAGAGAAAGAGTAGATGCACATTCAGTTTATCTTGCCTTATCGTACCTTATGCTTATCCTGTGTTATCTTGTTATCCTTGTTATCACGGTACTGTCTTATATTCAGTTTATTCATGTCATGATGCTTTTTCCTGTTTATATGCTGAAAGTCACTGGACATACCAGACTTATGTCTGACCTAGTTTTGTTTCGCCTCTTTTCTTCCGTTCCCCCCCCCCCCCCCCCCCCCAGGTTCACAGGGAGGAAATGTTACCACTTAGCTCAGTTTTCTTTCCAAGCTCGAAGATAGTGGATGTATTGCTTTGGACTCTCTCTTCCACTGCTATGACTGGTTTTGGCGAATATCGTTGTTGTTTTTATGCTTCTTTTATATTTGGAAGTTTTTAGATCAAAATAGAAGTTCTATGTATTACTTTTAAGTATGATTGAGAGAACTATTGTAAAAGCTTGACTGAACCATATTGTTTATAAAATGACTTTATTTTCCACTACTTTATTTGTCTGTCTTGTAATTTATCTGCATCTTTTACCTAAAATGCTCCACTAAAGTTAAGGCATTCCCTTGGTGAGTGGCCTTAACGGAGGTGGGGTGTTTCAACATTAAATTATTTATGTTAAATTGGGTTAATAAATTCATAATTTAATTTTTGTGATTTGTTTATATTGATTGAAAATGAAAGTTGGAAATTAATATTAATATATTTTAATGAAATTGATTGGTGAAATCAATAATTTAATAAAATTTGAATTTGTAAAATATGACAATTGGATTCACGATAAACGATAGTTGATTTATACGTTTATATGAGTTCCATTTTGACTTAAATAAATTTAATAAAACATTTGAATTGGATTAAATGGTCAATATAGGAAAAATGAATATTTTAATATATTAATGAACTGGTAAAATTTGTCATTTTGCAAATAATCTTGGAATTCGATAAAATTAATTCCGTTGGATCCGAAATTGTAAATTATTATAAGATCTAAAATTTCGTAGCCATCAGAGTTATCGTTTGATTGTAATAATTTAAAACGAGTAGAATTTGTGTGTATAATTTAATTAAATAATCGATTTTAGAAGAAAGTATTAAAGACTCTGGAATTGGGCTTTGAAACTTATTCCATTGCCTTCAAAAGGCATCAAAACCTATTGTTAGGCTGTAAGCAGACCTGATTTGGACTTAGTCCGAATTTTGGCTTAAATACGCGCAAATCGAGAATTAATTAATAAAAAAATTCCAAAACCCCTAATATTTCATGGCCATCGCTCTCTTTTTCGCTGGCCACAAATGTTCAGATCTTTCTTCATCTTTTTCTTCTGATCTGTTCAATGAATTTAAAATTTTCCAAAGCCAAAATTGTAGAGCATCGAGAGGGCTTCGAATCCATACGGTGGATCGAAGGTAATGATATCTAAATTTGCCAGAATTTAACAAGAAAGGTGCGCGGTTTAGAAGGGTTTTGTCTGCGTTAGGGTTGGCCGAAGATGGCTGGATTTTGGGCGGTGGCGTCTCTTGAGGCGGCGAACGAAATGGCGGTGGTGGATCGGGGTCCGGGTGGCTGGGGATTGGTGCATGAATCACGGTTTGGGTTCGATTGGAACGTCTATTGCCTGGAATGAGATATCGCGATGAAGAAAGGAGTGAAATACAGAAGGGTGACGTGGAAAACAATTATTAGAGAAGTTTTATCTCATTTTATTTTTATATAATTTAGATTCCAAATGTTTGAACGTTTATAACTTTCTCCTACGAAGTCGGTTTTGGATGAAATAAGTTGCATTGGAATTGTATCGACGAGCTCTTCGCAATGGCAATGATTGGGACATATTCCGAGATAGTTAAATTTTGGGGCTTATTTTGGATTTCAAATGCGTTCAGAACCAAAGGTGAGTGATTAAACCCACTCACACCTAACTAACATATTTGATTGTTGGTTAAATTAAATTTATGTTATGATATGATTGTTTGATTGTTGTTTGACTGTTTAAATTGGTTATTTATGTTAATATAAATAGACAGTATAAATTTAATTTATCTGTCAATATAAATTGTACAGTTAGAATTTTAATTTCTTGTTTAAAAACTTCGTACCTGATGACTAGGAACTGGTATTATATTGAATTGTTTAGATGTGTTGATTTTGATGATGCCTTTAATTTATATATTTAATTTATTGATATGTAATTCATCTTGTTATCGACATTATTTATATATGTAACTGACTTTTGTTGATTAATTCCAACCATTACCCTAGATGTTACGAGCGTCAAATAAACTGGGATTAATCACTGAAATGAATTAAGAACGTAGGTTGAAATGATAAATACCTATGACCCTGATTTGGATTGAAATGATATATATCCTTTCCTAAAGTACTGAAATTAAATTTTAAGTATCACTTGGCTATAGGATAGAAAATTATATATGGACATCGGTTGGTTAAATCCAATTTGTTTTAACTTTAAACCTTGGAATATTGTTTAAAAGCAATATAAACGATGTTTTATTAATTGATTTCCTTTGAACTTGAACTTTGAGTTTTGAAATACGAAAACAAAAAGGGAAATAATTTAATATGGTAATCAAAGCTAAAAAAGGAAATTGAATGTGAGTCGAATCTATTGAAATTGAATTGTTTTATACACCTTTTGAAATTTATTTTAAAACAACATTGATTTAAAATGATATCTGAATTGTGAACTCATTATTTGTTATAAATAGAAAACGTTGAAAATGAGAATCTGATTTGGAATTTAACTATTTGAATTAAATTAATTGAATTGAAAAGAATGTGAATTGGAAATTTAATTGATTGAAATATCGAAATGGAGTTGATCTGTTTGGAATCGGAATACGACTTCAACTCTAATTGAAATTTTGTCGAAACGATGCTAATTCCAACTATATTATTTTAATTCATTTTAGAAACTATTTTAGTTTACAAACTGTTTTACTTTATAACTATTATTTTTCTTATATACATAAATTATCTTTAATAAACTATTTTAATAGTCAATTACTTGTTTTATAAACGACTTTAATATATTTATTTTACTATAGATTTTACTAAATTTTGATAAATTTTATTTTATATACAAGCTGTTTATTTCAAACCTTTCAAAAACATATATAAACTATTCGAATTTTTTTAAACTATTATAAATATTAATAATGTTTTTTAGATTGGAATCGTCTCAAGCTTTTAAATTGGTTTAAATGGAGATTTTATTATGAATAGTATTCTATCTTGAATACTGAAACGATTTTTAAGAAAATCTGATATTTTTTGATATGAAGTATGAATATCTTTGAAATGTAAAAGAATTGACCTGTGTGAAAAATGTAAATTTTGGTTTTTAAAGAGACCGGGATGGGATATTGTCATACTCTCTGCCAATAACGAAAACTACTTTAACAACTGTGTACGTGGCAGAGTTCCAGAATGAAGTAGGTTGGTTTGGCGAAGACTACTGCAATAAAGTAAGAGAACGATGATGGATGTTCTAGACCTTCGGGTCATAATTAAAATGACTAAAACAGGGCTATACCGAACCAAGTGGGGTTAGCTACCTCCATTGGAAAAACTTCTTCCCTTATTACTATAGTCCTTCAGTTTGATTGATTTGATGAGCATCCGTGATTTGGGAGTGTTGTCCGAGGTGGGCGGTAGCCGCGGCTATGCGTTACCACCAGTTTGGGCGTGCAACTAGTATATTCCTACTCTAGGCATTCCTTGTGTGCCTTGTCATATTATCCTGATCGAGCCCCCTACGACTTTGATTTGTACCGTAACTATGGAGTGTCGTCTGATAGTCACTGGATTATGGTGGACATTACGGTATCAGTATAGACTACGATATTATAAACGGTGTAAGGGTAAAAATGTAATCCCGCTTACGCTATTTTAATATGTTATATTTAACCATAGATACTACTATAATAGTGTATTATATTGTATTATATAGTATATAGTTTAACGGATCCTTAGGAGATGGAAATACCCGTAACATCTCTTAAGTTATTTTCTCTCATATTGTCACATGAATTTGATTTAACTGATATGAGAATATTTTAGTTCTGATCCGAGTGTTTTTGTCTTTTCATTTGTGCTTGGGTCAGCCTGAGTTTTCGGTTGTTGAAGACATAGTTATAAAGATGAAGATGGAGCTCAACAGACGTATTTATTATTATTATTCCGCTGCAAATATTGGTATGTTGGATAACAGTTAACTCTGATAAACGTTGTAAGTGTATAATCAAATGTATGTTTTTAGCTGCTTCATAAACCGTTATTTATTTATTATAGTTTGTCCTTCAACTGCGAATTTTTTTATTTGTTTTTTTTTCTTCTTTTTCTTATAAATCTAATAACTATCTGTATTTTTTATTTGTTTAAGTCGACATTGAGGGTCATTGTCGAATTGAATGGTCAAAAACCCACGTCGTTACATATAGTATATATTTCCATCAATATAAAAAATTCTACTCATTAATTACCAATGTTTAGAGCAATCATAATCCTATTTCTATGCGCTGCATTGTAGAATAAAATGTTAAATTATAACAATTTCTTAATAAGCATTAGACTTCAAAACAAACTGTATCTTCTCAAAAAGAAAAATTGCAAAATATCATTGTAGTCAATATTGTCAAAACTTTTTTCATCAAGATTAAAAGCTATCTGCTTTTAATCTAGTTGGTGTAGTAGTTGTGATGCTCTGTAAGATATTTTATGCAACTGACGATGCTATAATCATAAGAATAAATTATTGTAAGATATTTCATGTAAGTGAGAATAAACAATAACTTAATGGACAAATTGAAGAATGAATGAAGTTAGAAATTTAATCATAGGCGGTGGCTTGGTTAAGGGAATCCACCAGAGCCGTAGCGAAAGCGAGTCTTCATAGAGCGATTGTCACTGCTTATGGACCTGAACCTGCATGATCTATCCATGACCAGTATATAGCTCAATTTGTTAAAGTTGATAGATCCTCTTACTTGTTGGATTCAAAGGGACTTAAAACACAAACATCAAACAGAAGGTGATGCTAACCAAATTTCCAATTAAAATTAGTGAAAATGAGTGTTGGCGGTAAGAAAAAAAAATGAGCTCTAAAATTTTCCTTTGAATACAATAGCTAAAGCATTGTTTTACCAACAAAATGAGATATTTGTTAAAAAATAAGATGTTAGCTTATATTAACCATATATAGAAAGTTTTGGACAATAATATATGTGAAGTTGAAAAAAACATGAACTGAGCATATCACATACAATAATATGTAGTAGATAAAGCACACAGATTACATAATGGCTAAAGCGGAAAGACACGAACAAAAACACGTGCATATTATGATATGAACGACCGAAGTTAATGTTTTTTGCCCAACTGAAATAATATCATATCCTTGTTGAGCTTTACAAAAACAATAATGAAAGAAATTATCAAATCAAAATATTTATTGAAATCATACCAAATTCACGTTTAAAAATAGTGAAAATTAGGCACACATCCCTAAAACCAAAATTAATTAGGCTTACGTCCCTCCCTATTTTTCAATGCAAACCCGGTCCCTATTTTTGAAAGTTTCGCCTTTTACGTTTTTATGCCCAAAAAAAACGCTGTCAAATAAAAAGTTTTTTTGCTAAATTCTGGAAATGTTCTCGAAAGTCCTCGGAAATCATAAAAAAATGTTGCATATATGCAACTATTATCAATAGCTGCATACATGAATGCAACTATTGCAGAAAATGTTTCCATTGAAAATCTAGACAAAAACTTGCATACATGTGTGCAACTATTTTGTAATATTTGCACACATGTATAAAAGTATTGCATGAAGAAAAAATGTACAGAATTTTGCATGCAGATTGTTGCACACATGCGTGCAACTTTCTATTTTTATTGCATACATGAATGCAAATAATTATGAACTGATTTGCATGCATGTGAATTTTTGCACACTAGTATGCAAGAATAAAGCTTTACTTGTATGCCTGTCTGTATGCATGAAAACAAACAAAGACGCATGACTGGAATACTTGCACAGATGTATGCAAGGAAATTCAAATGTGTGCATACTATTATGCATTTAACTGCAATTTCGTTGTTTTTCTGTTTTTATTGTGTTTTTTTGGTGGATTTTTCAACTTTTTTTTTTACGTTTTCATGTTATATTTAAATATTAATTTACGTTTTTTTATTTTTTATGAATTTTCGAAAAATAGAGACCCAAATTATAATAAGTTTATGACCGGATGTGAGCGTAATTTTGGAACTTAATAGGGACATGTACCAAACGGACGCTTAAAAATACTGCAGTATACAACAACCATATCCATTCACTTGAAACTTTGGTTTCCCGATTTGAAGCAAATTTGTACTAAGCCTTCTTTTTCAGTGCACTTCAACTCGCTGCACTTTTTCATAACACAGAAAGTAAAATATAGTATAATTCTGGCTTATTAATTGATTAAGCATCAAATGTGAGCAACAAATAACGATTAGGTTCCTCATTTGTATTCTTACCATCTCTTCTACTTCGAGTCAGTCTAGATAGCTAAAGCATTGTTCAACCAACAAAATTTATTATTAATATTAATATTTATATGTATATAGGTGTTCCGTTATTTTGTTAGTAAATGAGTTTTGGTGGGAAACGGAGTAACGTGATGTTGCAATGTGGCTCAAGTGAACTCTGTATAACTAGTATATTTTTTTGTAGGTAATTTTTATTCTAATCCACAATTTTAGTAATTAATCCACCATATTTAATAGGATTGTTGACTTTAACTAAAATTTAAATTTAAATCAGTGTATCCACCTAAAAAACCGTACGTATTTTTCTTCTTCTCTTCGTTTTGCGTCGTATTCTTCTTTCTGAAATCCTACCATTGTCATGCAAACTAGCAACATACATAAAAAACAACTGATAATGCATTTGTATAATTGTATTTGCTCTTGCTGATTCATTTGTTTTAATCAGGGGTATGAGTGTTTCTGAGTGTAGCAGTTATGTTCAGTATTTTGGGAAAAAAATAAAAAATGTAGCCAATAAAACAACTGTTTGAAATAATGGCCTTAGCCTCCCCTATCCCTCCCCCCCCCCCCCCCCCACCCTCCAAAAATAAAAATAAAAAAGAGGTTTGGAATAATCCAAGTGATAGCAATCGTATTATTTTGTCAATTTAAATGCAAACTGCACCAAAACTATTTACTCCTATACATCACACCAATTATTTTCTTGGTAGCCAGTTTTCAGTAAATCTGAGTAATTTTCGCTAGAGTTCTACGAAATTTCAATAAATTTGAGTTTTCAGTGTACTATAGATATTGCCAATGATGAAGGAAAGTGATTAAAATGTACTAAATTCGAATATTCTTTCTGCACTTCTGTTTTAAATATTTCGCCTTCTATTACAATTTTTGATGAATGCAATTTTCTAGTTTCTTTCTTTTGTATATGTTTGCTGCATTCGATTTTCTAGTAGATGAGGCGTTTTGTAATGTCATGATAAGACAAGAAGCACAAAAATTGATTGTAAGCTATATGATAGGGTGAAATCTTTAAGTTAATCCACTGGTGGATTAACTTACAAAATAGTTGTGGATTAACTTATTAAAGTAAAATGGTGGATTAATTTATTAAAACCGTGGATTAGAATAAAAATTACTTTTTTTTTGTATTTGCTCCATCTCAATGGGCCCTTAATATAAACAAATCTCACCGTTGAGAACTTACGCGTGGCACGCGGCTAGCTCTGCATTGATTTTATATACGGCTTTGCTACAGGGCCGAAAGATGGGTGTTCGGACTGTGCGAATTTAGATCTCACGACCGTAATTCATGGGAGGAATTACATGCAGCGGTTGAGATACATCCCGCACACTTTCGGGCCTAATTTGCTTCGGGCCGTTTAGCATTTTCCTTTTATATAACACGGTGGGAAGTGGCAACTTTGTCGCTCCAAAATAACGAAAACTCTGAAAATTCTCCAAATGGATGCCGTGACAAAAGTGTTAGAACATTGCCCATGTCTTAGCATGCCCGATGCTCCTAATGGCACATATTCCCCAGTGGAGACTGCTCGCGGGGAAGAGACTGCGTCTCGCGAGAATGAGAAACTGAAAAAGGGAATAGCAGAATTCTACGACGAATCGTCGGGTTTTTGGGAAAAAATACTGGGCGATCATGTGCATCATGGATTTTATGAGATCAACGCTTCTGTTTCTGAAGAAGATCACAGAGCTGCTCTAGTTAGGATGATCGAAGAATCCTTGGCTTTTGCTGGAATTGCAGGTTTCTTTGTTTTGTTTGGAAAAATATTAACTTGGTTTTTGCGGTCATGCTCTATCGTTTCCGGTTTAGTTAATCAGTTTGGCAGTCTAACACCAAGTTGTGCGAAGTTCGAGAAAATACGGGGAAAGGGATTGCAGAGTCAGATTTCACTTAGATATGGTTTGAAAAATATGAAGTGGTTTTTAATAGGCAAGGCGATTACCGTTAATTCAGAATTTTTAGGCAATTTTGATCAGTGCTCTTTCATAACACGTATAAAAGTGCAAAGTGAATGAACTCTAATAATGTAAAATACATACGCCCCATGATTCTAATAATAATGTAAAATTCTAATAATGAACTTAACCTTTTCTAAACAATATCATGGACCAGCACAGCCTGTATTGTTTTTTCTAGTAATTGTGCAATGTTATGAAAATTTTGCATGTAATGCATACTATGCACACATCCAATCGCAGAGCATGTAATTTTTATGAGCATGTTTACTTGGTACAGATCCGATCATCTTTTGGTGAGCGATCTGATGATATTTTCTAATGGCATGCGACTCGGTCGTTCGGACTTTCTTTTGCAAATTTTCAAGCCGATGGGAGTTCGTTTGGCAATTACCTACAAAAATCTGTCATTTTTCTGAATCATCCCTATCTTCTCTATTTCTTCTATCAAAAAACTGTACAGGTAATTATGTAACATAAATAAAAGATTTCACGAAATGGACATAAACGGATTGCTGAACCACTTTAAATACCACTTTGGGAAATGCTAAACAGATCGACGAAATTGCGGTCTAAGCATACGGATCTGAAGTTGTGCGGTTGGAATTCCACGAAAATCAGGGGGTAAAAAAGATCCAACGGCTCATGATAGTGCCCTATATTAATTGACTTATGCATTTGCGGTCCATGAAGCATTTTCGTACCACTTTAAATCTGGTGTTCTTTTTCTGTTTTTTTGTGCTTATTATCTGTAATATGTGAAACTCTGTTTGGGTGTTTGTGACCAATATTGTCACGAACAAACATTTAGTAACATAAATAGAAAAATTGGCATAACAATACATTTACGTTATCAAAAACGATCCCGCCGCCAAAACTAACATCCCTGTTAATGATTTGTCCCCACACATTTTTATTTATTCATCCTCACAATTGTGCTATTGCAGTTTTGATTGCTTTCCAAATCTCATGTTTTACCGTTGAGTTTAAAGTGTTAGGTATCTTGTTTCTGATGTTGTTTTAATTGACAGACGCTAGACTAGTGAGAATGTGCAAATTTTATATTTATTTCCCCGATATAACTTTAAAATTGAAGAGTTCAAACAAGAAACGACAGCAACAGTAACATATCACTATATTTTACTTCGAATCATGTAAACCCTCAACAGCTACTTATTTTACAGTCATAAAACATTTTTGTAGACGACCTTGAAAAAAAGCCAAAAAGCATAGTAGACGTCGGGTGCGGGATAGGTGGATGTTCAAGGTATCTAGCAAAGAAATTTGGCGCAAATGCATGGGGTATAACATTAAGTCAAGTTCAGGCTGAAAGAGCAAATGCCCTTGCTGCTGCAGAAGGGCTTGCAGACAAAGTATGCTACTTGTTTTAACTTGTACAAGTTGTGTAGTTTGTATTCATTTCATAACCAATGACTTTTAATACAATTGTCTTGGCAGGTTTCTTTCCAAGTTGCTGATGCATTAGATCAACCATTTCCTGATGGGAAGTTTGATTTAGTGTGGTCTATGGAAAGCGGTGAACATATGCCGGACAAGTTGAAGGTAATTCACTAGTAATAATACATGCATGTCTAAAGAAACCTGGGAAACACATAAATTTTGTGTTTATTTGTTTGTTGTGTTATAGCAGTCAAATACTAATTGAAGAACAGTGAAAAAACTGACAATTTTCTTTTTCTTTCCCTTTCTAACAGTTTGTTAGTGAACTGGCAAGAGTAGCTGCTTCAGGAGCTACAATAATAATAGTGACATGGTGCCACAGAAATCTATCTCCGGAAGAAGAAAGCCTAAAGCCTGAAGAGAAGAGCCTTTTGAACAAGCTATGCAATGCTTATTTTTTGCCAGAGTGGTGTTCAGCCTCTGATTATGTTAAAATGGCCCAGTCTCTTGAGCTTGTGGTAAGTTTCGGTGCTGTTTGTTCTATATTGCCGGCAAACATTTAGTGGTCTGGTTGACTTCCAAATTTGAGCTTTGTGTTTTGTGATTTTCAATTTTTACTTCAGAAATTTTTTTAGATAAACATTGATGTTGAAGAACAATCAATTTTGAAAACAATTTTAAGTTTTTAACACATAATGTTGAAACCTGACATTTTCATATTTTCTGCCAAATACCAGAAACTTTCTTCTTACTCCCTTTTCCCCCTTCCCGTTTGACTATAATTGTGATTTTCAATACCTTCCTGCTTCCACTTGTTTTGAAATATATATTGATAATGCAAATCATAAAACTTAGGTAGCATTTAATTTGAAAACATGCAAGTTTGAGGATAAGAGGGTGGAAAACGGTCAATTTGAAATTTTGTTAACATATAAATTAAAAATAATTTACTTTCTTTTCATGTTCTTTCAAAAAATATAAAAAGCAATCTTTTCCCTTATCTTCCCTCTTTGTTGAAATAATTAGGATTTTGGAACTCTTCCTTTCTATCTAATAACGTTTGACATACATTTGGAATGAAAAACACAAAACTAAGTTTTCAAGTCAAACGTTGGAAGCCAAACAAGCATTCATGATTTTAGTTGAACTTGGCATCGAAAGTTTAAAAGTTCAAAGACAAATGATTCAAATACTGCATGTTACATCAATCTACCAAATTGCTCAAGGCTGAATTCCAGTTATTTGAAGGATAAACTAAATGTGATTCATAGATGTATTCATGCTGTTGCAGGACATAAAGACGGCAGATTGGTCAGATAATGTAGCACCATTTTGGCCAGCTGTGATTCGATCTGCCTTGACATGGCGAGGGTTTACTTCTTTGTTGCGAAGTGGTAGGTTTAAGCTTCTTTTCTGTTCTCTGTATAACATTCAGTCTACACTTATATGCATGCATGTTTTAAATTAAAATCGACATACAAAAATTTGTTGAAATTGGACAAGTGCAGCAGAAGGAAAGAATGAATTTCAATTCTTTTACCATGTAAGGTAGTGTATGATATCATTTTTTTTAAAAAAAAAAAAAAAATCTGTGTTTTATCTGATTATTTTGAAAGGGTTTGAGTTTGAAATTTGTATAAATTAGAATATTTACATGAATTTGGGTATACTGCGGTCTTTTTACAGGATGGAAGACGATTAAAGGAGCGTTAGCAATGCCATTGATGATTGAGGGCTACAATAAAAAGCTGATCAAGTATGAAATCATCACATGCCGTAAACCGGTGTAAATGGTTCAAGCACGCGAACTCTGCAGTTGATGGATGATATGAGGGTTCTAATCTGTTTTAGTGTATTTATGTAATGAACTTACTCATTATGAAGCTTATATATTTCCTTCTTAGTGTATTTACGTACTTAACTTTATTCATTATGAAGCTTATATATTTCCTTTTGGAAATGTAGAGTAAATTATGAATTTGTACAGATCTGAAGCAGTGCAATTCCGCTTGGTAAAAGTTGTCCTTACTCTATCACAACTTATTCAAGCAGATTTAGAAGTTTACATTTTTGTATCTTAGGATATCATGGGACATGCTAGGGGTGGACACGGTTCGGTGCGGTTTGAAGCTCAAACCACTTCCGCACCGCATCAAACAGTTGATCAAAAATGCAAACCATTATGCTAACCGTTCAAACGGTTCGGTTTCAGTACGGTTTCGGTTCGGTTTCGATGTAATAAGGTCCGAGTTTGGTACGGTCCATTTGAACCCGTATTAAATATGAAACAAGAAAATTACTTACATCAACAAACAATTTATGATTGTACGACATTGTGTCACCTGAAGGTTAAAACACATAGTGTTACCTTTAATTAATATAACTACAACATACGTTGAAAATAGAATATATATCGTTACATTAAAAGTTAGATAGGAATTTGTTAATTTACTTATAATAACATTGTCGGTATAGCTGTGCGGTTTTGTTCGGTTTAATATGGTTTGGTAAAAGTTCAAACCGCAATCGAACCATATCATTGCGAGTCGGTTCGGTTTGAGTTGTTTGCTTTAGAGAGAGAATCCGGTGCGGTTTTCCGTACCGTTTTTACGGTTCGGTCTGGGCGGTTTCCGCATTGCGGTGCGGTTTATGCCCACCCCTAGGACATGCTGCTTAGATTTGATATGCAATATAGTTTTAATTTAGGATTATTTTTTTCGTTTTGGTCCAATTTATAAATTTATAACATAGATAACCTAATTTTAAAACTTATTACGGCCATAGTCGTGTTTTAGTCGGTTCGGCGTTGAGCTGGCCAATATGCTTTCGTCATTTCAAACAATGCTAGTATTTTTATTTATTTTATGATGTTGACACCATTTAAAGTAACGTCAGTGTCACATAACTATTCTTTTTGTTCAAAGAACCTTGGATGACATTTCGAATGTCGTCCCTTTGGCGCCATGTGAAATGTCGCTTAGATTCTTTTGCAAGTCCAAGATGGAGCGTATCCTCTCTTCTTTTCTCATTATTCTACTTTTTCGAGATTAAGAAAACCCAAATTTTCTTCTTGAATTAAAAATCATTCTTCATTTCTGTTGATTTAATCGCCAAATCTAATTAGTGTCGTGGTAGATTGCTATGAGAAAAAGAATATTTCCTTACTTCAGATCAATTAATGTAAGAAATTTGTAACTTTAGGTCTAGATAAATTTCGCAAATTAATATAGGTTAATGTTTAATTTAATATTTTCGTAGACTTACTTCAAAGTTTATACTAGTTATATGTTATTACGATGGTGAATTGGTAATCCATGAAAACTTGTGCGAAAAATATATTGATGGCTCGTATAAGTTAGCTGAATTTGGTAAATGATCGGAGTTACCAGAATTAAAATATTCAGCTTATAGAACAGCCAAGATAAAACCAGCTGAGTCTGATATTGATTTAGTTTGCAATTGGCCAACTGATTTTGGGTCTAGAGCCAATAAAATTATGTTGATGTTGAAATAATATTATCCGGTGTTTCCAAATAAATAAAATTGCTCGTTGGAAAGAACAGAAGGTTGGTTATAGAACAAAATGTAGCGGCACCGGTAGTCCCTGTAGCGACATCCATAGCTAATTATACCTTACAAGTATTTTTATCACCTAGTTATATTAATCCACTTATAAATGTACCACATAACGGGAAACAAGACATGTTCTTTGGTTATCCTCCGTTCATGATCACTAAAATGTTCAGGGCAGTTTTCCATTTTCGACGCAAGATGGTTTTGTACGCATGAGTTTGGCATATTTGTAGAGCTTTGAAAATAGTGTAGTATTTATCGTGATTGATATAGTATCTAACAGTTGTCATGTGAAGCTATATTCCCCAGCAAAAATCGACGCAGAATAGTGTATGTAACAATCATAATTTTTAAGACACGGTAACCAATTAACGAATTAATTAATTAAATAATAAGTTGTAAAATTGTCAGAATTTTGCTATGAAAGTTGCTTCATAGGTCCGTGACAATATTCTGATCAATTTGCATATTTGGTTTGTCAAATAACGAAGGTAGAATGAAGAAGTTATGGCGAAAACAAAATTTAAGAACTAAAGAAGAGAGAGAGAGAGAGAGAGAGAGAGAGAGAGAGAGTGTGTGTGTATATATATACACACACACAAAAGGGAAAGTCTATTTGGACATAAAGCGGTGACGCAAATTTAGACACAAACAATCTCAACCACTAGATTTTCCCTCTGAACTCCACATTTCACATAAAGACAAACAAATCCAATAGTCCAAAGTTTGTGCCTCCAATTTAGTGTCAAAGTGTGTGTGTGTGTGTGTGTGTGTCACCCCACGTCCGTTAATGTCACTCTTTAAGAGAATGCATTAAGTTTCGTGAAGCGTTATAGGTAAACAGAAACAGAAATATCACAAGACAAATATAAAATAACAGGAGAATTTAAAACTTTATTTAGCAGAAAACATCGTGGTTCAAAGCATAGTTACATCATGAGTCTGAAATATATAAAACCCAATACATCAACTTAAAACTTATGTCTTGTACCAAAGTCATCAGAGTACAATAAATATGAAAAGAGCATAATCCCCAAAAACATAAACATGGTAGAGAAGATATGAAATCGAGCAGTACATCTAAGCAGCATCAAGCAGAAGGAAAGAGGAATCCAGACCAAGCATGAGTATTTCCACCCCGAGAACCTAGGGGGAGGGGGAATAGAAGAGAAAGAAGAGGAAACAAAACAGGTCAGGCATAAGTCTGGCGAGTCCAGTTACTTTTAGCATATAAATAAGTAAAAGCATCATGACAGACATATAAACTGAATAAGAGGGATAATGGACAGGATAAACCGAATAAAACATATATGTATAGCGCTTCTCTAATATCTTTCCCTGTTTGCACCAATACTAGTATACTAGACAAGAAGATCTCCAACAAGATGGTAGACTTAGGCGTACTTCTAGTGAGGGGTTTTACCCCATACAATAACAGGCACCCCAACTAAACATACCGGTGTTACCCTTAGGGATAATAACGGGCTCCTAAAGAAGCGAGACTTGTAACACCCCACCTCCACCAGGGTGGCTCTTGCAAGCACTCTGACTTTGGAGGGGCGTTTGAATCAGGTAAACATGCATAATAATATATCAAGGCAGAACAAGAACATATGTATATATGTAAACAGAGTAAATAACATAGATAAAACAGCGGAAGATTTCAAAACATTTCAAAACAAGTCTGGTACAACATAGCTTTCCAAATAAACAAGTCTAGATAAAACAACATCAACTGAAAAACTGAAATAAATAAGTGCTATCCCCAATTAAGTGGTAACCATAGCTAGCTTCATGTCGAAACCGTACATGAGCTGAAATCCCACAAGCAAGCAATCCGAAATCCAAGCTAAGCTCCAGTATTCCCTCCCTGAGAACCTGGGGGGGGGGGGGGGGGAACGGAAGAAAAGAGGCGAAAGAAAACAGGTCAGTCAAAAAGACTGAGTAAGCCCTACTACAATCAATGTAAACTGATAAAGTTAACTTGCATGAGCAGCAGGGATGAACATAAGGATAACAATATACTAGCATGATGATTAACTAACAAGGTAGATAAAGGTGTCATCGCATAATCAGGATTAAGGTTTTGCACCACAGGTGTACTAGCAAACTAACATGACTTGAATAAACAAGTATTGAGCCCTTGGCCCAAGCTTTGGCCCAATAACATGAAATGACCCTAATACAAGGTCCAACCAAACGGTCTAGTCGATCGGCTCCCTAAGCCTAACTCGTCACGTGTTGGTGTCAATACGGCCCAATCATAATTGTAGTCGAACTGTGCCGGGTCCACCCTTCGGGTGTATCAAGCCCTAGGGTGTCAACCCCTGGACACCATGAACATGAGTGCACAGTCCCGATCTACTGGTACCCGTGCATGTTTTCTCCGGCTACGGACTATGTGCACGACCAGAGTCCGCCCGGAACTACACCGGCGTACCCTCTGCCGTCGCTTTTGGTCACTTACCTCCAGTCCAGTAATCGTGCCCTCACCCTAGCCTAGTCCCTAGGGTCATGATGATACTAACTTGGGATTACTGCTTGAGTGGGCCCCCATTGCTAGGATTTTTCTAGTGGGTTAAGTACGGTTTAACCCTCTTGCTAATCCTGGATTAACTTGGTTAAGTGTAATGATGAGTTCACGACTTAACCCCGATTAATCTACCAAGCCCAAATTGGTTAAGTATTAAGTGGACCATGACTTAACCCTAATCACGAGGCATTAATTAATTTAATGCGCCTTAACCTCTCACATTAGACCTTGTTGTGGTTACTAGTTAAGCCGGGCGCGTCCGGGTAGCTTTACACCACAACTTGGTCTAACCTCGGGTTCAAGGTACAACATGACCAACTTCTCACATTGGGTCCTATTGTTTGTAGCAACTAGTTAAGCCGGTCGGTTCCGGGTAGGTTTACGCTACAAACTCAACCCAACCTCGAGTTGGCCACACTTATCTTTTCTAAGTGTCATGTCCATCATGTTTCCAAAACATGTTACAAGTTTTCAAGCAATTGGGTAGACCTAACTTAATAGGTAAATTCCCAATGGGTAGACCTAACTTAATAGGTAAATTCCCAAGCTTATGTTTTATGTCTTTTAAGTTTACCCAACCCCAAACGCAATCCCATCGCTTACATATCGCAATAGCGCATAAAGGATAGAAAGAGGGAACTTGGCATAATCATGACATAAAGGTATTGAAGCCACAAGCTTAACATGGTGGCATATGAAATGTTCATATGTTCATACACTTGCATATTACATTTTTAGGCCTCAAAAGCATGCATAAAACCAAACTTAGCATATTGGTGGTACATGGTGCTAAATGACATGTAGAGATGGCCATAAGTTCGCATTTAGCCTCACATGCAAGTTATCATAAGAGATATGATAACTTACATGTTGCTAAAATGCAACCTTTGGCATAAAGCTTAAAGCTTTATGTTCATAAACCCAAAATAAGCTTGCATAACATGATAGCATGAACAAAATGTTCAACCCAAACTTGCATAACATAACTTGGCATACTTGCATATAAACTTGCATATCACAACATGATAAACTTGCATATCACAACATGATAAACTTGCATATAAACTTGCATATCACAACATGATAGACTTGCATATAAACTTGCATATCACAACATGATAAACTTGCATATAAACTTGCATATCATGCATTTAACTTTAGAGTTTGAGTATGAAAGTAGAATAGGGCTTACAATGCTTAAGAAGTCACAAAAATATGACGAAGCCCTTATGAAATCAATTAAACCCAAAATGCAAGCAAAACCCTTGAGCCAAAATGATCAAGACTCTTTCTTTATGATGCAAATATATAAACTTGACTTGAATGCAAGCTAATGATGCTCATACAAGTTTGAAAACACTTGTATGCATGGAAAATCACTTAGGAATTTATTTAGGAATTTTATGAAGAGAGTGGAGGCCATGAGAGGATTGATTTTGCCATAGTTTAGTTGTATGAATGAATAATGATGATTTAGGGTAGGTTAGGGTCTTATTTATAGATTAGGCAAGTGTTTTAGGCCATAGGATTAAACCTAGATTCAATCCAAGCCATCAAAGCATGTCTTGGGGAAGAAGTCAAGTGTAGGAACCATCTAGGGCCTTTAGATTAAAGATGAACCATGAGAACCATTCAAATGCAAAATCTGCATTTGAGCGAATCGGCCCACGGGTTGAAAGCCAAACACCCTGGATTAACCCCTAGTCGACCCAGCAAGCTCGGGTCGACCTCAAAAATCGGCCGGTTCGGTTATTCCCCTCTCCCAATTCGCTGTTTTGAACATTTTAGCATATTTATTTATTTAATTTTCAATTATATATATATATATTAATATATATATATTTCTCTGCGCAACCCATTTCACTTAATTAAGTATACTTTAATTTGGGAATTTTTCGTGAAACTTCGCGAGGCCATATCTTGGTCATACGGACTCCGATTTTCGAAAACTCGGACTCTATTTCGCGTATTTTTCCGAGACGAACGCAATGGCATAGCCCATTTCCCTTGATTCAGATTTTACAGTTTAATTCTGCCTCCATTTATGTTATAACATGTTATTCAAAAATACGGGTTGTTACATTCTTCCCTCCTTAAAGGATTTCATCCCCGAAATCTCCAAGTTAGGAAGAACGTATCCTACCATCCATCATCCATCTACTCAAAACATCATCCACGAGCAATCATTGTCCTTAAAAGGTTCTAAATGTTGTATGATCATATGCAAATGTGTGTGTATATGTACTTATCTAATGCGAAAATCAGGAGGTTACTGATTCAGTAAACCCCCTTAATCCAAAATATGTTAGTGAAATGAGTCCATATGTATGCAAATTCCTAACATAATTTATAATCTCTACATGAGTGCACATAACATTCATCCATATGCAACATCCACGTGATAGCATAACAAGTTTTCATCCATGAATAAGCATAAACACTCATGCATATGCGGTATGAAAGTGTGTGAGCCGATCTTAGTGCCTAACGTGTATTATGCATCCACGAGTATCCACTTGCAAACAATTGCAACCACTTGCAACCATCAAGCATAACATGTTTCAAACACATGTTTCATCCAAAGGGTTTCTACCTAAGGTTCTCATGACAAGATTAACACGATAAACTAGATAAACATGGATAGCAAAGAGAAAGATATGCTAACAAAGAAAAGAGATTGAGAGTGTACCCTCAAAAAGGAATGGATAAAGCCCACGCATCTTCTCCTCGATTTCCCAAGTTGCGTCTTCTTCGGCTTCACCCCATTGAACCTTCACCAATTTGACCTCTCGATTCCTTAGCTTCTTGGTCTCCGTCCCCAAGATACGAATCGGAGCTCTCCTCAAGGTAGCCTCTTTCTCCACTTCTACATCTTTTAGAACACTTGGCTCAACAACCTCTGCTGATTCATGTAAACACTTCCGGAGATGCGAGACATGAAAAACATCGTGTACTCCAGCAAGCTTCTCGGGCAACTTCACTCTATAAGCCATCTGCCCGATCCTCTCTATAATAGGGAATGGTCCAACAAACCTCGGTGCCAACTTCCCAACAGCTCCAAATCGGACCACATTCCGCAAAGGAGAAACCTTCACGAAAACCATATCCCCAACATCAAACTCCAAATCCATTCTTCGCTTATCAGCATAGGATTTCTGTCGGTCTTGGGCCGCTTTCATCCGTCTCCGAATCAACTCGATCTTCTCGGATGTATCTCTGATCATATCAGGCCCAAGTATAAGCTCATCTGTAGTCTCCCACCAACATGTAGGCGACTTGCACGGCCTCCCATATAAAGCTTCAAATGGTGTCATCCCTATGCTTGCCTGATAACTGTTATTATATGCAAACTCAACAAGAGGAAGATGGTCTTCCCAAGTACCACCAAAATCCAGAATACAAAGCCTCAACAGATCCTCGAGTACCCTATTCACCCTTTCGGTTTGACCGTCCGTCTGTGGGTGATAAGCCGTACTTAGATTCAACCTTGTGCCCATAGCTTCTTGCAAGCTATTCCAGAATTGACTTGTAAAGATTGGGTCACGGTCACTGACTATACTAGAAGGGACTCCATGTAGTCTCACAATCTCACGAAGATATACAGACGCTAGCCAAGATGCGGTCCTCTTGCTCTTCACCGGAATGAAATGAGCACTCTTCGTAAGTCTATCCACAATAACCCAAATGCTCGTATTCTCTTTCCTTGACCTTGGTAGCCCATCGATAAAATCCATGGAAATACTCTCCCACTTCCATAGTGGAACGTCTAGAGGATGCAATAGCCCACCGGGCTTCTTCGACTCGGCCTTAACTTGCTGGCAAATGATACATCTAGAGACAAATTCTGCCACATCCTTCTTCATCCCAGGCCAAAAGAAAATGCGCTTCATATCTTTATACATCTTATCTCCGCCCGGATGTATAGTCAACTTAGAGCGATGCGCTTCCTCAAGAACTCTTCTTACTAGATCTTCTACCATTGGAACACATAACCTTCCGTCTCTCCTCAGCCAACCCTTGTCATCAATAGAATATCGAGCGAGATGACTAGACGTCTCTCCTCGAATTAGCTTATCCATAATCTCAACTATCTGAGGGTCTTCTCTCTGCGAAGCCCCAACTTGATCAAGAAGGGTAGGTCTGAGTTCCAGAGATGCTAAAGAACCGGTCATCGACTCAATCGCCAAAGAGAAATCAAAGGTTGCCACATACTCTAAATTCTTCATCTCAACGAATAGAGGACTTAAGGTCAACCTTCTTCTACTCAATGCATCTGCTACCACATTCCCCTTGCCAGGGGTATAAGATATCTCAAAATCGTAGGACGCCAAGAATTCCATCCATCTTTGTTGCCTCAGATTTAGATCCTTCTGAGAAAAGAGATACTTCAATGACTTGTGATCGGTATAAAGATCAAATCTTTCTCCCAGAAGATAATGGCGCCAAGCCTTGAGTGCATATACTATTGCTGCCAACTCTAAGTCATGAGTGGGATAATTCTTCTCATGCACTTTGAGTTGTCTACCGCCAAAGCATATCACTCTTCCTTCTTGCATAAGAACAGCTCCTAACCCCGTGCCACATGCATCGGTGTATACGGTAAATAACTTCCCTCCATCGGGCAAAGCTAGAACAGGTGCTGATGTGAGGGCTCTCTTGAGCTTCTGAAAAGCAAGCTCGCATTCTATGCTCCAAGCAAAAACTAAATTCTTCTTCGTCAATTTAGTGAGAGGAGCGGATATCTTTGCGAAGTCCTTGATGAACTTCCGGTAGAAACCCGCAAGACCTAGAAAACATCTCACTTCGGTTGCATTCCTTGGAGTCTTCCAATCCTGAACTGCCACTACCTTAGCGGGATCCACCGCTAAGCCTTGCTTAGATACTATATGCCCAAGGAATCTAACTTCCCTTCTCCAAAAGTGACACTTGGAGAACTTGGCCTTCAACTGATGCGCTCTAAGCGTATCCATCACCTCCATGAGATGCCTTGCGTGCTCTTCCTCATCCTTAGAGAAGATCAGAATATCATCTACGAAGACCACGACAAACTTGTTCAAGAACTCCCTGAACACTCTACTCATCAAGTCCACGAAATATGCGGGTGCATTAGTCAAGCCGAACGGCATGACAAGCCATTCGAAGAATCTATCTGGAGTTCTGAATGCAGTCTTGTCTATACTATCTTCAGCTACCCCGAGCTGATGGAACCCCGTAGCAAGATCAAGCTGAGAGAAAACAGAAGCACCGACAAGCTGGTCAAAGAGATCATCAATCCTCGGTAATGGGTGTCTGTTCTTCTTAGTCAGCTTATTCAACTCTCGATAGTCAACGCAAAGTCGGAGAGAACCATCCGCCTTGGTAGCAAATACCACAGGCGCTCCCCATTCAGATATACTTCGTCTAATGAAGTTCTTCTCAAGCAACTCTTTCACTTGCTTACTTAGCTCCCGCCTTTCACGCGGAGCCATGTGCCGAACGGGCAAAGAAACAGGCTTTGCATTATCCACCAGATAAATGCGGAAATCAATCTCTCGCTTAGGGAGCAACCCCCTAACTTCATCGAAAACATCCGGATACTCTCGAACCACTCTCACAGACTGAAGAGTTTCCATTGATGAGTCGAGTGATTCCAGATAGCACAACATGACGGGACCTCTCGGATCACAAGAAATCTCTAGGGTGTTTCCGAGGCGAGTCACGAGCCTCACAACCCTATGCTCACAATCAAGAATGGCTCCATATCTGGACAGCCAATCCATGCCCAATATCAATCCGTATCCCCTAAAACCAAGAACATAAGCACTGCACAAGAACTCTACACTCAGTATAGAGATCCTCAAATCCCCACATATCATAGACAAATGGGCGGAACCCCCAATAGGATTTGAGACACAGACGGGATCATCTACCAAGCTAGTACTAAGGTGCAAACTATCAACAAGATCAGATGAGATAAAGCTATGCGATGCACCAGAATCAAACAAGGTACGAACTGGAAAATCAGAAATATATACAAGGCTCTCAACAGAAATACTACCTCGATCGGGAACTGGAGCGACATTGAGAGCATGAACTTGCCCTCCTGAAGGTCCAGCACGCTGAGTCTGACCCTGGCCTTGCCCTTGCTTCCTCGGGCAATCCTTACTGAAATGTCCAGTCTCACCGCAGAAAAAGCATTCACCATTCTTCCTTTTCCTCTTCTTACAATCCTTAATAAGATGCCCAACTGAACCGCAATAATGGCACTTCCCCTTGTTGTTCTTGCCCTTGTTGTTATTGCCCTTGTTGTTGTTCCCCTTGTTGCCTTGACTCTTGTTCTTGTTCTGATTGCCTTGACTGCTCTGACCACTTGGATTACCCTGATTTCCTTTTCCCTAGGAATTAGTCTTCTTGGCTTGAGTATCATTCATCTTGGTTTCTTTCTTGACATCTCCCTGAAGTAACGCCATATCAACCAAACTCTCAAACGTGGCCCCATGGGGAATATGTGACATAGCCAATCCCTTCAACGGCTCATTCAATCCTCTAGCAAAACGAAGAGCCTTCTTCTGAGGAGTATTCACCATATCCAAGCCAAAACAAGCTAACTGATTGAACTTGTTCACATATTCTTTGACAGACATATCTCCTTGTTTCAAAGTTATCAACCTCTCCATTTGCAGATTCTCCTCAGCAGAAGATAGAAACTTAAGCATGAACCTTGCCCTGAAATCGGCCCAAGTCTCAACAGGCCTAGTACCATTGGTGACTTCCCACCAATAAGCGGCTTCATCCTTCATAAGCCAAACCGCCAACAAGAGCTTCCTCTGATCGTCTAACCTAAAGATAGCAAACAAATCCTCGGTCTCTTTCAACCAATTTCTGGCCTCTACAAAAGTCTCAGTGCCTTGAAAGTTCTTGCCACCCATTGCTTTGAAATCTTTGCAAGTCTTTGTGAAGTCCACTTGAGGATGCTGAGGGGGAGGAGGAAGAGGAACCTCAGCGACAGGAGGAGGAGGAACATTAACTACCGGAGGAGGAGGAGGAGGAACATCTGCGGGGCCGGCTTCGGTCTCCCTAGCCTCCAAAAGTCTCCTATACCAAACAGGTACGTGTACTCCCTCCGGAATAGCAAAGTTATCGGCCATACTGAAAACGAAGAAAAAGACAGATTCAGAATGGAGAAAAACGAAGGAATTTTGCTAATGGCTTTTTGGGGAATAGCCTTTGAAATAAACTAGACTTTTCTTTGGAAAATACTTTATACTTGGTTTTGAAAATAGTTTTCCAAAAGTTTTCTAAAAGCCTTTTTGTTCCTTCTCGTACCATATGCCCTGATACCAAATGTAACACCCCACCTCCACCAGGGTGGCTCTTGCAAGCACTCTAACTTTGGAGGGGCGTTTGAATCAGGTAAACATGCATAATGATATATCAAGGCAGAACAAGAACATATGTATATATGTAAACAGAGTAAATAACATAGATAAAACAGCGGAAGATTTCAAAACATTTCAAAACAAGTCCGGTACAACATAGCTTTCCAAATAAACAAGTCTAGATAAAACAACATCAACTGAAAAACTGAAATAAATAAGTGCTATCCCTAATTAAGTGGTAACCATAGCTAGCTTCACGTCGAAACCGTACATGAGCTGAAATCCCACAAGCAAGCAATCCGAAATCCAAGCTAAGCTCCAGTATTCCCTCCCTGAGAACCGGGGGGGGGGGGAACGGAAGAAAAGAGGCGAAAGAAAACAGGTCAGTCAAAAAGACTGAGTAAGCCCTACTACAATCAATGTAAACTGATAAAGTTAACTTGCATGAGCAGCAGGGATGAACATAAGGATAACAATATACTAGCATGATGATTAACTAACAAGGTAGATAAAGGTGTCATCGCATAATCATGATTAAGGTTTTGCACCACAGGTGTACTAGCAAACTAACATGACTTGAATAAACAAGTATTGATCCCTTGGCCCAAGCTTTGGCCCAATAACATGAAATGACCCTAATACAAGGTCCAACCAAACGGTCTAGTCGATCGGCTCCCTAAGCCTAACTCGTCACGTGTTGGTGTCAATACGGCCCAATCATAATTGTAGTCGAACTGTGCCGGGTCCACCCTTCGGGTGTATCAAGCCCTAGGGTGTCAACCCCTGGACACCATGAACATGAGTGCACAGTCCCGATCTACTGGTACCCGTGCATGTTTTCTATGGCTACGGACTATGTGCACAACCAGAGTCCACCCGGAACTACACCGACGTACCCTCTACCGTCGCTTTTGGTCACTTACCTCCAGTCCAGTAATCGTGCCCCCACCCTAGCCTAGTCCCTAGGGTCATGATGATACTAACTTGGGATTACTGCTGGAGTGGGCCCCCATTGCTAGGATTTTTCTAGTGGGTTAAGTACGGTTTAACCCTCTTGCTAATCCTGGATTAACTTGGTTAAGTGTAACGATGAGTTCACGACTTAACCCCGATTAATCTACCAAGCCCAAATTGGTTAAGTATTAAGTGGGCCATGACTTAACCCTAATCACGAGGCATTAATTAATTTAATGCGCCTTAACCTCTCACATTAGACCTTGTTGTGGTTACTAGTTAAGCCGGGCGGGTCCGGGTAGCTTTACACGTCAACTTGGTCTAACCTCGGGTTCAAGGTACAACATGACCAACTTCTCACATTGGGTCCTATTGTTTGTAGCAACTAGTTAAGCCGGTCGGTTCCGGGTAGGTTTACGCTACAAACTCAACCCAACCTCGAGTTGGCCACACTTATCTTTTCTAAGTGTCATGTCCATCATGTTTCCAAAACATGTTACAAGTTTTCAAGCAATTGGGTAGACTTAACTTAATAGGTAAATTCCCAATGGGTAGACCTAACTTAATAGGTAAATTCCCAAGCTTATGTTTTATGTCTTTTAAGTTTACCCAACCCCAAACGCAATCCCATCGCTTACATATCGCAATAGCGCATAAAGGATAGAAAGAGGGAACTTGGCATAATCATGACATAAAGGTATTGAAGCCACAAGCTTAACATGGTGGCATATGAAATGTTCATATGTTCATACACTTGCTTATTACATTTTTAGGCCTCAAAAGCATGCATAAAACCAAACTTAGCATATTGGTGATACATGGTGCTAAATGACATGTAGAGATGGCCATAAGTTCGCATTTAGCCTCACATGCAAGTTATCATAAGAGATATGATAACTTACATGTTGCTAAAATGCAACCTTTGGCATAAAGCTTAAAGCTTTATGTTCATAAACCCAAAATAAGCTTGCATAACATGATAGCATGAACAAAATGTTCAACCCAAACTTGCATAACATAACTTGGCATACTTGCATATAAACTTGCATATCACAACATGATAAACTTGCATATAAACTTGCATATCACAACATGATAAACTTGCATATCACAACATGATAGACTTGCATATAAACTTGCATATCACAACATGATAAACTTGCATATAAACTTGCATATCATGCATTTAACTTTAGAGTTTAAGTATGAAAGTAGAATAGGGCTTACAATGCTTAAGAAGTCACAAAAATATGACAAAGCCCTTATGAAATCAATTAAACCCAAAATGCAAGCAAAACCCTTGAGCCAAAATGATCAAGACTCTTTCTTTATGATGCAAATATATAAACTTGACTTGAATGCAAGCTAATGATGCTCATACAAGTTTGAAAACACTTGTATGCATGGTAAATCACTTAGGAATTTATTTAGGAATTTTATGAAGAGAGTGGAGGCCATGAGAGGATTGATTTTGCCATAGTTTAGTTGTATGAATGAATAATGATGATTTATGGTAGGTTAGGGTCTTATTTATAGATTAGGCAAGTGTTTTAGGCCATAGGATTAAACCTAGATTCAATCCAAGCCATCAAAGCATGTCTTGGGGAAGAAGTCAAGTGTAGGAACCATCTAGGGCCTTTAGATTAAAGATGAACCATGAGAACCATTCAAATGAAAAATCTGCATTTGAGCGAATCGGCCCACGGGTTGAAAGCCAAACACCCTGGATTAACCCCTAGTCGACCCAGCGAGCTCGGGTCGACCTCAAAAATCGGCCGGTTCGGTTATTCCCCTCTCCCAATTCGCTGTTTTGAACATTTTTGCATATTTATTTATTTAATTTTCAATTATATATATATATATATATCAATATATATATTTCTCTGCGCAACCCATTTCACTTAATTAAGTATACTTTAATTTGGGAATTTTTCGTGAAACTTCGCGAGGCCATATCTTGGTCATACGGACTCCGATTTTCGAAAACTCGGACTCTATTTCGCGTATTTTTCCGAGACGAACGCAATGGCATAGCCCGTTTCCCTTGATTCAGATTTTACAGTTTAATTCTGCCTCCATTTATGTTATAACATGTTATTCAAAAATACGGGTTGTTACAAGACTAGATGTACCCTAATTACTATTCCAATTGATCGGCTTCCTAACTCCGTAGATACCATGTTCTGGCCCAACAATATGATGTTTCACCTCTTAAAGTGCCAACTGTTGACGGGAAAAATTGTCGCACGCCAACACCCAATGTGTGTGTGTGAACAATTATCGAAATAAGCAGTAAAGTATGTAAATGCGGAGAGACACAGCTTTTATAGTGGTTCGGCACTAACACCTACATCCAATTTATAATCCTTATTCATCATATCTTTGGTTGATTTCAAGGTTGTACAAGTTCGGACAATAGCTAAGTTCGAAGTGTTACAATGGACTAGCAAAATATGTGCTTGTTCTACACTTTGACTAAATTGTCCTTCTTCTTCTTCGTTGAAAAGCATTGACTTGGTCAACAATATCCGAGTTTGGTGTTCATGTCCATGAAGTTCAAAACTAGCATAACAATCCTTGTTAATGTTCAAATATTGAAGGAAAACATGCATGCCATGTTTTAATTATCCATGTCATCTCCCATGGCCATGGTGGAGGTGTTGGAAGCCATTAATGAGTGTTTGGAGCTCTGAAGGTCCAAAAATTCCAAGGGAGAAGACCCCTAATGAAGGCCAAGCCTTGGGTATTTATAGGAGCAAGGTTAGATGGGAGTAAGTGAGCAGTGGGACCCACAAGAGCAAATTTCGCACCCCAAAATAAGCCATATGTGTTTTGCCTCTTTTGTTTTTTTGAATATTCTACTATTTATTTCAAGCCAAAGATGCTTAATTTTTGTAGCGAGGCAGTAGAAAGCTGAGTCTCAGATTTGTTCATTGTTGCTTAAATTATGTTTTTTTTTTCTTTTGAAAGTGCAGTCCACAAAAATTATGTTAGTTGGTTCATGTTGAACTACTCCTTGCTATTTTTTTCACCATTTTGTTGATGCATTACCTCTTAGCCTGGCATTGTCTCATGCTTCCCGCATTTACTATCTTTTGATTGTATCATGTATTTTCTTGTTTAGATAAATTAACATAGATGCATATTATTGAAACATATGACGACTGTTACTATTGATTTTGTAATGAATTTGTAACGGATTTGCTTTGATGGTTTTATGTTTTTGCAATGGATTTGTGATGGATTTTAGTGTTTTTGCAATGGTTTTGTGATGGATTTGTGTGGTTGCTTTGATGTTTTTGCGATACATAGATTTAAAATATTTTTAGAAATAATCAAGATAGTGACGGTTTTGCAGCGGAATTCCTAATCAAGTATATAGTGCATCGTATGTAATTTTTCCATTGCAAATCCGTCAGAAGGTAAAATATTAAAAACATAATAAATTCCATCACAATTTTGTCGTCATTCCATCACAAATTCGATCACTATTTTTTAGTGACGGATCTTTCACACTGTTTATTGAGACGGAAAATTCTACAATAGATCCGTCACAAATATGGGTTTAGTGATGGATTTTGCTGTCACAAAATCAGCTTTTTCTAGTAGTGTTACTTCATTTTATTTTATCATTCACTAAAAGCTTATTCGGTTGCTTCATTCTGAGGCAATAAGGTATGAGATATGTTTTTCTTTTCTTTTGTAATATGATTTCTAAATGATACAATTTGTTACACACTTACATAATTGACACCGACTTTACCGTTGTTATATTTAATACATGCATATGCGTTAGTCACTCGCAAGTCACAATATTATAGAACTCACGTATGATTACTTTACATTCAGTTACGTGTGCAATCAGCCAACATCACTATTAGGCGCGATGGAGTTAGAAGACACAAAATGTTCTTCAATGGCTAGACGGGCACTACAGCAGAAATTGTCTTTTATAGCGGCATATAGCCGCTATTAATCAATACTATAGCGGTTCGATTAACGTTATATATCGACATGTTATAAAAAACTGTTGAATATTAATAACACTAAAACAGCCGCTATAAAAGAGCATGGTTTTATAGCACAAATTTGCCGCTATGTTACTTAAAGACAATAGCTCTTTCTCACCGCTATAATATATCTAAATCTCAATAAAAGTGAGAATTTTTATAACACAATATTGCTACTATAACATGTTTATTCAATAGCGGTTGTATGACGCTATTAAAATTAACATGTTATAGTATTGCTAAATCCTTTTACAGCTCATATATAATACATTTTAATTATAGCAATCAAAATGGATCTGCACAACAATTTGAAGAGCAATGCATAAAAGAACAAAATATAATAATCAACAATTGTAACACATATTCATGATAACAAAATAAAGTATCAACTAACAAAAAATGAGTTCAATACATGATTTACCAAATTCAATACATAAAGGAACCTCTATTTGTACAGGCATTTCATCTTAGCTATAGTTTCATTATGTATAGTAGGAAATAAAAGGACAAAGTTTTAGGTGGAAGTGTCTACTGTAACCCATTAGAATCATCAAATTTGAGTTCTTTACTAGAGTTAAGCTCTCGCTCCAGTTATCTAATCTTGTTTGGATTCATCAGCAATTCTGTCCTCGAAATCTGTTTCATTGTAATCGTGTCAGCATATGTAAACTATAAAGCATGTGCTACCTTTTCAGTGTCAGCTCGAATGAAACTTTCAAGAATACAACTTAGATGGAAAATCATACCGCAAACCAGTTATCTCGTGTTTTTACTCGGTCGGACACTCCATTTTGCAGTACTTGGATAGTGCAATTGTCTCCATTTTCCCATTTTCTTTTTTTGTCATCTACTTAGGCCGTCTTAAAAGGTTTTTTTTATAATGAATCTCTGTCTTGATTTTTTAAATCAGACTGTGTGTCCTTTTTGATTCACAACACTTGATCCACTTGACTTCATAAGAAACCTATATCAAAATAGAAGATGGTACAAATATCAATTTGCATAATACAGTGAAGTTATCATACTCATAAGTTTAAACTGTATTTATAAACTATACAAAACGAATACTTGTGAAATACGTTGGATACCGTGTTTTTGAACCATACTGAGTACTTGTGAAATATGCTGGATACGCATGCACAAATCAAATTTTATTTGACATATTCCAGTGACACCCTACATGCCCAGTTTTTATACTCTTGTAGAACATGAAACCACAATATTTATATCTGTTTTTCTGCTTCCAAACAATTTAATATTACAAAATAGTGTGACATAATTACCTCTCTAGGATTATTCCTGCGGCTTGGCACATAGTCAGTGTAGCCAGGCAGTGCAAGTCCTAGATCTCCAATGTGTGCACCACGAAATCTTAAATCAGGAATAACATGCTTGTTTCCTCCTGAAACAGATCCAAAATATCTTTTCCTATCAGCAAGAGCTTTAATTTCCAAAAAGGTCCTTCCCCAAAACAGGATCAATAAACTAAATATCATAAATGCCTAGTTCCTGTTCAAGGACGGCTTTATAATAAGCTTTAGAAAATGGTACATCAAATATTCTCTTATCTTTTACTGCTTTTGCAACAAGCTGCCCAAGAAGTTTGAATCTTTTAAGCACATCACAAAAAGTGTACTCCATTCGATATTCTCTATTGCTTTGACCAAGGACGAGGAAACAATCCAAAAGGAGCGGAAGCATATTCAGTTCCATCATCACTTGATAAAGATGGTGCCGCCTCTCCACATTCCTAGTATAAAACAAAAATGATTCTTTTACAGTTCACAAAACAAGTCCATGGTTGATTATGTGGGTATCTGAGCATGCATTCGTCTGTTCAGGTCAAAAGTATTAGAGAGTGAATTGAACAAGCTGGATTACCCAAATAACAGTCATATAACAATTATATATTATGTACCTGCATTCATGAATTTGCTTAATATTTTCCACTTCAAATAAGTAAGGATTTTATCTGATTCAAATGGCAGTTTGAAACCATTGAGAGCATTTGTAAAGAAAATCTCATGTGTCAAAAACCTATGTCCAAAATGTTCAAACTTCAATCAACCTGCTAGATATAAACGAAGTGATGTATATAGACGAGAGAAGAAACTGTAAAAAAGAAAGAGCAAATAATTGAAGGATTCTTGACTAGCGTAGACTGGAAAAGAGATGAGCTTGTTCAAAATCTGAACTTACAAGACTTCAAAAGTTGAATATCAGATGATCGTAAAACCACCTTTGGAAGCCTTTTCATCAGATTTTCAACAGTTTTCAGTGTTTAGAACATCAGATGATCTTCAATTTTAGCCAGTATACCATCCAGAAAACTGTTGCATCAAGAAATTTGAGAAATGAAACAGGAAAGTAATAATCAACTCCAGTAACATGTGATTTTGTAGGAAAAATATCTACCTTAATATGTTTTCTTTCTTGATCACGTCTAAAAGCATGCCAGGAGGGGTGAAATATATAATACTGCGGATAACAGTAATACAGTGGTAACAAACTTGTAAACTTGTCTCAGACGTAGCCACTTGTTTGAACAAGTTTAAAATTGTTTTAATCAAGGGAAAATAGGTGACAAAGATTCCACAATTTTCCTTAAAGAATCATGTCTGCTTAATTAGTTTATACTGGTTAGTATATAAAAAAAGGGTAACCATTATAAAAAAATGGCATACCAGAAAAGGATCACAGAGTTGTTAGATGTAGATCAAAGATGATTGGCTAATTTATTTTTCAAGGTAGCTTCTGATCTGTTTCCAAGTCTCTTGTCCATCGTACTAACTTACTAAAATTGCACAGTAAAACGTATGATCAAATATATCACTATTACGTCCGTTATTAATTTGTTATGCTTATGGGAGAGCTACCAACATAAGCTGCTTTCCACGGAAGTTGTCTTAGAGTGACGCAATAGCGGGGAATCTATATTGGTGAGCTCAGGAAATTGTACTAACTAGTCATATTTGTGCGCCATATGCTAGAGAAGGGAAAGCTTGATCCGGCTGTTGTTACATAACAACTTGTCCCCTATGTCTAGCTAAAATTATTGCAGATGCTGAGCTTTTAGAATTTTATGGCAAACCTAATCAGCCGAATACGATGAGGAATCAATTTTTTTTGGTGGAATCATAATCTCTAGAAAATGATTATTGAAATTTTACAGAAATTATGCAGGCACTAAAAACCAATCTATTTTACAAAATTGGGTAATAATTCTTTAGAAAGAAACAATAAAATATCAGTTTTTTGCAACCATAAGCGGTGATCAAAGAGTTTTTAACAGCCAACTCTATATGCTACCTTCCATACAGTAAAATTTTAAACGCATTTTCAATCAAAAGGGTACAAAGCAATTAACTGCTAGCTTTTTTTTGTTGAAAACAATTTCTCCCAGCATCTTCAATCTAAACGATTTCCATACCGCCCACTCTATTTGCTATCATTACAGGGAACCACATTTGAGATTTCCTAAAAACGATTTCTCCTTATGTTGTTTTTTTCTTTTCCACCAGTACAAATTTAATAACTAGATAAGTAACAAAAAGATACAAAGCAATTAACTGCTAATTAGTCAAGAAAAATCAACTACACCATTTTATTTTATTTATGTGTTGCAACTTTGATCATGTTTTTCAAATTACGGATAAATGTATCACAAATTTAAGCAAAGTGGAAGGCTGAATTTATGCATTTCATGTTACAAGAAGTGAACTTATATGAACCATCCAAATTAAAATTAGCATCAAAATTCATGTTACATGCAATGCGCTGTAAATTTGTCAATATAACAATATATTTAAGTTTACCATCTCAAGTGCACTCCATGCTATTTCACATCCCGATGAGCCAATAGTCAAACTTAGAATTTCTGCGGTGCAGATCAACCATGCATTTGTTTTCCACCGGGTAACTTAAAAATAAGTAGTTTCATAATTATGGAATCATATAATGAGCACATTAGACATTACACATCACACATATCATAAAAATAGACAACAACAAAATATTCAAAGAAACGTACCTGGATTAAGCAAAGAGCTATTCCTTGGTCTTATGACATGCACTTCCCCAAACGTCCCTTCTTTATTTGATCAATAAATATTCAATTGTTTGCTAATATTGTCTTGAGCAACATGGTCATTTTTGTACATTTTAAAAAGACAAGAAAACCCATCCATGAAATCTTGTTTGCTCTTTATTTCTTCTCTTTTATTATAATAGTAAATAGGGTTAAGTATCCACTCAAATGCAACTCATTTTTCAGTTTGTGATTCCATCTTTTATCAATTATTGCCCAAATTGCTCTGTATTTCTTTTCCTTCAAGTGGTTTAGCAATATTATTGTTCACACTCTGAATCTCCATAAAGCCACCCCATTGACGGTATATCACTGTCCGCTCTTCGAAAGACTTTCACTACCAGTTCAAAATTTTTGACTGCAAGCTCAACATGATCCCAAAATGCAGAACTGCTTATTATTCTTATCACTTAAAATGTAGAACAACAAACTGAATATTAATGGTTGTTTACAATGCAACTGTTTCACATAAATATTAATGGCTGTCTACAAAAATGTGACTGTTCACAATATATAGTATTAATGGCTGTTTGCTCATGCAAAAAATATTTCAATGGCTGTTTACAATGTAAATTGACAGAGTATTAATTGTTGTTTACAATATAAAATTTCAATGCTTATGCTAAAATGTATTAATAGCCACAAAATGTGTTACTGATTTGAAAAACATATATCTATATAAAACGATTACCTTCTTATGCTCCCGTGGTTCAGATTGAGAAAACAAACCCCAACATATATCTATATAAAATGATTACCTTCTTATGCATAATTCTAAAACCAATCTATTTTGCAAAAAATGATTTTTTTTTGAACTTTTACAGAATTATTGCCCAATCAAGCAGTAAAACTTCTAAAACAATGGGGAAAAACTTGAATCCTAGAGTACTTTGTCATTTGCTTTTATAGAATAAACTATATGTCAAGATATGTTGTCATTTATTTATGTCGTACTCTAACAAGAGTGTTTAATCAATTCATTATGTATCTACCTAACACTAATTATGACATATGTTAGGGAATATGCTTTATTTGTTCACATATATAAAATACCAACTCACCAATAATTTCAAGTACATCATAATATTGGCAAGAATAATCATAATTGTTAATGCTGATGAAGAGGTAGAAGAAGTTGAAGTTAAAAGATTAAGACAAAGCAAGAGAATTGGAAAATCTATTGGGATAAAATGTAAAATGTTGTTGGTAATTTGCCGAAGAAATCAAAGTATTTACATCTACTATGATCAGATCATGTCCGAAGTTAAGTGCTACTTGGGTTTTGCATAGTTCTTAAATTAAGAAAGAGAGCGGACATCCGATTTAAACCATGTAAAACCTTTTATTTAAAAAATATGTGCAGGGTGCATGATAGAGAAAAAGAAATTGACAAACTTCATGAGAGAAATTCAAAACCAAAATAGTCATGTTTTTAAAATTGATTAAAAAAATGTGTATATTAAAATTTGATGTTTGCCGTGAAGCAATATGTTTACCATGTCCTCTTCTTCAATGTGATGATGTGAACTAAAAACAAATCTATTCGATTGCCACTCTTCAACAATGATCTCTTCAATTCACCATGTAATCTTAGTTGACGTGATGACTAAATATTGCGCAATAAAAAGGTCAGATATAACCATTATTTCATAAATTTGGATTGCCTATTTTCTTTTTGTGCCTAAGCACAACCTTCGATCAAAGACGCTAAAATCACTGCAAATTTTGATCAATTATTCAGTGGATTTTGATTAAGAATATACCTGATGGATTAATATTATTCATTTAATAATAACAGCTATTGAACATATCAATCAAATTATTTACAAAGGAAAATGTTAATTCAATTTATGGGATTTGGTCAAGGTATTTCAGAATTTTCTCATTAAAATGCTTATATGAAATAAGACCCAGTATTTAGATGAGATCAACATTAAACTCATAGAAAAATCATTTATGGCTGCGGAGCGACGACAACAGACCAAACTATCTTTCTAGTTAATTACAGATCAGAAGTAACCTTAACTTCTCCGCAGATTCAAATTACAAGTATCGCGTTGATGTTTCAAACAAGCCAACTTATGATCCTCATTCTTCGGCATTATGATTCCTCTCATATGATTTTCTGGCACCCTTCTTGAATAAAAATCGTGTTACTATACTTGTAAATGATGCAATACTGTTTCGAGTTTGTTTAAAGGCGTAAGGATGCAATAATTTATCACCGTTAAAGGCATAAGGATGTTCCAGGAAAACTATGATAAAATATAAGTATACCCCAAGAAAAGCACAATAGAAGATGACCAATCTTTGTACTTTATATGCTTAAGGATTAAGTTCATCTCATAAAATTCTGCTTGTTAAGTACTACTAGGAAACAATAGAGTGAACAAGAACTATTCTGTGATTACAAAATAATTTCTTTATAATACAGTAAACATACATCGTTGATGATTAAGATACCTAGAACAAAGAAGAAACGACCAACCCCACAAAATTTGAGGTTCACCCCTATAATCTATGGTTACTTTGTGTCATCTCACCACCCCCACATGATGCGTATAATTTTGTCAGCAATAAGAGAAAAGGATAGACCACCAACCCCACATTGAGATTCCAATATGAAATCCCAGGTTACTATGATTATTGCTACAATACTTTGTATAGATACAACATTCATGTTTTATTATAAATGAAAAATAGGATAAAGAGCAAAGATAAAAATTAAGCATCCATAAAAAAGATAACGCTAAATACGTACTTGATTTGAAGGAATTGAATTGTGATCAAGAGATGTATTATTAACAGGCGAGTCTGCTATCGGTTCTCCATTAATAGCTGAGTTCGTTTGCACAGAACCATGATACTGAGAATGTGAAGAAGCAGGCGACTGTGATATAGAATTATGAATGTGATGCGAAAGTGGAGATGCCGCAGGAGTCCTTTTTTGGAAATAAACTAATGGCGATGCTTTCGAGCCTGTGGTCAAATTCGGGGCTGTGAGAATCACAAATAATGGTAAGTGTGCATCAATGTAACAAACAGACTAATATGGAAAAAAACCTAACATGTCAGAAGATCATGTCTCAGCATCTATCACTTTTTTTCCCCAAACATTTAAGGACATGGACGCCAAAGTAATATAATATATTTCGAAACAATGATCAAGTCAGACCTTGGGATTTTTCTTATAGTAAGAGTCCTAATGGGAACTGCATCTTCAGGGCCCCAAAGTAATATAATTTGAAGATCTGATGCGGTTATCCATTCAACTGACGGTTTCAAAGAGCAAGCAACACAAGCATGTAGAAGAGCCTAAAAAGATAAAATGCAGAATGATGTGATGGAATTTAAACAACCAAAAAAACAAATAAGGATACCCTAAACAAATAAGGAATTTAAACAACCAAAAAAACAAATAAGGATACCCTAAACAAAAGAGCAAGCAACACAAGCATATAGGTTAAAGAAGATGTCGAAATCCAGCAGTGGGGATACGGAGAACACGGCTTACCAAAATTGAAATCGAAAATTAGGGTTTTGTAAACGTAAAGGAAATGAACCGCTCCTTCCTAGAGGGAGGCGAAATTATTTTGGAGGGAAGGGGCAAAGAATTAACGAAGTTGGAGGGTGACAAATGAGGGGTTAGAAAATTTAGCGTTACACGGTATGGTTAAAAGAAAATGACCTGGAAAGTTAACAATTAAATGTAAATAATAACAGTTCAACATAACGTGTTATTAAATGGCGTTATAAATATCATATTTTGTTGTTGTGGGGATGGCTTGGCCCAGATGCAAGTCCACCAATGTGTAACTATAACAAAAACATAGAACGTTGAAGGATGCTGATCTATATTTCATATAATTCCCGAGGAAGGAAAAAAAAACTTCTGTCATGCTGTCAGTTAGTAATATCTATATTTAAAAAATAACCATTTTTTACTAACAAACATTCAACTTTTAATAACACCAAAAGTATTTATGAAAACAAAGGTACCAACCTTCAGTAAATTAACTTAAATGTTATTGTTTTGTTTTAACTTAAATATGAGAAATGAACTGAATAATGGTGATGTATGCAGGTCTTTAAAGGCTAATGATATTTTGAAGATAGCACATGAAAGTGTTGTGCTTGGTAAATGGAGAAAATGAGAAACTTTTTTTTTTCTTTACCTACAAAAAAAAAAAAGGATAACACCATCTGTTATTACTTTTCATTAGAATAAGGTTTTTGTAATTCTATATGTCAGATGGTAAACTTTTGGGCTGAAATTAGTAGATGTTATAAAAAGTAAACTAAGGCAACAAAACAATAAGTTAGCATTGCATGTTATACATGGAAAATGGATATTGGTATATGAAGTCAGATATTAACCAGTAACTAAACATAAACCAACCTTTCGCCTCCGCCTCAACATCATTGACGACCTCGGCAGTGTATTTCTCCCCCTTGGTATCGTCATCTTCGTTTACTAAAGAATCTGTTTTATCTCGTTCATCTCTCTCGCGTCTCCATTTTTCTTGCTGTTTGCCTTCTTCTTCATTAGGGATGAAATCTAGATGCGCATATGATGCATTGGAGATGAAGAATGATTCATCTTCAGGCCCAATAGATGCATTCAGAGTCCTGGCTTGATCAAGTTACATGGATTCCTGGTGATGTTTTCTATTCAAACCGGGATGAAGTACTACCAGGAGCAACCGCAATTGTGTCGACAATTGGAGGGTTTGGGAATGAGGAGCAGATGAAAAAAATAAATGGAGAGGCAAATGTGATTGCATTTAATGCTGCAAAGGAGTACGGAGTTCCAAATACCCAAATTCAGGCATAGTGCTGAGACCTGGTTTCATATACGGAAAAAGAAAAGTTGATAAAGAAACTGCTGCTAAAATGAAGGCATGACAAGTAATGTATTTTACATGAAACCGTTAACTGTAATCTTCGTATTATATCCGGAGAACCATTATGATTTATAGTAGAGGTATATAATTCTTTTATAGCTAAAGTAAAAAAACTAAACATGAACTAACAAAATAATTACCTGGATAAGTCCAAAGCTTGATCGAGCTAACTCCATAACTACCTACTCAATAAAGTATCAGATAACTGACATAAGAGTGTAGATATAAAAAGTCTCAAATTGTATCCTTCATATTGGAAACTACATATAAAAACTATAGGAAAAAATAGTGCAGAAACTAGCCTCAGTTTACAAACTCGGTTTCGAACTGAGTTTGCAAACTCAGCCCGGGACTGAGTTTACAAACTCGGTCCAGAACTGAGTTTGCAAACTCAGTCCAGTAACTGATTTGCACAGTTCAGAACTGAGTTTGCGAACTTAGGGCCATTTCATTTTTTTCCTATGCACTATACTAAGGGCCAACATGTCCTATGCACTACTACTTCGTTTTCTCTTTCCCTCTTTTTTGTCCCTCATTTTTGAAACAGTTCGGATCTTTTACCACCAAACAATGGTAAACATGTATGAAAAATAGGTAAGGATGTGCACAAATGAAATATGCTTAAACCTTATTAGCTCTGCTGCCTAGTTGAAAAATAAAAAATAAAAATGATTATCCAATCCTAAAAACCGCCCCAAAAAAGTTCAGGTCTTCTAATACAACTACTGAAAACACACATCGTGCAAGCTCGTAATAGAGACTACAGTCAAACTAATGCACAGGTTGGCACTTCTTTGGACTGGAGCCAGAGGACTGGAATTTACATGGGAATACATTTACTTAGGCATTGAAGCTAATGCTAATCTCATGTTCAATCTATCTCTTGCTGCACTAGGATCGTTAGTGTGGCTTCAGAAAGAATAAGCCAAAGACTTTGGTACCTATTATATATTTGTGTGCATGCATTCTTGCGACAATGCCATCTATCATCAACTACTTGAGAAGATTAATGGAATGGCAGCCAACAAAGGCTGTGAGTTTCGAGCTTTTGTCATCGTTAGTGATGGCTTTCATTAGTTGACAGCTCTTTTCTGCTTGCCAAAGACCATCTTGTTGAAATAATTAAACTTGACTGTTAGTTGAATAGTCATATTTTGAAAATATATTAAAAAAAAAAAAAAATGAAGGAACATGCTGATTCGGTGAATGGTTAGGAGAAAACCAAAGTGACATGAAAAGCATTTATTATTCATGTTTGTTCAAGGCTATAGCTTTCATGTATGTTATTTTGTAATGCACTAAAAAAAAAAAATGCCTCTTCCATATTATTTCTTGACTGTTTTTTTCTGTTCATATTTATTTGTCCTACCAACAGAGTGATATCAGAGCCAAGTGCAGTGCAAAGATGAATACATTTCCTTTTGTTGTTCCCAAACTTACAAAGGAGAATTATGCGCATTGGTGTCTTTGCATGAAAGCATTGCTGGGATCCCAGGAAGCATGGGAGGTTGTAGAAAATGGTTATGACGAACATGAAAATGTGCAAGCTTTGAATCAAAATCAGAAAAATGCCTTGGCAAGAGCTCGGAAGCAAGATCAGCATGCTCTCTCTATTATACACATGGGCTTGGACGATGCCATGTTTGAGAAAGTCGCTAATGTAACAAAAGCGAAGGAGGCATGGGATATTCTTGAGAATAATTTCAGGGGAATTGAAAAGGTAAAGAAGGTTCGTCTTCAAACTTTGCGTAGGAATTTGAATCACTACATATGAATGAAACTGAATCAGTCCCAAATTATTTTACTCGAGTTTCTTCTGTTGTCAATCAAATGAAGCAATATGGAGAGAAGATTGATGATGCTCGTGTCAATGAGAAAATACTTAGATCATTAAACTCAAAGTTACAGCTTGTTGGAATCTCTATTGAGGAGTCTAACAATTTGGAAACTATGACGGTTGATGAGCTCATGGGATCATTGCAAGCATATGGAGAAAGACTATTAAAGAAAGAAGTAGCAGATTCTTATGCTCTTCAAACTAATGTTTCATCGGGAGAAAATGAGAAACATGAGCGTTTTCAAGGAAGAGGACAAAATCGTGGAAGAGGACAAAATCGTGGAAGAGGCAGGAGTTTTGGCCGTGGTCGATCCGATGAAAGTCCGAACTTCAACAATGAAAGGACAGTCAACAATACAAGAGGGCGTGGAAATCACGGAGCCACAAGAGGTGGAAGTAGAAAGCGTGACAAATCAAAAATTCAATGTTATAATTGTCATAAATATGGTCATTATTCCAATGAATGCAGAACTTCCAACAACAAACCCGATGAGCGAGCCAATTATGTGGAAGCAAAGGAGGATGAAGAGTTGTTATTGCTAATAGCAGCTAAGGAAGACAAAAACAGAAAAGTGTGGTATCTTGATACTGGTGCAGCAAATCACATGAGTGGAAACAAAGAATTGTTCTCCACATTTACTGAAAAGATGACAGGAAATATTACCTTCGGAGATGACACCAAAGTCCCAATCAAAGGAAAAGGTGATGTACTTATTCATTCTAAAATTGGAAATCATATTTTGATTTCTCAAGTTTATTATGTGCCAAATTTGAAGACAAATATACTAAGTCTGGGACAACTTTTGGAGATGGGCTATGACATTCACATGAGCGATAAACATCTCACTTTGAGAGATAATTCAAATATGCTGATTGCGAAAGTACCCATGGAGAAAAATAGAATGTTTCTACTTAATATTGAAGCTGATCATCCAAAATGCTTGAAAACTTGTGTTGAAGACACTTCTTGGCTTTGGCATTTGAGACTGGGCCATCTTAATTTTAGAAGTTTGAAGTTATTGTCACATGAAGATATGGTACGTGGACTGCCAAAGATCGATCATCCCAACCAATTATGTGAAGGATGCCTTTACGACAAACAAGCTAGAAGAAGTTTTCCACAAAAGGCGAATTTTAGAGCAACCAAGCCACTGGAACATGTTCATGCTGATGTGTGCGGACCAATCAGACCATCCTCATATGGTAAAGCTAACTATTTCTTGCATTTTATTGATGATTTTTCTCGCAAAAATTGGGTTTATTTTCTTAAAGGGAAAGATGAAGTTTTTGGAGCTTTCAAAAATTTTAAAGCTCTAGTTGAGAAGGAGAGTGGCTGCTATATTAAAACTTTAAGAACTGATCGAGGCGAAGAATTCACTTCGAATGAATTCAACCAGTTTTGCAAAGAAAATGGGATTCATAGCTTTCTTACTGTTCCAGGGACTCCTCAGCAGAATGGGGTTGTGGAACGGAAAAACAGAACCATTCTAAACATGGTTCGCAGCATGCTTAAAAGCAAAAACATGCCAAAAGAATTCTGGGCTGAAGCAGTGGCATGCGCAGTATATCTATCAAATCTCTTTGCATTATGAAGTGTTCAGGGTGTCACGCCTCAAGAAGCATGGAGTGGTAGAAAGCTAACTGTTTCTCACTTGCGGGTGTTTGGGAGCATTGCTTACATTAATGTTTCAGATGAAAAAAGATCAAAGCTTGAAGATAAAAGTGAAAAGTTTGTTTTCGTTGGCTATGACTATTGCTCAAAAAGTTACAAGTTCTATAATCCTACTAATGGGAAAATCATTATCAGTAGAGATGCTGAATTTGATGAAAAAAGTTCTTGGGATTGGAATGTATCTCAAAATGAAGAATATACTATTTTTCCTCAGCATGAAGAGTCAGCTGGAAGAGAAGTTGCAAACACATCAGCTCTCTCACTTGAAAATTCTCAGTCATCCGATGATGATTCTCCTGTAGGACCACTTCGTACAAAAAGAATTTCAGATCTTTATGAGGAAACGAATGTTGTTAATGATCCAAATTTCTATGTCGATAACAATCCAAGCTGTTTTTGTTTATTTGCAGACACCGAGCCATTAAACTTTGAAAATGCAATATTAAATAAAGAATGGAAGCATGCAATGGACGAGGAAATTGAAGCAATCAGAAGAAATGATACATGGGAGGTTGCAACACTTCCCAAAGTACACAAAGCGATTAATGTAAAGTGGGTGTATAAAGTGAAGAGAAATGCGGAAGGAAAGGTAGAGAGATACAAAGTGAGGCTTGTCGCGAAAGGATATAGCCAGAAGCATGGTGTTGACTATAACGGGGTATTTTCCCCTGTTGCTCATTTAGAAACTATAAGATTAATTATTTCTTTGGCAGCCCAAAACAGGTGGAATATTTTTCAAATGGATGTCAAATCCGCTTTCTTGAATGGCTATTTGGAAGAAAAAATTTATATACAGCAGCCTCTAGGATATGATGAACATGAAGAATAAGTCTTGAAGTTGAAGAAGGCGTTGTATGGCTTGAAACAGGCGCCTAGAGCATGGTATAGTAGAATTGATAAATATTTTCAAGATCATGACTTCACCAGATGTCCATATGAACATTCTTTATATGTAAAGAAAGACAAAGATGGAGGTTTCATGCTTGTGTGCTTATATGTGGACGATTTGATTTTCATGGGAAATAATTCGCAGATGTTTGAAGAATTCAAGAAAGCAATGAATGCAGAATTTGAAATGACTGATCTTGGTCTCATGTCCTGCTACTTAGGAATGGAAGTAAAACAAAGTGAGAGGCATATTTTTGTTTCTCAAAAAGGTTATGCAGAGAAGATCCTCAAAAACTTCAAAATGGAAAATTGCAAGACTACAAGTACTCCAATTACTCGTGGAACAAAATTGTCAAGATTTGATGAAGATAGCAAAATTAATCCGTCACTTTACAGAAGTCTTATTGGAAGTTTGAGATATCTAACATGCACAAGACCATATATTCTTTATGGTGTTGGTCTTGTTAGTAGGTATATGGAAGCGCCTACTGTAACACACATGAAAATGGCGAAAAGAATCCTTCGTTACATCAAAGGTACTCTTGATTATGGTCTCACTTATTTTCCATCTAAAAGTTTTAAACTTCATGGTTATAGTGATAGCGACTGGGGAGGAGATATTGACGATCGAAAAAGCACCACTGGATTCATATTTTTCATGGGAGACACTGCTTTTACTTGGTGTTCAAAGAAACAACCAATTGTAACTCTTTCAACTTGTGAAGCTGAGTATGTTTCCCCTGCATCATCTGTTTGTCATGCAACATGGCTAAGAAGACTATTGAAGACAATTTACTTTCCTCAGGAAAAAGCAACAACCATATATGTTGACAACAAGTCTGCTACTGCGTTGGCAAAAAATCCTGTGTTTCATGATCGTAGTAAACATATAGATACCAGGTATCACTATATAAGAGAGTCCATTAAAAGAAAAGAAGTTGAACTGGTTTATGTCAACACTACAGATCAGATTGCTGACATTTTTACCAAGGCTTTGTAGTTTGAGGATTTTGCAAGATTGCGTGCTTGGATTGGAGTGAAGAAAGAAGATCAAGTTTAAGTGGGGGTGTTGAAATAATTAAACTTGACTGTTAGTTGAATAGTCATATTTTGAAAATATAAAAAAAAATGAATGGACATGCTGATTCAGTGAATGGTTAGGAGAAAACCAAAGTGACATGAAAAGCATTTATTATTCATGTTTGTTCAAGGCTATATATAGCTTTCATGTATGTTATTTTGTAATGTACTAAAAATAAAATAAAGAAGCCTCTTCCATATTATTTCTTGACTGTTTTTTCTGTTCGTATTTATTTGTCCTACCAACACATCTTACCCCTGTAAAGATGGTCACATATCCAAAATTGGATATGCGCAAGAGATCGCAGGGAAATATTGTGGCTAAAAATGTCTATTTATAAGATTGGCACCATGGAAGAGTTTTTTTTAGGGTACTAGTGAAACACTGCGGATTTGGTCATCACTTTGTATGTGTGTCACTGGAGCCAGTTTTGTACAATTTTGTCATTACTTTGTATGTATATCACTGGAGGTAGTTTGGTGTTGCTATCTAACATTACATATTGAAAGTATTGATTTGTGCACATACACATGAAAAAAATGCTACATTAAGTAGACGTAGAAGTTATTTTATAAAATACAAAAATCCATACAATTATTCACATATAATATAAACACACATACATACATGCACACATACACCGAAGTACTCGTTATTTATAATATAAGTTAATATTAAAATTGTAATGAATCATATGCTATTTTGAAATTAAACATGATAACGGTCTGTTTTCCCATCGTTGTGCGGTTATACAAGTTATGTAAGTGTGTAACAAATTGTATCGTTTTGAAATCATATTACAAAAGAAAAAGAAAAACATATCTCATACCTTATTGCCTCAGAATGAAGCAACCGAATAAGCTTTTAGTGAATGATAAAATAAAATGAAGTAACAATTGATATGGAACATGCGTATTTATATTGATGCATTGGAAATATCTAGAAAGAAAAGGTATTTTGACCCAAGCGCATTTGGTTTGTTCTCAAACCTGCACGCAAGCCTAAAATATAGTACACATTTGAAATTAAAATAAATTGTACGTTAAAAATGGCAGAAGATTTAATTAAAATGAGTACAGAAACAAACGTAAAAAATAATATTAATAGAATTATTAATGTGCACATTGATTACGCATTTAAAATTTGAACGCGCGTCAAAAAACAGAAAGAATAAATAGAAAAGATATTTTTAAAAAATAAATAAATACGGAGAGGATAATTTCAGTATACTAGAAAAGGAAGATAATAAAACAGAATTAATGAGAATTATATCAAAATTTTGAAGGTTGACGTAAACATACATGTAGATAAATTTAAAATGAAAATGTATAGATATAAGTTAGAGAAATAATGTGCATCCTGAATGGTATGAATTCAAAAAATAAAAGGGAGTTTGATTATGCTAATTAAGCAACGTTTTATTTTAAATTGGATATGCGCATATTGATGGTACACGTTTGAAATTGAAATAAATTATGCATTAAAAATGGCAGAAGATTTAATTAAAATGAGTATAGAAACAAACGTAAAAAATAATGTTAGTAGAATTATTAATACGCACGTTGATTACGCATTTAAAATTTGAGTACAAAGAGAGTAATTTTGGTACTTTACGGTTGAACCAAAAATATGTGTTTCCAAGAGAATTATTAATAAAGATTTATATCCTTATTTGCATGATTATAATTATTAACTAATTATTAAATTTTCCATTTAAATCCATAAATAAATAATACCCATATTGTTGATGTCATCATTTCATTAAATCTTCAAAGATTTGAACTATAACATCTTATTACACATTCTTATTCAAATATGAAAATAAGTGTGTGTATCCAGAACCGTGTGTGATCTTTATGGTTAAAAATCAATTTTATTGAAAAAAACAATTTCAGTCATTTCGCGATTACTTCTCTAGGGGAATATTTTACAAACTAATTTCCAATAAAAATTATCATTGCATTTTCCCTTAAACTTCATTGTTAGCTGGAAAAGTGTTTTTCTTCGTATAGATATAAAATGGATTGAGTTTAATTGACTTGTTCAATAAAAGGGTCAAATTGATCAACCAGAAAAGGGTTTTTTCGCTTTTAACCTCACACGATTATGTTTGATTTGAATCGTTTACCAGCTCTAAATATCAGCCTTTTAACACGGAAGTGGTTAATTCGTGTCATGCTATAAATTTGGATAATTGCTCTAGATAGAGGCGGAGCTACAAAAATTTACAACTAATATTAGCCTAAAAAAGGGATGAATCATATTGATACATCGGTACATAAGTTTTTTTGCATAACGATTAGTAGAAGACTTGTCAATAATTACACTAGTATAACCGCACAACGGTGAGAAAACCGACCGTTGAATTATATAATTCTTTAGAAAATCACAGCTTATCATTACTCTTCATCAAACATGTATTGACAATATGCTTGTAAAAAATTATTGAATTATTAAAAATAAAAAATAAAAAAGTGTGTTAGAACAACTAACTATTACATATTGAAAATGACATGTAAGGGCATGCATATCGTATCACATAATAATAATATTACATGAACAATGTTTTTCTCTTCAAAGTTCATATGATAAAAGACTATTGTTTAGATCAACATTAAACGCATATATATGACACATAACCATAAAAAGTAGGAAAATACTTACGCTTTTCATTGATTAGAACATCTAGATTCAACTGAACATGTGAATTCACATTGGCTACATTTTCTTCTTTCTTAGAGGCAACACAGAATTTTACATAATGATTTAGTTTACAAAAAATAAAGGAAATAGGGAAAGGACAGAAAATGATACACTGGAGTAAATACCAGAAGTTGATAGATTAACAGAGCTTGGAAAATTCACATCCAACTAACTAGGTGATTTATTGTCTGACACATTTGCTTCTGCAAAACTAATAATGTCACTAAAATCATAGTTTTCATAACCCGACCCTGCCACGGTCCGATCTCGAATAACCCTAAACCTTGCACCATCACGGGGTGGAACTCAATCGAACCTCATTCATGCATGAACCCTGGCTGGACCTTCAAACAAGTGGTCCAACCTTTAATTTTATAGGGTTAAACCACATTTTTTGTGTTTTCCTACTTCTGGTTGTGTAATTCTCTATGATCATTTCATCTTTTGTATTGTTTTGAAAATAACAACTAAAATATTTCAAAAAATCATAACCGTTCCAACATTTAAACCGTAAATTTTACCACTTTGTACTAAAAACATGTGTGTTTGATTGTGCCCTTGCTATTTGATTATATCATGCAATCTGATAATGTTGGAGAATAAATAGATGACTTTCAAACTTTATTATTTATTTGTTTGAGTACACATTAAACTTGATTATCCACATTTTCAATATTAACAAGCATGTGCATTTCTTGACGGTTCGACCGTTCAGACCTTCAAAACCTTATACCTGAGTCCTCCCAATTTGACTCACGACCGGGTTATTAAAATATTGACTAAAATATAAGCTATTGATATAAAAGAATATAGTTTTACTGAAAGGAAACAAACAAAATTAAGAAACCTGTTGTAATGACCCGCATTTGCAGAGGTATTATAATTAATTAATTTAATTATATAAATAGTGATATAGTGAATTAAATGGTGGTTTAATTAAATAGCTGGGAATATTTAATTAAAATAATATATTTAATTCTGAAATAAGCAGAATGGGCTGAAATGGCGATATGGTGTGAACTGGATCATCTGTGATATTTAATTCAGTTTAGAATTGAATTAGAATAACGAATATATTATTTGAACGACAGTTTGAACATATAATTATATTATATTTAAAAATCGAGCTTGAAATGGCGCTGCAGTTCGTAAATTGGCGATTCGAACTTCAACTGAATGTACAGGATTCGTTTTAAGCCGGATTTCTGTGAAACAAGAAACGTGTGGAGCTGGTGGAGTATATCTTTCTAGTGGAAGAGAAAAATCGGGATTTCGTCGTGTAGATTTTGATTCACGTCCAAATCAAATTTCAGAAAAGTCGCTGTGGAATTCCTTTATAATTTATAAAGGAATTATTTATATTTTTAAAAGGAGTTTCAATATAAATCGAATATGGGGTTGACCCAGATTTGAAATATCAAGTAGAAATTCATATAGGAATATTCTAGAGCTATATGGTATTCCACTGTGAATATAGACGATAATATTTATTTTTAAAATATTGAATTTAATTATATTTAAATATATTTATATATTTAAACGGGTCGTCCAGAGCTTTAAAAAAAATAGCCAGTTTTACAAACGAGTTCAGAATTTGACAAACCGGTTTTAACGAGTCCGGAATAGTGTAATATAGCAGGATATCAAATTTCGTTACAGTCGGGTTTGTTATGAAGCTGTGCGAGATTAAAATGCTCGAAGGAATATAAATGCTTATTTATATAAAATATCTTGAAAATATCTAAAAGGAATTGCCTATAAATACCCTTCAACAAATTCCTTAAGACCTAAATTTTCGTTCCTCTGTAAAGAAGGAAAATAGGCCACCACATTTTAATGCCGATCCTCTTTAGAAATCAAAACAATTCTGTTAAAAATCAAATACAAATCCAAATTTAAGGTATACATCCCAAAATATATCTGTATGTGATCCGGGCGAGTTACTCTTCAAATTTGTGTTGCTCTTGTACTGTTCGAACCACCATCGGGTTCGCTGGAAATCCTGTCATCGAGCTAGGGTTTAGGTTTACAGGCGGTTTGAGTTGCCGGAGAGGAACTCGAGGGGATAGGCGAGGTCGCCGTAGCCAGAGGGTCAGAACGATGGCCATTTGGTGGTTGATAAGGAGCGGAGGTGGAATGCGACAGGGGGAAAATGGGTTCGACGGTAGCAGGTAAATTTCTGGAGGGGAGTCGAGCCAAGGTTTGAAGATGTTGGCGGGTGGAGACTTTGACCCGGAGTTTATTTTGTTTTGTTTTCCCTAAACTCTTGGGTGCCTAAATTTGTATGGGCAGTCAAGTAGTCGGGATTTACATATATACCAAAAGAGCTGGAGTAGGAGGCTTCAGGATTATATAGCTATAGTTTATTTCCGCTGTGTTGTAAGTGTTGTACTTTGATAATGATGTATATTCAAGTACAGATGTATATTTCAAGTTATGTTATATATATTATATGTTATTTGTTCCGCCGTAAGGTTCGTGTTACTCTAATGTTGTGTTCTTCTTCTTCTTCTATTCTAAGTTTCTATCTTATCTATTCTCACCCTCTAATTTCTTTCATTAATCATTCGGTATTTTTCGATGTTTGGTTAGTCATCATTGAGTTTATGGCGATAACCAAAGTCGACAAAATCCCGGGTCATTACAGTTGGTATCAGAGCTTAAGTTAAGTGATTTACCTTGGCTCTGTGGCGTGACTCGGTGGAGATAGGGTTAGTAATGCCCTAGATTGAGTTTGAGTGTATATATACAAGTGAACGTATTTGTTATTGATATAAAAATTGTTTTATATTGTGGAGATTCATTGGTTGAGTTGTTTATGAGTTCTGGTCGATCAGTTTGATCCACTGTATCGGTAGGAGTTACTAAAAACTCGAATACGATGGGTCGTCACGATATGTTTTGAAAAGAGGGTAAATTAAAATAATTTTACCCAAAGTATATTTTGATATATATTGGATATATTGGTTGTTATTATAATCGAGTAAGATTATAAATTAAATGGTTATGTAAATAACCAATCAGAATTCATATAAGTGAAATACGTGAAATCAGATGAGTTAAATTTGAAATTTAAAACAGAAATTGAATTAAAATTCTGGAAAATTGGATAAGTGTTTGTAAATGCATTTGGATTAAAAATAAGGAAAATTTAAGATCCTGGGAGATATTAAATTGTTTTACAAGCAGTGTGAATTATATTTTGAAATGAATTTCAAAGTGGAAATGTTTAGAAATGGTTTTATAGTATTGAACTCACTTCAATCGCTGGAAAATAGAATCCGATGATGACAGCTGCATCATTAGTATTCATTTTCGAGTTGTAAGTGACGAATTACTACCAGAGATACTGTTTTGAATTTGTTTTGGGAAAGACAAGTTGTGTTGAATTTCAAAATGGGATTTATAATATAGAATTTGATATATAGAATTTGAATAATATAATTTGATATATAGATTTGAATAATAGAAGTGATATAAAATTTGAATAGAAATTGAATAGAATTAACTAAGTCGAAGAGGAATTAGTTAATCGAGTTTTGAATTTGAAGTTGAACTTTGAAAGGTGAATTGGATTTGTAAATGGATATTCGAAATCGAATATAGAACTTAAATTTGAATTTTGGATTCAAATTAGTTAATAAGCAAGTTAAAATATATTTGAACATGTCATGTTCAAATATAAAAGTGAAATAGACTAAAGAGTTAATTAACAAATTAATTAACGAATTGAGTTAAAACGATCAGGTATAGTTAAAATAGATTGGGTAGGTATAAATATACATGAGATAGGTACGGATAAGGTATGAAGGTATATGAATAAAATGCTCGACGAAAAGGTATGTATTTAATTCATATATGAGATTTTATGCGCCGTATCGGCTAGCAGCTTGGCTTTTTCTTTTTCTTTTGGATTGGTGAGGGCCATGGAAGGCTATTTGAAATATCCCGATGCTCCTGGTACAAAGGAGGTTATGGCGAATTTTTCCGGGAATTAAGGAGTTAGAATATTTTTAAGATAATTTGATAGTTAGAAATCAACGTATCGATATATATATATAGAAGTTGATAAGGAAACGAACTTAGAAATAGAATAGTAAAATTAAAAAGGAAGACTAAGAATAAAATCTAGTAAAAATAGAAAGAGGAAGCGTATACGTGTTTAAAAAATGAATAAGTAGTTGTGTGGTATTGATTATTCGAGTAAGTAGTCCTATCTGTTTTGACGTTATAAATGTTATTCAGTCAAGGTCTGAGAGGTAGTTATACCCCAACTTGATTGATTTCATTATTAACCAATAAACAGTAAGATTTCAAGCTCGAAGATCAATGTTGAATAAGAGTTAGTTGAATATAGTATTTGGGTTGTCGTAACGATGTTTTACACAACATCCGTTTTAACCCAAATAAGTGTAAGCTTGGAAATATGATAAAGAATATTTCCTAAGTATAGAAATAAACGAGATCGGAAAAGAGATAAGTAATTGGAGTATTTTCCAATTATAAATAACATATATTTTCTAAAGTTTAGAAAATAAAGTAAGGCGATATTCGGAAATGTTTCCCAAATAACATAAAAGGCCAATATGGTTATTGAAAATATTTGGTTAACAAATATTGATAAAGAAATAGAGAAGTGATTTAACTAATGGAATATTAATTAAGGGCTCAGTGACATGTTCAAAAGGAAAATTTGATCTTTGAAAAGATTAAACTGTTTAAAAACTCCCAGGGAAAGACTGTTTGAATTAAAAACAAATTTAACAGAAATTTGTGAAAGCAAATTTGAATTAAAGTAAAGCCAGTAAAGTGGTAACTGAGGTTGAATTAGAATGATATCAAGACAAATTGGATTGTGAGATTCAAATTTGAAGTGTAATGGGATAATCAAGTTAAGAGTTGGGAATCGAGAAGAAACTTGAGTTAAAATGATATTTGGCTCGGATATAAGCGAATGGTGGTGTTGTGGATAAAAGCAGATTGGAATTTGATTGGGATGACCCTTGTATCCGCTGAATTGATAACAGGTGGAAAGGATATAGTGATATGCTGACAAAAGGTACAAGTTTATATTTCTATTGGATATAAGATTTATGAGCCGAATTGGCAAGCCGCTTGGCTGTTTGATTTTCTTTTGGGTTGGAGAAGGTCCAGAGAGGCAAGTTGGAGTTTGACTGATTGACCAGTACAAAGGAGGTGTTGGCGAAATTTTTCGAAGAATTAAGGTGTTAGAAAATTTTCAGGATTTTTGAAAATTTTCGTTGATAAGAATTAATTAATATTTAATTGAAATTAAATTGGTTCAGTTAAAACTGAAGTTAAGAAGTGAACAAATATGTTCTAACTAGTCGATAGGGTCGTTCTCTACCTTTGCAATTTCGAGGACGAAATTATTTTAAGTGGGGAAGATTGTAATGACCCGCATTTGCAGAGGTATTATAATTAATTTATTTAATTATATAAATAGTGATATAGTAAATTAAATGGTGGTTTAATTAAATAGCTGGGAATATTTAATTAAAATAATAAATTAAATAATATATTTAATTCTGAAATAAGCAGAATGGGCTGAAATGGCGATATGGTGTGAACTGGATCATCTGTGATATTTAATTCAGTTTAGAATTGAATTAGTATAACGAATATATTATTTGAACGACAGTTTGAACGTATAATTATATTATAATTAAAAATCGAGCTTGAAATGGCGTTGCAGTTCGTAAATTGGCGATTCGAACTTCAACTGAATGTACAGGATTCGTTTTAAGCCGGATTTCTGTGAAATAAGAAACGTGTGGAGCTGGTGGAGTATATCTTTCTAGTGGAAGAGAAAAATCGGGATTTCGTCGTGTAGATTTTGATTCACGTCCAAATCAAATTTCAGAAAAGTCGTTGTGAAATTCCTTTATAATTTATAAAGGAATTATTTATATTTTTAAAAGGAGTTTCAATATAAATCGAATATCGGGTTGACCCAGATTTGAAATATCAAGTAGAAATTCATATAGGAATATTCTAGAGCTGTATGGTATTCCACTGTGAATATAAACGATAATATTTATTTTTAAAATATTGAATTTAATTATATTTAAATATATTTATATATTTAAATGGGTCATCCAGAGCTTTAAATAAAAATAGCCAGTTCTACAAATGAGTTCAGAATTTGACGAAACCGGTTTTAACGAGTCCGGAATAGTGTAATATAGCAAGATATCAAATTTCGTTACAGTCGGGTTTGTTATGAAGCTGTGCGAGATTAAAATGCTCGAAGGAATATAAATGGTTATTTATATAAAATATCTTGAAAATATCTAGTTGGAAATATCTAAAAGGAATTGCCTATAAATACCCTTCAACAAATTCCTTAAGACCTAAATTTTCGTTCCTCTGTAAAGAAGGAAAATAGGCCGCCACATTTTAATGCAGATCCTCTTTAGAAATCAAAACAATTCTCTTAAAAATCAAATACAAATTTAAGGTATACATCCCAAAATATATCTGTATGTGATCCGGGCGAGTTACTCTTCAAAATTGTGTTGTTCTTGTACTGTTCGAACCACCATCGGGTTCGCTGGAAAACCTATTATCGAGCTAGGGTTTTGGTTTACAGGCGGTTTAATTGCCGGAGAGGAATTCGAGGGGATAGGCAAGGTCGCCGTAGCCAGAGGGTCAGAACGATGGCCATTTGGTGGTTGATAAGGAACGGAGGTGGAATGCGACAGGGGGAAAATGGGTTCGACGGCAGCAGGTAAATTTCTGGAGGGGAGTCGAGCCGAGGTTTGAAGATGCTGGCGGGTAGAGACTTTGACCCGGAGTTTATTTTGTTTTGTTTTCCCTAAACTCTTGGGTGCCTAAATTTGTACGGGCAGTCAAGTAGTCGGGATTTACAGATATACCTGAAGAGCTGGAGCAGGAGGCTTCAGGATCATATAGCTATAGTTTATTTCCGCTGTGTTGTAAGTGTTGTACTTTGATAATGATGTATATTCAACTACAGATGTATATTTCAAGTTATGTTATATATATTATATGTTATTCGTTCCGCTGTGAGGTTCGTGTTACTCTGATGTTGTATTCTTCTTCTTCTTCTATTCTAAGTTTCTATCTTATCTATTCTCACCCTCTAATTTCTTTCATTAATCATTCGGTATTTTTCGATGTTTGGTTAGTCATCATTGAGTTTATGGCGATAACCAAAGTCAACAAAATCCCGGGTCATTACACCTGTACCATCATTCAGGGATTGAGTAAAAGTGCCATTCCAACTCTACTTCCCTATAAAAATAGGTAAGATAACGTAGTTAATTCCAGTTAAGCGGAGAAATATGTCATAGATGAACCATACAAGCAATGACATTGGAAACAAAATAATAATTAAGAAACATGTTTGTCATGTAGTGTTATATAAACTTGTACTCTTGGTAATTGAGATCTATTATTGATCAATACAGTTATCATACCAATCCTAGTACCATATTGTGTATATAGTGGAGTGAAACATTGTTATTCTTGAAAAAATGGAATTGAATACATATAATGATTGGGTTGGTGTATATGAAAGAATAACACGTAGTATTTAACATTTTCCAGTAGAATCATCATTAAATATGTACCTGCATAAATAAAACTAACCATCTGGAAACCAATTTACAATATTATCCTTCAAACATAATTTTTTCGAAGGTAAATGTCATTTAACCTCATTAAACTCAAAAATAGAGTGCTCCAAAAAAAGAATCATTTCAAAAGGATTAACCATATACAACAATGAATGTAATGCAGTAACCACATGCTCATATATGAGGTGATTGAAAAAGACAGTGGAAAATTCACATACTTTAAATTAAGATGTTCGGTTAACTAATGTTTGAATTTGGCTATTATATACTAATATTGGTCAGATAAAGAAGTTACATTCCATTATTTTTCTTGACGTATCTCTACCTCTTCTTACTCGTTCTTTCCTTCCTAGCTTGACTAAAAAGGTCATATAAATAGCTAGATCCAGATCTTAAAATTAGAGAATATATAATAAAGCAAAGGAGATTCAAAAAAAAACTCCCCAAGACATACAAAGAACATAGCTCATGCAGATCACAATTCTTACATACTCGTAGAAAAGCGATTATTTGGAATTAAGGATAAGATATAGGGAACTTAAAAGACAAATCCATATAATGTAAAACAGAAATGCAAAATTTTAGTTTAGATGTATTTATAAAGATGCGTTGGTTAATAATGATGATTTCAATGATGTAGCTAGTTGCAAAATTTTAAACTTTTTTTTTCAACTACTACTTCTGGCAATTAATTGTTTATTTTATAAAACCCTAAAGCTGCAATATGAAAATTGTTATATTACACACGATGAGCAGTCAACTTAATCTCATTTCTACAATTCGATTGTTAAGCTAAGGTACCCATGATGTAATCTCCGTTCGAACCAGCCTGGAAAATAACTGACAATGGGCATGAGTAATGGTCATGGAAAATAACTAATAAGGGTGTTTACAAAGTTAGGTAGGTAGCTGTTCGACGACGAAAATTCTATCAGTTTAGAAATCCATCGCGTAGTGTATAAACCCAAAGGCGCACGGCATACACTTGTAGTACGTGGCGATTAAGGGTCGATCTATGGAGAAAGAAATAATTTTAATTATATTAAATCAAATTAAATCAAATTAAACCAAATTCAAGTGAAATTTTAACTACAACTAAACTAAACTAACAAACTAGGATAGATTAAAATTATGAGATTATATGACAACTTAGGAATAATTCCACACTCTAGATCACATGAATCAATATAAAATGAAACCATGATATCTTTTTTTGGGTCATTTGTGACTTTAGTTGATATGATTATTATAAGTATATCTTATTCATGCTATTAATTGGCATAAAATAAGCTATCAAACTATAACATACTCACTAAATCAGCATACTAGTTCTAATGAAAAATGACAAAAAGATGAAAATGAAATATATTTTAAGCATGGCCAATGAACTATTGATTAGAACTATAAACTATCAAATTTTTATTTCAACCTCCACTTAATGACCATCATCATATGTATATAAAGAGGTAATTAGTGAACATATTACTAATCATAGCCTACTTGTGTAAACAACATAGGCTATCAAATTCAATAATAAACATAAAAAACCAATGACATCAATATGACATGAAGCACAAAAAGAGAGCATGAATAAACAAATTATATTGCATCTACATTATTAGCAGAGCTTCATTGCCCCTAAGTTGAAAGGGATTAGCTAGCCACTAATATATATAATCATGAAAACAAAACTAGATTGCAATATAAACATAATCAGAACAAAAGAGAGAACTAATTAACAAAAACAAAATAAAACTAAATTATTTGCATAAAATTAAACTACAGCAATGCATAAAGTAAATAGCTAGAATTACATGAACAAGAAATTAAATTGCATTAAAATGAAAATGACATAAGATGAAAATGGGCAAGAAGCCATGAAAGAAGAAGAGAGCTTTCCTCTAAACTTAAATAACTAAAGAGGAGGATTTATTTACATGACATAAAGGGGTGTGTGTGTGTGTGTGTGTGTGTATTTCGAACCCTAAAACCCCAATCCATTTTGTTGGGGACTACCAAAATACCCCTTCAGGAAGCTTTCATTTGTCTTTAGCAACTAATGGTTCATTAAAATTGTGTGAAGCCTTTTTTGTCTCCACTTGCTAATATATTAGCCTTTAATTGTTCCACTAAAGAAAGAGTGATAATGGGTAGGGTCCTCCACTATGTTGTATGTGAATTAATTCCATCTCAATTACTTTGTATCCACTTTGTGCACTCATATCTCCATGTAAACTGCATGTGTATACTTCATTTTTGCTCCTAAATTCCTACAAGACACATGAAAATGAACAAGTTTTATATAAAAAAAATACATGCACAAATGACTATTTTACCCAATATGAAGATGAATGCATGATAATTTGAAAATCTTGGTTTTTGGTTAAAACATGTGAAAATAGCCCAATATGTTATTTATTTAATTAGAATAAGAATAAATGTCTGAATATAAATGTGCATATTTACGTGCACATCAAATACCTCCGCACTTATCTTTTTATTCATCCTTGAATAAATTAATCAAAAAACTAAGAAAAATCCATTTTCGTAGGGAGCATGATTGCATTGAGCGTATGCAATAAGCCGTTAAACCTTTGTGCGTGCCCAATAGGACGAGTGTTGTCTCGTGAGGATTTTAAGCGGATACTACCCACAAAATCCAAATGTTAAATCCAAAAAACATTTACAAAATGCAAGATTCGAAAATATATACAAGATGAATGCACATATTCAAAAGAATATTTACAAATGGATAATTTACTTTTAAATTTGACATGAGTGAGTTAACATTACTTTGGGTCGTCACTATGAAAATTAAGTCCGTTACTAATCAAAACTTCAAACAAAAGTTAGGTTGTCGTTACAAACTCCTCTAGATTGGCAAGTTGTTTCGGTTGAAAACATAATGCAAACATGAAATGAATTCTATAATCGATTATCAACAATCGTAAAATTGCATTTTTATTTTCTTTTGGTTAACAAGTTAGGTCAAACAAATGAAGATAGTGCTTGGATTTCAGTGCTTCCTCTCTCTTTATTTTGAAAAATATTTACATTATTATTATATACAAATATCTAACTGAAAAGACCAAGATATATCACCCCTACACTACATTACGACTTACGTGAGGGTTAGGACAGAGCTTGGCGGATTATGCAGACCGACGCTTACTTTGTCAACAACATGTTAGTAATCCTTAGGTGTCCAACTCATGAAATGAGACCAAGATATACCACAAATGCACTACATTACGGCATAAGTGAGAGTTGGGGCAGAGTTTGGCGGGTTTGCACACCAATGTTGTATTTACAAGCAATGTTGGATACCTTTTGATTATTATATATATATTTCTCTATATATATATATATTTCTCTTTTTCTTTTGTTTTGTTTTGAAAAGAGAGAGTTAATTGAGAATATCATAACACAACTTCATTTAAAAGATCTTAAATGTTATCGCAAGTAGTCTAAATCAACCATTCCATTATCGGATTACAATTCAGAAAACATTCATACTCATCACCTACGAATTCTATATATACCAGCTACACTAAATTTGCTCATAATTCACACTTTCCTTTCGTTATCTGTTAAGAAAAGTGATTTTTCAAACATTTTAATCGTACGACCAAAATCGTATATTTACTTCATCGTGCCCATTTAAAAGTAAATTAAAATGTTTTTTTGTTTGAGTGAAAACTAAAGAAAAGAAAATTTAATGCAAAACCAAAACAAGTATGAAACTCCCCCCACACTTGATTTTGACTATGACCCCGCAGTCAACCCAAGTGGAAGGAGAAAAGAAAAGATTTTTTTTTAAAATATGCCTTATATTTACAAAATAAAATAAATTATTTACAGTATATCAGAAAATATATTGACAAGAAGTAAATGAAACGGTAATCTAAAGACCGATTCATTTTGTCTCTTCAAGTATGAGAGACACAGCTTAAGCTCGGAAAACCAAATCGTAATAAATTCGAATTTGATTGTAGATTGGAAAAATGAATTCCGCTTGATTGAAAATCGTATGAGTTGTCTAATTTTCGATGATAAATTGTTGGAGTTCAAGTTGATTTTCACCAATTTCAAATTTAAGCCCATCATTGACAAATTTTTCAAAATTATTGATTTTAAAATCAAAATGGTGGTTCAAATCTACCTCTTTAATAATCAACATATTTTCGAAAAGTCCAAAAAATTCGTGTTCATCAAATTCGTCTTCCTTTGGTGAATTGTCAACAACTTAAATGCATTTATCATTTCCAAAATCCAAAGTTTTTTTTTTGAAGTTCTTTATTTTCAGAAAAAGGAAGATCAAATTCTAAATTTTATTCTACCCTCTCAGAAGAATTGAAATCCAACTCAATTACCGTATTATTAACAACTTCGTAAAGATCGTCATTTTCAAGTTCAACAGTTGTTATTTTAAAATCATCAATTGTGGTAAAAGGTGGATTAATGTTCGAATCATCGCACATTTGGATTTGATTATATTTCTCACAAAACTTCAAGTTGTTTTCATACAATAAATTCGTATAATTATCGTCAATTTCGTTCATTTGTTCAACGAATAAAATTTATAATTATTTACTTGAGAATTTTCAATTTGAAGTTGTTAAGAACAAAAAATATCATTTGCACCACAATCGAAATTAATCTCATTGCCAAAATCATTTGAAAAGTGATTCACATTTTCATTTTGAATTTGAGATTCATTTTGGAATTCGAAATTGAATTGGTAAGGTTTATAATCAAAATCATTTGAATTTAGAATTGAATTTTGATTATTTTGAAAACTTTGACTTAAATTGTTTCACAAGTCTGAAATATACAATTCATTCATTCTTTGAATTTCAAGTAAAGATTCAATACTTGTTTCCAAGGTTGAGGGTTGATCGTTGTTTTGAAAATTTTGTGGTGCAAAATCAGGATTATTTTGAAAATTTGGTGGTGCAAAATTCAAATTGTTTGTACAATAGTTGTTATTAAAATATCCATAGGAATTTGGTGTAAAGTTATATTGATTTTCACAACTATCGTAAAATCCATGAAAATAAGGAAATCGAGACATTTTCAAAAGAAATGGTATTTTTTTTGGTTTTTTTAAGAGGGAAGGGAATAAATAATTACAAGAGGAAATGTTATTTTTTATTTTTTATTTTTTTTTGGTTTTTTTTGTATGTATGCATGAACCCAATGCAACTATATGAATGCAAATTACCTATTTACAAATTGTTTAAATTATATAACGACGGTTATATTAATTTCAAAAAAGATTTCTCAACCAGATAACGTACAGGAATTATCGGTGCAACAAGAATCACCCTAGCAATGCAGCCGAAGGTTTAAGTACCTTCAGAGGAACAACCGACATGATATTACGAATCACGTAATATTTGTAAATGGTTATTACTTTGCTCTAGACTAAACACCGAGAAATAATTTGTTAGAAATAAATCATTCTGCCAAAATATGATGATGTCCATAGAAAATAAAAACAAAAATGGATGAATGCAAAACAGAAATTAAACGTGAATTAACGATGCAACTACGAATGAGTTTATGTTTCATTTTTGATTTTTTTTATGCAAATGCAAGCAAACAACAATGTAAAGAAATAGAAACAGAGCTGAGAGCACAATAGCATAGCATGCAGAATTTATTAGCAATTTTTTAATGTTAATTTTTTTTAAAAAGCAAAACAAACGCATTTTATTTCCATTTGCTCCAACCTAAAAGGTTCTTTTTTTAAAGGGTAATTACAAGTATATACATAAGAAAACTAATAATCAAAAGAAAAATAAGGCATGCAAGCACTCCACACAATTTCAAAAACTTAACACAAAATAAACACTTAAAATTAGAAACAGAATAAAAACTTAACACAAAAGAAGAAAAATTAAAAGAAAATAAAGAAGGGCATTGTTATTGACACTCCAAATGTTGTTAAGGGGAGGTCAATTATTTTTTCTTTCAAAAATTGTTAAGGGGAGTACCATTGAGGAAGGTAGCCCCTTAACAAATAAAAGTAATTTTGCCTTATTACCCATTTAGCCGCCATAACAAATAAAAGTAATTTTACCTTAACAAATATTGCAAGGGTCGTAGTAATTTTTTTCCATTCGCATATATCGATTTTTTTAACCCTAAAGGATAAGCGTTTTGGAGGAATATAATTGAAATATATTTTTTATTGACATAAATATGCCGAATTTTATTATTACGGAGGCAATGCACCGAAATAATTATTAATTTTCAACATAACACTATTGAATTCATATATAATTGATTACGTAATGCATTCGGTGCAGTGGTGACGAACTGCTTATTTTAATTCGGTTTCCCTTATCGAATAAGTTTTTTTTAATCTAATTGAAAGGGGCAATCTAGGAATATTGAGTAGTGTGAAATAATATGTTTGTGTAGCCCCATAACAATATTTCGAAGAGTGAAGTGTTTTTAAAAAATAGCCACCTCTTAACAATAGTTGGAGTGTCAATAACAACACCCATCAAGGAAACTAAAGTATACTTATAATGAAAACAAAGTTCGCACTCACATTTGCGCAAAGGCCAACACTCAAAGACAAAACACAATTGAACCCGCAAAGGCCCACGAGCTCCTCAGTATCCACGTTTAAGCTTTATGTGGTCAAACAAACAGACTCTCCAACAAAAACGGATGAATCAGAAATCGAAAATCTAAACTAGGAAATCGCAATCTTTTCTCTGAGAGAAAAATAATAATTATTTGAAATCAAGCTCAAATTACTGAAGTTGACTGTGATTGTGAGTCGCCATGTTGATCGTGATTTGGGTTGAGTGCGTATGGTTGAGGAAGGCGGGTTGCGATTCTGATTGGGGTGGTGCGAGGATTGTGATGGTATTTGTTTGAAGTGAGATAGGGAAGGGATGACGGTGAATTGTGATTTTTGGTAGCCGCGATTTCAAATGGTGCGTGGAGGATGTGAACTCAATTGTGATGCAATAGGAGGACTTAGAAGGGGTGGTGATTGAGAAAGGAATGGACTGATGCAGCGCGAAGGAAGATGATATTATGAGCGGTAGTGTGTTTGTCGAGGCTGAGTGGAAGGGGTATTGTTAATGGTTGAAGCTATGAACTGTGAATTGGTGGGGTTTGCGAGTCTGATCTGAGGGAAGGGGGTGATGACTTGCAGTAGGAAATGAGTTGTGTTTATGTGAGGATAGGTGGTGAATGCGGGTTGATGTTGGTCGGAAATGAGTGCAGAACTTTGGTTTGTAGCAGGGGGTGATTTGGGAAGTGTTGATTGTCTGAAGCTGGTGGAACGGATTAGTTTGTGGTTTTCGGGTTGATAGAATTGTGTATGCAATGTCGAAAAGTTTGTTGGAATGAATGGTGAATGAATAAGGGAAGAGTTTGAAGAGGTAATGAAGATGAAGTTCTCTGGTGAGGGAATGCTGTTTGGTGATTGTATGGTGGTGTAGTAGCTTGTTTTTTTCTTGAAGAGTGAATTGTGGCAGAACTGAAGTGATGGTGGTGTAAAGAGAGTTTATGGTTTGACAGTATAAGTTTGTAGCAGAATGTGGTAGATATGAAGGTGGTCAGGTGATAATGGTGTGTTTGTGTGGTGATTTCGAATGGGTAACGAGATGGTTGCTGTGTATTAGTGAAGTGGTTGATGGAAGCAGAAGTGAATGAGTTCAGCGAGATGGTGGGATGGTGAAAAACAGAGAATTGAGAAAACAAAAATACTACTGTAATCAGAGAGTCATGTAAAGCAACAACAATTTGTAACACATGCAAATACAAATGAAAGTTCTTTTTTATGACAGAATTGCATAGAACTGCTAAGTTTTCAAAGTTGAACAAAACAGACACAGCTGCGCAGAATTCAAATGAATTGAACAGACATTTGCAATTTTTTTTAGAAAATAAAAGAGAAAGTAACTACTAAAGATACAAAAATGAACAAAAACAACACACAAAATGAAATTCAAATAAGGAAAAACAAAACAATAGCACTACTGTTATTTATTTATTTATTATAAAGAATGGACTAAACAAAATGAAAACAAAGAAGCACAAACACACACAAAATCAAAACAAACAAAATGAAATAAAACAAACACACAACCTTTTTTTTTTTTTAAAAAAAGAGAACTACAAACTAGAAAATTAATTCGAAAAATAAAATTAAAATTAAAATTAAATTACTTTCCCTGGCAACGACGCCAATAACTTGTCCGACGACGGAAATCACGGTTTAGAAATTCGTCGTGAAATGTATAAAACCGCAATCGCACAGTGTACACTTATAATACGTGTGACTAATAAGGGTCGATACATAGAGAAAGAAATAATTTTAATTATATTCAATCAAAATAAACCAAATTCGAGTGAAATTTTAACTACAACTACAACAAAACTAAACTAACAAACTAGAATAAATAAAAACTATGAGATTAAATGACAGCTTATGAATAATTCCATTATGTAGATCACATGAATCAACATAAAATGAAATCATGATTTTTAAATTTAGTGCATTAAATATTTGATTAACTGTTGCGCACGCAAATGAACATGAGCACGAATTAAAAATCTTTCCAAAATTAGGGCGTGGGATTCCATTTATATAACCCTTTTGGTTGGCTATTTGATAGGCAAATACATTCCTAGCTATTGCACAGGTGTCCATGGAATTATAAAAACTAATGGAGCACCAATATGTTAGAAAAAGGAAAAGAAAAACCTAAAACTCAATATAAAAAGCAATGTTCCTTCGTGTTTGGTTTAGAACAATAAAATTAATCAGAATAAAATGCTTCCATTCGTGTTCGTCGGATTTTGTTTAAAACATGAGTTAGCACAATAAAATTAATCAGAATATAATTCTTGCTCAGTCGAATTTGGTTAACATAACCTGCGTACAGCTCTGTTCAGTCTGATTCGATCAACCTATAGATCTAGGCATATCACTCTTTTTTAAATTTCTTGTTTTTACATTTGTTTCTTTTACGAAATATATTCAAATTTTTTTTTGAATGTGTTTCTTTTTTACACTTTTAGTTCCCAATTTAAAAAGGCAGCTGCAACATGCATTGAAAATTATGGAAAAACACAATAATGGCACATTTTAATATCAGCGATCCCACTGATTTTTGGAAAATAAAATGGAAAATGAATGTACTTTATTAAAGAAGACAAGAAGAGATCAAAAACTAAGACTAAGGCTGGTTTACCTACTATATTTTGACTTTCCGTTCATATAAACGTGCGCATAATGCATGTATATCGTGGAGAATGTTTGATTTAGAAAACAAACAGAAAACTTTCAATTTTTTACCATTCATGTTTTTGTGAAATAATGAAAGCAGAATGAGCAAATTATATTTCCGTCGTCCCTTCATCCCCTTCATCGTGTCATTCATTTTACTTTATCTCCACTAGACTGCCTCCACTCTTTTCATAGCTTGTAATTAATGTTGAAAACCTTAAAAAACATTGAATCAAATAACCACAATTTTTTTAAATAAATTTGAGGAATTTGTTCGATTTGACCTACTTTTGAAAAATTATATCACACTTCTAAGGCAATTTAAAAACCAACTACATGCCATCGCTTTGGTCTGCTTAGCGCCACTTTGGTCAAAAGTGTATAGCCGACAGTCCAAGTCCTATCTGTATATTAAAAGAAAACAATATTGGTGACTTTTGAAAAGTCATAAACTATATTTTCCTACTATTGTATAGGCGAATTTTGAGAGGTTGTCAATAATGATTAACCCCACAAATGTATGGGGGCATACATCAGTGAGATAAATCATGGTTGTCACCCAAAACCAGTAATCCTAACAGCTCTACCACATATTTTGATCAAACGCAGACTTCGATCAATGAACAAAAAAAAATGCATTTTTTAGGAATTAACTTGAGTTGCTTTATTAAATTAACACAATAACCGTCAACCGTATAACCCATCCAAACTATCATTATATAAAAGATTTTTATCTCTAAATGATACCAAACTTCACCACCATTATGCAAAATGGCCTATATCTCGATTAGTTTTCATAATTGCCTATTCATCTAATAAGTTTACAAAATAGTTTAAGTTTTTTTTTTAAAGTAAAGCATATTTTGCATCTACAACGAATATAAACAAAGAATTTGAATAGAGCATTTGATCGAGGTTTTTGACTCATGAGTGATGCATACATTTGCCACCACGAGCGAGACCATCGAGCAAAGCATTTATGTCCTGATTTTTGACTTAATTGATTTATAATTTATTGGTTGTTTTCAATAAATAGTGCTTGCTAGCAAATTCCAAAATAGATAAATAAATAGATTGTAAATTATAAATCTTTCGAATTCGTTTCAAACTTATGAAACCTCAACACTAAAATATTTCGTATTAAATGAGAATCATTTGCAAAAAGTTATCAATTTTAGAAACTTGTATTTATTAATTAACATAATTACTTTATCTTTTTTTTTTTGAAGAAAAAAAAAGTAGGACGGGGTTCATTATCGTACACATCAAACGCGTTAAGTTTATTTTCAAACTAGTATAGTCATGTGCAGTTGCACGGCTGCCTTTAACAAAACATTCAAGCAATATCACGCCCGATAACTTGAAATGAACTATAAGCAGAGCATCAAATAAGGAAACTAAAGAATCGAATAAGGTAATAATTTCATCCATTGTCGTTATAATGTTCACTCTAATGAGGAAAAAGAATAGCTATTCCATCAAAAATCCAATGCTCGTTTACGAAATCGCAGCAATATATTACATCTCAGCTCAACTGCACAAGTTAAATAACAGATTCAGTCTTATTATACATAAAATTAACAATGCAAAGAATACAGCTCAGTACACTCATCAATTCATAAACTTTATTGGATTGAGTGCAAAACCAAATTTCATAATGAAATCGAACACCACTAAAATTTATATCTTCAGATGCCTGCCTTTCCTCTTGATTCGCTCTGTAATCCTTACAAAAATAAATAGAACTCAAACCATTGGAATCATTGATTAACATAGAAATGTGTTTATTTTATGCTCTTATATCTTATCTTTTGTATATAAATAAATATTACTTGGGTATTATTTTGTCACTTTTACAGATATGCCAACTAAGCCACATGCAGTCAGAAAAACAGAAAATAATGATCAAAATGCTTTGTATATACAAATGAAGATCTGTAGATGAAGACTTTGCATTGTGTTTCATTTGAATTTAAGACATGTCCATCTTTGATAGAAGAAATCTCCTGAAATCTTATCTTCCTTCAATTAGTCATATGTCAAACAAAGAAGATATTGGAGGAATAATGGTTAATTAAGAGGGGAGGAATAATTTTTATGGGAGGAATAATTGCTAATTAATAGGCCCATATATGCATATATTGGATTAGAGTTTTAGATTGGCTATCTATCTCCTATAAATATCCATGTAATCTCATTTTAAATGATCATCCAGAAATCAATAAAGTTTTCTTCTATTTTCTCTTTTCTGCATTTTTATTCTCATGACAAGTGGTGTTGTCTAGTTAATTAGATTTGCTAGAACACAATTGTTATTGCAAATTTATTTTCCTGTTAATTTATTTCTATGTTGCAAGTCTATTTCCAGCAATCTGTTTATTTCCTAATCATTGAATTTATTATAGATTCGATTAGATTCGAATCTGTTGCGAATTCAATCGCAGTTTTAATTTGTTTTATTGACAATTGTAATTTGGTCGTTGATTCAATTACATTCGTTTTGAACCAAGTTGCAATTTAAATTTTAATCACCCTCCAATTTTGTCTAACTCGCCCAAGGAATATATAAATAACAAAATTTAATTTATCCTCCCTGTGTTCGACCTGCATACTACATTCATGTACGCTTGCAGAATTTATTACAATATCGCGCTTTTTTTAGCGTCGATCAAGTTTTTGGCGCCGTTGCCGGGGAGGTAACGATTAAATTTTATTACTTATTTAATTTCTGATTCGTGTTAGTTTAATTTATTTATTTTTCCTTTTGTTTTCGTGTATATATATAAAAAAAAATCTTACATGACTGATTTGATATTATGAGTTGATTCCGTAATCTTCTAAATCAAGAGAAAAAAAAATCTTGCTAATTTTTGTTTTAATTTGTTTCCACTTCTCCTATCCATTTCTTTCCTTTCTTTCTTTGTATAATTGTTTTTTTCCCTCTTTACAGTTTTCTACAAAAAAAAAATCTCTTTGTTGTGTCTTCTTCTCACCACAATAACATCTTGACAATTTTTTGATTTCTTTCCTGTTATCACTACATAGTCTTTCTTCTACTACAAGCCCCAATAAAAAAAAAGAAAAAAAGCTTGCATATTTTTTTTATACTGATTGCTTTCTAATTAGAACTCTCTCACTTCCTCTAATCTCTCTTTCCATCTTTCAATCACCCTTCTAATTTTTACATTTATTTCTTTTTCTTTCCTTTCCTCTTTTGTTTCCTTCTTCTTTCTACAATTTTCATATATTTCTTTCCTCTTTTTCTTACCATTCCTTCTTCTTTTACAAATCTCACAAACAAAACAAAAATACAAAATTTCTTTTGCTATTTATTTCCTCTTCTTTTCATCCGTTTCTTCTCCTTTCTTTTATTTATTTCTTTCCATCACATAATTTCTTTCCTTTTTTTTCAACAATTCAAAAAAAAAAAAAAACTTGTGCAAATTTTCATTTGTTTCCATTATTTCTTGCCTTGTGCGGTTTCATTCTTCTACCATCTTTCATACTTCAAAGACCATACAATTTCACCATCACCATACCTTCTAACAAACCTTTCCCCATTAACTCCTTCACACCTAAGTCCATCATAGCCATATCCACCACTTCAACACCACAGTTCTTCAGTCTGAACCACGTTCAAAGCCAACACTGCATCAAACAAACGCCCTCACAAAGCCTAATTCCACCACCGTATTTTTGCACCAAATCACGCAACCACATCCACTTCTATTACCAATTTCTTCCATCTACATTATTGTCCTCTCACATACAACCACTTCTTAGCCACAAATTAATCCATCCAAAAACACCAAAGTTCACCTCTTCTAACCATCCAAACGCTGAATCACTGAATCGAAAACACATACCCACAATTCAAAAAACCATCAACGCGCACCACAAATTACCTTGACTCAAACCTAGACCCAAATCGAAGCAATTCAAACCATATTCGAAACTCTTCCAAAAAAAAAAAAAATCCGAAGTTACATCTCGAAATCCCGAAGCAGATCGAATCTCAAAGGAAGGAAGGAACTGCGATTTTTGCTTGACCGGATTTCCTTATTGAGTGTGTGACTCCTTTATTTTCCTTTGATTTGGTGCGTATTCTCTGGGGAAAATTGGGTTCTTTATGTTTGGGAAAAGAGGGGTGTAGTTCTGAGGAAAAGGGTGCGTGATTCATTTGGAGAGAGAGGTTGCGTGTATTTAGAAAGAGGAGAAATAAGGGGAGAGATATTTTTTTATAGTCTTGTTGACTTTTCTTTGTTTAGTGCGTGAGTTTTGGGTTTGATCAGATTTTTTTATTTTATTTTTTGCGTGACTGAGAAATTTGTTTAGTGCATGAGTCTTGTTATTGTTTTTTTAGTTATTAATTTTGTTTGATTCCTTTTCTTTCTTCTTTTTAGTTAAGCTTAGTTTAGTCTTTTGAGTGTAGTCTGTTGCTAATTTAGTTTTATCCAATTTTGTTTTTTTTAATTGTTTGCTTTTGCTCTCATTCTATTTCTCTCTCTTTCAAAAAAAAGGTGAAATCTCCAAAACAAACCAAAGGCCAACTTTGAAGTGAAGAGTTCAAAGAAATCAAATAAGGAATTCAAAGGTGGAGAAATTTGCAAACAGTGAAGTTTGAAACGTGAACAATACTCAAATTTTTTTGGATGGACAGCCATACCCTACTGTAATATTTTCTGAACTCTACAGGTGCTCTGCTGCAAAGAAAAAATAAAGACATTGCTTGTAAAAAAATTCTGCAGGGGCAACGGCTTGCTTGTACAATTTTTATTTCTACAATTATTCATGTGTGACTGTTGTGTTGGCTGAAATTTCTACATTGATTTGGTGAGGAACGAATTTCCATAATTATAAGTCGTCATTTTTGTCTTTTTCAATTATAAAATCTGATTTGATTTGCAAAATAATTGACTATAAGAGTTTATTTTATGAAATTGATTCTCTCAACGGTTTGATCGCGGATATATATTAGTTCAATTTATTGAACTTCTAGAAAACGAGGTTGCATATTACCCGTAAAACATTGGTCGTATCCCTTAGTATTTGTACTATACGTGAACGACCATAAGACCCTCTTCCCCCTTCAAATCGAGATTATTAATTAATAAGATATACTTGAGTACGTTATTTATTTTGTAATAACAACTACTTGTGTCAAATTTAAGTTTTAGCTTTTTCATATTTGATAACGATGATTGAGAAAAGTCTTAGCCACCATAATTCTTCTAGGGATTTGGAGATTGATAAAATTAGTATAATTCAGACCACAGTTGATGAAACTTTTATTGACACTTCTAAAGCCTTGAAAATGTGTTTTAACCATTTCAACTCTGATTTCAATGAGCTCGAATACATTTCTGAATTAAATGAACTTCTTGACCCGAAACCTATGTCATCTGAATCTAACCAAGGAACGTTGACCAATGTCATACACGAACTTCCTAGGTTAGACCTCAAACCCCTGCCACAAGACTTTGAGTATGATCATTTGGACTTTTCGAAAAATTCTCCCATAATCTTGGCCTCTGATCTTACCGAGGACCAAGAAGAAAAACCTGAGAAAATTTTATGGGATAATCTGCATATTAATTATATAAATCATTGGCATGACAACATTTTCATGGGAAAGATTTTGATTTCAGAATTTATTGACATGCCTTTTGTACCTCAAAAACCAGATAGGAAATCATCATACATCATTTTCTATAGAGGAAAGTGTGGGGGAAAAAGAAAATCTCATTTTTCACATAACACTCATCACCGTTATAGATTTCATTTTGTTTATGATTGGTATTCACATATAGTGGCTAAACTTCATTTCATTTTACAAATAATTTTGCAACTCATTCACCTTTGGGTACGATCTTTCAAATTTAGGAAACGATACAGTGTGGACACTGTTTAGATCTAGTGTGGGGGAGTCTGCATTGCATCCATTTTTTATTTTTATTTAATTTTCACTTTTTATTTTCATGCATTAGATAGAACCAACATACAGTTTAGATCGTAGTAACATACCATTTTTATTTTTATTTTTATTTGAAAATACGACTCATTTTAGATCGATACAACAAAATAATTAACAATTATTAGTCAGTTGATAGTATTTTTTTCTCTCAACATTGTCGAATATGAAATATAATGAAAAGTTGAATTTTGAGGGATAATAGTGCAACCGGTACATAGGGAGATTCTTAGATGATGGCCATGAAGTCTATTCTATATTGTAGTCTTTGTTTAAACGAGTGGAGGACTTAAAATACTTATATTGGCTTTTCGAATCTTTAAAACTAAGTTGTGTTAAGCTGAATTCATGTAAATCTCTCTTGTTCTTATATTTTCAAAATAATAATACTAGCAATCCAAGGGTATCCAACATTGCTTGTATATCGAGCATTGGTGTGCAAACCCGCCAAACTCTATCCGACATGTTGTTGACAAAGTCAGCGTCGGAATATCTTGGTATCATTTTATGAGATTGGACATCTAAGGATTACCGACACGTTATTGACAAAGTCAAAGTCCGTTTGCACAATCCGCCAAGCTCTGTCCCAAATCTCCGTTAGTCCACAAGGCAGTGTATGGGTGGTATACCTTGGTCTTTTAAGTTAGGTGTATGTAATTTATCATAAATTTTAACTTTAATAGAGATAGAGAATAAGCGATGATGCCCAAACATTTCTTGACCTTATTGATTTGACTAGCCAAACACAAGGAAATTAGAATACCACCTTACAAACTGTGACAAACAAACTAAGAATTTATTTCATGGCTGCACTATGTTATCAACCGAACCAACTGGCCAAACTGGAATTTAGCATTTGAAAACTTGATTTATGTTGAAAATTTGTGACAAGTTGAGGTATCCAAAATAAAATCAACTGATTAGAAATTGTTAATTTAATTTGTTGTACCACTTTCCAGAAACAAGTCGTGTTTTCAATTTCTGTTTTCAATTTTTGTTTTCAATTGCATAAGTCCTCTGCATTCATGTAGTTACATTAGAGTCATAGCATACTGCATTTGGATTTTGTGGGTAGTATCCACTGAAAACCCTCACGAGACACCACTCGTCCTACTAGGGACACCTAGAGGTTTAACGACTTGTTGCATACGCTCAATGCAATCGTGTTTCCTACGAAAGTGTGACCTATCTAGTTAGTTTTTAATTTTTATTCTACTCGAGGACGAGTAAAAGATAAGTGTGGGGGTATTTGATTAACATAGAAATGTGTTTATTTTATGCTCTTATATCTTATCTTTTGTATATAAATAAATATTACTTGGGTATTATTTTGTCACTTTTACAGATATGCCAACTAAGCCACATGTAGTCAAAAAAACAGAAAATAAAGATCAAAATGCTGTGTATATACAAATGAAGATCTGCAGATGAAGACTTTTCATTGTGTTTCTTTTGAATTTAAGATATGTCCATCTTTGATAGAAGAAATCTCCTGAAATCTTATCTTCCTTCAATTAGTCACATGTCAAACAAAGAAGATATTGGAGGAATAATGGTTAATTAAGAGGGGAGGAATAATTTTTATGGGAGGAATAATTGCTAATTAATAGGCCCATATATGCATATATTGGATTAGGGTTTTAGATTGGCTATCTATCTCATATAAATATCCATGTAATCTCATTGTAAATGATCATCTGGGAATCAATAAAGTTTTCTCTATTTTCTCTTTTTTGCATTTTTATTCTCATGACAAGTGGTGTTGTCTAGTTAATTAGATTTGCTAGAACACAATTGTTATTGCAATTTTATTTTCCTGTTAATTTATTTCTATTTTGCAAGTCTATTTCCAGCAATCTGTTTATTTCCTAATCATTGAATTGATTATAGATTCGAATCTGTTGTGAATTCAATCGCAGTTTTAATTTGTTTTATTGACAATTGTAATTTGGTCGTTGATTCAGTTAGTTTTGTTTTGAACCAAGTTGCAATTTCAATTTTAATCACCCTCCAATTTTGTCTAACTCGCCCAAGGAATATATAAATAACAAAATTTAATTTATCCTCCCTGTGTTCGACCTGCATACTACACACCGGTACGCTTGCAGAATTTATTACAATATCGCGCTTTTTTTGGCGTCGATCAATCATACTGGTAATAATATTGAATTGGAAGTAATTTCATCAATTTGCAGTATGTGGTTGTTCGAAGACTTTGACATTGCAAAGTGAACCACCAGCTTCATCAGCAAAAGTGACCTTTCTACATTGCTTACTTGCAACAATAGGAGTAGATGCATTATTGTTTGTTGAACTCTGCAATAATGAAAGTAGAGAAGTTACTTGATGTATGTTTTACTCATTAAGAAGAAATATGAGTATATATGTAGATTGACATAAGAAACAAACCATTATTTTGCATAAGCGATTACAGTCTCTTGACATCATTGTTAACCATTTCTTTTGGGTAGCTTCAATACTAGAAGCACTGCCAACAACTGCGGTTACCTGCACAGGAAAACTACTGCCATATTTAGGGAAATATATTCTATTATGTGTTCTATCTTTTTTTTAAGGTTTATGCCTAAAATTATGGGTTCTTATGATTTTGATTTTTGGATTATGAGTGGTTATTGTTACTACCAAAATTCTCTTAGCATGAGGGGGAAGTAAAGGGATGCTGAATGAGTACAAGCATGGAAGGTAGAACCCAAGAGCAACATGGACCAGCACCCATTGGGAAGAAAGGAGCTTAAAGCCTTCAGAACGACAGCGAAGTTCACCCAACAAGATCCATCTGATGGAGACTACCCAAAGGATAATTCTGTGACAAAAAATAACCTAAGATAAGGATTAAGAAAGAGGAAAGCACAGGCTCCGCTTATTGAAACCCTGAAGGACTATCGAAATCAACTCACTTAACGCCAACGCACTAAAAGTAGAAGAGTATCAGACTAATAAATAAAGATTATCCAAGTCCGACTTCTGAGAATCGACTTCATATATGATGAAGGGCTACCTTCGCGAGTAACAGAAATATTACCGGAAGCCACCTTACGGAGAACCAAACCGTCTTAAAAGCTTTACCGAAAGGTTAAACCATGACCCAAGCAGGGATACAGGCTACCCGTACTATTCTACCTAGTACCTAAACCAGAAATGGCTTCAAACCGGTAGGTATCTACATACATGGTGAGGACAGGCTCCTCTAACTACTCACGATAAAGTCGAAGGCCTACATCTGGAAGCTTACGTCTGAGAGCAAACACCCGGACGCTGCTTCCGGAGGTTCAAACATTGTCCACAAATCGCCGCGACAACAAACTCGTGTCAGCCTCGGGGAAACCAAGGTCGTCCGAAACTCTCACTTCGAAGACCATAATCATGGCAAGGACAGCTGAGAGCCAAACACCCGAGGCCAGAAGAAAAGCGGTCAACAGAGGCCTATGCAGGCCCAGTAGCCTATCAGCAGGAGGACCCCGGATTCTCTATAAATAAGACCCCAAGAGTCATATAATGGGGGGACGAATCTTTTATTCCTAAATTCAGTTATTCTTTTCTAGGAAAGAGCCAATCATCAATCCTTGTAATACATCTACAATTTATGAATGTAGAATTTCCGAGTCTTTAGCGTCTTGCGATTTGATTATCTTTTCATGCCATAATAATGAGACAGAGAGTTAACACTAACCTTACTGATGAGAAGATCAATGCAGACACCCTAGTAATGGAGAAGAAGTTTCATAGAAATATGAAGTTTCCCTCCCCTCACGATAAGCCTAAAATTTCTTGATCCTTGGAGAAAGGAGGGTGTCTGTGGATTCATAACTAGATTTCTGACGTGATTCTAATCCCTATCTTGTGTTGGTCAGACGCAGAAGATCACCGAAGTTAACGAACATTATAGAACCTTCTTCCCAAGCTCAGGGGAGGCGTTAGCCTGTTTTTCCTCTTATTACAGTACACATGTCACCTTCATAATTTAGGAAGTTATCGATTCTACGGATTCCAGTAATACCAAGCTAGATAATCTTCCCGAAGTCAATTCAGAACACCATCATATCGTATATGTGATACCTATCCTCTGGGTGCAAGATAATTAATCATTAAAGTCGAAAACTCTGACACCCAGAGGAAAACAATCTAGCTTGGATTTGCAGGTCTTAGGGTGAGTTTCGATAACTCTGAGTTATGGCGATGTCGAGTCCCATGAACACACGCTATATGCATCATAATCCGGTGTTGACGAAAAATATCATTAATATTTTGGCGCTAGAAGGAGGTCCTGAACCTCCGACCTTGCGGTTAATTTATTAAAATTAATTTGATGAATTTATTGCTCCATGGCAAGGAAAGATTAAATCAAAAAGATTTGAGGATCGAAACAAAGAGCTGGATCCCAATGCCACCCTTGAAGGAAATGAGGGTCCAGCGCTCATTCCGAATAACAGCAAAAAGGGAACCACGTCCAATCCACAACAACTGCTAGACTCAAAAGCCATGGAAGATAATGTCGCAAGAATCTTGGTCTTGAAAAAGCAACTTCAAGAAGTACAGGCCCAAGTTAACGCTGTCCAAGCACAAAAGTCCTCAAAGCTCACCAGATCTAGTCAGAGAGAGACGAATAAATCTCCAAAAAGAAAAGCTCCCATTCAACATTCAAAATCAAAATAGAAGCTTAAAGAAACCTCTTCCCCATCTAACGGGGATAGATCATCAAGGGAATCAATGCGAGAAGGAACAGTCTAGGAGCTCTACCTCTAAAGGCTATGATCCCAAGAGAGCGGATTATGATGACACAAAGGCTTACATTAGAGATCTCACTCAGAAAACTATCAAGGACTTGTTGGGAAGCAAGGGAAAGAGAACCCAAAATGATTGGGTAAATGACAGCAAAAGGGTTGCTCCATTCATCGATGAAATTATGAATACCATAATACCATCGAGAGTGAAAGTTCCAACTATAACGCTTCTGGAGCCGTCAGATGCCATCCTTTTCCGGTTACCTTTCAAGGGGCAGCGGCGAAATGGTATCGCCAGTATAGGGAAAACACCATTTACTCATGGAAAAAATTCTCTTATGAATTCTCCACGCAGTTCTGCATCTACAAGGATCCAACTGCGGATTATACGGTCATTTCTAACATCAAATAGAGCCAAGGGGAGTCCCTCTGGGATTATTTGAAAAGGTTCAACGTCGAGGCCTTAAAGGCTAAGGATATGAACGACTGTGACAGGCTAATTGTCATGCACTTAGGGCTAATTGAAAACACCCCTTTCTGGAAGGAGTTATATATCCACGGCTGCAAAGACTTACAAGATTTCAATTTCCAAGCCGACAAGTTTATTCGCAGTGATGAATTGTACTTCACAAAAAGGAAGTTCAGGCCTTTAGAGGAAGGAGGAAGGCTGAACTTTGGATGAAAGCCCCTGGAAGGAAATAAAAAGAGGTCAAGGTAGGAAGAGTCTAATACCAACTCAGATGCCCTGAAAAAGCCCATCTCGTATGTGTATGTTGTCACAAAAGAAAGGGTCAATAACTTCCCTGTCTCGTTCAAAGCCAAGAATTTCACATTCCGGTGGTAAATATTGCGAATTCCACAAAACCAACGGACACAAGACCGACGAGTGCAAGGCGTTGGATGGGATCATCTAGAAGCTAATCCGAGACAGACATCTGAAGGAATTTGTTTTACACAAGACAACATCAGCTCGACACGTAAATGGACATCAAAAGGTATCAGTAAATGCGATAGGAATTTCCACGGGGGAGAGCAACCTAGATTTGGGGCCACCCATAAACCGAATCAGTGTGATTCACGGAGGACCACGCCCTGCCGGAAGTTGTCCGAAAGCCAGAAACCAGTACATGAAGGAAGCCATGGAGGGGATCTTCTCCATTCAAGAAGTGCCACCGCTAAAGAATGCGCATTATGCTCTCAAAATGCACAACCTAGTCGCTTCCCCAAATGAAATAAAGAAAGGGGTCCGCCACCCTCACAACGACCCTCTTATGATAACAGCGCAAATAGGGTTCCTGGTGGTTTCAAAGATTCTTGTGGATATGGGGAGTGTCGTCAATGTCATCTTAAAACATGCTTTCGATCAGATGGGAATTCCCGAGAAGAATCTGGGGCGTAATAAGGAACCAATCTTCAGATTCAACAACAAGGGGTCGACTCCGGTGGGTCAAATCAACCAATTGGTCTAAGTGGGACTCTCCCCGCTTGACAAGACTTTCAAAACTCTCTTCGTTGTAATCAATCAACTGTCCTATTACAACGCCTTCTTTGTGCGACCAGCTTTATAGGAGATGGACGCCTTCGTCTCTTCCAAATATCTTATCTTAAAATTCCTAACCAAACATGGATGGGGTACCATCAGGGGAGAACAGTTTAGCTCCCACGAGTTGTACTTCGCAATGGTTGAAAAACGCAAAAGGGAGTATTCTTCGTACTTTGATTCTTCTACTGTTTTTATGCCTTCAAATAGGGGATTCTTACATCCCTCATTTGAAGCTAAGGTAAAAATAAATAAGACCGACAAACGCACTAATGGTAGGTACGCTTCTTTGAAAAGGAAAAGGAAAGGATCCGATTAAGTGAACTCGACTGAGGAAGGAGAAATCGTTACAGATTTGGATTCTAGAGGAGACATTGAAAGAATAAAACCAATAGAAGAAGTGGAAAAAGTAAACGTGGATCCAAAGGATGAATCAAAGGTCGTCAACGTAGGGAAAAGCTAACGGAGCCCCTCAGAAGCGACTTTATCCGGTTCCTACAGCTTAACAAAGATGTTTTCTCTTGGACCCATTAAGACATGATTGGTATCAACCCTTCAATTATGAGCCATGCCTTAAATATTGTCCCTTCGATAACCCCGGTCCGACAAAAGAATAGGCAATATAATAGAAAACGGATAGAGGCCTTAAAGGAGGAAGTCAGCAGGTTGGAAACTAACGGGTTTATCCGAGAGGTTCTCTACCCAAAATGGTTAGCCAATCCCGTGCTAGTGAAGAAGTTCAATGGGAAGTAGAGGACGTGTGTTGATTACACGGATTTAAACAAAGCTTGCCTGAAGGATTGCTACCCTATTCCACGGATTGTTCCATTGGTTGATGCCACAAGCGGTCATAAGGTACTATCCCTCATGGATGATTACTCGGGATACAACCAAATTCCGATGCACAAACCTGACGAGGAGCATACAAGCTTTATCATAGACTGGGGAACATTTTGCTATAAGGTGATGCCCTTCGGTTTGAGAAACGTAGGGGCAACATACCAAAGACTAGTAAACAAGATGTTTCAAGAGCAAATAGGGCGCAATATGGAAGTATATGTTAATGACATGCTGATGAAGTCCACCAAAATAGAGAACCATCTTAAGGGTCTAGAGGAAATGTTCGAAGTGTTAAGCAGTTACTAAATAAAGCTAAACTCTTAGAAATGTTCGTTTGGAGTTCAATTCGGGAAGTTTTTGGGATATGTAGTAAGTGAACAAGGGATTGAAGCTAGCCCTAATCAAATACAAACTATTATAGATATGGAGGAGCCTAAAACAAGTAAAGAATTCATGATAAGACAGTCCTGATAAGACATAATAATGGGACTTAGCATCCCATCTACTACGTCAGCCGAAGACTAAAGGATGCCGAAATCTAATACCCAGTTATATAGAAATTAGCATATTGCTTGATCCTAACCGCTCGAAAACTCAAGGGTTATTTCCAGGCTCACCCTATCAGGGTCTTAACTAGCTTTCTGCTCAAGCAAGTGTTCAGCAAACCGGAAACCTCGGGGAGGCTAATTAAATGGGGTATCGAGCACAGCCAATACGAGATTGAGTTCCATCCTCGGCCAGTAATTAAAGGACAAGCTCTCGCAGATTTCATGAACGAATGCAAGAACTTCATTTCAGAACAATCAGATAAAGAAAATGATTTAAAGACTAAATGGCAACTCTTTGTAGATGTAGCCTCCAATGAGCAGGGAGCAGGGGCAGGTTATGTTATAATTACCCCTGACGGACACCGCTTGCGCTATGCCATGAAATTAGGGTTTTCGGCAACCAACAACGTGGCTGAGTATGAATCAATGATAGCTAGTTTGTACCTAGCACTATAGTTGAAGATATCGCAAATAGAAATCTTTAGTGACTCACAATTAATGGTAAACCAAATAAAACAGACATACAAACCGAGGGTAAACAACTGATCCCATGCATGAAGAGGGCACTGAAGATGCTTTCCCTATTTCAGAACTTCTCAGTTCATCAAATACCCCGCGGGGAGAACACCCAAGCGGATTTGCTAGCCAAATTGGCCTGCTCCCGGGGGGGGGGGGGACTCGAATAGTGCCAGTGGGATACCAGGAAACTCCCAGCATCGAGCAGGAAGATTTAGAAGCGGGGAAAGAGTTATTAGTCTTAACCAGATCCCAAGCCTCAAGAAGGGGAGACAAAGAAAACTAGGAAAGAAACTTCAAAAAGGAACCCCCCATAATAGAAACAAATCACCAGCGAGAGACTACATGGATGACTCTCATAGTAGACAACCTTCTGAGATGAACCTTACCCCTTAGCAAGCAAAACGTGAGAAGGATAAAACATCAAGCCCCTATATTTGTGATCGTAAACGACATCCCCTACAAATAGGGACATTCACTTCCCTACTTGAAGTGTGTAAGTTCTGAAGACAGACTTGGTTTGTTAAAAGAAGCTCATTAAGGATGGTGTGGGGACCATTCCAGTGGAGTTAATTAGCCAAAAGGGTCATGCGACAAGGTTATTATTGGCCGTAGATAGTTAGTCAAGCAGTTGGGTACGTCAAGAGATGTGATAAATGTCAGAAGTACTCAAAGTTGCCATGGCTTCCTCCTAGTGAATTAACCACTATATCAAACCCCTGGCCATTCGATATATGGGGAATAGACTTAATTAGACCCTTACCACTCACCAAGGGAGGAGCTAAATATGCTGTAGTAGCTATAGACTATTTCACCAAGTGGGTGGAGGTCGAACCCCTTCCGACAATCACATCCAAAAGGGTATTAAGATTCGTAATAAAAAATATCATTACTCGTTTCAGAATCCCTCATAAGATCATATCGGATAATGGAGCACAATTCGAAAGTGAGGAATTTACCCGATTTTGCGAGAAAAATGGAATCATCAAGCGTTTCTCCTTAGTAGCCCATCCGAAAGCTAAAGGAGCTGTGGAGGCCGCCAACAAGATCATTAAGATGATCCTTAAAAAGCGCCTAAATCAAGCCAAAGGAAATTGGGCAGAAGAGCTGCCTTTAGTGCTTTGGATGTACAGAACCTCTACTAAAACAGCCACAGGACATACCCCCTTCTCCCTAACATATGGATGCAAAGCTATGCTTCCGATCGAGGTTGAAATCCTGTCACATAGGAGGATAGCATATGCATATGATCCCAACCAAGAGTTAAGAAAGGAATCACTAGACTTAATACAAGGACTAACGGATGAGGCTGCAATCAGAACTCCTAAGTATCAAAGAAGGATTATGAAATACTACGATTCCAAAGTCAAGGTGAGAACCTTCGCTAAAGGCGAACTGGTGCTACGTAGAGTGATGGCTAACACTAAGAACCTAGTGGATGGCTCTCTTGGTCCAAATTGGGAAGTACCCTTAATCATCCATCAAGAAGTTATGCCAGGAACATACCGGCTATGCAGACCCAACGGTAATCTTGTTCCGAGAACATGGAACTCAGAACATTTAAGACCATATTTATCGACGGTAAAAAAATAAGAAACAAGATCTTCCCCCAAAGATAGTCTCATATCTAAGGGCATGGAAGCCCTTTCAATGGCTCAAGAGAGACCCAATAGGGGCCGAGCTAAAAAAGAATCCCTCGTCATCACCAAATTGGCCGGGGCGAGGCATCCCCCGAAGGGGGATGATGTGTTAGTCTTTCTCCATGCCCAAATCAGAGGGGGCAGGGTTAAAGCATCAAAAGCAAAAGCCTCCGTTTCACACCAGAAATGGTCGTGGTGGTGCATCTAACTTTAGCATGCCCTGCCTCTGCTCATAGAAGAGTACGCCTTACCTCTGCTAGAACTAAGCACGTACTACCTCTACTTATGTTCCGCGTTACCCGCAGAAGGGAACACAAATCCCTATAATCGCCTATGATGGTCAGGATAGGGAACCCCTTGGAGGGGGGTGGCGAATAAGCCTCTATCAGAACCTACGATGGTCTGTATAGAGCGTCAAAAGAGAAAACCTTAGTTCTGTGTCTACAATGACCTCATCAAAGTCTCTAAGACCTTATCATCGCCTACAACGGTCAGGGTAAGGCGCCTCTTGGAGGGAGGTCGGGTAAGTCCTTGGGCCCTGCTTGTGGATAAGCTAGCCAAGCACCCAGATAGTGGCCAACAAAGCATGTACATCCTCTGCTTTGACATCTAAAGCCCAAGGAGAGGCTCAAGAAGCATGTACAACCTCTGCTTCACCAATCAAATCCAAAAGGATGCCGAAACAACGAATACTTGAGGGGGTTACGGTCTTTAATCTTATTAAATACCTGAATTTGGGACGATTCGACACTACACAAATACCCAAGGGGCTTCCGGTCTTCAATCTTATTAAATACCCGAATCTGGGATGATTCGACACTTCGCAAATACCACAGGGGGTTCTGGTCATCAATCTTATTAAATACCCGAATCTGGGTCGATTCGACACTTCATAAATACCGGAGGGGGTTCCAGTCTTCAATCTTATTAAATACCCGAATCTGGGTCAATTCGACACTTCACAAATACCAGAGGGGGTTCCGGTCTTCAATATTATTAAATTCCCGAATCTGGGACAATTCGACACTTCAAAAATACCTGAGGGGGTTCCGGTCTTCAATCTTATTAAATACCTGATATTGGGTCGATTCGACACTTTATTAATACCCGAGGAGGTTCCAGTTTTCAATCCTATTAAATAACCGAATCCGGGTGGATTCGGCGCTTCATTAATACTAGAAGGGTTCCTAGTCATCAATCCTTAAAATACCCGATCTGGATGGAATCAGCCCTTTGTTAATACCAGAAGTATTCCCGGTCTTCAGTCTTGGAATCTCCGAATCTGGGTAGGACTCAACTTTTCATTATTATCATTGCAATGAATTTCTGGTTTGCTATTTATATCTGCGCTCGAATTTGGGTTAGTTTATTTCGCCAGAAACGACGAAATTGGACCTACTTGTCGAGGCCCATGTCGTAATCTAAAAAAAAAAAACTGGCGGCTAAAGAGGAGAGAGCTTGGAAAGAGAAGCTTGACTTGGAAAGTCGAAGACACCCCTTCACTAAAGGGGGGCAAATGTTACTACTAAAATTCTCTTAGCATGAGAGGGCGGTAAAGGGATGGAGAATGAGCACAAGCATGGAAGGAAGAATCCAAGAGCAACATGGAGCAGCACCTATCGGGAAGAAAGGAGCTCAAAACCTTCAGAACGATAGCAAAGTTCACCCGGCAAGATCCATTTGACAGAGACTACCCAAAGGAGAATTCCGTGACAAAAATAACCTAAGACAAGGATCAGGAAAGAGAAAAGCACAGGCCTAGCTTATTAAAACCCCGAAGGACTATCGAAATCAACTCACTTACGCCGACACACCAGAAGCAGAAGAGTATCGGACCAATACGTAAAAATTGTTCAAGGCCGACTTCTGAGAATCGACTTCATATATGACGAAGGGCTACCTTCATGAGTAATAGAAATATTACCGGAAGCCACCTTCTGGAGAACCAAACCGTCTTAAAAGCTTTACCGAAAGGTTAAATCTAGACCCAAGAAGGGATATAGGCTACCCATACTATTCTACCTAGTACCTAAACCAGCAACGGTTTCAAACCGGTAGGTATCTACGTACATCGTGAGGACAGGCTCCTCTTAGTACTCACGATAAAGCCGAAGACCTACATTCGGAAGCTTACGTCTGAGATCCAAAGCCTGGAAGCTGCTACCAGGGGTTCAAACATTGTCCACAAATCGCCGCGACAACAAACCCATGTCAGTCTCGGGGTAGCCCAAGTCATCCGGAACCCTCATTTTGAAGACCATAATCAGCACGGCAAGGACAGCCGAGAGCCAAACACCCGAGGGCACCAGAAAAGCGGCCAACGGAGGCCCATGCAGGCCTAGTAAACTATCAACAGAAGGACCCCGGATTCTTTATAAATAAGACCCCAAGAGTCAAATAATAGGGGGATGAATCTTTTATTCCTAAATTCAGTTATTCTTTTCCAGAAAAGAGCAAATCATCAATCCTTGAAATACATCTACAATTTATGAATGGAGAATTTCCGAGTCTTAAGCATCTTACAATTTGATAATCTTTTAATGCCATAATAATAATTAACACTAACCTTACTAATGAGAAGATCAATGGAGACACCCTAATGATGGAGAAGAAGTTTCATAGAAATATGAAGTTTCCTTCCCCTCACCTTGAGGGTTTGTCGTCATTGGTTGACAATCTCATGATAAACATAACATTTCCTGATCCTTGGGGAAAGGAGGGCGTCTGTGGGTTCATAACCTGATTTCCAACGTAATTCTGACCCTATCTTGTGTTGGTAAAACGCGGAAGATCACTGAAGTTAACGAACATCATAGAACCTTCTTTCCAGGCTCAGGGGAGGCATTAGCCTGTTTTTCCTCTTATTACAGTACATCATGTCACCTTCATGATTTAGGAAGTTGTCGATTCCACGGATTCCAATAATATCAAGCTAGATAATCTTCTCGAAGTCGATTCGGAACACCATCATACAATATATGTGATACGTATCCTCTGGGTGCAAGATAACTAATCATTAAAGTCGAAAACTTTGACGCCCAGAGGAAAACAATCAAGCTTAGATTTGCAGGTCTTAGGGTGAGTATTGATAGCTCTGAGTTACAGCGATGTCGAGTCCCATGAACACACGCTATATGCGTCATAATCCGGGTGTTGACGAAAAATATCGTTAACAGTTATATATTTGTAGTATGTTGTTGGATTTATAAGTGCTATTTTGAGAATAAAAAATTATTTTTAAAGCACATGTTTTTTTATTTCATATATTTCTCTCTGTAATATTCTTATTTTCATGTATAATAATCTTGCATTTATTATTCCTTCATATTCTACCAATGATTTTTTATTTTATTTTTGATTAGAATTCAGTTTAATTAATTAATAGTTCTTCACTTAGTCTTTAGCTTAAATTTTTTGTGAGCATATGCATATTTTATAGTAATTGTATAACTACCTTACTTTCAATATTACTATTTTTACGTACATGCTATTTAAAAACCTCCATAAAACAACTAATTTGAATAAGATCGATTGATAAATTCGCTAATAGTTCATCAATCAAAAATGTAATTTGTTTTTGAAGTATTCAAAAGAAAAAATGTTTGACTGGTGAGTAGTTAAGAAGTTCATAAGCAAAAAAATTTCAGGGAAAAAAAACTTACTATGGCTATTTATACAGTAATCTACTAGTGTAATAGTCAGTGGAGGGGCTGCCCGTTATTTTAGCTAGGGCCATATTTTATTGCATAAATAAAATAAAATAATTTGTTTTTAGGCATGAACCTAGATGAAAATCCCTTGCTCGCCCAAGCGTAGGCCCGCTCCTGATAATAGCTACTTATGAAGTATAACTTATAACTCAAAATTTCTTTAAGTATTGAAAACTAATGAAGTTGCTTCCGTAGCACATAACTAATTGAATTGTTCAACGAAGTACTTGAGCTAATACTTATAAATAAAACTTATAACTTAAAACTATTTGAGCTTGCTTCTGGAACTTGAAGAGGGCGTTTGGCAATGGCTTATAAGTAGTAATTGCAGCTAATATATTGTTTTTACAATTCAAAGTTTATGCCAATAATTAATTTTTAACTTAAAAGAAGCAAATCAATTGATAAATCATAAGAGACTAACACTTGGTTATGACTTATTTTAAATTTTACCATAATTTCAACTCATCTATCCAGACATTTTTACTTCTTACTTTTCACTCAAAACTACTTGGTTACCATTCAAAGCACTTTTTAAGGAGATTAAAATGAGTAATTGTCAACAGGCTCAAAGTATTCGACAATAAACTTCTAATTTTGATTTGAAAAGTAGTACAATCAATTTGTTGCTGAATTTTTCAAAAATAATATTGTTGACCATAGAGTAGTTAATAGGTTGATAGGTTAGAAGTTAAAAAACATGTTTATTCCTACTTATCAATTTTAAAATGTATGAGAACTTAAACTTTTGATTAAATAGATAATCAGTTGTCACCAATTTATGTATTATTTCACATGTAAAAAAGGGGAAAATATCCAAAACCCAAGAACAGAAGTGCAAGCAAAATGTTATTTGCATCCAATAATCATTTGTTTAATTTTGATAAATGTATGTATAATGTGAAGTTTAATATAAAACACGATTGATATTTATTGTTTTATTAAGATACTAAACAGAAAAGCATATCTGCTACTCAAAAGCTGGTAGCCATATTCTCCATTGTTCCAACATTAGTATTCACTACAACAAAAAACACTTTTTGCAACAGGCGATATCTGTTGCAGTAGACCTATTGCAACAGGCCTGCGCCTGTTGGTATAGCCGAAGTTGCAAAAAGCCCGCAACTTTTTCTGCCTGTTGCAAAAAGATGTTGCGGTATACTTTTTTGCAACAGGCTTTTGCTGTTGCAACAGATCATTTTGCAACAGTATATGCCTGTTGCAATAGATCCATAAATATGTAAAAAAAAAAAAAATTACAGCTTATAGATATTACATATTAAATGCATTCATTTTAGTAATAGTGTATATCATAAAATAAAATAAACAAATAAATTTTTTATTTTAACAAAGTTTTAATAGTACAAATAATTACAACAAAAATTTCTATAATTTCCATACACCACTCATGTATAACAATTTCTTCTCTCACACAACACATTTTTTTCAAATACTATATTTTCTAATCATATTTCTACTCTATCATACATATACTATAACAAAAGAATAAATATCATCAATTCACTAGAATAAATATGCAGTTCATGCTCCAAGTTTGTTGTCGATCATGAACATGTACATGCCTATCCAGCAATATGTATGTCATTCCAGCAAACTCTTTGAGTAATCTCCTAACATTTTTTCCCTGCAACATGTGAAGCATAAGTAGCGTCATTCATTTGAAATGAATTAATGCAGTTTCTTTCTACAATAATTTTTAGATATGTATCCTCTCCTACAACATGCAGGTTACAGTGTTATTCAAATTATTTGCATAAGCTTTTGTAAACTGAGAGAAACGGGTTTTACGTTTTTTTCTTCTGTTTTTCAACTAGAATTTTTGATTTAAAATATAATTACTCTAAGTTTATTTGAAATTAAAGAACTTAAATTTGAACCAAAAAAGCAAGCTGAACTAAAAACTTATGCATAGGGGAGGAGGGGTTTTTCCTTCTAGTGTGGCTTTTTAGGGGTATGATTTGGCCTTTTTTTGTTGCATGTGCGCTGTTGGAGGGGAAGATGTCCGAATTGCTCTTCTTTCATTTCAAATTGTATTGAGCTGCACCCATTTTACCATCATACACTTGCGGTACAAACGAATACAAAATATTATACAAAGAAAAAGTAAAGGGGAAAAGGTAGGTATATCACCTCTGTTAAACAAGTTAGGCTGTGGTCTCCATTAATCATCTTTGATTTTGTCTTCTGCCCAGTTGGAAAGAGAACACTTGCAAATGTCATGAAAGCATGAAGCTTCATCTATTAAGTTTGATACTTCACCTATGCTAAGCAAAATTATATTACTCGGTGTCATGAAAGCAAGAACCTGTTGATGCTTTTTCTGAAGCTCCATACAAAGCAAAACTATAAAAACTTCATATGAAAAGAAGAAACATAGTTAATTACAAATACAGTAATAACATACCATGAAAGATGAATGAGGAGACTGCACGAGCCTCTTCAACTGTGTTTCCTCTTCTCAAGTTCATAGGAATTCATGCATTGCCCGATGCATGATGTATGTTGCTCATCATTATATCAAACAAGGCCAGCTGAAAACAATGGCAAAAGAGTAACAAAATTATCATATTTTCACAGGTTAAATTCAGCAGATTCAGTTCATATTGAAAAAATTAACCAAACTTTTTCCATCCTTTCTCAATAATGTTGATTCAGTTTATATAGTAAACAATTAAAATTTGAAGCAACATATTTTTTTTCCGAAGCCAAGGCTTTCGCCGAGTAGAAAGATCAAAACATAGCAAACTTAAGAGTAAGGCAACCACAACATTAATTTAAAACCATGAACTCACAGCTCAACAAAACAACCCCAAACAAAGAAGAAAACCGAAACATAGAAGAGCACCACTAGTTGCCAACACAAAATCACAAGTGTGTTCTTCTCTATTTGTACAAGCACTCCTCGTAGCTGTCTTCACTTTATAATTCTTGACTGCCTGATGTTGATGCATAACAACTTGTAAGGATTTGACAGAGTAACATGGTTGGCATGGATCAAATCCTCACTATAGATAGATTAAATATGAAACAAGGGAATTGATCAAAACAATGAAGAGAACATAAAGTAGAGCCTAACATTATCTCCCCACAACGGTTTAATTAATACACAAAACCCAAAAAATCACTTCTAGTTTCAACAAGAGTATAACATGCCATCGAAATATAGATTTCTAATATTTTTAAACACAATGAAAACATCAAAATCCCAAAAAGACAACCTGCTCAATGTTGGATTTTATTGTCAGTTTATTTTAAATGGCTATTAAAACTTAATCAGTATATACCAATCCTTAAAAATAACCAGCTTTATACTGATATTCTTTGCCAAAAACACTACAAAGCGTGGCGCAAGCCAAAGCAAATATTGATAAACACAACAGCACCAATAAAGAAAAACTAATTATCATAGTCATGTGTTAAGAGAAAAAAAACTTTACAACAAATATTTCCAGAAAACTGAGTACAATCGTCAACTGAAAAGCATTTACACATCGTTATGACGAAAATCATGCACCTCCAAGAACAAAGAAGAACACAAGTCTAACACACCACCCAACTAAATTCAAACTAGACATAAACAAATGAAAGAAACCACCAACCAAACCAAGGCCCTCCACCCAGACCAGTAGAAATTCAAGCATAAAACACTCTAGCACGTCGAAGACAACTTCGATCCACATCCAAAAGAATATAACTAAGGACTGCCTTTCGGGGTGTTGTACAAGAAAAAACCGATGACCAAGCGGAATAAAGGAGCCGCGAAAGCTAGATTCAGAAGGTAGTGGACTGGAAGAATAAAAAAAGGGTGGAACACCGCATATCAAAATATGATTTTGGAATGAAAAAATCCAGCATAGACAACGAAAATAGAGGGTCGACAAACCAGATCTGGCATGGTAGAAGGTTTTGGGTCAGATTTTTGAAAGAGGGACGAGCGATTTGTCTCCACGCAAACGAAAACTGGCTAGGTAAGAAGGAGTGTGAAACGAGGAAGAGAAGGAAATGATTGCGAAGAGGAAATGAAGGTGGAAGTAGCAAACAGAAAGAAGTGAAAGAAAGGAAGAGATAGCAAGTCGCCATTAATAGAGAAAAAACGCTTTCAAATTGACAATGATAATGTACTGATTTAAAGCAACATACATACTAACCTTAGGATTAAAAGAGAAACTAACAGTAGCAGTAAGCATCCAGGCGTTAACACGGAAGTAGAAAGGCGATGCTTCAAGTGCTTCGACCCACTATTTGCTTCGACCTTTTACTGCTTCGGATGGTGGATGAGAGATGAAATTGCATCAACAGGAAGGAAGAAAAATCGAATGAAAAGAGATTAATTTCATAGGGCATAGAGGTGTATTGGGAATTAAGAGGAGAGGAGAATGCGTAAGAGATGAATTTGGGAACAAGGGTTTCTGAAGAGAACAGGAGACTCGCCTAAAATATTAGAAATGTATTGAGGTGTGATACGGAATTTCGAGCCGAACATAGGCGGTTCTGATACAGTATGTGGCTATAATTTATTGTTATTTATATATATATTAAGTATAAGCTGATTAAGTATAAGTTGATTACTAGTAATTATTTGTGCGAATTGTCATTATATACTATTGATTACACAATATTAAATACTGAGTATATATTATTATTTATGTATGCACTATTATTATTAAGTATTAAAGGTTAATTATTATTTATTGAGTATTCAACATTATTTATTTGGTAATTGATTATAAATTATATTTATTTTTTATTATAGAACGAAAATTAACTATTGTAATACTATCGAGCAAAAACAAACCATAATGAGTACTGTAGTTTGAAACGCAAAGTTTTTATTCTTGGATTTTGAAACTTCTCTAACACCTTTAAATTTGTTGAATTTCGAATATTTTATTGTTTTTATTAATGATTTTTTTTTCATGAAATATCAATAGTTTAGAACTTTTTTCAAAATTGTTTTCTTAAGAATATTAATTATAATAATCAAATTTAATTGAATGCTAATATTAAAATGTCGTATTCTACCGAAGACATTTTGTGCAGATATGTACTTCTTAGTTGTCGAATATTAATTTTATAATTATTTGTTTATTTTATTATTTTTAGATGTTATTTATTACTATTTGTTAATTATTATTATTATTATTTAATTATTAGTTATAAATATCACTTTGCAATACTTAAATTTTATTATTGATTAATAATTATTAAATATTAATTTTAATTATTATATAATTATTAGTAGTTAATCATTTAATAGTAACTATATAAAGTTAATCATTAAAAGTTAATCATTAAAAGTTGATACTTATTTGTAGTATGTTTTTCGCAACTGGCTTTACCAGTTGTAAAAAATACAGTTATTGCAAGTGGCAATGTTAGTTGCTAAAGATATTTATTCGCAACTGACTTGGAAGTGCAGTTGCAAATAACACGTTCGTTGCAACTGTCACAGAAGTACAGTTGCTAAAAGTATGTTTTTGCAACAGAAAGGGAAGTGCAGTTGCTAAAAATATGTTTTTTGCAACAGAAAGAAAAGGCATGTTGCTAAATCTTATCAATTGCAACTGCTATAATAGGTCTGTTGCTAAATATCATTTACTGCAACTGGCATTTGTCGCCTGTTGCAAATAGGTAGTTGCAATAGGGTATTTTTCTTGTAGTGATTGGAACAATTTCCTATTGAAAATATATTCTATTTATCTTTTAAGACACACTAATTGCATGCAAATTGACTGATTTAAATTATCATGATGTGTGTGTCAATACCTTATAAGGAAGATAACAAAATTAGGGGGTATAATAATGATAATGTGTGTATGGTGCAACCAAATTTTGTGTTTGATATATACAGAATAAGGAACAGTAAAATTGAAATTGTCTAAAAGCAAATATAAATAAATTGTATTACCATATTGGATGACGGTAAGAAAATTAAAGCTAACCACTTAGATGTCCGTCCACCGATTGTGGGTGAATCGCCTACAAGAGCAGATGGAACCCAAAAATATGGCTGAAGATTCTGGAGCCACTCAAAAAGTATGACTGGACTCAACACAACTTCAGTTTTTATTGTATAGTGTAACATTCCGAGATTTTATGGCAATTTAAATTAGGCAAATTCTATTTAAACACCGTAAATTGCTTTACTTACACCATGAGATTTTAAATAAAATTTCAGACCAAAATGACCTTATTAAAAAGGAATCAATATTAAAGAATGAAAACATATACAATTCTCCCTTGTTTGCATTATGTATACTCCATATAATTTCTCTTCTATAGTTAGTAAATTATAAACTAATTTATATCACTAGTTAAATTAAATTTGTATTTCTTTTGAGGATTAAAATATACTCATATCATTACAAGCAACATTTATATACAGTTGATTTTAATAGTTTTTACTTTAATTAAATATAAAACATAAAATTTAAAACTAACTGCTAAAGTTAATGTTATACAGAGTACTAAAAATTCTTCAATCTTTCATTCAAATCTAATAATGTTTAAATTTAACACCAAAATTTAACAAGTTTAACTTTCTAATATTTAAAAAAAATAATTTCAAATTTCCATCATCTAAAATTAAAAGTGATTTAAAAATAAAAAATCAAATAATTTAAAATATTAGTGTTAAAAAATAAAGTTTTTTTTATTTTAGGTAAATATATTGCAATGAATTCCCAATTTTATGTAATTTAGTTTCAAGGTTAAAGGGGAAAGATGCTGAAAATATAAATGGGTAATTTTGTGAAATACATGGTGTATGAAAAGAAATTTTTGGTGTATGCTGTTTTATTTCATTTTATGGTGTGTGTTAAGGAATTATAGGTGTATGAATAGAATTAGCCTTTAAATTATTAAATTTAATGTGGTTGTTGAACAAATTTGTTTTAAATATTAAAACTTATGATTTATGTCGTATATTGATAAGGAATTAATTAAACTTGTCTTGTTAAACATTGAATTTCAGTGGCTATATAAGATAATGATTTATTTTTGATAAATCACTTATGTTGAAATTAAATATTTATATTGAATTAACAACATAAAATAAATTACCTTATTTTTAGATTTATTTTATATTGATAATTGTAATTTATTGGATATGGTAGTAATATAGATCCATTTGATTGTATAATGAATTTCAAACTAGTTATAATAGTAATAATCTGCATTGATTGAAAATGTAACTATGATTGGTTTGTGCTGTTAAATATTGAGAGTTCAGATTTAACGTTAAATTATTTATATTAAATTGGGTTAATAAATTCATATTTAATTTTTGTGATTTTTTTATATTGATTAACAATGAAAGTTGGAAATTAATATTAATATATTTTAATGAGATTGATTGGTGAAATCAATAATTTAATAAAATTTAAATTTGTAAAATACGAAAATTGGATTCACAATAAACGATAGTTGAGTTATACGTTTATATGAGTTCTATTTTGACTTAAATAAATTTAATAAAACATTTGAATTGGATTAAACGGTTAATAAAGGACAAATGAATATTTTACTGAACTGGTAAAATTTGTCATTCTGCAGATAATCTCGGAATTCGATAAAATTAATTTCGTTGGATCCGGAATTGTAAATTATTATAAGATCTAAAATTTCATAGTCATCGGAGTTATCGTTTGATCGTAATAATTTAAAACGAGTAGAATTTGTGTGTATAATTCAATTCAATAATCTAGTTCAGAAGAAACTGCTAGAGACTTTGGAATTGGGCTTTGAAACCTATTCCATTGCCTTCAGAAGGCATCAAAACCTATTGTTAGGCTGTAAGCAGGCGTGATTTGGACTTAGTCCGAATTTTGGCTTAAATACGCCCAAATCGAGAATTTAATTAATAAAAAAATTCCGGAACCCCTAATATTTCATGGCCGCCACTCTCTTTTTCGCTGGCCACGAATGTTCAGATCTTTCTTCCTCTTTTTCTTCTGATCTTTTCAATGAATTTAAAATTTTCCAAAGCCAAAATTGTAGAGCATCGAGAGGGCTTCGAATCCATACGGTAGATCGAAGGTAATGATGTCTAAATATGCCAGAATTTAACGAGAAAAACGCGCAGTTTAGAAGGGTTTTGGTGGCGCTAGGGTTGGCCGGAGCCGGATTTTGGGCGGCGGCGTCTCTTGAGGCGGCGAACGAAGTGGAGGTGGTAGATCGGCGTCCGGGTGGCTGGGGATTGGTGCGTGAATCACGGTTTGGGTTCGATTGGAACGTCTATCGCCTGGAATGAGATATCGCGATGTAGAAAGGAGTGAAATATAGAAGGATGACGTGGAAAACAATTATTGGTGAAGTTTTATCTCATTTTATTTTTATATAATTTAGATTCCAAATGTTTAAACATTTATAACTTTCTGCTACGAAGTCGGTTTTGGATGAAATAAGTTGCGTTGGAATTGTATCGGCGAGCTCTTCATGATGGCAATGATTGGGACAAATTCTGAAACAGTTAAATTTTGGGGCTTATTTTGGATTTCAAACGCGTTCAGAACCAAAGGTAAGTGATTAAACCCACTCACACCTAACTAAATTATTTGATTATTGGTTAAATTAAATTTATGTTACGATATGATTGTTTGATTGCTGTTTGACTGTTTAAATTGATTATTTATGTTAATATAAATAGACAGTATAAATTTAATTTAACTGTCAATATAAATTATACAGTTAGAATTTTAATTTCTTGTTTAAAATCTTCGTATCTGATGACTAGGAACTGATATTATATTGAATTGTTTAGATGTGTTGATTTTGATGATGCCTTTAATTTATATATTTAATGTATTGACATGTAATTCATCTTATTATCGACATTATTTATATATGTTACTGGTTTTTGTTGATTAATTCCAACCATTACCCTAGATGTTACGACCGTCAAATAAACTCGGGATTAATCATTGAAATGAATTAAGAACGTAGGTTGAAATGATAAATACCTATGACCCTGATTTGGATTGAAATGATATATATCCTTTCGTAAAGTACTAAAATTTAATTTTAAGTATCACTTGGCCATAGGATAGAAAATTATATATGGACATCGGTTGGTTAAATCCAATTTGTTTTAACTTTAAACCTTGGAATATTGTTTAAAAGCAATATAAACGATGTTTTATCAATTGATTTCCTTTGAACTTTTACTTTGAGTTTTGAAATACGAAAACAAAAAGGAAAATAATTTAATGTGGTAATCAAAGCTAAAAAAATAAATTGAGTGAGAGTCGAATCTATTGAAATTGAATTGTTTTATGCACCTTCTGAAATTTATTTTAAAACAACATTGATTTAAAATGATATATGGATTGTGAACTTATTATTTGTTATAAACAGAAACCGTTGAAAATGAGAATCTGATTTGGAATTTATCTATTTGAATTAAATTGATTGAATTGAAATGAATGTGAATTGGAAATTTAATTGATTGAAATATTGAAATGGAGTTGATCTGATTTGGAATCGGAATATGACTTCAACTCTAATTGAAATTTTGTCGAAACGATTCTAATTCCAACTATATTATTTTAAACCATATTAGAAACTATTTTAGTTTACAAACTGTTTTACTTTATAACTATTATTTTTCTTATATACATAAATTATCTTTAATAAACTATTTTAATAGTCAATTACTTCTTTTATAAACGACTTTAATATATTTATTTTACTATAGATTTTACTAAATTTTGATAAATTTTATTTTATATACAAGCTGTTTATTTCAAACCTTTCAAAAACATATATAAACTATTCGAATATTTTTAAACTATAGTAAATATTAATATTTTTTTATATTGGAATCTTCTCAAGCTTTTAAATTGGTTTAAATGGAGGTTTTATTATGAATAGTATTCTATCTTGAATACTGAAATGATTTTTAAGAAAATCTGATATTTTGATATGAAGTATGAATATCTTTGAAATGTAAAAGAATTTACCTGTGTGAAAAATGTAAATTTTGGTTGTTAAAGAGGTCGGGATGGGATATTGTCATACTCTCTGCCAATAACGAAAACTACTTTAACAATTGTGTACGTGGCGGAGTTCGAGAATGAAGTAGGTTGGTTTGGCGAAGGCTACTGGAATAAAGTAAGAGAACGACGATGGATGTCCTCGACCTTCAGGTCATAATTAAAATGACTAAAACAGGGCTATACCGGACCAAGTGGGGTTAGCTACCTCCATCGGCAAAACTTCTTCCTTTATTACTATAGTCCTTCGGTTTGATTGATTTGATGAGCATCCGTAATTTGGGAGTGTTGTCCGAGGTGGGCGGTAGCCGCGGCTATTCATTACCACCAGTCCGGGCGTGCAACTAGTATATTCCTACTCTGGGCATCCCTCATGTACCTTGTCATATTATCCTGATCGAGCCCCTATGACTTTGATTTGCACCGTACCTATGGAGTGTCGTCTGATAGCCAGTGGATTATGGTGGACATTACGGTATCAGTATAGACCACGATATTATAAACGGTGTAAGGGTAAAAATGTAATCCTGCTTACGCTATTGTAATATGTTATATTTAACCATAGATACTACTATAATAGTGTATTGTATTATATAGTATATAGTTTAACGGATCCTTAGGAGATGGAAATACCCGTAACATCTCTTAAGTTATTTTCTCTCATATTGTCACATGAATTTGATTTAACTGATATGAGAATATTTTAGTTCTGATCCGAGTGTTTTTGTCTTTTCATTTGTGCTCGGGTCAGCCTGAGTTTTCAGTTGTTGAAGACATAGTTATGAAGATGAAGATGGAGCTTAACAAACGTATTTATTTTTTATTATTCCGCTGTAAATATTGGTATGTTGTATAACAGTTAACTCTGCTAAACGTTGTAAGTGTTTAATCAAATGTATGCTTTTAGCAGCTTCATGAACCGTTGTTTGTTTATTTATTTATTTATTATATTTTGTCTTTCCGCTGCGAGATTCTGTATTTGTTTTTTTTTCTTCTTTTTCTTATAAATCCCAATAAATATCTGTATTTTTTATTTGTTTAAGTTGACATTGAGGGTCATTGTCGAATTGAACGGTCTAAAACCCAGGTCGTTACATATAGTATACATTTCCATCAATAGAAAAAATTCTACTCATTAATTACTAATGTTTAGAGCAGTCATAATCCTATTTCTATGCGCTGCGTTGTAGAATTAAATGTTAAATTATAACAATTTCATAATAAGCATTAGACTTCAAAACAAACTGTATCTTCTCAAGAAGAAAAATTGCAAAATATCATTGTAGCCAATATTGTCAAAACTTTTTTCATCAAGATTAAAAGCTATCTACTTTTAATCTAGTAGGTGTAGTAGTTGTGATGCTCTGTAAGATATTTCATGCAACTGATGATGCTATAATCATAAGAATAAATTATTGTAAGATATTTCATGTAAGTGAGAATAAACAATAACTTAATGAACAAATTGAAGAATGAATGAAGTTAGAAATATAGTCATAGACAGTGGCTTGGTTAAGGCAATCCACCAGAGCCGTAGCGAAAGCGAGTCTTCATAGAGCGATTGTCACTGCTAACCTGGGTGATCTATCCATGATCAGGATAAAGCTCAATTTGTTAAAGTTGTTAGATCCACTTACTTGTTGAATTCAAAGGGACATAAAACACAAACATCAAACAGAAGGTGAAGCTAACCAAATTTCCAATTAAAATTAGTGAAAATGAGTGTTGGCAGTAAGAGAAAAAAATGAGCTCTAAAGTTTTCCTTTGAATACAATAGCTAAAGCATTGTTTTACCAACAAAATGAGATATTTGTTAAAAAAATAAGATGTTAGCTTATATTAACCGTATATAGAAAGTTCAGGACAATAATATATGTGAGGCAGAAAAAAACATGAACTGAGCATATCACATACGATAATATGAAGCAGATAAAGCACACAGATTACATAATGGCTAAAGTGGAAAGACATGAACAAAAACACGTGCATATTATGATATGAACGACCGAAGTTAATGTGTTTTGCCCAACAGAAAAAAATATCATATCCTTGTGGAGCTTTACAAAAACAATAATGAAAGAAATTATCAAATCAAAATATTTATTGAAATCATACCAAATTCACATTTAAAAATAGTGAAAATTAGGCACATATTCCTAAAACCAAACTTAATTGGGCTTACGCCCCTCCCTACTTTTCAATGCAAACCCGATCCCTATTTTGAAAGTTTCGCCTTTTACGTTTTATGCCCAAAAAAAAACGTTGTCAGATAAAAAGTTTTTTGCTAAATTCTGGAAATGTTCTCGAAAGTCCACGGAAAAAAATGTTGCATATATGCAACTATTGTTAATAGCTGCATACATGAATGCAACTATTGCAGAAGATGTTTCCATTGAAAATCTAGACAAAAACTTGCATATATGTGTGCAACTATTTTGAAATACTTGCACGCATATATGTAAGTATTGCATGAAGAAAAATGTACAAAATTTTGCATGTAGATTGTTGCACACATGCATGCAACTTTCTGTTTTTATTGCACATATGAATGCAAATAATTATGAACTGATTTGCATGCATGTGAATTTTTGCACACTAGTATGCAAGAATAATGCTTTACTTGCATGCCTGTATGCACGAAAACAAACACAGACGCATGACTGGAATACTTGCACAGATGTATGCAAGGAAATTCAAATGTATGCATACTATTATGCATTTAACTGCAGTTTCATTGTTTTTCTGTTTTTTTCGTGTTTTTCAACTGTTTTTTTTAATGTTTTCATGTTTTCTTTAAATATGAATTTACCTTTTTTATGAATTTTCGAAAAATAGAGACCTAATTTACAATAAGTTTATGACCGGATGTGAGCGTAATTTTGGAACTTAACAGGGACATGTGCCAAATGGACCCTTAAAAATACTGTAGTATACAACAACCATATCCATTCACTTGAAACTTTGGTTTCCCGATTTGAAGCAAATTTGTACTAAGCCTTCTTCTTCCGTGCACTTCAACTCTCTGCACTTTTTCATAACACAGAAAGTAAAATATAGTATAATTCTGGCTTATTAATTGATTAAGCATCAAATGTGAGCAACAAATAACGATTAGGTTCCTCATTTGTATTCTTACCATTTCTTCTACTTCGAGTCAGTCTATATAGCTAAAGCATTGGTCTACCAACAATTTTTTTTATTAATATTAATATTTATATATATACAGTTGTTCCGTTATTTTATTAGTAAATGAGTTTTGGTGGGAAACGGAGTAACGTGATGCTGCCAAGTGTTCAAGTGAACTCTGTAAAGTATATTTTTTTGTACGATAATTCTTGGAAGCCCGAAAAACAAGTGTGAAAAGCATGTCAGAAACATATGGACCATAGGATTAGAACGTGGGATAATACACCCATGAATTACACTCGTTGGATCCTAAATTCGTACAATATGACAAAAATATCCTTCGGGATTTCTTGCAGCATCCTTTTTTGTATTTGCTCCATCTCAGTGGGCCCTTAATATAAACAAATTTCAGTATTTATAGATGGGAGAGAGCATTCTAGAATAGAATATTCTAGAGCATATTTGAATCTATACAAAATAAAGACCAAATTAATACAATCCTAATATAACTCATAATTAATGTAATCCTAATATAACTCATAAATAATACAATCCTAATACAACTCATAAATGAAAGGAAACATATTTGATGATTATCTCTAACATAGCTCACGTTGTTTAACACCCCCCGTCAAGTTGGAGCCGGGAGAGAAATGTTGAGCACGCCCAACTTGCTAAGCAATCGTTTGAAATTATCAGCACCTAGTGGTTTTGTGAAAATATCCGCTAGTTGGTCGCAAGAACGAATATAGGAAGGAGTAATAATACCGGAGAGAATCTTTTCACGAACGAAATGACAATCTATTTCGATGTGCTTAGTTCGTTCATGGAAGACGGAATTTGATGCAATATGAATTGCAGCTTGTCTATCACAATGTATTGATATAGGAACAGATGGTGGAAAACCAAGTTCGGATAAGATTGAATGTAACCATTGGACTTCAGCGGTAATAGCAGCAAGAGACCGATACTCAGCTTCAGCAGATGATCAAGAAACAGTCGGTTGTTTCTTTGATTTCCAGGAGATGGGACTAGAACCAAGCATTGTAAAATAACCGGTAGTAGAACGGCGAGTGACGGGGCAACCTGCCCAGTTAGAATTAGCAAAATCGACCAAAGAAAAAGAAATCGTTGCCGATAGGAATAAACCTTTACCAATAGAACCTTTGAGATATCGAAGAACTTTATTTGCAGCATCAAGATGTGTGGAACGAGGGCTTTGCATAAATTGGCTAAGTTTGTTGATAGCATATTGAATGTCAGGACGAGTAGCTATAAGATATAAGAGACGACCAATGAGTCATCGATAAAGAGATGGATCAGGCAAGGGATTGCCGTCATCTGGAAGAAGTCGACAATGTTGTTCCATAGGAATTGGAGTTGTACGAGAACCAAAGCATACCTGAATCCTTTAATATTTCAAGTGTGTACTTACATTGACACAAAAATAATCCCTTTTTGGAACGAGAAACTTCAATACCAAGAAAATAACTTAGACGTCCAAGATTTTTAATGGAGAAAGATTTGACGAGAAATTGTTTTATCATGGAAATAAAAGATTCATTCTTTCCTGTAATGATAATATCATCTACGTAAACAAGAACAAATACTGAAATATGATCACGAATATACGTAAAGAGACTGTAATCGGAATTAGATTGACGAAAACCACGTTGAATTAAAGTAGAAGAAAACTTAGAGAACCATTGACGCGAATCTTGTTTAATTCCATAAATAGATTTATGGAGCTTACAAACTTGATTGTCACCATGACGAGGAAAACCAGGAGGAAGTTTCATATAAACTTCCTCATTTAGATCACCTTGGAGGAAATCATTATTTATGTCTAATTGATGAAGAGATCAATTTTTAATTGTAGCAATAGAAAGAAGTAGACGAACGGTGACCAATTTTGCTACCGGAGCAAAAGTATCATGGTAATCAATTCCTTCAACTTGAGTGTAACCTTTGGCTACTAAACGTGTTTTATATCGTTCAATAGAACCATCAGAGCAATATTTAATTTTATACACCCATTTGCAACCAATTGGTGTTTTATTTGGTGGTAATGAGCAAATAGACCATGTTTTGTTTGCTTCGAGAGCACGAATTTCAACAGACATTGCATCACGCCAAGCAGAAGATTGAACTGCTTGAGACTAAGTTTGAGGTTCATCATGATTAATAATTTTGGACACAAAAACATGATGAGAATGACTAAACTTTTCCAAAGAGAAATATTTGGATAAAGGAAAAGAAGGAGAGACGTTGCATGCATAATCATTGAGATGTAATGGCCTTCGTCGAATTTGATGCGGACGATTTAAATCAGCAGTATTCGTGGGAATTATAATTGAAGAATTATTAATAGTTTGCTGAGACTAATTTGAATAAGTGATTTCCGTTGGAATCAGATTTGGAGAATGATTTTGAAATGAATTTTCACCATTTTCAGTTGTATTAGATGAAGAAATATTAGTTGGTACTGATGAATCATTTTGAAATGGTGTGAAATTTGTAGGTAAATCATCTTCTAGTGGAGTGATGGAAATGTCGTTAGATCTATGATCTAAAATGTCGGAAAAACTGATTCATGAAAAGTAACGTCACGCGAGACTATTATGCACAGAGAATAAGGATCATAAAGTCGATATCCTTTTTGACCATAAGGGTAACCAACAAAAATGTGTGGCTTACCTCGTGCATCAAATTTACTTTTAATATGCATATTTTTCGCAAGACATGGACAGCCAAACACACGTAAAGATGAATAAGACGGAACCTTTCCAAATAAAACTTCATGAGGAGATTTGAAATTAAGAGTACATGTGGGTAATTTATTTATGAGAAATGTCGCGATGAGAACACATTCGCCCCAAAATGAGAGGGGAATATTAGCTTGAAATCGTAGTGAACGAGCAACATCAAGCAAGTGTCGATGTTTACGTTCCACAATCCCGTTTTGTTGAGGAGTGGCTACACAACTTTGTTGATGGATTATACCATGAAAATGAAACCAATTTTGAAACTCTAATGAATGAAACTCAGTTCCATTGTCAGATTGAAGAGCTTGAAGTTATGGATTAAAAATACCACCATCTCAAGATTGTATAGTGGAGATTGACAGTCCAAATTGTCTATTAACTTGATTAAAAAAATGTTTTATCATATAAAAGGTTTGAGACTTGAATTTCATTAAATAGACCCAAGTGCATCTTGAATAATCATCAACAGTGGTAAGAAAAAAACGTGAACCATTTTTAGATGGAACATTAAATGGTCCCCAAACATCAATATGTAATAATTCAAAACATGCAGAAGAACAAGGTACACTTTGCGGAAATGAACCACGACATTACTTAGCTTGTGGGCAAACATCACAAATAAATTTATTATTCGCGGATATATCTGGAAAATTATTAACAAGAAATTTAAAACAAGAACTAATAGGATGACCAAGGCGAGAGTGCCAAAGATCAAAATTATTTGAGTGCTGAAATGAAAAAACTGAATTCAAATGGGAAACATTCTCCAAGTAGTAAAGGCCATAATGAACTCTACCCCGACCAATCGTCCTGTTCGTCAACAGGTCCTGAAAATGACATTGAAATTTAGAAAAAATTACTTCACAATTAAGTTGTTTTGCTAATTGTGAGACAGATAATAAATTGAATTTGAATGATGGGATAAAAATACATCTTTGAGAATAAGGGATTTTGAATGTTTAACAATCCCAATGTGAGTCATTGATGCAAAAGTGCCATCAGGTAATTGAACAGACTTATGTTTTTGCAATGGAACATATGAAGAAAAAATTGCTGGTGATGTGCATATATGATTTGATGCACCTGAATCTATAATCCAACAAGAAGACATACAAGACATAATTGCACCTGCTAAGTTAGCCGAGCGTTCACCAACTTCGTCTTTGGCCAAGAGAGCAAGCAACTTGTTGTACTGTTGAGTTGTCAGATGATTATTTGGCACAACATGAGAGGTTGTTCCATGTTTAGCTGCGCGATTTTCTTGCTTGCTTGGGAAGCCATGCAGTTGATAGCATTTATCTCGATTAAGTCCATAACGATTGCAGTGATCACAGAATGGACGTTGCCTCTTTGACAGCCCACGATATGGTGGCTTTGAAGCTTGGAAGGCAGCAGACTCAACAGCTGGGGTTGATCGAACATTCAACTCTTGTTGCTTCTCTTCTTGAAGGACAAGATTGTAAATCCGCTGAATGGACGGAAATGGCTCTATAAGGAGAATCTGACTACGCACAGTAGAGAAACTATCATGCAGTCCTTGAAGGAACTCCATGGCTCGATCTTGATTTTGTTGTTCAACAATACACTTTCCATTTCCGCAAGTACACGGATCAATTGAAATAATGCTACTCAACTCATCCTACAAAGGTTTAATTTGGGTGAAGTACAATTAAACACTCATGCCTTCTTGTTTGAGTGAGGAGATAGAGAGTTTTAACTGATATATCTTCGGCGCATTAGACTGAGAAAAGCGCTCTTTGAGATCCACCCATATCTGGACAGCGCTGTCGGCATAGAGAATACTTGGCCTGATTTCCGGAGATACGGAATTGAGTATCCAGCTGCCAACAAGATCGTTGCAGCGGCGCCAATTGACAATGTCGGTTTCCAAGCAGAATTCTGAGACAAACGCAATGGCATAGTCCGTCTCACTTGATTCCCAATATTTAATTAAATATTCCTTAGTTTATTATTTTAATGTGTTATAAAATTATAGGATGTTACTATATATATATATACATGGAGCGGCTATATGAACACAAAATTTTGATACAAATCAGGGGACATAAAATCTCAGCTACATGATTAATTTGTCTTTATGTGAGAGGTGCAAATCATGGGGTAATCCTGTGGTTTAGATTTTGTGTCCCTCAGTTTATGTCAAATCATTGTGTATAAATAGACTTTTCCACACACACACACACACACGTGTGTGTGTGTGTATATATTGAAAATGGGTTCTTCATTCCATTAAATAAAACAAATGCAAAAGTCGCATAACAAAATTAGTAGATACACCCACTTATAGGCCCAACTGCCTATACAATTCAAAATACCGTAACTCACAAGTACTGCTATCCACAGTCGTTCAATTCAATCACCATTCTTGGAGCAACCCATGATTATACATGAAATTCTCGGATTTCAAACCGTTATTGCTAACTAAGTGTGTGTGTGTGTGTGTGTGTATGTATATATACAAAAAAATAGACACAACTAGTGAGCTGATGAATCTTCATCATTGGATTTCCTCCCGATTTCCATCTAGAGACCAAATGATCCAATGGTATTGACTCTGTGTCTCTCAATTTATGTTTAATTTTTTGTTCAAATAATTGTCCTATATGTATATACAAACACATACACACAAAATGTGGATCAACCTAGTGGCGGTTGGGTCGAACCGCCCATGTGTCTGGGCGCAAATCGCGCTAGAACGTTACAGGCCAAGACTTGTTTTTGTATAAATGAGCAGAGTTGGTTGAATTTTATTGACTATAAATTTGAATTTTGCTGAGGTGGCAAGCTTCTATTAGTTACATCAGGCAACAGACCTAGAATTTAATTTAGTAATCCAACGGTCTAATATCCCTAGCCCAACCTATAAATAGACCTCTAGACTTAGATAATTCTTCAAGACACAATATCTTCCTCTCTGGGTTCTGTCCTTTTCAGACGAACCTAGCGCAAATATTTATTAGTTTATGTATATATATATATATATGTGTGTGTATATACACATACATAAATACACCTTTTGAAGACATGATCTACAGAGGCCACGACGGAACGCTTTGGACCATGAGTGAGTGTGTAATTATTTATGCTTTTGGTAATTAAGGAAAATAGGGCTTATAACAGTTGTAAAATTTTATGTAGTTTTTCTTATAGTTTTCTTGTAGTTTTCATTAGTTTTCTGTAAGTTAATATTTTATATAAATCTTTTTTATGTAAGTTATTATCTATAGTATTTTTCAGTTTTTCTTCCATTTTTATTTTATTCAAGTATTGTAAGATGTTCTTTTAGTATTTATTCCTGTCAGTTATTTTTATAATTTCTATACCTATTTCTTATTTGTGCATAAAACATGATCAAATCTGTAAATATTAGTGTTTTTAATGGCTGATGTAATCCTTTTTATTTTACACGTGAAAAAATAATAATTATGCAAATATGGATTAAACATATGAGAATAAATTTATAAAAAAGTGTGCATGAAATATAAATCTGTAATTGAAAAGCAATTGGGATGAAATAGGCAAATTAATGTAAAACTGCAATAAAATTATGAATGCATCTTAACTAGAAAAGAATGAACATATTTACAGGAGTATGATAAATTGTATAGACACACATAGAAATCATAATGGACAAATTGAGCTTATTCGCAAATAAAATTTTACCACAAAGGTTATAGTTGAATGAAATGATGGAAATACTTATTATTGACATAATCTAAGGTTAAGTTTAATAAACACGAACTATTAATGGTCCATTCTAGCTGTGACACGCCACGTCCGTCAATGTCACTCGTTAAGAGAATGCATTAAGTTTCGTGAAGCGTCAAAGGCAAACAGAAACAGAAAATTTACAAGACAGATATAAAATAGCAGCGGAATTAAAAAATTTTATTAAGCAGAAAACATCGAGATTCAAAACATAGTTACATCATAAGTCCGAAATGCACAAAACCCGGTACATCAATTTTTAACTTCTGTCTTGTACTAAAATCATCAGAGTACAATAAACATGAAAAGAGCATAATCCCCTAAAACATAGCCATAGTATGGCACCTACGATAGCAGCTAGGAGTACACGAAACTACCATTATCATGATTAGTAAGAAGGATCAACTTTTAGTATGGGACTAGTAAGGGTGCGGTGTAACAAGTAATGATACAGTGTTACTAGCATTGGTGCAGTGTAGTAATTATGCTGTAGTGATTAGAAGCGCAATCAATGTTTTATCTTGTTCATCTTGTTTGCTTTGTCATGCCTGTTTATTCTACAGTCATTTCTTGCTTTCTAGTTTATGTTCTTATCCTGTTACTTTAATGATTATATTGTTAAAGTCACTGGACTCACCGGACTTATGTCTGACCTAGTTTGTTTCGCCTCATTTCTTTTGTTCCCTCCCCCCTCCTGGTTCTTAGGGAGGAAATACTCAAGCTTAGTTCAGATATCTCTTTCTTCCAGCTTGAAGTTGAATGGTGTATTGCTTGGCTTTGATTCAGCGTACGGCATTTTTCTGTTGGGGATTATGGCTTTAAAATTATGTGCTCGGAAGCTTTTTGTACAAGACTGATATTATGTACTTGATTTTGGTATTTGGAAATGTAATCAAACTTATTTCTGTTTCCGCTGCAATAGAATTATAAAATTTTCAAGTACTACATTTTCTGTCTTATAATATTCCGTTCTGTTTACTTATAATGCTCCACAAAACTTAATGCATTCCCTTTGTGAGTGACATTAACGGACATGGGGTGTTACACGTGGTATCAGATTTGAAGGTTACCAGAACAGATAAAAGATTTTTAAAACTGTTTTCAAAAGTATTATTTTCAAAAACATGTTTCAAAGGAGTTTTCAAGAGAAAGATTTACTATGAAAAACATAATCCCCAAAAGCCATATATCTATCTTTCGATTCTTTGTTTCGAATCTCTTCCTTTTTCCTTCTTGAGTCTCTTTCTCCGCGTTTAGATGCCTTTCCTAAGATATGGAAGGACTTCGGTGCGATGGGCGGAAAACCTTTTCATGGGACTGAGACGTTTGTCGAGGCTATAAATTGGCTTAAGGAAGTGAAGGACTCGTTTGGTATCTTGGAGATAAACAATGGAAGGAAAGTTCAGCTAGCTGCTTGGTCGATGAGGAAGTTTAGGTTGAGGAACACAACCCAAGAATGAGAAATCTGTCGATATGGCTTTAGTCCACGAAGAAGGTAAAGGAGAAAGTGGAAAGAATAATTAACCCCCGTAACTAATCGTAACAGCAGAATTGGCTTACGATACATATCCCATTGTGTTCGGAATGGAGGTAATTAGCTAGGGGCTATAGTCGTTGGGTCTCGATTGGAATTTGAATTAAAAAGTTTCTTTTTGGAAATTAAAATAATTAAATAATAAATTATATATATATTATATTGCCCCTTTTTCATTTCTAAACCTAAACTAAAACGAGCCGATTCCCTTCAGCAGCCATCACTCCCTTCCCATTCCCGCCGTCGTTCACACGCCACCGCCCACCACTCCGCCTCTGCACCCTCCCCCGATCTCCACCTCCTCCACCTGAGCCGCCACTCCCTCTTCTCCTCCAATCCGACCCCGCTAAACCTCTACAGCCCCCAAAACCGCACCCCAACACGAAGTGACCATCGCCGACGCCCTGACAGGCCCGCCTCCGCCTGTCGGGACTCTTGACGCCCCCACTGCGCCTCACTTGCCACATCAGCGCGATGATGACCCCCCTTCAAAACAAAGGTAAATTTTATTTATTTTATTTTATTTCAGTTGCTTTAATTATTTTTGCTTAAATAAAACTGAAAATAAAATGATGATTTTAATGTAAACAAAGTTAGAATTTTTATATAGAAAGAAGCATCATTAAAATATATGAAGTATATATGTGATTTTTATTTATTGGAACGAAGCATGATAAAAGTATAATATTTATTATATAAGAAGCATGATAAAAATATAATCTTTATTATATAAGAAGCATGATAAAAATATAATCTCTATTATATGAATGTAGATATAAAAATGTGATTTTTATATGGGAACTAGCGATACAAAAATTTGATTTTTATATTTGGATTAACAATATAAAAATACGATTTTTATACATATAGGGAAGTGATAAAAATATGATTTTTATATAAATAATAGCGATATGAAAAAAATATGATTAGTAACATAAATTTCATGAAACAGATGGCGTTGGAATCGGAACAATGAATCTGAATGACAATAGGAATGGAGTGGATCCCAAAGGTGAGAACTTCTCACTTTTAATTTGCTTTCTAGTTGAAATATGTACTAGGATGCAGACGGTGCTTAGCAGCACCCGACACCCGTTGTCCACAGACCATGGACGACTTGTTTGTTTGTTGTTTGTGGTGTGAATATTAATTGTGTGATGTGGAATGGAATAAATTATTTTGTGGTTAAAAATATAATTTTTAACGTGTATATAAAATGAATATTTATAAACAAATCGGACGATTTGTTTATGTACACACATTTGACTGATATGGATTGGGACGATAAATTTTACGCATCGCCCAACTACGCAAATAAAACCCGTGTTTGACTGTTTGAAAACCCCACTTAGGTGTTGGGATGGAATTGGCCATACACTAGTCCCAATAATTAGTTGTATGCCGATCGATTGATTGACAGGCTGTTGTAAGCGTTAAATATTTATATTTGATGTTTATGTAGTGTAGAATGCATTTTGGGTGATGGTTGACTGTGTTTGATTGTTGTAGTGTACGTGTGTGTATGAAATACATATATATCACATTGTACGGTAATTGACTGTGTCTGATTCCAGTTCAGAAAAAATGAATATTTTAAAATAATGAATATTTTAAAATACCGAATATTTTTCAAATAATATTCAGAAGAAGATGAAATTTTGATTTTTATGTCCGATTTGGGATGGACATGAATATATTTAAATATATAAAGACGTGTTGATTAGATTGACGCCATTTTGATGTGAACGATATTTATATCGATTTTATTCATTTTTGTAATGAATACTGAAAAGGAATAGATTTCAAAATTGAATGTTTTGAAAATATTATCATTTATATATCGATGATATGGAATATTCAGTTTTGATTAGAAATTGAATACGAAGTTGAAATCATTTTGAAAACGAATTTAAAACGATTTATAAAATACGTTTTAAAAGGAAATCGATGAAATATATAATATTATGTATATATATAATGGCCTAAATAGAACGTGCCGTGCTGCGGTAGTTCACGAATTTCGACCATTGACTTCGAATGGACATTACGGGAGATCTGACCGTCGGATTCTCCTAAAATCGGAACCGTTGGGTTCGTATCGAAAAGAGCTTTCTAATGAATATTAGAGATTTGAAATCTAACAGTTGGATTTGGAATTATGTCCAAATCAAATTTGGAAAAGGTCGCTCTAAGTGCACTTCGATGGCCGTTTATGGAAATCGACTGTACGGGCCTTGATAAAATTATTAAAAATAGCAATAATTTGTGTAAAACCAGAAGAAATGATTTGGAAAGAATTGGGATGAAAAATTCCATATTTGAAAAGATAAAAATTGATTTTTATCGAAATGAACTAGTTTTGAACTAGAATTATAATCCATTTATTTTTGAAATAAATAAATTGGATTTGAAAGGGGTTTTAAAAATAACCAGAGTTTCCAATATATAAATTGGAAATGGATTTGAATCGAAATTGTCTTTGGAATATTTCGATGTTGGATTTCGTGATTATATAGATATTGTTATGGAAATTTGAAAGATATATTTATATCGTTATTTCCAATACGATGTTTGTTGGTCGTAGAATTTGATATTGAATATAAGCCGATATATTTTCTATTCAGAGCCTTGTATTTAATATCAAATGGGATTTGGGTTTGTTGTGAATTGTGTCTTCATTAACACTGTTCTTAAACCCAGTTGAGAAAAAGATTAAATCTTTTTATTTAAATTTAATGAAGTATACCAATTAAATGGTATTTAATTGGAATTGAATTTGAATTTGAATTGATTTTTGGGGTTTATCGTGAATGGTGTTTTAAATAATTCTTGTTCTTTAACCCGATAATTAATGGAATGTGAATTGGGTTTATCTTGAACTATGTTTTAACGACATTTGTTCTTTAACCCGATTTGCAGTGAAATGTGATTTGGAGTTTATAAATCTTTTGTTAAGATTTAAAGGAGATTTTCCAAAGTAAAGTTTTCCAATTAAATAAAATAAATTGGAATGGAATGGAATTCGATTTGGTAATATTCGAAGTGAATTTTTGTGGATGATGACCGCTAATATATATGGAATTTAAAAGGCGTTACCGTTATTCCATTTATATTGTTAATCGGATATGAAAGTTTATATCGATTATATATCGATTTGTTTTCCATGAAGATTCCATGGTTAATAGAATGTTATTTTGGGTTTATAGTGAACCATGTTTTATATGACATTGATTCTTTAACCCAGCTAAAGACAAAATATGATTTCCCAAGTTAAATAATCATTAATATTGATTTTTGGGAAGATTAAAACCAAGTGGAGTTTTAATGAATCTTTAATTAGATTGAAATGATCGAGAATGGAGTATCACCAGTTTTGCTCTAGGCGATAGTTAAATCTTTAATTAGATTTAAACGTGAAATGGTAATTGAATTTATTGATAAAACCATGGTGTTCGATATGAAGTATTACCAGTTTTACTTCATGGGATGAATAGGTTGGGATTGGGGAATTAAAACAAATGATTACTTCGGTAAGGTTCATTAATCCCGACTAGTTTGGATAAACCATAGTTTAGTTTGAATTGATATTCAAAGGAAGATTAAAGAATAAATTTAAGGAATTTATCTCTGATAAAATTAATGGGAACCTTTCCCAAAGTATAAGAATATTTGAATAAAAGAATATTCTGAATTGGAATGAGGCGTATGTTGTGTTTGTGTAACACTTGTTTATTATATACGTGAGTTATTCAGAAAGACGGGGTTTATCCCATTCTGAATAACTGATTCGACGTTGTGTCGAGGATGAAGATGGTGGTCGAAGACTGGAGGTCTTCACATCATTTGTATAATTACTGATGATCTTGATTGGGCTGTACACCCAAGAGGAGGGAATCAGTTGTTGATCGTCCATACGTACTTGGAGATCGATAGATATGCAAGGTACAAGGTGCCTCCGGTTTCGTTCAGACCCAGAACGGACTTGTAAATGGACTGTGTGTCTGACACTGGATATCATTCTGTGTGATTGATGGATATTGGTTGCATGGAGTGGTTTTCCTGTGTGGCATGCTTAGATGCAAATGATCAAGGCTTCTGTTGAAAAGCAGAGTCTGGTGGTTGATGATCAAAGCACCGCCTGTGTGGCATAGCTTTGTGCAGCGTTAATTCGCGAGCCTCATACCTTGGTTGTGAACCAGAAACGGGAGAGGACTTCACGGAGGGCATGCGTTTCCTTCTAGCTAGGTTGGTGTCAGTGACCTACCAGCCCTGGCATTTATATTATTTTCACCTGTGTGGTTGTTGGATTTTGAGGCGCCTCGGATATGTCGGTGACTATGTGGAGCCGATGGAATCATTTGGCTCATTTACGCCCAAAGGGTGGGGAAACGCAGTGTTCAGGCGTTTTAATCCACATTAGTGGACCGGCCCTGATGATCCATGGGTCGATGCGCTCTGACCCTAAGGCTCGGGCTAGAAAGTCTGGAAGCGGTAAGGACGATCCCTTGCCTTGGTTCACAGATGGAAATCCAATTTTCAAATACGACATCGTGCGGTTTTGATTGTATACCTATATATGGCAACATAGTGGTATGGGGCACTTGTGCCGTCTATGATTAATACTTATGATTGAAATTATTTTGACATTATACACTTGTAGTAATAATAAAAGATGAAATTTAGCGTATCAAGCATTCTTTCGCTATTATAAGGTAAAACCCTGTCCTCCGGCTTGTGTTGCACTGTGTGATGGGACCTGGGTCTTATAATAGCTTCATTGTTCTTTATTTAGCATTGCGTTGTTGTTTTATGCACTGGTATTCTTGGAAGGAAACCCGTTCCGTGTTATACGGCGTGGTCCCTTGATTTACATAACTTTAAAATAAAAATTAATAACTGTTTTAGTTCTCACACCTGTCACATGACTGACCTGGAGTTTATTGTTTTAACCTAAACTCTGGGTGCCCTCATTTTCCACGGGCAGCTAGTAGTTTTGGTTTTGCATATTTATATTCACAGGATCCTGATTTACAGCTGGAACGATACTCGGAAACTTTGTATCCGTTTATCTCCTTCAGTTGTGTTTTGTATTATTTTCTGCTGCTATGTAATGTATTGTAATCCCTGATATTTATCGAATGTATTTTATTTATTCACTCTGTATATTCTTGTATTCTGATGGAATTGTTGTAATAAGCAATGAAATGTTCTTCTGTTTGTGTTCTAATTCGTCTTGTCCTCAGTACAATCTGTGATTTCCCGTATGGGCGATTTCGGGGAGTTATAGTTTGGTATCAGAGCTTTGGTTTACAAAGCTCAGAGAACAAGACACATTAGAACCATACGAAAGAATTCATCAGAGATTGGATTAGTAATATCCAATAAGAATGACTCGTTAGAGATGGGATCAGTAATATCCTAGAACGAGTGTGAAGAGTATATTTTTAAAACGAAAACAAGTTTTGTTTTGAAAATTTAAATCAATTATTCATATTTGAATATTTATTTTAAATTGAATTGGACAATCAAGTATATAAAGATTTTGCGTATACGTCTGATCCGCGTATATTTAAAGTTTTAATAAACTGGATATATATAGTATCACACTTTAGTCGTCCGAAGAAGATACTGATGATTGAGATCTCATCATCAGTGTTTATATTCGAGTTTCGAAAGTGGGATTTCTATATATTTCCAATTGACTGGTGTGAGAACCAAAACTAGATAGGGTCTATTGTCGTGATTTGACACCAAAAATGTGATTTTGACTATATATCAAAATTATGAATTTGAAAAGATAATCAACTAATTGATTGCGGATTGTGTTGTTTGATTATTGGTTTGATTTATTAAAATTTTGAACCATTTAGGCCGAATTGAACCAATTAGAGAATTGTATTGAAAATTTAGGGCATTTGCATGCATATACATGTATATACATTGAACAGGTCATAGAAAGAAGGCTAGAGAAGAGGAATAAAATTGTTTGCCTGACAAATAGGTACATCTTTACTAATTTCTTGGGTTTTGGATGATTTTATGAGCCGATTGGCTGTTTGTTTTTCTTTTTGGATTGGAGAGGCCTGTATGGCGATTTCGGGATTTTCCCGGTGCTCCCGTGCAAGGGAGATTGTGGCGAAATTTTTCGAAAATTTAGGATGTTAGCCAAATTTTTGAAAAATTTGAAAAGTTCTTAGAAACTGAAAAGTTGAAGAACTTAAGCCATAATGAAAATAATGAAAGTTGAGTTGATTAGTTAAACAACTTTCATCTTCGTTCCTTTTCGGGGACGAAAAGTTTTAAGTGGGGGAGATTGTAATAACCCAGAAAATCTGAACCAATTTAAAAATTTTATTTTGGCAATTTTAATGAATTTGGAATATTTAAAATGAATTATTTTAAATAATAACGACAAGAAATTTAATTTGAATAGAATTAGAACCAATATATTTATTTGAATCGACGTTAGAATATAAATATTTATTTTTATTTCTAAAAGGAATTGAAAATGGCGCGGTAGTTTAAAAATTCGATTTCAAATTTCAAATGGATGTAAAGGATACAAAATAAACCAGATTTTAGCGAAACTTAAAATGTTAGAATCTAATTGAAAATATCTTTCCAATGAATCTGAAAAATCAAAATTTCATAGCGGGAATCAAAAGTTACGTCCAGTTGAAAATTCAGAATAGTCGCTATGGAAAATATAGCCCTTAAAAATGGAAATTATGCAAACGATCTCTGTTTTCGACGATACCACTTTTGTTGGATCGGGATGTCAGATTATTGCTAGATTCCAAAATTCGTAATTTTCTGAATCAATATGTGAGCGTGGCGAAGTAAAACGCGTTTTAACAGTTTCAGTCAATTTCGATCGACCAGAAAATGGCCATTTTTCAAACGATCTCAGAATTTGATGAAATTAGTTTTGTTAGAACCGTATCGTCAATACGAAGCTAGAAAATATTTTTCGGAAATTTTAGAGTCCGTATGTGGCCCTTGTAATTTGAAATATACGTTCAAATTCAATATATTGATTTATATTTTGATTTTGATGAAAACTGATCGTAACAACAGAATTATCTTACGATACATATCCCATTGTGTTCGGAATGGGGGCAATTAGGTGGGGGCAACAGTCATTGGGTCTCGATTGGAGTTTGAATTAAAAAGTTGCTTTTTGAAAATTAAAATAATTAAATAATAAATTATATATATATATATATGTGTGTGTGTGTATATATTATATTGCCCCATTTTTCATTTCTAAACCTAAACTAAAACGAGCCGATTCCCTTCAGCAGCCGTCGCTCCCCCCCATTCCCACCGTCGTTCACACGCCACCGCCCACCGCTCCGCCTCCGCACCCTCCCCCGATCGCCACCTCCTCCACCTGAGTCGCCACTACCTCTTCTCCTCCAATACGACCCCCCTAAACCTCTACAGCCCCCAAAACCGCACCCCACCGTGAAGTGGCCATCGCCGACGCCCTGACAGGCCCGCCTCCGCCTGTTGCGATTCCTAACGCCCCCCACTGTGCCTCCCTTGCCACGTCAGCGCGATGATGACCCCCCCCCCTTCAAAAAAAAGGTAAATTTTATTTGTTTCATTTTATTTTATTTCAGTTTCTTTAATTATTCTTGCTTATATAAAACTGAAAATAAAATGATGATTTTAATGTAAAGAAAGTTAGAATTTTTATATAGAAAGAAGCGTCGTAAAAATATGTGAAGTAGAAATAGAAATGTGATTTTTATTTATTAAAATGAAGCATGATAAAAATATAATCTTTATTATATAAGAAGCATGACAAAAATATAATCTTTATTATATAAGAAGCATGATAAAAATATAATCTTTGTTATATGAATGGCGATATAAAAATGTGATTTTTATATGGGAACTAGCAATACAAAAATTTGATTTTTATATTTGGATTAACAATATAAAAATACGATTTTTATACATATAGGGAAGTGATAAAAATATGATTTTTATATAAATAATAGCGATATGAAAAAAATATGATTAGTAACATAAATTTCATGAAACAAATGGCGTTGGAATTGGAACAACGAATCTGAACGACAATAGGAATGGAATGGATCCCAAAGGTGAGAACTTCTCACTTTTAATTTGTTTTCTAGTTGAAATATGTACTAGGATGCAGACGGTGCTTAGCAGCACCCGACACCCATTGTCCATAGACCATGGACGACTTGTTTGTTTGTTGTTTGTGGTATGAATATTGATTGTGTGATGTGGAATGAAATAAATTATTTTATGGTTAAAAATATAATTTTTAATGTGTATACAAAATAAATATTTATAAACAAATCGGACGATTTGTTTATGTACACACATTTGACTGATATGGATTGAGACGATAAATTTTACACATCGCCCAACTACACAAATAAAGCCTGTGTTTGATTGTTTGAAAACCCTACACGGGTGTTGGGATGGAATTGGCCATACACTGGACCCAATAATTAGCTGTATGTCGATCGATTGATTGACAGGCTGTTGTAAGCGTCAAATATTTATCTTTGAGGCTTATGCAGTGTACAATGCACTTTGGGTGATGGTTGACTGTGTTTGATTGTTATAGTGTACGTGTGTGTATGAAATCCATATAAATCACATAGTATGGTAATTGACTGTGTCTGATTCCAGTTCAGAAAGAATGAGTATTTTAAAATAACGTTTATTTTAAAATAACGAATATTTTTCAAATAATATTCAGAAGAAGATCAAAATTTGATTTTTATGTCCGATTTGGGATGGATACGAATATATTTAAAAATATAAAGCCGTGTTGATTAGATTGACGCCATTTTGACGTGAACGATATTTATATCAATTTTATTCATTTTTATAATGAATATCGAAAAGGAATAGATTTCAAAATCCAATGTTTTGAAAATATTATCATTTATATATCGATGATATGGAATATTCAGTTTTGATTAGAAATTGAATAAGAAGTTGAAATCGTTTTGAAAACGAATTTAAAACGATTTATAAAATACGTTTTAAAAGGAAATCGATGAAATATATATATATATATATATATATATATATATATATATATATATATATATATATATATATATATATAATGGCCTGAATAGAACGCGCTGCGGTAGTTCGCGAATTTCGACCATTGACTTCGAATGGACATTACGGGAGATCCAACTGTCGGATTCTCCTAAAACCCGAACCGTTGGGTTCGTATCGAAAAGAGCTTTCTAACAAATTTTAGAGATTTGAAATCAAATGGTTGGATTTGGAATTATGTCCAAATCAAATTCGGAAAAGGTTGATGTAAGTGCAGTTCGATGGCCGTTTATGGAAATCGACTGTACGGGCCTTGATAAAATTATTAAAAATAGCAATAATTTGTGTAAAATCATAAGAAATGATTTGGAAAGAATTGGGATGAAAAATTCCATATTTGAAAAGATAAAAATAGATTTTTATCGAAATGAACTAGTTTTGAACTAGAATTATAATCCATTTATTTTTGAAATAAATAAATTGGATTTGAAAGGGGTTTTAAAAATAACCAGAATTTCCAATATATAAAGTGGAAATGGATTTGAATCGAAATTGTCTTTGGAATATTTCGATGTTGGATTTCGTGATTATACAGATATTGTTATGGAAATTTAAAAGATATATTTATATCGTTATTTCCAATACGATGTTTGTTGGTCATAGAATTTGATATTGAATATAAGCCGATATATTTTCTATTCAGAGCCTTGTATTTAATATCAAATGGGATTTGGGTTTGTCGTGAATTGTGTCTTCATTAACACTGTTCTTAAACCCAGTTGAGAAAAAGATTAAATCATTTTATTTAGGTTTAATGAAGTATACCAATTAAATGGTATTTAATTGGAATTGAATTTGAATTGATTTTTTGGGTTTATTGTGAACGGTGTTTTAAATAACACTTGTTCTTTAAACCGATAATTAATGGAATGTGAATTGGGTTTATCGTGAATTGAGTTTTAACGACATTCTTTCTTTAACCCGATTTGCAGTGGAATGTGATTTGGAGTTTATAAATCTTTTGTTAAGATTTAAAGGAGATTTTCCAAAGTATAAAGTTTTCCAATTAAATAAAATAAATTGGAATGGAATGGAATTCGATTTGGTAATAATCGAAGTGAATTTCTATGGATGAGGACAGCTAATATATATGGAATTTAAAAGGCGTTGCCGTTATTCCATTTATATTGTTAGTCGGATATGAAAGTTTATATCGATTATATATATCGATTTGTTTTCCAGGAAGAATCCATGGTTAATAGAATGTGATTTTGGGCTTATAGTGAACCGTGTTTCAAATGACATTGATTCTTTAACCCAGTTAAAGACAAGATATGATTTCCCAAGTTAAATAATCATTAATATTGATTTTTGGGAAGATTAAAACCAAGTGGAGTTTTAATGAATCTTTAATTAGATTGAAATGATCGAGAATGGAGTATCACCAGGTTTGCTCCCGGCAATAGTTAAATCTTTAATTAGATTTGAACGTCAAATGGAAATTGAATTTACCGATAACACCGAGGTGTTAGATATGACGTATTACGTTTTACTTCATGGGATGAATAGGTTGGGATTAGGGAATTAAAACAAATGATTACTTCGGTAATGTTCGTTAATCCGGACTAGTTTGGTTAAATCATAATTTGGTTTGAATTGATATTCAAAGGAAGATTAAAGAATAAATTTAAGGAATTTATCTTTGATAAAATTAATGGGGACCTTTCCCAAATTATAAGAATATTTGAATAAAAGAATATTCTGAATTGGAATGAGTCATATGTTTTGTTTGTGTAACACTTGTTTATTATATACGCGAGTTATTCAGAAAGACCGGGTTTATCCCATTCTGAATAACTGATTCGACGATGTGTCGAGGATGAAGACGGTGGTCAAAGACTGGAGGTCTTCACATCGTTTGGATAATTACTAATGATCTTGATTGGGCTGTACACCCAAGAGGAGGGAATCAGTTGGTGATCATCTAGACGTACTTTGAGATCGATGGATATGTGAGTACAAGGTGCCTTCGGTTTCATTCAGACCCAGAACGGACTTGTAAGTGGACTATGTGTCTGACATTGGATATCATTCTGTGTGATTGATGGATATCGGTTGCATGGAGTGGTTTGCCTGTGTGGCATGCTAAGATGCAAATGATCAAGGCTTCTATTTAAAAGCAAAGTCTTTTGGTTGATGATCAAAGCACCGCCTGTGTGGCATAGCTTTGTGTAGCATTAATTTGCAAGCCTCACACCCCGGTTGTGAACCAGAAATGGGAGAGGACTTCAGGGAGGGCATGCGTTTCCTCCTAGCTAGGGTGGTGTCAGTGACCTACCAGCCCTGACATTTATATTATTTTCACCTGTGTGGTTGTTGGATTTCGAGGCGCCTCAAATATATTGGTGACTATGTGGAGCTGATGGAGTCATGTGGCTCATTTACGCCCCCAAAGGGCGGGGAAACGCAGTGTTCAGGCATTTTAATCCACATCGGTTGTCCGGCCCCGACGATCCATGGGTCGATGCGCTCTGACCCTAAGGCTCGGGCTAGAGAGTCTCGAAGCAGTAAGGACGATCCCTTGCCTTGGTTCATAGATGGAAATCCAATTTCCAAATACGACATCGTGCGGTTTTGATTGTATACCTATGTATGGCGACATAGTCGTATGGGGCACTTATGCCGTCTATGATTAATACTTATGATTGAAATTGTTTTGACACTATACACTTATAGTAATAATAAAAGATGAAATTTAGCGTATCAAGCATTCTTTGGCTATTATAAGGTAAAACCTTGTCCTCCGGCTTGTGTTGCATTGTGTGATGGGACCTGGGTCTTATAATAGCTTCATTGTTCTTTATTTAGCATTGCGCTGTTGTTTTATGCACTGGTATTCTTGGGAGGAAACCAGTTCTGTGTTATACGACGTGGTCCCTTGATTTACCGAACTTTAAAATAAAAATTAATAACTGTTTTAGTTCTCACACCAGTCACATGACTGACCTGGAGTTTATTGTTTTAACCTAAACTCTGGGTGCCCTCATTTTCCACGGGCAGCTAGCAGTTTTGGTTTTGCAGATTTATATCCACAGGATCCTGATTTACAGCTGGAACGATACTCGGAAAGCTCTGTATCCGTTTATCTCCTTCAGTTGTGTTTTGTATTATTTTCCGCTGCTACGTAATATATTGTAATCTCTGATATTTATCGAATGTATTTTATTTATTCACTCTGTATATTCTTGTATTCTGATGGAATTGTTGTAATAAACAATGAAATGTTCTTCTGTTTGTGTTCTGATTCGTCTTGTCCTCAGTACAATCCATGATTTCCCGTATGGGGGATTTCAGGGCGTTATGGGTTCAGTGATGCTTAGCTACCCTGAATCTCTTGACGCATTCATCGATGATTTGAAATATGTTCGTGTAGTCTGTGAGTATGGTGACATCTTTGATGAGGTTCGGGGTCCACCCCTGAGGCGTGAGATACACCCCCGAATATACTTTGTAGATAATGAAAAGCCAGTTGCATTGCCAGTGCACCACATGGCTCCGAGAGAGAGAGAAAAGGGAACTCAGTAAAAAAGTAGGGGAGCTACTTGAAAAAGGGTTCATAAGAAGAAGCATTTCGGAATGGGGTGCTCCAGTTGTTTTTGCTACGAAAACTGATGGTTCGCTTAGATTGTGCGTGGACTATACGGGAACCGAACAAGCTCACGAAGAATAATAGACACCCACTGCCGAGGATAGATGATTTGTTCTATTAGTTAGCTGGTGCTTCGGTTTTCTCGCAGTTGGACTTAGCTACAGGATTTCACCAGATTGAGGTTAGTTGAGGATAGCATAGATAAGACTGCTTTTAGGACTCCTAACGGTTTCTTCAAAGGGCTCATCATATTTTCTTTTTTGGATTGACGAATGCACCCACATATTTCGTAGACTTGATGAGTAGGGTGTTTAGGGAGTTCCTAAACAAGTTAGTGGTAGTCCTTGTGGATAGTATTTAGATTTTCTCTAGAAGCGAGGGAGAGTACGTCCTACATCTTCGAGAAGTCTTAGAGACCCTAGAGCGCATCAACTCAAAGCTAAGTTCTCCAAATGTCATTTTTGAAGTAAAGAAGTGAGGTTCTTAGGACACGTGGTCTATGAGGAAAGGATAGCAGTGGATCCTACAAAGGTGTTGGAAATCCAAGATTGGAAGGTTCCTAGAAAAGCAACGGAAGTAATAAGTTTTCTAGGGTTGGCGGAAAACTATAGGAAGTTCATTAAGGGCTTTGCGAAGGTAACAGGGGCAAAGCCCCTGTTTTGACTTTGCTATATAGGAGCAAACCATTCACAGTATATACCAGTACTTGCGAGGCATGGCTTGAAGCAATTTTCGATGCAAGAGGAAAAGGTGGTATGGAAAAGGCAGTAGGTACGCAGTTATGTTTGAGCATTGCGTATCGTCCACAGACGGATGGATGGACAGAAAGGGTGAATAGAATCCTTGAAGATTTTTTGAGATTATGCATCCTAGATTTTGGAGGATATGAGAAGAGCACTTTCCATTTATGGAGTTCGCTTATAACAACAGTTATTAAGCTAGTATTAAGGTTTTTATGGATGACCGTGTCGATCACCAACTTGTTAGTGGAAATCTATGATAAGATTTTACTTGGGCCAGATATGGTTAGGAAAAATTTTGAGGAGATAAACTTAATTCGAAGATGAATGAAGACGGCACAGGGCCAACAAAAGTCAAACGCTGACAAGAGATGAACCGACTTTGAGTTCGATGTTGGAGACAGGGTTTTTATTAAAGTGTCACCGTGGAGGAACGTAGTTCGCTTTGGGGAGTGTGGAGAAATTAGCACCAAGGTTCGTATGGAAATCCCCCATTACAGAAAGAATTGGATAGACCACAGAGTGAAGTTGCCAAAAAAGCTTAGTAGTGTTCTTGACATGTTTCACGTGTTGCATGTGAGGAAGTATTTACATGATACCGCGGAAATAGTGGAGCCGAGCATGCTTAGAGAAGTGAAAGTGGAGCAAGATGCCACGATTAGACGAGCTCCTACATGCATCCTTGGATCGAAGATCAAGAGGTTACGCAACAGAGAGGTCAAGTTGGTTAAAATCCAATGAGAAGATGATCAAGGAGACGCGACTTGGGAGACGGGAGACAAGATGCGTACGTTGTATCCTTTCATTTTTAAGGGTATACTCTTAATTTCTCATTTTTCTATCACTTTGTTTATACTTGTCCTATCGTTTAGTGTATCCTCTCGATTTCATTCTTGATCTTTAGGTAGGAAGATCCTATGGTTGTAAACATGTGTTTGAGACATGTTATGTTTGGTAGATGCAAGTGGATGCAAGTGTTTGCTAGTGGTTTCTCGTGGATGCATTTACACACACATTAGTCACTAGATCGGCTCAGTCACTTTCATATTTCATACGCATATATGTATTTGTATATGGATTGAAACTTGATGTGTTATCATATAGATGTTGCATTTGTATGAATGATTGCGCACTCATGTAGAAGTTTTAAAGTACGATTATGAATAATTGCATACATGATGGACTTATGACACTCACATAATTCGCATTACGGAGGTCAACTAAATCAGTAGACCACCTGATTTTGCATTAGACAAGGACATATACACACACTATGCATATGATCATGAAAGCATTAGAAACCTCTTCAAGGACAATGGATGTCTGTGATTGAATGGTTGAGTAGATGGCTGTTGGATGGTAGGATACACATTCTTCTTAACTTGAAGATTTTGGGGATGAAATCCTTAAAGTGTGGGGTAATGTAACACCCCGTAATTTTAAAATGGGACATAAGAGATAATTAAAGAATATTTAAACTTTAAAGGAAGAACTGGGTGAAACGGTTTACGCCATTACGTTCGTCTCAGAATTCTGCTTAAGATAGAGTCCGAGTTTGCATGAATCGGACTCCGTATGAAGAAGTTATTAAGGTTTCAAGTTTGTATATGCGCAGGATATATATATATATATATATATATATATATATATGGTTCAGTACTTTAGAAATAGGTCCAAAAAGTCAAAAATGGGTTCAAAATTCAAAACCAGCCAAAACAAGCTAGGCGGGAAAATTCCCGCCAGAGGGTGTTGACCCCCCTTAAGGAGTGTCGACATAGGTGTCGACCACCCCATAGAGGTGTCGACCCCGGTGTCGATCCCCCTACAGGGGTGTCGACCCCCCTCATTTCTGGGCGAAATACTTCGTTTTGTACCTGGCTGACGTGGCAATGACGAATTCTGAGGTATTAGGGCTTATGTGTCGCGCTGTGGTTGGCTGGGTGATGTATCTCTTTGGGTTGGATGGCTCTTATGACACCTAGGTTGATCTATAGACTCAGATTGATCCTATACTCCTATATATACATCTCAAAACCTAAACCCTAACCTCGCAACCCTATTCTCTATTGTCGTCATGCTGTTCATCTACAAACTAACCTAGCCGCAACCATAAAAAATCAAATTCTAGATTAAAGATAAAAGATAAGAGATAAAGATTCAAAGCCTTGGAATTGCGAAAATGAATTCTAGAACAACAACGAACGAATCAACACCTACATCAATGGATTAGCTTAGAAATTTCAGAAATCAGATCCCAGAATTCAAGATCCGTTTTCTATGAGTGCAGTTACTTTCACAAAATAATTGTTTAAACGTAATTGTGATGAGTTATGAATTGGACTGTACGAAAATGTTTGTAAATCATATAAAGTTTATGTCTTTGCAAACTATGTTTTGATTTATGCTTGATTTGATCCATTATATGCAAGTTATGTTCTATGTTAATTCATATGCCTAATTACATATGCAAGTTATGCATGCAAGTTTGATCGATCTATGCAAGTTATGAAAGATTATATGCAAGTCATGTTCATACATGTAAGATCATATTTATATATTCATGTGTTTAGATCTACATGTTTATATGATTAGATCCATATCAGTCCATATGTTTAGAACTATATGTTCATATGTTTAGATCTACATGTTTATATGATTAGATCCATATCAGTCCATATGTTTAGAACTATATGTTCATATGTTTAGATCTATATGTTTATAGGATTAGATACATATCAGTCCATATGTTTAGAACTATATGTTCATATGTTTAAATCCGTGCAAGTTTATGTTTAGATCCATGCTAGTTCATACTCAATATGTTGATTGAATCTATTTTTATATGTTTACTAGATTTATGCAGTCTTATATCTATATTGTTTATGCCAGTTATGATGTCATGTGTTTCTTCCCATTTTCCTTTTTTTTAATGAGTTGGGCTAATTGCGGGTCTAACGTATCACATGAACTATACTTACGAACGACGATGGAACATTTGGGAAAAGTTTAGGTAAAAGTTGAATATTATGTAATTGGCATAAAAAGGGGTTGTAATCATATAATTAATTTTGGGCATAACTAGAAAATGTGGCATAACTTGAATTGACCACACTTATGGATAATTTACATATAATCTTGGACACGAATGGTAAATATGTAAATTGGCTAAAAGATGAATGTGCCTAACCTGAGGTTAGATTGAGTTGCGGTGTAAGACTTCCTGGAACCGCCCAGCACATCCAGCGACCGCAACAACATAGATCTAATGTGAGAGGTTGGCACATTAAGCCTAAAAACCCGAGGTTAGAATGAGTTTGCAGTAGAAGTCTGCCCGGAACCGCCCGGCGCATCCAGCAACCGCAAACAACAGTTCTAATGTGAGAGGTTGGTGCTTTAATGAATAAATTAAAGCTAAGGAACAGACATGCTAAGAATGGAAAGGTTAAGTAACATATGAACAGGCGACACTTAACCAATACAACATGTTAGGTGGGTGGGTTAAGTTAACATGGACAAGAAGACAACTTAACCAATATTACATGAACAAAGTGGATAGGGTTAAGGCAAGCTTAACCAATAATACATATGGACTTGATAAGGGGAAGGGTTAAGTAAATCTTGGGTAAGTGGGTAATATTAGTATATATAGGCCCACAAACTTAACCATTAAATAAACATGCGTGAATCAATGAGAAGGTTGAGTAACATATGAATATGCAACACTTAACTAGTACAACATATTAATTAAGCAAATGGGTGGGGTTAAGTTAAATTGAGAACACTTAACCATTATAACATGTTAATTAGGAAACCCTAGTAACGGGGACCCATTTCAGCAGTAACCCACATAGATGTATCATGGTACCCTGAGCTAGGCAGGGTGGGGCACGATTACTTGGCTGATTATAAGCAGTCAAAATAGCGGTGGGTGGTGCAGCACTGTAGGTTCCGATGGAGTATAGGCGTGCACGTGCTCCAGAGTGGAAAAAGTCGGCATTGGGCATCAGTACTATACACTGTGCATCTTGAATCGTGTCGGGTTGTCATCATGGGAATTGATACACCCCATGATGGGGCCAGCACAGGTATCTACATACAAGCGGGGCCGAATGACACAAGTAATAATACATGCGAGTTAGGGAGCCGATCGAACGAGGAAGGTAGTGGGTACAACTAGTAGGGGTAGGAGCAAAAAGGGGCACCTACGATAGCAGCTAGGAGTACATGAAACTACCATTATCATGATTAGTAAGAGGGATCAACTTTAGTATGAGACTAGTAAGGGTGCGGTGTAACTAGTAATGATACGGTGTTACTAGCATTGGTGCAGTGTAGTAATTATCCTGTAGTGATTAGAAGCGCAATCAACGTACGTTATATCTTGTTCATCTTGTCTGCTTTGTCATGCCTTTTTATTCTACAGTCATTTCTTGCTTTCCAGTTTATGTTCTTATCCTGTTACTTTAATGATTATATTGTTAAAGTCACTGGACTCACAAGACTTATGTCTGACCTAGTTTGTTTCGCCTCTTTACTTCCGTCCCCCCCCCCCCCCCCCCAAGGTTCTTAGGAAGGAAATACTCAAGCTTAGTTCCGATATCTCTTTCTTCCAACTTGAAGTTGAAAGGTGTATTGCTTGGCTTTGATTCAGCGTATGGCATTTTTCTGTTGGGGATTATGGCTTTAAAATTATGTACTCTGAAGGTTTTTGTACAATATTGATACTGTGTACTTGATTTTGGTATTTGCAAATGTAATCAAACCTATTTCTATTTCCGCTGCAATAGAATTACAAAATTTTCAAGTACTACCTTTTTTTTCTTGTAATATTCCGTTCTGTTTACTTATAATGCTCCACGAAACTTAGTGCATTCCCTTTGTGAGTGACATTAACGGGCGTGGGGTGTTATAGATCTCCAATCTCTCGTCGTGATGATCTCAAAGATTAGACTTGCAGCAGTAATCAATGGAAAGTGATGGATTTTCCTTGTGCTCATTCAATAAAATGTATTAATAAAGCGAAATTAAATGTGTATGATTCCGTTGAGCAATTTTTCACTGTGGAAACTTATCATTCTTTGTGTTGTTATACTGTTAATCATATACCCACCTATGATAAACCCTTTGTTAATTCAAGCAGTGCTGCAGTGATTAGGCCACCCGAGGATAAATGTGGAGCTGGGAGGCCATCCTCGAAAAGAGAAGGAATATTTGCATATTTCCAGAACAAGCAAAATAGATGCGAAGTGTGCAAAGAATATAGCCATAACAAGCGTAATTGTCAAGCTTCCAATAGTATGTGGTTTATATTGAATTTGTTTTAGGATACATATGTATTTTAGGAATTGTTTCCAAATAAACTTGTATACGTTGGCAAAATTGTGTTTGAACCTTGGAAATATGCTCGATATTCAAAAAAATTTTTTAAAAAAGTTAAGCTTAAACATTTATTCATCAAATGGTATCTACAATATAAAATCTCTCGAGCATGTAGAAATGGTATAACAAACTAACCATCTCTTGCAATAACCCTCATAGATCACACAGCTTCTCATCATACATAAACTCTCATCATACATAACTAATTCTAAAGATAATTGCCTAATTTCCACGTCTTGCACAACCAAATAGTATTTCCCAACAGCTCTTCTTGTAGACCCAGTGAGCTTCATGAAAGGAATAATAGATTAAAGTACACAACTGATTTCAACAATGTACACGGATGCCAATCCAGGAAAGATCCACACAAGCATATCAATTGAGAGAAGGGTCATACATCAGATTCTTCCTCGTGTGCCTTCGGGAAGTTTCCATTTTAGTAGTGAGAGGCATCACATCTTCTGGACCATAATCATATCCCTCATCAAGATTGTCGTTTGCCCAAAATTTTCCTTTTAGTTTATCATTCTTGACTTGAAAAGATGGAAGAGAATTTCTGGGCACCGCAGTGGATAGCAAAGCAGGATTAACAATAGGGAAGGTCAATCCTGAACCTGTCAAATTGGGAGGTGGTAGCTGAAAGTTTGCGGGTGGTTTTAGGTAACCATAAGGGGATGCTTTTAAGGGTTGAGAAGATGAGTATTGTGGAGCACTAGACTTGGTGGCAACAGGAGACTTTGAGGCAACGGGAGACGACTTACCTAAGTCTCCTTTAGCAGAGTTGGCACCTTTGATAGGAGTATCATCGAAGATATTGCCTACCAGATTCCCCATATCGACATCTAGATTGGTATGTTCAGAACTATAATCTGCAATTGTTGACTTGTGCTTCTGGACTAGTATTAACATCAACAAACAGATTTGTGGTGACATGTGCCTTATCAGCATTATCAGAGTTCCTCCCAACCCCTTGGTTATTGCCTTCAGTGATTTGTCCAACCTCTTGAATATTAGCTTGCATATTAGTGTTAGTGTGAATATCATGCACAACTGCGTCAATATTTCCATTTTTAACTTGCTCATTTGCTAAAGCTTCCAAAGGATTCGTACTAACATTAGGCTCTTCATCCATAACATTAGCAGTAGCCATATCATTAGTAGCATCTTTCTTCCTCCAATACTTTTTAGCTTTGAGGTTAACTGATGTCCAGGTATTGACATTATTGCTCTTCCTATTATACTGAGCATTATGAACATGTGGTTTGTCATGAAAATTATTTTCAGAAGTGCCAACAGCACCCTGCATGTGTTGGTGCTCCTCATTTGCCATCCTAGCCTTATCATTGAGTTCACATTCATTAGTATCATAGCCAAAAACTTTGCATGATGTACAAATTCGAAGTCTCCAATCATATGTTAACTTAACAAATGGGCGTTTATCTCCCAGCCCATCAACCTCTATTTTATCTGGTAATTCAAATTCGGACGATACTTCAATCAAAGCTTTAGCATATCGAAATCTTTGAAGTTTTTCAGTGCTTCTATCAAAACATATTAGCTTCCCAACGTGACATGCAAACCAGTTAATCCCTATCAGAGTCCAAAGTATACTAGGAATTCTATAGAAATGAACCTACACAGGTACTTTTTTAATCTGAGCTTGAGAATTTCCAATGGTAGGATCCCATCGTGTAATTATAAACATACGGCCTCTAATCAAAATAGGATCAGACTTAAGGATTTTCTCTCTAGTCATTTCATTAGAAAATTTGAAATAAAAATGCATACCATCCGGTTTGATATCTACCTCACCATCCAATTTCCAAATACGACACAAAAAATTAACTACAATGGTATAGGATAGCGTACCATCTAAGAAGACCCCCAACAAGATGATTGCTCCAGTATTTCATGCCCTCGTCCCTTACCATATCTGGTGGTTTTTTCGGTTTGCCATCCCTCACAAAATCGAAATGTTGTGATTTGTAAACACATGCATTACGAGGAGGAGAGTTGAAAAGTGATGCATAATCCATCTTAGTGAATGCAGGAAAAGAGGATTTCAAAGAACTCTGGTTAGCAGAAATTCCCTGATCTGGATTGGAATTTCTTTGATTAGGAATCGATGCATTCTGAATTGCTAAATCTCCATGAATACGGTTAACATTTTAATCATTGGAATCTATGGAGGAATTTCTAAGATCTGGATCTGGTTCTAGGTTTAAATCTAAGGGGATTGCAGTGGAATAGTGTGTGGAGGTGGATCGATGGGAATAGGCGGAGAAGAGCGTGATGGAAGGGGAGGGAAAGCGGAATTGAAGGCGGTGGAGGAGGAGGGTGGAGAAGAGAAGGGAGATTTGGTATGATATTATATCTTGTTGTTATGATTACTGATATGAGATTTGCACGTTGAGTGTTAGTTTTAACTTTTTGTAAGTATCAATTTAATGTGTTAGAGTATACATGTATTTTTAGATTTTTTTTTCAAATAAACTTGTATACATTAACAAAATTGTGTTTGAACACTAGAAATATGCTTGATATTTTATATTTTTAATACAAATTCTGCATACCCTATTGTGTTTTTATTTAAATTTTACATTGATGTGTTCTTGGTATGATATTATATCTTGTTGTTATGATTACTGATATGAGATTTGCATGTTGAGTATCAGCTTTAACTTTTTGTACGTATCAATATAATGTGTTACATTTTTTGTTTCAACTATTGGGTATCAGTTATATGTCATTGTAGGTACCAGTTTTGGGTAACTGTCATGCTTACAGATTTTAGGTATCAGTTTCATAGGTCGATAGGTGTCAGTTTTAGTATGCTTCTTGTTTTTATTTTATGGGTATCAGTTTTGCACTACTTTAGGTATCAGTTTTGTTTTTTAATTTTTTAACTTCAGTGGCTGAGTTTCAGTTTTTATTCAATGTGGGTATTAGTTTTTTTAATTTTTTTTAGTAAACAGCTTGTAGGTATCTTTTTTATAATGTAGTAGGCATAAGTTTTTCTTTTTTCTTTTTCACAGTAATTAGGTACCAGTTTTACAACATTTTAGGTATCAGTTTTTGATTTTTTTTCTTCATGATTGTCAGAGTATCAACACGAAAAAAATTTGATATGATTTCAGTAATTTATCATGCAAAATAGCAATATTACGAAGATTCTGTCCATCAACATGTATAAAAGAAAGATTAGTGTTTAGTACATCAATATAGTCGATATTGAAATGGAAAAGTTTTTGAACAAGATCTAATTACAACACTGTTCCAGTCATTTTTTCATTCATTTACTTTTGGTCAATCCAGTGATGAATTCAACTAAATCCCAGCAACTTGCATAATTTGCTACTATTTCATACACAATTCTTGCTTTTTTAATCCGTATCTTTTTTTAACTTTCATTGGTACTCCCTACGCCATAAATGGCCTACTACAACGAAAATTCAAGGTGTTGCCAGCTAAAATGTTGCCACGGCTATGCTGATTTTTTTTTATTGCAACGCGCACTTCAATTTGTTAGCATAAATATTAATCAAGTGCTGTAGTAGCCGTGTGAATAAAATTATCAATCCGCATCAACATCATCCAACATTACTGATCCGCGTCATTCTGATTTTCCTTTATCGCCTCACCTCCTTTGCACCAAATTTTCATTTTCCCACTAAACATAATTTACGCTATTTTTCACTTGAGAAAAAATAAAACCGCTTCCTTTTGAACGGCGATAGAAAATTAGGGTATTTCCCTCTTAAACAAATTGCGACTGTTTCTTTAATTTGAGATGAAAAAATTGCAACTTCTGCTTGGGATGAAAAAAATCGCTACTTCAGCTTCTTTGATTCTTTAATTCGAGATGAATCTCCTTCGGTTTTTTTAAAGGTGAGTTTCAAAAGTTCCCAAAATCTCGAATTGGGATTAGTTATTTTATATTTTGAATTTGTTAATTTGTAGCTCCTTGAGCTCGGGACGAATTTTTTATCAGCTGAAGATATGATTGCGTACTTGAAATTTAACTAAGAAAAAGAGTAGGAATTGAAATTCGTGCAAAGATGAATATAAATGGAACGCGTCTTAAAGGAAAGGTATGGTTCAGTGAAATAATTCACAACTGCATTCAACTAATGTATAGCTATTTACCTTGATTACAAAAAGGTTTAATTCAAGTGGTATTTTGGGGTGCTTTTATATGTTGATTCGCTGAAATGTTCTTTGAGAAGCTATTGGGTTGTTAATCAAATTAATAACATAGAACTTAAGTTCCTAGTGAAGGATGGTTGTGAACTATTAGGCCATCGACATTATATGAGCTGCATGTTCTAGACAACTGCTCATGTTACCCAGGTTTCTATTGTTGGCGATGACGGAGACATCATTGGTGTTTTGCACTGCAGGTGTTTGATGTAATGTAGAGATGAGGTTGAAAATTGTTTGACGTCATATTGAGAATGCTTACAACCTGGTAATGTTCTCCAACCTCAAATAATTGTCCCTGTTATTCTTTTTTTTCCATTTTAACAAGTGAAAACTACTTGTTTCTTCCTAACATGTACAACTTTTAATCCATACATCCATGCCTATTTAGATATTAGTGTAAAGCATCACCATTACCTAATATAAACCATTGTTGTATTACTAATATCAAACAGAATGCAATTTTTAAGAGATGATGGTTGGGTCAGATGTCAACACAGATCAAATACTGATCTCTTACTCATGATCATTATAGGAATGTATAAATCTGCATATGCATGGTTGGGTCAGATATCAATACAGAGAAATTACAGAGGTGGTGCTGAAGGAGGATAAGTGTCGGCATAGGGACATAAGGTGTTTATGGTTGGAGAGGATGTAAGTGTGTTACAAAAGTGGAAGTTTTGAAGTTTAATGTTTGTTATTATTTTTTAAGGCTTTTTGTGATGGTGGGCTCGGTGTGCAGTGTTTCAAAGAAGAGATGGTCTACCGAAATAGGATGAATTGGTTGGTGCCTACTTGTTCGACCTAACAGGCTAGGTCGATCGCCACCGAGACTATAGGCCCAGGACCCCCACCGGCGCGCCCCCCGGATCCGCACCTCGGTTTGGCATATTTTTGTCACTGTTAGTGTCTGTATAAATTGAAATTGCATATGTAATGAGTGAACCGAGTGATGTAGTGAAGAATATCTATATATGTGAATAATCAGTGTTGTAATAAATCATTGAGTTGCAAATAGTTTGAGTTAAACATTTGTATTATTTCGGTTTTAGAAATAAGATATTTTATTTAATAAAACATTGTTTGAATTCAAATATTGTGCATTACTATTCTATTAAAAATATATTTAATCCAGTAAAAGTCTTGTCATTGGATGATAAAAGTGTTTCCATTGGATGGTAAAAGTGTTGTTATAGATAATGCGGGGCCCACTTTTATGTAAAATTAGTATCTGCGGCATCACCATGAAAATGCCGCCATTGGGTCGCAAAGGTGTTGCCTTTGACTCTATGGCAACGTGGCAAAATGCAAGACCCCGAGAAAGTATTACCACAGATCATTTTTTGCCTACAACAACATTTTTTGGCACTTTCTGCATCACTTCTCTGGTGTTGCAGTATGCAATCTATGGCATAGTGACTTCAGCTCGGTTGTGCGAGGCCATGAAAATCATGACGAAAATACCACAATCAACTCTGCATGAATGAAATATATTGACGTTTAGGAATAATTATTGTGTTACATGATGTAAGTGATAGTTTTAACTTACTATTCGATCAATAAAAGTTATTGAGATGCCCTATGGGAAGTGTACAAATGAATGTTTGTATCAGCTATATGATACCACTTTTGATTCATAAATGATATTGTATTGCTGAACAGTTAACAATAGATAAGAAACTGATACCACTTTTGATCCAAATATTTTACTGTATTGTTGAACAGTTAACAACATATAAGAAAGTGATACCACTTCTGACTTAAAAATGATACTGTATTCCTGTATAGCTAACAAAAGAGAAGAAATTTATACCAATTCTTATTTAGAAATTATACTACATTGCTGCAAAATAATTGTTTTTTATTGTTAATTTTTTTATACTTCTATTTCCCGGTTGAATAAACTAATACTATACAGCTCATCAAAGAATAAAATTACTTGTCTGAATGTTGTTGTGCACACTCTGGGTGATGAATTTCTATCGTTTGAACCTTCGTATCTTTAACATTATTCTGTATCCATAGTTGCTGCAATACTTTTTCAACTTTCTCTCCCTGCGATAAATATACATTAGTATTACTTTATTAAAAAGTAAGTTTGGAAAATTTTCCATACCAATTTATAGGAATCTCTCAAATGTAGATTATTTCTTTCGTTTAAATTTCTTGGTCTCGATGAATCATAGTGCAACCATTGCATGTTTGGATATAGCAACGTAAATAGTGTCCAATGGTTGTCACAGTGCATTCGAAAGTATATTGTTTCCGTGTGTTTGTTCAGCGCACAATCTTTTAAGAAAGGAATAACCAGATGTGTTATAATTCCACCCCCTTCTTCAACAATGCCTTTCTTCTCAAGTCATGGTTATGTTAGTACTTAATATGTAAGTCAATCATGTAAAGAAATAATGATTGTTTATTGTAATTGTACTTACTTTTATTATTGTAGACATTGCATAATTGTTTGGGACTAAGTCACATTTAAGGCTAAACCAGTCGATAACCTGATTTAGGAATGAAAATAAGATGTTACACAAATTAAATTGACATGTTAGCTTTCTCTATACGACATTTTGATATGTTATTCCATCAGTTTTGTATATATTACTTATTAGTAATCAGTTTTTTTATGTTGATAGCTATCAGTTTTTTGCTATGCAATTAATAGGTAACAATTTTATATACTATATGGTATCAGTTTATATTGTAGCAGATAATAGGTAGCAGTTTTGCTTCTTTTAAGTTATCAGTTTTGGTACTGTATAGGTTGAATCAGAATTTCCAGTTTCTGGGTTTCAGTTTTATATGTATGTAGATATCAGTCTCTTAAGAACTGTACTTAAATGATACAGATTTTGGGCATTAGTTTGTTATGAACTTGGGTATCATTGTTAATTAAGTTGATAAATGTATTTACTTGCCTATCTGTGAAGTTTCCTTTCAGCACATCAATCAGCATATTCTTTGTGATAATACATCCTCCCCTTAACCGATTATCATCTTACCAAGCGATTGGACCGTTTTAAAAATAACGGTAAATATAAATTTTAGTAGGCTACAAGGATAAAAAATATACAAATCTTACTTTTCTTCATCTTTTGCCATTGAAAAAAAAAATTCAACACAACCATTTCCTCATCGTCGTTTAAATGACTTGTCACACTTTTGCAGTTTGACAAGTGTAGGTCTTTCCAAGTAGGTTATACTATTTGTGTTGGCTCTAAAGCATCTATGTTTACTTCTTCCTTTCATCTTGTTTCGCTTGTTTTTTTCATATTTTGCTTCATCTATTTGAACAAATGAAAGCTTTAGTTCTTCCTCTTTTCCTACACCTGATTCATCTTTTTTCTTCTTTTCTGTTTTTTTTTTGGCTTTTTGCTTGCTTAATTTTTTTGAATTTCGAACTCATCATTCCACTTTTTAATTCTACTTTTTGCCCTCAATCTTGCAACGTAAGAAGGTATTTGGCACTTGATGGATGATTTTTTAATCCTTTGTCGGTATGTTTGTTTGCTACTACTTTCATTGATTTGTCCATCTGAAAATGCTTGAGTGAGACCCAATTTAAAGTTGGGAGCAATAATGTCTTGAAATGTTTCCTTCTGCTGTTTAACTTTTTAGTGTCATTGATGAATTTAGTATCAATTCTTGGTGTTGTTTCTTTTTCTTTTTTAGCAAACTTGTCTTTCTTTCCAGATGAGTTTTCTTCGTCAATTGAAATACTTTCCATTTGTTTTTCACCCTCTTCAAATTCAGTATTCAAATCAATTATACCTTTTTAAAGATTTTAAAATTTGTCTACGAATGGTGAATCATCCTCTGTTGCTTTTGAATCACCTCCTTCTGGTTCTGATTTTGGTTCAGGTTTTGTTTTTCATTGCTTGAGCAGCTGTCTTAGTTTGAAATTTTCATCTTCTGCTTGTCTTCTCAGCTTTCTTTCTTTCACCAGCTCCTGTTTTAACTGTTTATTTTTGTAACACCCCGAATTTCAGTTAACACTGATATTCACTAATTACAGAATTAATAATCTCAGATGTGAGAATCAGGGGAAACGGGTTACGTCATTGTGTTCGTCTCGGAAAAATACGCGAAATAGAGTCCGAAATTTTGTAAATCGGAGTCCGTATGACCCGGTTAAGGCCCAAAGAAGTTTTCGGGAAATTTGAATTTCGAAACATGCAGAAATGGGGGGCCAGGCGGGAAAACTCCCGCCCAGCCAAGTCGACTTGGCTGTCGACAGGGCTGTCGACTTGTCGGTCGACATGCCTGTCGACTTGGCAGTCGACAGGGCTGTCGACTTGCCCTGTCGGCTGAATCTGGCCTGGGTGCACCTGGTTGAGTTTTGGGCTGGGTTAGAGGGCTTGGGACGAAATCTGACGGACCTAAACTAACCTAGGGTTAATCTAAGGGTCTAAAACACAACCTAATCCTATAAATACACCCTAAGACTACCCTAATCTATACTAAAAATAGAATCTATGCCATCATGCCGCCAAAATGCAACTTAGAAGGAGCCTCCACTAATTAGAGAAGAGGATTGCAAGCTAATCAACTACTAATCCACCTCTACTTCAACTCTAGCAACTATCTAAGGAGCTAATCTTGGAGTTTGTGAGTTTCTATCACTTTAATAACCAATTGCTAAAGTAAGTAGATGAGATGTGATGAGATCATGTGGTTTTGCTTGCGGATCAATGGGTTTTAGGTCATATGTTATGATGCTAGTTTGCTAATCACTATGTTTAACACTTATTCATGATGACACTATGTTTATGCAAGTTAAGTGTTTGGCTTTATGCATGTTAAGTGGTGGGTTTTATGCATGCTAAGTATTCGGTTTTATGCATGCTAAGTGTTTGGTTTTATGCAAGTTAAATGCTTGTTTTTATGCTAGAATCATGTGTGAAATAAGTGACATGACATGCAAGTTTAACCTATGAGTTTGGATCTATAATATGCATAATCTATGCAAGTTGTTTGGATTAGTGATATGCATAACATATGCGAGTTTACCTTTGTATGTCATACATACATATGCAAGTTCATATGTAACATGTAATGCAAGTTATGTGCATGATTATATGCAAGTTCATAAGTAACATGTTATGCAAGTTATGTGTTTGGTTATATGCAAGTTAACATGAGACATGCTATGCAAGTTTACCCCTTTGTATGACATAAGTACATGTGCAAGTTCATCCCTTTTGGACCTATGACATGTATGCAAGTTGACACCTTTATGATAGGTCTATTACATGAACATTTATGCAAGTTACCATCTTTATGACATATGTGATTCATGCATGTTTGGGTTGGTTATTTATGCAAGTTGGGTTTATGGTCATATATGCAAGTTGACACCTTTTAAACCCATGATAATGCTAATGATATGCTAAGTTGAACCCATTGTGTATATGATGAATCTTCTCTTTTGAAGTATGTCATGTTAATGTATTTACATGGGGACGATGGGGTAAAAATTAATGAACACATAAAATTGTGTGAAGTGGGTATGATTAAACATACCATAAAGTGGATGGACATAATTGGGAATTTACCTATTAAGTTAGGTCTACCCATATTATGGAATTGGGAATTTACCTATTGAGTTAGGTCTACCCATATTCTTAAATATTTGTAATTAATTAGGGATAATTAATACAAATTATGGGGGTGATTAATTAGGTGTAATTAATCTACTAAGACACGAGGTTGGACCCTTTTTGTAGCATAAGACTGCCCGGAACCGACCGACAAATCCAACGGCTACAAATGATTGGCCCAATGTGAGAGGTCTTAGTCATAAACTAAATACGTGACAAGTGTAAAGACACGAGGTTAGACTCTGTTATGGTGTAAGGCTGCCCGGAACCAACCGGCATATCCAGCTGCCATAAAAGACAGTCTAATGTGAGAGGTCTTTACAAAGGTTACGATCTTAATTAATTAAGAAACACTTAACCAAATTAGCATGTAGTGGGGCATGAGGGGTTAAGTGGGTGCCTTGGGTGGCATGTAGTAACTAGTGGGGGTGCCTTGGGTGGCATGAGGAAACTAGTGGGTTGCCTTGGGTGGCAATAGAAAATACGATTAGAATACTTAACCAAAGTGGAACATGTAATTAAACATGATTAAAGGGTTAAGTAAGTGCCTTGGGTGGCATGTGGGAATCAAGTAAGTGCCTTGGGTGGCATGTGGAAATCTAGTGGGTGCCTTAAGTGGCAATTGAAATATGATTAAATGACAAGCTTAAGTAGTAGCTTGTGGGGGGCCTTAAGTGGCAATTGAAATATGATTAAATGACAAGCTTAAGTAGTAGCTCGTGGGGGGCTTTAAGTGGCAATTGAAATATGATTAAATGACAAGCTTAAGTAGTAGCTTGTGGGGGCCTTAAGTGGCAATTGAAATATGATTAGATGACTTAACCAAACCTTAACATGTGAGTGGGCATGATTATAAAAAGAGGTTAAGTGGGATGCACTAGATAAAATGACAAGCTTAAGTAGTAGCTTGTGGGGGCCCATTTCAACCAGTAACCCATATGTATCTTATTGGGCTCGACCCATGTCGAGGACGGGACACGCGTACTGGGCTTGACTATAAGAGGCCAAAACGGGGTAGCGGTGGCAACGCAAGTCCAACGGGTTTCATATGCGTGTGTGGACCCGGGCTGGTAAGTAAGACGTTGTTGCATCGTGTAGGTATAAGCCGTGCACCGTTGATATTATCAGGTTGCCACTTTAAGGAATGATACACCCCACTGTGGGGCCAGCACGGGTATCTACGTTAGGGAGCCGATCGCTTGGGGAGTAGTGGGTACACCTAGCGGAGATAGGGGCAGACGACACCTATGTAGTCAGCTAGGGGTACAAGAAGCTACTGGGTAAAATTACTAAGTACACTTAGTGGGATCAACCTTTAAGTAGGAATTACTCTTGGTGGGTAGAACTGGTGTGGTGCAGTGTAGGAATTACCCTTGGGTGGGTAGATCTGGGGTGGTGCAATCTAGTAATTATCCTTGGGTGGATAGGCGTGTCTTTACGGTTATCTTAGTTCATCCTAAGTCTAGTTGGCTGCTTAGTGTAGCCATTTATCCCCAGTCGTTACCGTATATCAAGCTTACGTCTTACTCTGGTTACTTTAATGATTGTATTGTTAAAGTTATAGGACTCGCTCAGACTTATGTCTGACCCCGTTGTTTTTATCTTTTTCCCAACCCTCAGGTTTTCAGAGTGGGCCTAGCACTAGTGGGCCTTGATCAGACTGCTTTATCTATCTTTTGGAGCTTGGACCGTGGATGTAAATCTCAGTTTATCTTTTCTATTATGGCTATTAAGTTATGTAGTGGGATTATGTACTTTTGTTTTATCAGGATGGATATTATGTACTTGACTCTTATTTATGGTTTTGGTGTAACCAAACATGTTTTACTTTCCGCTGCAATGAAATGATGTTTTAAATTCTCAAGTATTACTTATATCTGTCTTGTTGTAATTTTTCTGTTCTATATTCACTTAAAATACTCCACCGATGTTATGGCATTCCCTTAGTGAGTGACCGTAGCGGGTGTGGGGTGTTACACGTGGTATCAGAGCTGAAGGTTACCAGAACAGATAAATTTTTTAGAAAAACTATTTTTCTAAGAATATTTTTGAAAGGAGTATTTTCAAAAACATGTCTTTTGAGAGAAAAGTTTTTGAAAGAAAAGCATAATCCCCGATAGCAATATCTTTATCTTTCGAATTCTCCGTTTTGAATCTCTTCCTCTCTCGTTTTGAGTTTCCCCTCCGTGTATGGATGATCTTTCTAAGATAGATAAGAATGGAAAACCACTTCAAGGGACTTAGACATTAGTCGGACTAGAAGTTGGTTCAAGAAGGAGGAGGACTTGTAGGTACCTATTGGATAGACGATGGGAGGAAGGCTCAAATAGTTGTTGTTTAATGAAGGACGAAACCTCATTTTGATGGGAGGTTACGAGTGGAGAATGGGAAGAAGAGGGCTAGTAGTTATCCTTTTGGAGGAACAGGACACCTTATTAGGATTGTCCAAAGGGGCATGGGCAAGGTATGGAATCTCCTGTAGGGTAGTTGTATTCCCTCACTGCTAGTGTACCAGATGGGGATAGGACCGTTTAGGTTGGAATTTGGATTTCTTTATTATCCAGTTCGAACTTTATTTGATTCTGACGCATCGAGTTCGTTTATCTCATCGTTGTTAGTTGAGTCACTGCACTTAGACACCAGTTTAGTTGATGATCCCTTGGTTGTTTCAAACCCAATTGGGGGCTCCATGATGTGTTTGGGTTTGAAAGTTTCTATACTTAGCGTTGAGTTTAGATGTGATGCTTTTTGGGCTTCACGGGCTATGGGTTAGTTTTGGGCATGGACTGGTTATCCAGTAATGGTGCCGTTCTTGTTTGTGGAAGGAGAGTTGTTAGGCTTACGACCCGCTTGGGTAACACTCTCGAGATCTCTTGTAATCCCATGGAATCTGTTATGCTAAGTTATCTAGAATCGCTTGACACGTCGGTCTAGAGTTTGCGATCTGTTAGAGTGGTCCGGGAATACTCGGATGTGTTTGAGGAGGTGAAGGGCTTACCTCCGGAGCGGGAGATTGACTTCCGAATATATCTGGTAGACAATGCCAAACCAGTATCTTGGCCAGTGTGCCACATGGCTCCTCGTGAGAGGAGGGAACTCCATAAGCAAATAGGCGATTTGCTTGAGAAGGGGTTCATAAGACGAAGTATATCGGAGTGGGGTGCTCCAGTAGTTTTTGCCACGAAGGCGGATGGGTCCCTCAGACTTTGTGTAGGCTAAAGAGAACTAAATAAACTCACAAAGAAGAATAGACACCCATTGCCGAGGATTGATGATCTCTTTGATCAGTTAGTTGGCGCCTCAGTATTTTCGCAGTTGGACTTAGCCACGGGGTTTCGTCAGTTGAGAGTGGCTGAGGATAGTATAGAGAAGACTGCCTTTAGGACTCCGGATGGTTTTTTTTTATGAGTGGCTGGTGATGCCATTTGGTTTGACGAACGCCCCCGCATACTTTATTGATTTGATGAGAAGGGTGTTTAGGGAGTACCTAAATAAGTTCGTGATGGTCTTTTCTAGGAGCGAAATAAGTTTTCATAGGTTGAGCAAAGCCAGTTATGGGATAAACGGTGGTTTTGGAGCGAGACTGGCAAGGACATCCAGAGTTGGACAAGGGCTTAATTATTTAGCCGTTTTTACTAGTATCATCTCACGTAGGTCGTCTGAATTTGAAGAAGGTATCCCTTGGGTGTTTGTCTGATATTGGTTTAGGCCTTTGGGGCTTGCATTTGGGGGATGTCGAGTTCGACTAGGGTGGTCTGCGTGAGAGATGGACAGTTGTGATGATTTTGGATGGGATTCTTAGCATCCTATGAGTTTGAGATAGCGTATACCCATGGCAAGGGTAACGTGGTAGCGGACGCCTTAAGTAGAAAAAGGTTGTCCTCGAGTTCATTGTTCGTTGAACGACGGAGCTTAGAGTTTATTTCTATGTTTGACTTTAGACCTTCCGTTGACTTTGTACCCAGTTTGCTAGCCTCCTTGGAGGTTAGGCCTACTCTTTTGGGATGGATTGGCGAGGCACAGCGAGACGACCCACAGTTGGTTGAGTTAGTAGAGAAGCTCATAAGGGGGGGAGTCGTCCAGCCATTTGAGTAGGTACACCATAGATGGTAAGGGGTGGTTGCGTAGAGACGGTAGACTTTGTGTACCGCAAGATGAGGGTTTGAGGAAGGCTATACTTGATGATGCACATCGGTCGAAGATGACCATTCATCCCGGTGGGGACAAGATGTACCAAGACATGAAGCGAGTTTTCTTTTGGGACGGTATGAAGAAAGATGTGGTCGAGTATGTCGCTAGATGCTTGGTGTGCTAGCAAGTGAAAGCGGAGCAGAAGAAACCCAGTGGGTTGCTTCACCCATTAGAGGTTCCGCTATGGAAGTGGGATAGTGTCTCGATGGATTTCTTCAATGGATTACCAAGATCGAGGAAGGGTAATACGGGAATTTGGGTTGGGGTAGACAAACTTACTAAGAGTGCCCATTTTATACCCGTGAAGAGTAAGAGGACTGCTCAATGGCTAGCTTCAATCTACATTCGAGAGATTGTTAGATTGCATGGTGTACCTTCCAGCATAGTGAGTGATCGAGATCCTATCTTCACTAGCGAGTTTTGGAAGAGTTTGAAAGAGGCGGTAGGGACTCAGTTGTGTTTGAGCACCACAAATCATCCTCAGACGGACGGCCGGACCAGGAGGGTGAATCGCATTTTAGAAGATCTTTTGAGGCTATGTATCTTAGATTTTGGAGGTACATGGGAAGAGCATCTTCCATTGGTGGAGTTCGCATATAATAACAGCTTTCAGTCTAGTATTGGCATGGCTCCTTTCGAAGCTTTTTATGGAAGGCCTTGTCGATCACCTACATGTTGGTGGGAATCTATGGATAAGATCTTGCTTGGGCCCGATATGGTTAGGAAGACTTCGGAAAAGATTGATTTGATTTGAAGAAGGATGAAAGCGGCGCAAGACAGACAGAAATCTTATGCGGACAAGAGGAGAACAGAGCTTGAGTTTGATGTTGGGGACATGGTCTTTGTCAAAGTATCTCCGTTACGGAATGTGGTTCGCTTTGGATCTGTTGGGAAGTTATCACCAAGGTTTGTTGGACCGTTTCCTATTAAGGAAAGGATTGGACAGATGGCATATAGAGAGGAGTTGCCCGACAGACTTAGTGGTGTATATGATGTATTCCATGTGTCACATTTGAGGAAGTGCCTACATGAGACCGCAGAGGTGGTAGAGCCGAGCTTGCTTAGAGAAGTAGGGATAGAGCATGATGCGACTATTCGACGAGCTCCTACACGCATCCTTGGGTCAGAGATTAAGAGGTTGAGAAACATGGAGGTTCAACTAGTCAAAGTGCAATGGGGAGAAGATGAGAGCAACGCTACTTGGGAGACGGAAGCGAAGATGCGTTCATTGTACCCATTCCTTTTTGAGGGTATGTCTTTTAACTTCTCCTTTATCGTTTGTCTAGTACTTATCTTATCTTTAGTATGTCCTCTCGTTAGTACTTTTGACCTTTAGATAGGGTAAACCTATGGTTGAAACATGTGTTTGAGACATGTTATGGTTGATGGATGCATGTGGATGCAAGTGTTTGCTAGTGGTTGCTCGTGGATGCATATACACACACTCTAGACACTAGATCGGCTCAATCACTTCATATTGCATATTGCATATAATTGTGTGTAGGTAGTTGTATTTATGGATGTATAATGGTTGTGTTATCATATGGATGATGCATTTTGGTGAATGATTGTGCACTCATGTAGATATAGTATGTGTCGATAGGGTTCTTTCGCATACATATTGGATGCATGGCACTATCACGGTTTGCATATGTTCATACATTAGATAGGGAACATATACACACACTTTTTGCATATGCTCATACATCAGTAGAAATTGTTTTAAGGACAATGGATGCCCGTGTTTGATGGATTGAGTAGATGGTTGTTTGGATGGTAGGATATGCATTCTCCTTAACTTGGAGATTTCGGGGACGAAATCCTTTAAGGAGGGGAGAATGTAACACCCCGAATTTCAGTTAACACTGATATTCACTAATTACAGAATTAATAATCTTAGATGTGAGAACCAGGGGAAACGGGTTATGTCATTGTGTTTGTCTCGGAAAAATACGCGAAATAGAGTCCGAAATTTTGTAAATCGGAGTTCGTATGACCCGGTTAAGGCCCAAAGAAGTTTTCGGGAAATTTGAATTTCGAAACATGCAGAAATGGAGGGCCAGGCGGGAAAACTCCCGCCCAGCCAAGTTGACTTGGCTGTCGACAGGGCTGTCAAATTGCCTGTCGACATGCCTGTCGACTTGGCAGTCGACATGGCTGTTGACTTGCCCTATCGGCTGAATCTGGCCTGGGTGCACCTGGTTGAGTTTTGGGCTGGGTTAGAGGGCTTGGGTCGAAATCTGACGGACCTAAACTAACCTAGGGTTAATCTAAGGGTCTAAAACACAACCTAATCCTATAAATACACCCTAAGACTACCCTAATCCATACTAAAAATAGAATCTATGCCATCATGCCGCGAAAATGCAACTTAGAAGGAGCCTCCACTAATTAGAGAAGAGGATTGCAAGCTAATCAACTACTAATCCACCTCTACTTCAACTCTAGCAACTATCTAAGGAGCTAATCTTGGAGTTTGTGAGTTTCTATCACTTTAATAACCAATTGCTAAACTAAGTAGATGAGATGTGATGAGATCATGTGGTTTTGCTTGCGGATCAATGGGTTTTAGGTCATATGTTATGATGCTAGTTTGCTAATCACTATGTTTAACACTTATTCATGATGACACTATGTTTATGCAAGTTAAGTGTTTGGGTTTATGCATGTTAAGTGGTGGGTTTTATGCATGCTAAGTATTCGGTTTTATGCATGCTAAGTGTTTGGTTTTATGCAAGTTAAATGCTTGGTTTTATGCTAGAATCATGTGTGAAATAAGTGACATGACATGCAAGTTTAACCTATGAGTTTGGATCTATAATATGCATAATCTATGCAAGTTGTTTGGATTAGTGATATGCATAACATATGCGAGTTTACCTTTGTATGTCATACACACATATGCAAGTTCATATGTAACATGTAATGCAAGTTATGTGCATGATTATATGCAAGTTCATAAGTAACATGTTATGCAAGTTATGTGTTTGGTTATATGCAAGTTAACATGTGACATGCTATGCAAGTTTACCCCTTTGTATGACATAAGTACATGTGCAAGTTCATCCCTTTTAGACCTATGACATGTATGCAAGTTGACACCTTTATGATAGGTCTATGACATGAACATTTATGCAAGTTACCATCTTTATGACATATGTGATTCATGCAAGTTTGGGTTGGTTATTTATGCAAGTTGGGTTTATGGTCATATATGCAAGTTGACACCTTTTAAACCCATGATAATGCTAATGATATGATAAGTTGAACCCATTGTGTGTATGATGAATCTTCTCTTTTGAAGTATGTCATGTTAACGTATTTACGTGGGGACGATGGGGTAAAAATTAATGAACACATAAAATTGTGTGAAGTGGGTATGATTAAACATACCATAAAGTGGATGGACATAATTGGGAATTTACCTATTAAGTTAGGTCTACCCATATTATGGAATTGGGAATTTACCTATTGAGTTAGGTCTACCCATATTCTTAAATATTTGTAATTAATTAGGGATAATTAATACAAATTATGGGGGTGATTAATTAGGTGTAATTAATCTACTAAGACACGAGGTTGGACCCTTTTTGTAGCATAAGACTGCCCGGAACCGACCGGCAAATCCAGCGGCTACAAATGATTGGCCCAATGTGAGAGGTCTTAATCATAAACTAAATACGTGACAAGTGTAAAGACACGAGGTTAGACTCTGTTATGGTGTAAGGCTGCCCGGAACCAACCGGCATATCCAGCTGCCATAAAAGATAGTCTAATGTGAGAGGTCTTTACAAAGGTTACGATCTTAATTAATTAAGAAACACTTAACCAAATTAGCATGTAGTGGGGCATGAGGGGTTAAGTGGGTGCCTTGGGTGGCATGTAGTAACTAGCGGGGGTGCCTTGGGTGGCATGAGGAAACTAGTGGGTTGCCTTGGGTGGCAATAGAAAATACGATTAGAATACTTAACCAAAGTGGAACATGTAATTAAACATGGTTAAAGGGTTAAGTAAGTGCCTTGGGTGGCATGTGGGAATCAAGTAAGTGCCTTGGGTGGCATGTGGAAATCTAGTGGGTGCCTTAAGTGGCAATTGAAATATGATTAAATGACAAGCTTAAGTAGTAGCTTGTGGGGGGCCTTAAGTGGCAATTGAAATATGATTAAATGACAAGCTTAAGTAGTAGCTTGTGGGGGGCCTTAAGTGGCAATTGAAATATGATTAAATGACAAGCTTAATAGTAGCTTTTGGGGGCCTTAAGTGGCAATTGAAATATGATTAGATGACTTAACCAAACCTTAACATGTAAGTGGGCATGATTATAAAAAGAGGTTAAGTGGGATGCACTAGATAAAATGACAAGCTTAAGTAGTAGCTTGTGGGGGCCCATTTCAACCAGTAACCCATATGTATCTTATTGGGCTCGACCCATGTCGAGGACGGGACACGCGTACTGGGCTTGACTATAAGAGGCCAAAACGGGGTAGCGGTGGCAACGCAAGTCCAACGGGTTTCATATGCGTGTGTGGACCCGGGCTGGTAAGTAAGACGTTGTTGCATCGTGTAGGTATAAGCCGTGCACCGTTGATATTATCAGGTTTCCACTTTGGGGAATGATACACCCCACTGTGGGGCCAGCACGGGTATCTACGTTAGGGAGCCGATCGCTTGGGGAGTAGTGGGTACACCTAGCGGAGATAGGGGCAGACGACACCTATGTAGTCAGCTAGGGGTACAAGAAATTATTGGGTAAAATTACTAAGTACACTTAGTGGGATCAACCTTTAAGTAGGAATTACTCTTGGTGGGTAGAACTGGTGTGGTGCAGTGTTGGAATTACCCTTGGGTGGGTAGATCTGGGGTGGTGCAATCTAGTAATTATCCTTAGGTGGATAGGCGCGTCTTTACGGTTATCTTAGTTCATCCTAAGTCTAGTTGGCTGCTTAGTGTAGCCATTTATCCCCAGTCGTTACCGTATATCAAGCTTACGTCTTACTCTGGTTACTTTAATGATTGTATTGTTAAAGTTATAGGACTCGCTCAGACTTATGTCTGACCCCGTTGTTTTTATCTTTTTCCCAACCCTCAGGTTTTCAGAGTGGGCCTAGCACTAGTGGGCCTTGATCAGACTGCTTTATCTATCTTTTGGAGCTTGGACCGTGGATGTAAAGCTCAGTTTATCTTTTCTATTATGGCTATTAAGTTATGTAGTGGGATTATGTACTTTTGTTTTATCAGGATGGATATTATGTACTTGACTCTTGTTTATGGTTTTGGTGTAACCAAACATGTTTTACTTTCCGCTGCAATGAAATGATGTTTTAAATTCTCAAGTATTACTTATATCTGTCTTGTTGTAATTTTTCTGTTCTATATTCACTTAAAATACTCCACCGATGTTATGGCATTCCCTTAGTGAGTGACCGTAGCGGGTGTGGGGTGTTACAATTTTTGTCTTCAATCTCCTTAATACGACAGTTTAAAATTTTGATTGAGACATTGTTTTCAAAAAAATTCGTTTGTTCTTGCTGCTGGCCACGTTTTTTTTTTGTTTCTGCAGCTTTTCCTTTTGTTGCTCTTCTTGTTAAATTTTCTGATGTCTCCAGAAGTTTGGCCTCGTATGGCTGAATATTTGTTATCTCCTTAAACTACATAGTTTGAAATAATAGATAAATATTAATTAGGTGTCAGATTTGTAAATATTTAAGTATCATTTTTAATGTCTCGGTTTTAAAGTATCAGTTTCCATGTAATTTAGGTATCAGTTTTTAGGTAGTAGTTTTATTGTTTTTTGGATATCGGTTTTAAACATTATCACCATGGCAGGGGACTGAGGTATCAATTTTGAGTTGTATCAGGTATCAGTTCTAAAAAACATTGCTTAATATAGTAACTAGTGATGAAATAGTAAGTTATATTAAAAACTTTTACCACTCCATGCTTTAATTCGGTCAGGATTTTTTTGTTATGGTGTTCTTCAGATTCTTTAGATTCCACCTTGCAAAAAGTGGGAGTTTATTGTCGAAGTCTCTTCGTTGCTTAATTAGACTGATCTTCTAGCACATGACATACTGAATAAAGGAAGTAAAATATATTTAAAAATGAAATCACATTGTTATGTTTGAATTAAAAATGGGTGTTACTAAATGCAAATCATATTTACTCTATTCACACTCGTATATTACATTTATACCCTCTAATGCATTAAATAGGTGAAACCCTAATAAATGCTTATAGTACTGTGAATTTTAGTGTGTGTATAACCCTAGTATAAAAAGCATTTTAGTTTCATTAATATTTGTTTTTGTGGTACACAAAAAACTAGGGTTATGCATATGTACAATATTTGCACAAAATAAGTAGGAAGGACAATAGTATAATTTCCTCGATTTGCATTGAGTAATTTTGATTTGCATTTAGCAGTCATGCTAAAAACAAGAAAATTGTCAAAAACTTTTCTTACCAACGGAAGCATTGAACATACAGACATGTTCCTCGGCATGTGGATGAAGTTTTTTTTTTACAAATTTTGTAAAATTTGATTGAATTGTTTTCGGCTAAGAAACAGAATTCATTTTGTCTACGTCCAACAAGAACGGAACAGAACCCCATCTTTGCTTCTGTTGGTTATTGGGGGATGAAGAACGTGAGCAGTATCTCCATGATAAGAAGCATCGTTAAATCTTCTTCAAACTATTTTTTCTTCTTTCCAACTTCTTTCTTTATTCGTTTTTCTATTAAATTTCTAGTTATAGACGTTGCTGCTCTAAAGTTCCTTAAAACAAAATCTTTGCAGTCTGATGTAATCGTCCTATTTGTCATCTTTGGAGCTTTTTCTACATTGCTCCCTTCCAATGGAATGTAGAATAATATGTTGTTACCTTTTTCAGTTATTTTCGTTCCATCTTCACCAAAAACAAACGATTCTTTTGCTAGTGAGTAGCAAGCATATACTGCATCCAAATTTTCCTGATGTTTCTTGCACTCCTTTAACACAATTTTCTCACTAAAAAACTCGAAGATTGGAGTTCGTTTCAACAAATCTGTTTGTTTTTTGGTCAGAGATTTTTTTTCTTTTACCAACATAATCATTAAATATGCAGCTTGCAAACCGTATCCATAAGCCGTATCCTTTTTTGTCTCAATATTGGCAGCAATTTCTTTCTTGTTGTCTGTTGATTTAGTCAACTCATTGTCTCTTGGCAGCGGATTCACAAAATCATCATTCTGGTTAATAAAAAAACGTTTTAGAATTGAATGATATGATTTATAAGTCTCAAATGTACATGTGATGCTTCATAAAAAATCAGTCAATAAGTTTATAATTATTTTTTCACATGTACGTATGCGCTTTATAATCATGTAAATACCATTTTTTAATGTGTATAGTTATTGGGCATCATTTTTATATCAACTTAGGTATCAGTTTCAAATTTTGATGTGTACAGTTTATTGGTATCGTTTTTATATGTATGTAGTATCGGTTTTTATTTCTAATTTTTTTTCCAATGTATAGGTATCAGTTTTCTATTTTTGTAGGTATCAGTTTTATTTCTTTTCTCTATAATAGTATACAGGCATCAATTTTCTATGGCTGCAGATATCAGTTCTTTTTGTTCTCTCTCTCACAGTGTATTTGGATCAAAAACCAGCAGTATCAATTTTATATCACAACTGTATTAAACTAGTAGTATCATTTTGATGCGTTACAAGTACCCATTTTCCTAAGTTTACAGTATCAATTTTGTAAAAAAAAACAGTGTCGTCCTTATAAAATACAACAGCAGCATTTCTCTCACCGAATTCTCTTCAATATCTTCAAATTCCTTTGCTTTGATTTTTTTTCTCCTTTTTCTGAGCTATGTCGTGTTAAATTTGTATATTATTGTTAGAGAATGAGAATAACATTATCAGTTTTTTATATTTAAGGTATCATTTACCTTATTTTTGTCTTGTTTTCCCTTAATCTTTGCTATTTCTACTAATCTTTTTGGATCATTATACTTTTTGGACCTTTTCTCCCTACATACCAATTTATTAACTTCAATCACCAGAATTTTACCTTGTTTCAATCATCGACAGTACCAGTTTCATTTTCGACTGCTCTTTCGTCGATTACTTGATCAACAGTTTGATTTAGAGTTTCCTCTCATTGTTGTAATTCATAGTCTAGGGTTTCAACGCTCGGTTGCAAATTTTCAGCACATTTGATTAGGATTTCGGTTGTTTTGGACGATTCCTGTTGAATTTGAGCAGTATCGGTTGCGGTTTTAGGGTTTTCAGTCAAATTCGTTTGCTCTATAGTTGGAGAAGATGATGGTCGTGATTCAATCGCCATTTTTAATTACTTTCGTGATTTTGGTTATACGAATTGAAATGATAGCAGGAGTGTATTTTTTGGGTGCGTGGAAAGCAAGTATACCAAAGTAGACGGAAAAAAAGGCGGAAAGAGGGATTATGTTGGGTTGGGTTGTATTATTAGTTTCTTGTCCTTGTGTATAATTTTTTTTATTAGTTTGTCCTTATAAAAAAATTCCCTTTGAATAATTAGAAAAAAGAGTAGAAAAATACCTTAATCACGAATTTGTATATATATTCTTTAGACTGAGTGCGGACCTAAGAGATCTGCAAAATTGTCACATGTGAAACCAGTTGCTATGCAATAATTGGATTGAGGGAGATCGAACAAGGCAGCAGGGGAAGAGTGGGATAGAGCGTGAGAAGAATGATGATGTATAGAGAATATATCAAGGATATTGAGTGAAGGCTAGGTTTTAGGCATTAAACTTGATTTTAAACATTGTTGGATGCTTAGAAGGGAAGGGGAGAGGATGCGACCACCTTACGTGAAATAAATTTCTCTTTCTTGTTTTTTTTATGAATGGTACGTATGCAAAAGGAAGGAAGGGTAGGCTGAAATTTTAGCGTAAACTCGGATAGGGCAGTTGTACTTGGAAACGAAAGGTCAATTGTGAGAAGCTTGGAGAGGCCAGCATTTCAAACTCGTCTTTTAAAGTATAATATAATATTATAGATTATGATGGAGAGTGGTATTAATTTATTAAAGTAAATTGTTTTTGTTTTCTTATGCTTACTTTTACTAGTATCTCTTAATTTATTTAATCTCTTTGGTAGCCTAATTAATTATTTCATTGGCGTCTTATGGTTGTGTTATCATAATCTTTATTAATAATTCTCTTGGAAACACATATTTTGGGTCCAACCGTGAAGTACCAAAATTACCCTCTTTGTATTCAAATTTTAAATGCATAATCAACGTGCACATTAATAATTCTACTAACATTATTTTTTATGTTTGTTTCTATACTCATTTTAATCAAATCTTCTGCCATTTTTAACGCACAATTTATTTCAATTTCAAACGTGTACCATGAATACGCGCATATCCAATATAAAATAGAACGTTTCTTAATTAGCATAATCAAACTCCCTTTTATTTCTTGAATTCATACCATTTATGATGCACATTATTTCTCTAACTTATATCTATACATTTACATTTTAAATTTATCTACATGTACGTTTACGTCAACCTTCAAAATTTTGATACTATTCTCATTAATTATGTTCTATTATCTTCTTTTTTTAGTATACTGAAATTGTCCTCTTCGTATTTATTTCTTTTTTAAAAAAAATCTTTTCTATTTATTCTTTCTGTTTTTTGACTCGCGTTCAAAATTTTAAATGCGTAATCAATATGCATATTAATAATTCTATTAATATTATTTTTACGTTTGTTTCTATACTCATTTTAATTAAGTCTTCTACCATTTTTAACATGCAATTTATTTCAATTTCAAACATGTACTATATCTTAGGCTTGCGTGTAGGTTTGAGAAAAAAATCATATGTGCTAAAAATACCTTTTCTTTCTTGATATTTCCAATGCATCAATATAAATACGCATGTCCCTTATCAATTGTTTACTTCATTTTATTTTATCATTCACTAAAAGCTTATCCGGGAGCTTCATTCTGAGGCAATAAGGTATGAGATATGTTTTTCTTTTCTTATGTAATATGATTTCTAAATGATATAATTTGTTACACACTTACATAATTAGCACCGACTTTACCACTGTTATATTTAATACATGCATATGCATTAGTCACTCGCAAGTCACAACATTATAGAACTTACACTACAAAAGGCAACTTAAATTGCGACGGGGTGGGGCAACGGCTTGCGACGGCGAAAAAAGCTGCCGTCGCAAACCGTTGCTTGATTTGCAGAAATATAATGACCGAACCATCCTCTTCCTCATTCTATTTTTCCCCCAAAAACTTTCCTAAACCCTACCCGTCGCAAACCGTCGCTAGCCTCTCCTTGCTGCTCTGATTCCAAGCCTCCAAATTCGCTTCCAAGGTATTGATTTCATTCTACTATGTCTTCTAACTGTAGTTTATGCTTAATTAGGGTTAATTAGAGGCTTTGGTTGCTAATTTATATGAGTTTGCAAAATTGAATGTTTATGGATATGAAATTGGTTGTCTCGAGGGATGTTTATGATAATGGTTGTGTTGTAAGTTGATTTGGGGATAAGTGTAATTGATTAGGAGGGTAAAATCGATGAATATAAGATATGTAATTGATTTAGGAGGTTGAAAATAATGATTATCACGTGTTTAATTAGACGTACGATGATTGTGTTGTATGTAGAATGCGTTGTATGATGATTTGGGAATGAATGGAATTAATGTAATTGTTTAATGGTAGTAAATTGATTATTATTGAAATGGCGCAACGATGTCCCTAGTCTACATGCATGCACTGTTATGTCCTCATCGGATGCAAGAATGGTCGGTCCAAAAGAATGCACTTGCAATTGAAAAAAAAATGTTTTGTTACTATAATATTTAGTAATCAAATGTTGATTAAAAATGTTAATTCAAAATGGTTCGTAATTTAGGTTTAGATCGTTAAGAATCTTGTTAAACGTAATAAAAATCATATAACTCAACTCTTGGAATTTTTTATGAAATTAAATAATTAACTTGAAAGCTTAGTTTATCTTTCAACAATTTAAACTAACTAAAATTAATTTTATAATTTATACATTAAACTAAAATGAATCAAAACTTACTAAAACTAATTGTCATGTTAGTTTACAAATTGAAATTATGAAAAATTATTATGTGGACGCTATATATTCAAGGCGCGCACCTAGGCGCAAAAATGCGTAAGGCGCAAGTAAGGGACTTTTTTGAAGTTTAAGGCGCACCTTTTACTGAAGCGCAAAAAGGTCCAAAGCGCAAAAGGCGCGCTTTTTCATTTGATGTGTGTTTCTTGTTTTAAACTTAGGTTGAATGTGTTTTGACTAGTTATGTGAATCCCTTAGATAAATTTGGCCCCGTCCGACAAGTGTTGTATATGATCGTTATATGGATATTCGTTTTTCCATAAAACGGAAATCTATATTCATCAGATACAATATTCATTGGATTTGTCCTTGTATTGGATAAGTTACAAATATAATAACCTAACCATATTTTATAAATCATTTCAGTTTAAACGGTTAACAAATTTTCGATGGCACTTCCTTTTTGTTCCCTGTGTACACACATTTGTGTACGATACAGGGACTAAAGGGAAGTGCTGCCGAAATTTTGTTGAACCGTTTAACCTGAAAGGATTTATAAAATATGCTTACGTTATTATATTTGTAATGGGAAGTAGGTAGACCAGCCGTCAAAGTAGAAAGAAATAAACAAAAAAACTAAAAACATGAAGTAGTTGTAAATGAAATTTTACAAGATTTCAATTAATACAAAGTGTTTGATAGAATTTTCTAACATATTTGTTGCAAATCAGGAAATGTTCGATTATTTTCGTGATCGTAGTTGGATGTATCAACCCCATACCGGTAAGAAACGGTCAATAAAGGAACATTTTTGTAACGGTGTCCAAGAATTTATTAGATTCGGTAAATCTAATAATCGGAGTAACCTAGACATTCGATGTCCGTGTAGTAAGTGCAAACATTTGAGGCACTGGAAGCCAGATGTAGTAGAAATACATCTGTATAAATTTGGTTTTGTGTCGAATTATTACTTATGGGATCGTCATGGAGAGCTTGTTCAACCTACGTCTAACCATGTAGTGGTAGAGGACCATAGTACAATGATGAACGATAATACAACGACGAATCCGATAGAAAATATGGTGCAAGATGCAGCACGATCAATGTTTCCCACCATTGATCAAGGCGACGATGAGAATGAAAATGCTGAAGAACCAACGGTGGAAGTAAAAAAAATTATGATTTATTGAATTCTGCTAAGAGGCCATTGTGGGAAGGGCGTACAAGCGGGACCAAATTATCTGTAATCGCTGAATTCATCACTTTGAAATCAAAATTCAATCTTACAGAAGTTGCATTTACAGCAGTTGCAAAAAAATGCAAAACGTCATATGCCGCCCAATAATTTGATGTGTGATAGTCATTATAAAGTGAAAAAACTTATGTCTGCTTTTGGACTACCGTATCAGAAAATAAATATATGTGTTAAAGGTTGCATGTTGTATTGGAAAGAAGACGCTTATCTTAGAAAATGCAAATTTTGCAATGAAGATAGTTGTAAACCAAGGAAAAAGAAAGGAAAAGAAGTTCCATATAAAAGAATGCATTATCTACCGATAACTCCCAGACTTCAACGACTGTATGCATCTTCTGCTACAACGTTTCATATGCGATGGCATAGCGTGAGAACAGCAGAAGAAGGAACTTTGATACGTCCGTCTGATGGTGAAGCATGGAAACACTTTGATAGGACTTATCCTGAATTTGCTACAGAGAGACGTAATGTTAGGCTCGGTTTATGTATGGATGGATTTTCGCCGTTTTCTCAATTTGGTAGTAAATATTCATTATGGCCTATCATTGTTACTCCATATAACTTACCTCCATGGATATGTGTGAAAAATCCATATATGTTTCTAACGGTTGTCGTCCCTGGTCCCGATTATCCGACACAAGGAATTAATGTTTATCTGCAACCATTGATTGAAGAGTTGAAAACACTGTGGAATGAAGGGGTCGAACGACATTTCGAGAAAAAGGAATTTTCGTATGTTTGCTTATGTATTATGGACTATTAGTGATTTTCCTGCATATGGAATGCTTTCAGGTTGGAGCACATCCGGGCATCTAGCTTGTCCTCATTGTATGGATGAGTCACAAGCATTTTCATTAAAGTATGGAAAAAATATCCTGGTTTGATTGTCATTAATGCTTTCTACATCCTAATCATAAATTTAGAATGGATAAAAAGAACTTGAAAGCTAACAGAGTAGAGAATATGCTACCGCCTAAAGTTTGGACAAGTGAAGAGATATATGTAATTGTAAGTGAGTACCCAAAGATACACGAAAATGGAAGGCAGGTTGAAATTCTAGGTAAATCGGACATTCATAATTGGTGCAAACAAAGTATATTTTGGGAGTTAACTTACTGGAAAAAATTTAAAACTTCGGCATAATATTGACGTCATGCACAATGAAAAAAAGGTTTTTGATAACGTTTTTAATACAGTTTTGAATGTAAAGGGGAAAATCAAGGACAACGCGAATTCAAGACGTGATATATTACACTTCTGTAAACGGACGGAACTTCGCTTGTATGCCGAGAATTAAAAACCCAAAGCATGCTATGAGCTAGACAACAGGCGAGTAAAACTCAGGCTAAAGTGGGTGGAAGGATTACGATGTCCTGATGGGATTTCTTCTAACCTCCGTAGATGTGTGGACTTTAAAAACGGTAAATTGAGTGGGATGAAAAGCCATGATTGTCATATAATGATGGAATACTTTTTACCTGTGATTTTCAAGGAATTGTTGCCCACAAAAATATGGAGTGTTATAACAGAATTAAGTATGTTTTATAAACTACACTGTTCAACGACGTTGAAGATAGATCGTTTATGTAAGCTTCAATTAGAAATCCCTGTACTACTCTGCAAACATGAGAAAATATTTCCACTGGTTTTTTTTAATGTAATGGAACATTTACCTATTCATCCTCCGTTCGAAGCACTCCTTCGAGGTCCGGTGCAATATGGATGGATGTATCCATTTGAGAGGTAATTTTGTGTATACTCAATACTATTGATAGATTACAACTTAGATTTTTGTACCAACATATAAATTAAATTAGTCTTATTATAGGCACTTGAATCATTTAAAGAAAAAAATTAGGCAAAAAGCTCGAGTAGAAGGTTCGATTTGCAAATCGTACCTTGAAGAAGAAGCTTCATTTTTTTCTCTCATTACTTTAGTGAAGATGTGAACTTGTCTTTCATATCTGTTCCTCGCAATGAAGAAGCCGTTGAACAGGAGACTTCTCAGACAATGTTATCTATTTTTAGACAACACGGAGGACCTGCTGGAAAATGTGTAGAAATATGGTTAAGCAATAAAGACTACAATGTGGCACACACATATGTTCTGTTAAATTGTGTGGAAGTTGCACCATTTGTCAGGTTATATAAAATTCATATTCAATTCAATTATATATACATCTATATTTATCTGTCTATATTAATAGAAAATGAACATAACACATATTTGCAGTATATACGAATCACAGCATCCATCTGGTGATCTCAGCAAAGAATTTGCTGGATGGTTTTCAGACTATGTTCATGATCCCAAAAACTGTGTTGTAAAGGAAGAATTAGGACATCTTGCTACTGGACCAAAAAGAAATGTCAAGACTTATCCAATATACTTTGTTAATGGATATAAATTCAACGCCAATGATTACGGAGCTGAAAAATTAACGTATAATAGCGGTGTATTTGTCAAAAGTAGTGATGATCCAGAGGAGCATATAAAAGATTTTTATGGCGTCTTAACGCAAGTTGTAGAGTTGACATACTATGTTCGTCCCTTAGAGAAAGTTTATCTATTCAAATGCAACTAGTTTAGCAATGTTCCTGGTTCTGGAGTTAACGTGCACAAAGATTACTAGCTAATAGAAATAAGGCATACGTCGCATTACTATAAGTATGATCCTTTCGCGTTAGCTAAGCAAGCACTACAAGTGTATTTTGCTCCGTATCCATCCTTAAAAAAAGATAAAGTAGATTGGTGTGTTGTTTTTATAACAAAGGAAATATTTACATTTTATGGAAATAATATTCCAGACGAAGCAGCGTATCAAGCGGATCTTAAGCCGAATACTGAAATTATAATAGCTGATGACATTGATGTCGGGTCGTTGAATGATGAAGCGAATGAGTTAGTAGATGCATTTGAAAGTGCTGAAGAAAATGATATAGAGTATGAGACTGGGTCTGCACCCGAAGATGATGAAGACTGATGTTATGTATTTATGTTATGTACTATTATGAGCTATGTATCATGTAATACCCCGAATTTTCTGTTAACTATAACTTAACAAATTAAAGTATAATTAATTCTAAATGATGGAATTAAGGTCTCGGAATTCTTCTTGAGATAGAGTCCGAGTTTGCATAAAACGGATAACGTATGAAGAAGATATGGACAAACGAAGTTGGGCAGAAAAACCAGAAACGGGTCAGAATGCACTGGCGCACTTGGGAAGTGCGCCAGAACAGAATTGCACTGGTGCACTTGGGAAGTGCGCCAGTACAAATTTGCACTGGCACACCTGCCAAGTGCGCCCAGGCCAGAAAACCTACTTGGTCTGGCCCTGGCTGGCCTGGTCGGGTTCTGGTCGATTTCTGAGGCTTGGCTGAGTCACTAGGGCTTACATGTCGCTTTCTGATTGGCTTCTCTTGAGATGGATGGTCTGGATTCACTCTAGCTTCATCGACAGCTCTAATCAGTTTAAAATTCTATAAATACAACTCAAGACTAAACCTAAATTCACAAATAATATAGTACAAGAGCCGACATATTGTTGGAAAGAAATTAGGAGTGGCCGTCAGTTAGAAAGCTTAGAGGCAAGCCAATACTAAAGTAAAACATGAATCAAAACAACGTTAGTCTACCCAAAGGAAAGCATATCAAATTCAGAATTTAGAATCCAAATCCAAGTTCGTCGTTCGTTGTAAGTATAGTGATTTTTCCGATGAGAATAAAACTAAGACTTGATTCGATGTAAATTGGAAGTAGAATTGTGCTATTATGTAACGACGATGTTAATTCATATCTATGTATTGAAATGATTGTGTTGCGAATGAAATTGGGATGTTTTTGGTATAATTAATATTGATGTTGATCATATTGTACTTTTAGAATGACAATAACATCATAAGCAAGTTGTATAGTTCAAGTTTATGTGATTATATAGGTTGTTGTGATTAGAACCTCATGTATATACTTTATGCTAGAACCTTTATACCTAAATGGTTATGTTCATATACATGCCCCTATGTTTATACAAAAGTTGCAAGTTCCTAATTGGATCCATGTCAAGGTCCACTTTAGTACATGTTTCATGTCGTAATTAAATATGCGATTGGATCTAGTTCGCATCCTTGTCATAAAGTTATACATATTTATGAAAATGTCATATTCTTGTCATATGCTAGTGATGTTCGATGTTATGCCTAGATCCTAAACATATTTAGACTTATGTTGTCTAAATCATATGATAATTTATGTGACACCTATTTGGTTGATACCTATTTCAATGCAAGTTCACATATAAGTTGATTAAGGCCATGTTGCAAGTTCACATTCATGTTGACTATTTTGCAAGTTCACACCTATGATGTTCATATTGACTATGCCAAAAATGCCAAGTTTACACCTATGTCATGTTTATGTTTATGAATTCCCTTATGCCTATTTGTGTGCGCTAAATTAGGCTAAGTTTTTAGCTTGATATTATATGTTGAAACTATGCGAACGAAAATTAGGCTAAGATTGTTAGTCTAATGTTTAAACGGGGTAATGTTGGGAATAATAGTAAAACTTGACATAAAAATATATGAAATTGGCGTGTTTGTCACATGCCAAAATTGGTGGCATTTAAACGGTATAAATTCTTATACCAAAAATGTTAAACTTGGAATGTGGGCCATAACATTTAATTGTTGAAAAATTTACATATATTAAGTAATAAAGACAAATATGTAAATTTAGAAAATACGAATATGCTTAACATGAGGTTGGATTGAGTTGTGATGTAAACCCGCCCGGACCCGCCCGTCTATCCAATAGTCACAACAATACCTATCTAATGTGGGTGGTTAAGTGTAACACCCCACCTCCACTAGGGTCACTCTCAAAGGGAATGCACTAGTTTTGATGGAGTATTATCTAGGTAAACATACACAGAGATATCACAAGGCAGAACATAAATAAAGCAGCGGTAGAAATTAAAAACCAAATTTATTACTTTCAAGAAAAGAGTCAAAACCCCATATATCCAAGGTACAAATTATTCCATTACATCAAGTTCCAAATAAAGAAGCATAAACTTAAGATAACAAAAGTAAATTATTCCCTATAAATAGCAGAAGCAGCCATAGCATAGCCTAAGACCAAACCGTACATGAGCTGTCAGAAAAAGAGGCAAAACGAAAGAAAAAGAGGCGAAAGAAAAAGGGTCAGTCATAAAGACTGGTAAGCCCTAGTGACTTTCAGTATGAAAACTAGTAAAGGTAACATGACATGTGAAAACTGGAATTAAACATAAGGATGATAACAGAACTGGTAGGATAATTAAAATAACAGGATAAGTCAAGTCTAGCATCGCATATTCGAGATTCGCTGCACCAACTGTACTAGTATCCTAACCCATTTCAAGTATTAACCATGAAATGATCCCTTGGCCCAATATCATGAAGTGACCCATTACGCGGTCCTACGGTACGATCTACTAATCGATCGGCTCCCTACAAGTTCTAGCTCATCATGTGTCTGTGTCATACAGCCCTATCCTGAAATGTAGTTACCTGTGCTAGGTCCACCATAGGGTGTATCAAGCCCTATGGTGCCAACCACCGACACAAATCAAGCACGCATAGTGTAAACTTACGGGTGCCCAATGCCTGCTTTTTCAACTCCGGGCTACATGCGCGACCATAGTTCGCCTGAACCTACAATGGCGCACCTACTCAGCCGTCGTTCTGGTCGCTTACAATCAGCCCAGTAATCGTGCCCCACCCTGCCTAGTCCCAGGGTATCGTGATACATCTAAGTGGGTTACTGCTGAAAAGGACCGCGTAACTAGGGTTTCTAATGGGTTAAGTGTTGTCATTCAAATTCGTGACTTAACCCTATCCAAATCATGTATCAAGTTGGTTAAGTGTGTTCAAGCGGTTCATGACTTAACCCTATCAAATCATCGTGTCAAGTTGGTTAAGTATATTCAAGTGGTTCATGACTTAACCCTATCATGTGGCCTTAACTCATTAATGCAACCCAACCTCTCACATTAGACTAACTGTTGTGGTCACTGGATTTGCCGGGCGGTTCCAGGCAGATTTGCACCACAACATAGTCTAACTCGGGTTTTTCATGCGATATGACCAACTACCCACATTGGATCCTATTGTTTGCAACCACTGGATTTGCCGGGCGGTTCCGGGCAGATTTACACTGCAAACTCAACCCAACCTCGAGTTGGCTATTTTCAAGTTTATCTAAGTGTCATGCCCACGTTCAAGTTTTCATGTCAAAATTCATGTCGAGTTTTCATGTCATGTTTCATGTCAAATCGTGTCAAGTTCATGTCCATATCCAGGTTCAAGTTATAATAATGTTCATGTTCAAAGCCAATTTATGTTTTACCTAATCTACCCAAATCGTATTCCCATCGCACATAAACTCGAATCGATACAAATAAATCTAATTAGAGAATAACATAAAAAGGGACGGGTATAAGGTGGCAAAAGTGATTGCTAGCATAGCATGGTATGACTTGAGATAAATGATTATAACATTACTGGCATATGGAATATTGGCCTCAAACATAAAGATTCCAAATCTAGTAAAATAAGGTACTAGTCAAGATAACAGTTGTCATAAGGTGATAGTATAGTCATGGTAACGATTGACATAAGGTGATAGTATAGTCATGGTGACGATTGACATAAGGTGATAGTCATAAACTTTTGACTAATAGCAGATTCAACATGATAATATGAGGGGTTTTCTTTTTGATTTACAACATGAATAGACCCCAAATCATTGTCATAGTAATATATCCAAAAGTCAAGATCCAAGATGAACAAGAATGGATGTAAAACAGTCATCACACATAGGTCCAATTTCAATTTACAACATATTCATATTACATTTATAGTTTAAAACTAAAAATAACTGGGGCTTACAGATCGTGGTTCGAGAATTAGAAAAAGAGAGTCGAAGTTAAATCTTTATATGCTTAGTCAAGTCCTAACAGAAATCCCCAAATCAGCAATTCTCTTAACGTAGTTTCGACGTAGAAGAAGTAGTCCCTTTCTCTAACTTTTCAACCAGAATTAGAGCAGCATAAGGTCAGAAAGAATTTTTGTGTAGAGAGACTAGTGTTAGGGGCTATATATATAGGGTCATGTCAACGAATGTAGACAGAAACGAGGCCAGAAACATCAAAGTGAATCCAACTTCAAAAGTAGGATCGGCCACCAGGTCGACCCCCAGGTCGACACTATGGTCGACCTGGGCCTGGGCAGGTCGACTACATAGTCGACCCCCTGGTCGACCTGGTCCTGGGCAGGAAATTTCCCGCCCAGTACATTCTGAGGTTTGAAATTCGAAATTTGAATTCAAATTCTGAGCTGTTTTGAACTTGAAAACTTCTGAAAACTTCGAAAGGTCATAACTTGGTCATACGGACTCCGATTTTCGAAAACTCGAACTTGTTTCCAAGCAGAATTTCGAGACGTACGCAATGGCATAACACATTTCCCTTGATTCTTATTTTAAAAATTAATCCTGCCTTGATTTATAGTTATAACACGTTATAAAAATACGGGTTGTTACATTCTCCCCTCCTTAAAGGATTTCGTCCCCGAAATCTCTAAGTTAGGGAGGATGTGTCCTACCATCCATCATCCATCTACTCAAAGTATCATCCACAGGCAACCATTGTCCTTAAAAGATTTCTAGTGCTGTATGAACATATGTAGAAAGTGTGTGTATATGTACTTATCTAATGCAAAAGATCAGGCGGTTACTGATTCAGTAAACCTCCTTAATGCAAAATATGTTAGTGTAATGAATCCAACATGTATGCAAATTCCTAACATAGTTTATAATTTTTACATGAGTGCACAAACATTTATTCATATGCAACATCCAAGTGATAGCATAACAAGTTCCATCCATGTACAAGTATAAGCACTCATGCATATGCAACATCCAAATATGACTGAGCTGATCTAGTGCCTAATGTGTGTCATGCATCCACTAGCAACCACTTGCAACCATTTGCAAACATCAACCATAACATGTTTCAATCACATGTTTACATCCATATGGTTCTACCTAAGGTCCTCAAAATAAGATCGAGAAGATAACAAGACAAACGTAGATAGTAGAAGCATGATACGAAAGGGTTTTCAAGTTTATAGGAAAAAGAGATCGAGAATGTACCCTAAAAAAGAAATGGGTATAGTGCGCGTATCTTCTCTTCGGTTTCCCAAGTTGCGTCTTCTTGGGCTTCACTCCACTGCACTTTAACTAGCTTGACTTCTCGATTCCTTAGCTTCTTAATCTCCGTTACTAAGATACGAATCGGAACTAACCTCAACGTTGCTTCTTTTTCCACTTCTATGTCTTCAAGGATGCTTGGCTCAACCACTTCGGCCGACTCATGCAAGCACTTTCGGAGATGCGAGACGTGAAAGACATTGTGTACTCCAGTCAACTTCTCGGGTAAGTCTACCTTATAGGCCATTCGTCCAATCCTCTCAGTGATAGGGAACGGTCCTACGAACCTTGGTGCTAGCTTTCCAACTGCTCCAAAATGAACTACATTGCGTAACGGAGAAACTTTTATAAAGACCATATCTCCGACTTCGAACTCTAGGTCTGTCCTTCTCTGGTCCGCATAAGATTTCTGTCTATCTTGGGCCGTTTTCGTATGTCTTCGTATCAACTCAATCTTCTCAGAAGTGTCCCTTATCATGTCGGGCCCAAGTATAAGTCTGTCTGTCGTCTCCCACCAACAAGTTGGCGATTTGCACTGTCTTCCATACAGGGCTTCGAACGGTGTCATTCCGATGCTAGCATGGTAACTGTTGTTATATGCAAACTCCACGTGAGGAAGATGGTCTTCCCAAGTACCACCAAAGTCAAGAATGCATAGTCTTAGAAGATCCTCTAGCACCCTATTTACCCTTTCGATTTGTCCATCCGTCTGCGGGTGATAGGCCATGCTCAAGTTCAGTCGTGTACCCATTGCTTCTTGCAGACTATTCCGAAACTGGCTAGTAAAAATCGGGTCACGATCACTAACTATACTAGAAGGAACTCCATGCAACCGTACTATCTCTCGAAGGTAAATAGACGCCAGCCATGATGCGGTCCTCTTGCTTTTCACTGGAATGAAGTGAGCACTTTTCATGAGTCTATCAACTATGACCCATATGCTAGTATTTCCCTTCCTTGACCTTGGTAGTCCATCCACGAAATCCATCGAGATACTCTCCCATTTCCATTGCGGAACCTCCAAAGGATGTAATAGCCCATCAGGCTTCTTCGACTCGGCCTTTACTTGTTGGCACACCATGCACTTCGAAATGAACTCTGTCACGTCCTTTTTCATTCCAGCCCAAAAGAAAATGTGTTTCATATCCCTATACATCTTATCCCCTCCGGGATGTATAGTCATTTTCGAGTGGTGCGCCTCTTCGAGAACTTTCCTTACTAAGTCTCCCACTTGTGGGACACATAGCCTTCCATTACGCCTTAGCCATCCCTTGTCATCTATGTCATACCTACCGAGGTGACTTGACATCTCACCACTAATCAGCTTGTCCATGATTTCGGCTATCTGTGGTTCTTCCTTCTGTGAAGTCCCTACTTGATCTAGAAGTGTAGGTCTTAACTCAAGAGATGCTAACGTAGCAGTCATTGACTCAACAGCAGGTGTAAAATCAAAGGTTGCTATAAACTCAAGGTTTTTACTTTCAACAAACAAGGAGCTCAAAGTCAACATTTTTCTACTTAGCGCGTCCGCCACCACATTACCCTTGCCAGGGGTATAAGCTATATCGAAGTCATATGATGCCAAGAACTCCATCCACCGCTGTTGTCTCAGATTCAAATCTTTCTGTGAGAAGAGGTACTTAAGCGATATGTGGTCGGTATACAGCTCGAACCTCTCCCCTAGAAGATAATGGCGCCTAAGTGCAAAAACAATCGCGGCCAACTCCAAGTCATGCGTGGGATAGTTTTTCTCATGAACTTTAAGTTGTCTGCCCCCGTAGCATATTACTCTTCCTTCTTGCATTAGGACAGCGCCTAATCCCATGCTGCACGCATCTGTGTACACCGTAAACACCTTGCCTCCGTCAGGTAATGCCAAAACTGGAGCTGTGGTGAGGGCTCTCTTGAGTCTCTGAAAAGCAACATCACACTCTATGTCCCATACAAAAGCTAGGTTCTTCTTTGTTAACTTAGTAAGAGGGGCTGAAATCTTAGCGAAGTCCTTTATGAACTTCCTGTAGTAGCCCACCAAACTGAGAAAGCTCCTCACCTCCGTTGCATTCTTAGGAATTTTCCAGTCCTGTACCGCAACTACCTTTGCGGGGTCCACGGCTATGCCTTGCTTAGAAACTACATGTCCAAGGAACCGAACTTCCTTCCTCCAAAAATGGCATTTGGAGAACTTAGCCTTTAACTGGTGTGCTCTAAGTGTTTCCATGACTTCCTTGAGATGTCTAGCATACTCTTCTTCATCTTTTGAAAAGATAAAAATATCAACCACGAAAACTGCCACAAACTTGTTAAGGAACTCCCCATTCAGAAATGCTTCGTCTTATGAAATTTTTCTCAAGCAATTCGTTAACTTGTTTACTGAGCTCTCTTCTTTCTCATGGGGCCATGTGCCTAACGGGTAATGAAACTGGCTTGGCACTATCAACAAGATAAATTCGGAAGTCTATCTAGCATTTAGGAGGTAACCCCCTCACCTCTCAAAGACATCTGGATATTCTCGGACCACTCTTACAGATTGCAAATTATCGTCGGACGAGTCAAGGGATTCAAGATAACACAACATGACCGGACCCTTAGGGTTACAAGAAATTTCAAGCGTATTACCAAGGCGAGTCATGAGCCTCACTACCCTTTGTTCACAATCAAGAATGGCTCTATAATCGGACATCCAATCCATACCTAAGATCAAACCGTATCCCATAAATCCAAGAACATAAGCATTACAAGTGATCTCTACGCTTAAGATAGAGATCCTCAAATCCATACACATCATAGATAAATGGGCGGAGCCCCCAATTGGATTTGAAACTATAACGGGATCCACAACCAGACTAGTACTTAGGTGCAGATTTTCAACAATATCGGAAGAAATAAAAGTATGCGATGCACCAGAGTCAAATAAGGTTCGAACAGGAAAGTCAGAAATGTAAACAAGGCTTTCTACGGAAATATTACTACCTCGGTCAAGAGCTGGAGTGGTGTTGAGAGCATGCAACTGCCCTCCAGAATTTCCTGCTCGCTGGGTCTGCCCTTGCCCCTGCCCTTGCTTCTTAGGGCAATCCTTGCTGATGTGTCCAGTATCTCCCCAATGAAAGCATTCACCCAACTTCCTCTTTTTCTTTCTACAGTCTTTAGCTAGATGTCCAGTAATACCACAGAAGTTGCACTTCCTCGTCTCACGTGGTTTATTGTTGCTCTTGTTATTCTTCTTACCCCCTTCTTGAAGTCAGCCTTCTTATTCTGAGTCTCATTAGGCTTAACCTCCATCTTGTTATTCTTTTCTTCCTCATGAAGTAGAGCCATATCCACCAAGCTTTCAAAGGTCGCCCCCATAGGTATATGAGTTATGGCCAAGCTGTGTAGTGGCTCGTTCAATCCTCGAGCAAAGCGTACATCCTTTTTCTGGGTTGTGTTGACCAAATCCAAACCGAACCGAGCAAGCTGATTAAACTTATTCATGTACTCCCTAATAGACATGTACCCTTGCTTAAGTGCTAGGAACCTCTCCATCTAAAGGTTCTCTTCTGCTGACGATAAGAATTTAAGCCCAAACCTCTTTCTAAAGTCTGCCCAAGTCTCACTGGCCTGGTAGCGTTGGTGACTTCCCACCAAAATGCAGCTTCCTCTTTCAACAACCATGCTGCCAACTGAACTTTCCTATGGTCCTCCATATCAAAGATAATGAACAAGTCTTCCGTCTCCTTTAGCCAGTTTCGTGCCTCAACAAAGGTTTCAGTTCCAATGAAGTTCTTGCCGCCCATTGCTTTAAGGTCTTTGCATATTTTGGCAAAGGTGGTACCAGGAGGAGGAGGAACCGTGGCCACTGAGGGAGGAGGAGGAGGGATGTCTGCCGAGCCTGCTGTAACAACCCGAATTTTTAACAACATGTTAAATCATAAATCTAGGCAGAATTAAATTTTAAAATAAGAACCAAGGGAAACAGGTTGCGCCATTGCGTTCGTCTCAGAACTCTGCATGAAATCGAGTCCGAGTTTTCGAAAATTGGAGTCTGTATGACCAAGTTATGGCTCCCCAAAGTTTCAGAAATTTTTAGAGTTCAAAACAGTTCGAATTCGAGTTCAAATTCGAATTTCAAAACCCAGACAGACTGGGCGGGAAATTTCCCACCCAGCACCCCAGGTCGACTGGGGAGTCGACACCCCCCCCCCCCCCAGGTCGACTGGGGAGTCGACTGGGCAGTCGACACCCCCCCCCCCCCAGGTCGACTGGGGAGTCGACTGGGCAGTCGACACCCCCAGGACCAGGTCGACGGCGCAGTCGACTTGGGTGTCGACTTGGTCCCCGAGCCCATTTTTGGGCCAGTATTCGTTCTGATGTAGCTAGTCCGATTTCTGTCCAGATTCATCTTCCTAAACCTATTTAAACAGCCCCAAACCTAGCCTTCTCTACACACAATTCTATACTGCTTCTACTCTGCCTCTGTTCTAAATAAAAATAAAAATGGCATCGCTACTCTGCTGGAATCAAAACTAGAAGCTAATTAACATCAACCTAAGCATCTCAATTCAAACTAGAGATTAAGGCTTCAAGCAACGACGCCTAGACCATATTGAATCAAATTAGAAGATTAATCAAGTTAGACGTTTCAACGCGACAACGAATCGATTTGTCCTCTCTTAGCCAATCAATGTAAGTTCTACTTGCTTTCCGATTTAAATATTTAACTATAATATGGCCACGGAATAAAGTGGAATTGGATTTAAGTATGTTTATCAATTCAGATATATTTCTGTTGCTTCTTGAACCTTGAGTTTTGAGACTTGTTCATCTTTATTCTCATGTCTAGTTCATGGTCTATTCAGCCTGTTGTAATCTTAATATGCCTGTGATGATGTTTTTCTCTCCGATCTTATTTTGATGCAAGATTCTACCTTTCCCCTATTTATTTTCTTTCGATTAACCTTGGTCAATTTCGGACCTTGGCCTAAAATCATGACTTGCGTACAATATGTATACGGGGGAATTATGGGATTATTGCCTATATGAATATGATGGAATTGTTGGCAACATGAAATTGGATATTATCATTTTATTTGCGAGTTTGGGCTTGATATGTAAATTTTGGTATAATCTTGTTATGAGGAAATTTGCATAAATATTATATGCATGGAATTTGGCGTAAATTTGGATCTATGTAATGTAACATGTAAATCAAATCAAAAGATTGGACAACTGGCTTGTATTGTAATAAAAAGGTTATGGTTTGGGGTAACTACATCATGAATCACGATTTGGGTTTTCCTTCCGCTGTTTTATTTATGTTCTATCTTGTAATATTTCTGTGTATGTTTACCTAGATAATACTCCACCAAAGCTAGTGCATTCCCTTTGTGAGTGACCCTAGTGGAGGGTGGGGTGTTACATTTGGTATCAGAGCATAAGTTTACCAGACTGGGCAAAAGCTTTTTTAAGAAAAAAACCTTCTGAAACTATTTTCAAAACGTTTACAAAGAAGCATTTTTCTAAAGAAAAGTTTTATTTTACGAAAGGCATGTTCCCCAAAGCCATATGCACTATCTTTTGATTCTCTCCTTGAGTCTCTTCTCTCTTTCTTTTTCACCATAGTTTGTAGGCATACAACACATGTCGGTGGGCAAAGTAGTGCCCAACTTCCATCTGTAGCCGCAGTAGTTCCATCTGCAACTAATTTTATTTCAAGCTTTGTAGGGTTGCCGTGCGATGGAGGTAGCTTTCGAGAAACTTGTCAGCAAGCTATACAAGGATAGTAAGAACGAGGATAAAGAACACAAGCCTAAGGATGAGAAACTTGTTGATAAGGCGTAATCCATGAAGGAGGAAAAGGTGAAAGGGAAGAGGTCAAAGTAAAAATATAATAAAACCCATGACAAGAAAGAACATCGTTGGTATGGTAAAAAGAGACATGTAGTTAAGTATCATAGGACAAGGACAAGGGCAAAGAACAAGATAATCGAGAGGGCAATTGTATGCTCACAATACTAGCATACCTAAGAGAGGTGGTAACGTTTCTGTTAAAAGTTTAGCTTCTCTTTTATATCATACCATGGGAACTTTGTTTTTATACATCGCATCCTTTTAATTCTGCCTCGATAGTTGAGTCTCTGCACCTTAGTACTAGCGTAGTAGAGGATCCCATTTTTGTCTCAAATCCTGTTGGGGAATCAGCTTATGTATTCATGATTTGTTTGGATTTGAGAATGTCTATGCTAAGTGTAGAGTTTAGAAGTAATGCTTATGTTTTGGGCTATGGGTTGATTCTAGCGATGGAGTAGTTATCCAGTAAGGGTGACATTCTCGGTTTTGAAAAGAGGGTAGTTAGACTCTTGACTTGTCTCGGTAATACCCTCGAAGTCGCGTGTAACCTTTAGGGTTCTCTCATGATTAGTTACCTAGAATCTCTTGACACATTTATTGTGAATTTATTTATCCGCTCGAGTAGTGTTCGCCACTAAGGCGGATGGTTCATTTCGCTTATGCATGAGTTGTAGAAAGTCACCTTAGTAAGTACATTTGGAAACATGGTTGATATTTATTATTTTCAAGAGATAGTTCTTCTGCGTGGAATACCTCCTAGTAAGTGAACGAGATCCAAGATTCACTAGTGAATTTTGGAGAGCTTGCATGAAACCATGAGTACGTAGTTAAGTTTGAGCCGAGTATACTAGAAGGAGGATAAGTGAAAGTGGAACGAGAGGCAACAGTGAAATGAGTTCCAACTCATATTTTGGAAACAAGAATTAAGAATCTATGAAGTTAAAGACGGTCAAAGCACAATGGAGTTAAGCTCAAGGAAACGCGACTTAAAAGATTGAAGACTAGATGCGTGCATCATATCTCTTTTTAAGAGTATATCCTTGGTCCCTCTTTTCCTGTAGAGCTTACTTGCATGTTATCCTTTTCCTCTCGGTCCTATTCTCAATCAAATTTCTGTTGCAAACCCCATAGGGAGTATGACTCATCTGTTAGTAATACATTTTGGGGCTTGAGGGTGTCTGTTGGGTTGACTAAACTCTTTGGGTTTTATAAGATACGGGTTGGTTTTAGGAAGGGATTCCCTTGTGACCTAAAAGGAGTCCATCATGCTTAGTTTCCTCGAAACGTATATTGGTTTGATTGAGTAATTCTTTGTGTGTCAGCCTGATGTTGATTTCGGTCTCCGGGGCTGGTGCTTAGGGAGTTCTTCTCCTGATCAGTATATATGTGACATATATTTCCAGTTTTGACATGGCCTAATGGGCACAAGGTTTTTACTTGCTTCTATCATTCGGCTATACCTTTAGGTAGGAACAATTGGGTGTAAACATGTGTTTGAGACATGTTATGATTGATGGTTGCAAGTGGTTGCTAGTGGTTGCTCGTGGATTCATTTACACATTAGGCACTAGATCGGCTCAGTCACCTTTCATATTGTATATGCATGAGTGTTTATACTTGTTTATGGATGAATTTGAATGTGTTATCATGTGGATGTTGCATATGGATGGATGTTTGTGCACACATGTAGTGTTATTGTGACTAGGACTATTTGCATACATGTTGGACTCATGGCACTAGACGTATTTTGCATCAAGAAGATCAATCAGGCCTGATCATTTGCATTAGATAAGGAACATATACACACACTTTCCGCATATGTTCATACAGCATTAGAAATCTATTAAGGACGATGGATGCCTGTGATTGATGATTGAGTAGATGGATGATTGGATGGTAGGACACATTCTCCTTAACTTGAAGATATCTGAGACGAAATCCTTAAAGGAGGGGAGGATGTAACAACCCGAATTTTTAACAACATGTTAAAATCATAAATCTAGGCAGAATTAAATTTTAAAATAAGAACCAAGGGAAACGGGTGGCGCCATTGCGTTCGTCTCGGAATTCTACATGAAATCGAGTCTGAGTTTTCGAAAATCGGAGTCCGTATGACCAAGTTATGGCTCCCCAAAGTTTCAGAGTTCAAAACAGTTCGAATTCAAGTTCAAATTCGAATTTCAAAAGCCAGACAGACTGGGCGGGAAATTTCCTGCCCAGCACCCCAGGTCGACTGGGGAGTCGATTGGGCAGTCGACACTCCCCCTCCCCCTGGTCGACTGGGCAGTCGACACCCCCAGGACCAGGTCGACTGCACAATCGACTTAGGTATCGACCTGGTCCCCGAGCCCAATTTTGGGCCAGTATTCGTTCTGATGTATCTAGTCCGATTTCTGCCCAGATTCATCTGCCTAAACCTATTTAAACAGCCCCAAACCTAGCGTTCTCTACACACAATTCTATTCTGCTTCTACTCTGCCTCTGTTCTAAATAAAAATAAAAATGGCGTCGCTACTCTGCTTGAATCAAAACTAGAAGCTAATCAACATCAACCTAAGCAACTCAATTCAAACTAGAGATTAAGGCTTCAAGCAACGACGCCTAGACCATATTGAATCAAATCAGAAGATTAATCAAGTTAGACGTTTCAACGCGACAACGAATCGATTTGTCCTCTCTTAGCCAATCAATGTAAGTTCTACTTGCTTTCCGATTTAAATATTTAACTATAATATGGCCATGGAATAAAGTGGAATTGGATTTAAGTATGTTTATCGATTCAGATCTATTTCTGTTGCTTCTTGAACCTTGAGTTTTGAGACTTGTTCATCTTTATTCTCATGTCTATTTCATGGTCTATTCAGCCTGTTGTAATCTTAATATGCCTGTGACGATGTTTTTCTCTCCGATCTTATTTTGATGCAAGATTCTACCTTTCCCCTATTTATTTTCTTTCGATGAACCTTGGTCAATTTCGGACCTTGGCCTAAAATCACGACTTGCGTACGATATGTATACGGGGGAATTATGGGATTATTGCCTATATGAATATGATGGAATTGTTGGCAACATGAAATTGGATATTATCATTTTATTCGCGAGTTTGGGCTTGATATGTAAATTTTGGTATAATCTTGTTATGAGGAAATTTGCATAAATATTATATGCATGGAATTTGGCGTAAATTTGGATCTATGTAATGTAACATGTAAATCAAATCAAAAGATTGGACAACTGGCTTGTATTGTAATAAAAAGGTTATGGTTTGGGGTAACTACATCATGAATCACGATTTGGGTTTTCCTTCCGCTGTTTTATTTATGTTCTGTCTTGTAATATTTCTGTGTATGTTTACCTAGATAATACTCCACCAAAGCTAGTGCATTCCCTTTGTGAGTGACCCTAGCGGAGGGTGGGGTGTTACATTTTGTATCAGAGCATAAGTTTACCAGACTGGGCAAAAGCTTTTTAAAAAAAACCTTCTGAAACTATTTTCAAAACGTTTACAAAGAAGCATTTTTCTAAAGAAAAATTTTGTTTTACGAAAGGCATGTTCCCCAAAGCCATATGCACTATCTTTTGATTCTCTCCTTGAGTCTCTTCTCTCTTTCTTTTTCACCATAGTTTGTAGGCATACAACACATGTCGGAGGGCAAAGTAGTGCCCAACTTCCATCTGTAGCCGCAGAAGTTCCATCTGCGACTAATTTTATTTCAAGCTTTGTAGGGTTGCCGTGCGATGGAGGTAGCTTTCGAGAAACTTGTCAGCAAGCTATACAAGGATAGTAAGAACGAGGATAAAGAACACAAGCCTAAGGATGAGAAACTTGTTGATAAGGCGTAATCCACGAAGGAGGAAAAGGTGAAAGGGAAGAGGTCAAAGTAAAAGAATAATAAAACCCATGACAAGAAAGAACATCGTTGGTATGGTAAAAAGGGACATGTAGTTAAGTATCATAAGACAAGGACAAGGGCAAAGAACAAGATCGTCGAGAGGGCAATTGTATGCTCTCACTACTAGCATACCTAAGAGAGGTGGTAACGTTTCTGTTAAAAGTTTAGCTTCTCTTTTCTATCATACCATGGGAACTTTGTTTTTATACATCACATCCTTTTAATTCTGCCTCGATAGTTGAGTCTCTGCACCTTAGTACTAGCGTAGTAGAGGATCCCATTTTTGTCTCAAATCCTGTTGGGGAATCGGCTTATGTATTCATGATTTGTTTGGATTTGAGAATGTCTATGCTAAGTGTTGAGTTTAGAAGTAATGCTTATGTTTTGGGCTATGGGTTGATTCTAGCGATGGAGTAGTTATCCAGTAAGGGTGACATTCTCGGTTTTGAAAAGAGGGTAGTTAGACTCTTGACTTGTCTCGGTAATACCCTCGAAGTCGCGTGTAACCTTTAGGGTTCTCTCATGATTAGTTACCTAGAATCTCTTGACACATTTATTGTGAATTTATTTATCCGCTCGAGTAGTGTTCGCCACTAAGGCGGATGGTTCATTTCGCTTATGCATGAGTTGTAGAAAGTCACCTTAGTAAGTACATTTGGAAACATGGTTGATATTTGTTATTTTCAAGAGATAGTTCTTCTGCGTGGAATACCTCCTAGTAAGTGAACGAGATCCAAGATTCACTAGTGAATTTTGGAGAGCTTGCATGAAACCACGAGTACGTAGTTAAGTTTGAGCCGAGTATACTAGAAGGAGGATAAGTGAAAGTGGAACGAGAGGCAACAGTGAAATGAGTTCCAACTCATATTTTGGAAACGAGAATTAAGAATCTATGAAGTTAAAGACGGTCAAAGCACAATGGAGTTAAGCTCAAGGAAACGCGACTTAAAAGATTGAAGACTAGATGCGTGCATCATATCTCTTTTTAAGAGTATATCCTTGGTCCCTCTTTTCCTGTAGAGCTTACTTGCATGTTATCCTTTTCCTCTCGGTCCTATTCTCAATCAAATTTCTGTTGCAAACCCCATAGGGAGTATGACTCATCTGTTAGTAATACATTTTGGGGCTTGAGGGTGTCTGTTGGGTTGACTAAACTCTTTGGGTTTTATAAGATACGGGTTAGTTTTAGGAAGGGATTCCCTTGTGACCTAAAAGGAGTCCATCATGCTTAGTTTCCTCGAAACGTATATTGGTTTGATTGAGTAATTCTTTGGGTGTCAGCCTGATGTTGATTTCGGTCTTCGGGGCTGGTGCTTAGGGAGTTCTTCTCCTGATCAGTATATATGTGACATATATTTCCAGTTTTGACATGGCCTAATGGGCACAAGGTTTTTACTTTGTTCTATCATTCGGCTATACCTTTAGGTAGGAACAATTGGGTGTAAACATGTGTTTGAGACATGTTATGATTGATGGCTGCAAGTGGTTGCTCGTGGATGCATTTACACATTAGGCACTAGATTGGCTCAGTCACCTTTCATATTGCATATGCATGAGGGTTTATACCTGTTTATGGATGAATTTGAATGTGTTATCATGTGGATGTTGCATATGGATGGATGTTTGTGCACACATGTAGTGCTATTGTGACTAGGACTATTTGCATACATGTTGGACTCATGGCACTAGACGTATTTTGCATCAAGAAGATCAATCAGGCCTGATCATTTGCATTAGACAAGGAACATATACACACACTTTCCGCATATGTTCATACAACATCAGAAATCTATTAAGTATGATGGATGCCTGTGATTGATGATTGAGTAGATGGATGATTGGATGGTAGGACACATTCTCCTTAACTTGAAGATTTCGGGGACGAAATCCTTTAAGGAGGGGAGGATGTAACAACCCGAATTTTTAACAACATGTTAAAATCATAAATCTATGCAGAATTAAATTTTAAAATAAGAACCAAGGGAAACGGGTTGCGCCATTGCGTTCGTCTCAGAATTCTACATGAAATCGAGTCTGAGTTTTCGAAAATCGGAGTCCGTACGACCAAGTTATGGCTCCCCAAAGTTTCTGAGTTCAAAACAGTTCAAATTCGAGTTCAAATTCGAATTTCAAAAGCCAGACAGACTGGGCGGGAAATTTCCCGCCCAGCACCCCAGGTCGACTGGGGAGTCGACTGGGCAGTCGACACTCCCCCCCCCCCCCCCAAGGTCGACTGGGCAGTCGACACCCCCAGGACCAGGTCGACTGCGCATTCGACTTGGGTATCGACCTGGTCCCCGAGCCCATTTTTGGGCCAGTATTCGTTCTGATGTATCTAGTCCGATTTCTGCCCAGATTCATCTGCCTAAACCTATTTAAACAGCCCCAAACCTAGCCTTCTCTACACACAATTCTATTCTGCTTCTACTCTGCCTCTGTTCTAAATAAAAATAAAAATGGCGTCGCTACTCTGCTGGAATCAAAACTTGAAGCTAATCAACATCAACCTAAGCAACTCAATTCAAACTAGAGATTAAGGCTTCAAGCAACGACGCCTAGACAATATCGAATCAAATCAGAAGATTAATCAAGTTAGACGTTTCAACGCGACAACGAATCGATTTGTCCTCTCTTAGCCAATCAATGTAAGTTCTACTTGCTTTCCGATTTAAATATTTAACTATAATATGGCCATGAAATAAAGTGGAATTGGATTTAAGTATGTTTATCGATTCAGATCTATTTATGTTGCTTCTTGAACCTTGAGTTTTGAGACTTGTTCATCTTTATTCTCATGTCTAGTTCATGGTCTATTCAGCCTGTTGTAATCTTAATATGCCTATGATGATGTTTTTCTCTCCGATCTTATTTTGATGCAAGATTCTACCTTTCCCCTATTTATTTTCTTTCGATGAACTTTGGTCAATTTCGGACCTTGGCCTAAAATCACGACTTGCGTACGATATGTATACGGGGGAATTATGGGATTATTGCCTATATGAATATGATGGAATTCTTGGCAACATGAAATTGGATATTATCATTTTATTTGCGAGTTTGGGCTTGATATGTAAATTTTGGTATAATCTTGTTATGAGGAAATTTGCATAAATATTATATGCATGGAATTTGGCGTAAATTTGGATCTATGTAATGTAACTTGTAAATCAAATCAAAAGATTGGACAATTGGATTGTATTGTAATCAAAAGGTTATGGTTTGGGGTAACTACATCATGAATCACGATTTGGGTTTATTGGATATGAAACTTAATACATGTAATGTTGGCAAGATCTTGACATATGTAAAAGGGCATGAAATTTGGTATAAATGTAAATTGTCTAGGATTAGGCATATGTAAAAGGACCGCATAACTAGGGTTTCTAATGGGTTAAGTTTTGTCATTCAAATTCGTGACTTAACCCTATCCAAATCATGTATCAAATTGGTTAAGTGAGTTCAAGTGGTTCATGACTTAACCCTATCAAATCATTGTGTCAAGTTGGTTAAGTATATTCAAGTGGTTCATGACTTAACCCTATCATGTGGCATTAACTCATTAATGCACCCCAACCTCTCACATTAGACTAACTGTTGTGGTCACTGGATTTTCAGGGCGGTTCCGGGCAGATTTACACCACAACATTGTCTAACCTCGGGTTTTTCGTGCGATATGACCAACTACCCACATTGGATCCTATTGTTTGCATCCACTGGATTTGCCAGACAGTTCCGGGCAGATTTACGCTGCAAACTCAACCCAACCTTGAGTTGGCCATTTTCAAGTTTATCTAAGTGTCATGCCCACGTTCAAGTTTTCATGTCAAAATTCATGTCGAGTTTTCATGTCATGTTTCATGTCAAATCATGTCAAGTTCATGTCCATATCCAGGTTCAAGTTATAATAACGTTCATGTTCAAAGCCAATTTATGTTTTACCTAATCTACCCAAATCGTATTCCCATCGCACATAAACTCGAATCGATACAAATAAATCTAATTAGGGAATAACATAAAAAGGGACGGGTATAAGGTGGCAAAAGTGATTACTAGCATAGCATGGTATGACTTGAGATAAATGATTATAACATTACTAGCATATGGAATATTGGCCTCAAACATAAAGATTCCAAATCTAGCAAAATAAGGTACTAGTCAAGATAACAGTTGTCATAAGGTGATAGTATAGTCATGGTAACGATTGACATAAGGTGATAGTATAGTCATGGTAACGATTGACATAAGGTGATAGTCATAAACTTGTGACTAATAGAAGATTCAACATGATAATATGAGGAGTTTTTCTTCTTGATTTACAACATGAATAGGCCCCAAATCAATGTCATAGTAATATATCCAAAAGTCAAGATCCAAGATGAACAAGAATGGATGTAAAACAGTCATCATACATAGGTCCAATTCCAATTTACAACATATTCATATTACGTTTACAGTTTAAATCTAAAAATAATTGGGGCTTACAGATCGTGGTTCGAGAATTAGAAAAAGAGAGTCGATGTTGAATCTTTATATGCTTAGTCAAGTCCTAACAGAAATGCCCAAATCAGCAATTCTCTTAACGTAGTTTCGACGTAGAAGAAGTAGTCCCTTTCTCTAACTTTTCAACCAGAATTAGAGCAGCATAAGGTCAGAAAGAATTTTTGTGTAGAGAGACTAGTGTTAGGGGATGTATATATAGGGTCTAGTCAACGAATGTAAACAGAAACGAGGCCAGAAACATCAAAGTGAATCCAGCTTCAAAAGTGGGCTCGGCCACCAGGTCGACCCCCAGGTCGACACTATGGTCCACCTAGTCCTGGGAAGGTCGACTACATAGTCGACCCCCAGGTCGACCTGGTCCTGGGCGGAAAATTTCCCGCCCAGTCCATTCTGAGATTTGAAATTCGAAATTTGAATTCGAATTCTGAGCTGTTTTGAACTTGAAAACTTCTGAAAACTTCGAAAGGTCATAACTTGGTCATACGGACTCCGATTTTCGAAAACTCGGACTCGTTTCCAAGAAGAATTTCGAGACGAACGCAATGACGTAACCCGTTTCCCTTGATTCTTATTTTAAAAATTAATTCTGCCTTGATTTATAGTTATAACATGTTATAAAAATACGAGTTGTTACATTAAGCATTGGGCCCAATAAAGACCTGAGGTTAGACTGAGTTACAGTGTAAATCTTCCTAGAACCGACCGACACATCCAGTAACCATAACAATATATGTCTAATGTTAGTGGTCGGTGCTTTAAAAGGCTAAGGACAGACAAGTCAGGATGGTAGGGTTAAGTTAACTGAAACACTTAACCAATTCAACATGTTAATTAAACTGATGGGTGGGGTTAGGTAAATACAGACACTTAATCACTTAACATGTTTGACTAGAAAACCCTAGTGACGGGGACTCATTTCAGCAGTTACCCAGTTAGGTATCATGGTACCCTGTAACTAAGCAGGGTGGGGCACGATTACTGGGCTGATTGTAAGCGGTCAAAGCGACGGCAGTGGGTGCAACAGTGTGGGTTCTAACGGAGTGCGGGCGTGCACACACTTTGGAGCAGACAAACAGGGCACTAGGGGCACCAGTAGTATAACCTATGCATTCTAGTATTGTGTCGGGCCGCCACCATGGGACTTGATACACCCCATGGTGGGACCAGCATAGGTATCTACAATCTTTAGGGCCCGTAAGACGCAGATGATTATGCGAGTAGGAGCCAATCTTTAGAAAAAGGGGATCACCTTACCTCCAGCATGGGGTGCCAGTTAAGACAATACAAGTAGGTGCAGAGATATAGTGTGGGGTGCGATAGTATATTCGTTTCAAAACTACTTTATCTTAGTTTATGATACTTTCCTGTTTCCAGTTTATACCTATCATGCCCTTATTCTTATTCTCATATCGAAGAGTCGCTAGACTTACCAGGCTTTATGTCTGACACTATTTTCTTTCGTCTTCTTTTCTTCAGTTTCCCCCGCAGGTCCACAGGGAGGAAACAACCCAGCTTAGTCAGATTCTTTAAAAGCTTCAAGATAGTTGATGTACGGTTTGGAGTCTCTTTCCTTGGCTATGGCTATTGGACACACTCTTTGGGGATTTATGCATTTTTATCATGTTTTATGCTTGTTTATTTAATAACCAAAACAGAAATGATGTTGTAATGTTTTGGAAGTTGTTATGAGACAATTATGGAAATGTTTTGTATGAACAAGTATTTTATGAAATAAAAGTCTGATGATTCTCGCTGCTTATATATATGTGTTTATATCTGTCTTGTGTTTTATCTGTGACTTTTACTTACAAACCTCCACCAAAGTTAAGGCAGTCCCTTGTGAGTGACCTTAATGGAGGGTGGGGTGTTTCACTATTAGAGCGTAGATTTACCAGACTAGATAAAAAATTTGAAACTATTTTCAAAAATTAGTTTAAAGAAGCATCTTTTTCAAGAAAAAGTGTTATTTTTAAAGGCATAATTCCCCAGAGCCATATGCACTATCCCTTTATCTTGAATACTTTCCTTTTTGTTCCAGCACGTCTGGAGATCTTAACCTTCCGGAAGGAGTACCGATCCCTGGCTGGTTCCGAAGGTACCTAGAAGCTAGGGCCAATGGTGCGGGCCCAGCAGACATTCCTCCTCCTACAGTGGCAGCGGTTCCTCCTCCCCCTCCTCCTCCTCCTCGTGGGAACACTTTCGCTAAGACGTGTAGATTATGGAACTGAATCATTTGTGGTAGCAAGGAACTGGCTGAAGGAGACTGAAGATTTATTCGTTATCTTCGAAATTGATGACAGGCAAAAGATACAGCTAACAATGTGGTTGCTCAAAGATGATGCATCCTATTGGTGGGAAGTTACGCAAGCGGAGAGGCCAGTGGAAACATGGGAAGATTTCAGGATGAGATTTGAGATGAAATTCCTCTCCCATGCCGAAAGAAGCCTACAGGTAGAGAAGTTCCTAACACTTAAGCAAGGGAGTATGACGATCAGGGAGTATGCCAATCAGTTTAATCAGCTGGCCAGATTTGGGCTGGATTTAGTAAACACCCAACACAAGAAGGCCCTTCGCTTCGTCAAAGGCCTGAATGAACCTCTACACAGCCTTGCTATGACCCATATACCCATGGGGGCGACCTATGAAAGCTTGGTGGACATGGCGCTGCTACACGAGGAAGATAAAGGCAAGAAAGAGGCAAAGGCGGAAGTGCCTCAAGAAAAGAAAGAGGGTTTACAGGCTAAGAAGACAGACTTCAAGAAAGGCGGGAAGAACAACAAATCCCGTGAAAAGAGAAAGTGCAATTTCTGTGGCATTGTGGGACATATAGCAAAAGACTGCAGAAAGAAGAAGGCAAAGATGAATGGTGGTTGCTTCAGTTGTGGCGAGATGGGACACTTGGCTAAGGACTGCCCAAAGAAGCGGGGGCAAGGACAGAGGACTGGATCCACCTAAGGCGGACAAGTTCATGCTCTGGTGGCACCTCCACAGGAACGAGGTAGAAATATTTCTGTAGAAAGCTTAGTTTATCTTTATGATCATCCAGTTCGCACTCTCTTTGATTCTGGTGCATCACACTCCTTTATTTCGTCTGCTTCAGTAGAATCTCTGCACCTAGACACTAGTATGGTAGAAGATCCCTTGGTTGTTTCGAATCCAATTGGGGGCTCGGCTTATTTGTCAATGGTTTGCTTGGATTTGAAAATCTCTATTCTAAGTGTTGAATTTAGATGTGGTGCCTTTGTTTTAGGATTCTCAGGATATGGACTGGTCTTAGGAATGGACTGGTTATCCAGTAACGGTGCCATTCTTGATTGTGGGAAAAGAGTGGTTAGGCTCTTGACTCGGCTCGGTAACACTCTAGAAATTTCTTGTAATCCCTTGAATGCTGTTATGCTTAGTTATCTAGAGTCGATTGACGCTTCTGTTGAGAATTTGCCGTCGGTTAGGGTGGACCGGGAATATCCGGATGTCTTTGAAGAGGTGAAAGGCTTACCTCCGAAGCGGAAAATAGACTTCCGCATATATCTTGTTGATAATGCAAAGCCCGTAGCTCTGCCTATTAGACACGTGGCTCCAAAGGAGAGAAAGGAGCTCAGTAAGCAAGTTAAGGAGCTTCTCGAGAAGGGGTTTATAAGGCGGAGTATCTCGGAATGGGGTGCTCCAGTGGTGTTCACCACCAAAGCAGTTGGTTCACTACGTCTTTGTGTGGACTATAGGGAGATAAACATGCTGACTAAAAAGAATAGACACCCGCTTCCCAGAATAGACGCTCTGTTTGATTAGCTTGTAGGTGCATCGGTCTTCTCCCAACTTGATCTAGCTACTGGGTTCCATCAGCTAAGGGTAGCTGAAGATAACATTGATAAAACGGCGTTCAGAACCCCCGACGGTTTCTTCGAGTGGCTTGTCATGCCTTTCGGTTTGACAAACGCTCCCGCTTATTTCGTAGACCTAATGAGCAGGGTGTTCAGAGAATTCCTCAATAAGTTCGTGGTGGTCTTCGTAGACGATATTTTGATTTCTCAAAGAATGAGGAAGAACATGCTCAGCATCTGAAAGAGATCATGGATACTCTCCGTGCACACCAGCTAAAAGCCAAATTCTCCAAGTGCCACTTTTGGAGTAAAGAAGTAAGATTTCTTGGACATATAGTGTCCAAAGAGGGGTTAGCTGTGGACCCTACGAAAGTGGTGGTAGTGCAAGATTGGAAGACATCAAGAAATGCAACCGAAGTTTGAAGCTTTCTTGGGCTAGCCGGTTTTTACCAAAAATTCATTAGGGATTTCGCGAAAATCTCAGCTCCACTCACAAAGCTAACAAAGAAGAATCCGGCGTTCACTTGGGATTTGGATTGCGAGTTTGCTTTCCAACGATTAAAAAGGGCTCTCACAATAGCCCCAGTTCTGACTTTGCCGGATGGAAGCAAAATGTTCATAGTATATACGGATGCTTGTGGTACGGGCCTAGGCGCTATTCTACTGCAAGAAGGAAGGGTAGTAGCTTATGGTGGAAGACAATTGAAAGTGCACGAAAAGAACTACCCAACCCACGATCTTGAGTTGGCTGCCATCGTCTTTGCGCTTAAGTCTTGGCGCCATTATCTCCTAGGTGAGAAGTTTGAATTATATACTGACCATAAATCGTTGAAGTATCTTTTCTCGCAGAAAGACCTTAACCTAAGGCAGCAAAGATGGATGGAGTTCCTTGCCTCATATGACTTTGAAATTTCCTATACTCCTGGCAAAGGCAACGCAGTAGCAGATGTGTTGAGCAGAAAGAAGCTGACCCTAAGCCCTCTCTTTGTAGAAAGGCAAAGCTTGGAGTATATAGCCAGTTTTGACTTTAGACCCTCCTCAGATTTTATAATTGGTTTATTGGCATCCCTCGAAGTACGGTCCACTCTTTTAGACTCGATAGCGGCTACACAACGTGAAGACCCGCAGCTTGTGAATGTGATTGATAAACTAATTAGGGGAGAAACTTCCAGTCACCTCAATAGGTACTCCATTGATGATAAGGGTTGGCTGAGATAGGATGGAAGGCTATGCGTCCCACAAGCTAGGGATTTAGTGAAGAAGATTCTCGAGGAGACCCATCATTCCAAGATGACAATACACCCAGGTGGAGATAAGATGTACAAGGACATAAAGAGAGTTTTCTATTGGAGCGGCAAGAAGAAGGACGTGGCAGATTTCGTTTCTAAGTGCGTGACATGCCAACAGATCAAGGCGGAACAAAAGAAGCCTGGAGGACTGCTTCATCCTCTAGAAATCCTTCAATGGAAGTGGGATAGCATTTCGATGGACTTCATTGACGGGTTTCCTAGGTCAAGAAGAGGCAATACTAGCATTTGGGTAATAGTGGACAGGCTTACTAAAAGCGCCCATTTTATACCTATCAAGAGTAGAAGGACTGCTTCATCTCTAGCTTCTCTTTATCTCAAGGAAATAGTGCGACTCCATGGAATACCCTCCAGTATAGTGAGTGACAAAGACCCCATCTTCACGAGCGAATTTTGGCGGAGTCTGCAAGAAGCTGTCGGCACACAGTTATGCTTGAGTACGGCCTATCACCCCCAAACTGATGGTCAGACAGAAAGGGTGAATAGAGTACTAGAAGATCTTCTAAGATTGTATGTTCTTGACTTCGGAGGGACTTGGGAGGATCACCTTCCTTTAGTGGAATTCGCCTATAATAACAGTTACCTAGCCACCATCGGTATGGCGCCCTTCGAAACTTTGTATGGAAGACCGTGTCGATCACCAACTTGTTGGTGGGAGTCCACTGACAAGATTATACTTGGGCCAGACATGATTAGAGAGACTTCAAAAAAAGTGGACTTGATACGAAGGAGAATGAAGACTGCCCAAGATAGACAGAAATCCTACGCCGACAAAAGAAGGACTGACCTTGAGTTTGAGGTTGGGGACAGGGTTTTCCTTAAGGTATCTCCCTTAAGGAACGTCGTTCGCTTTGGGTCCGCAGGAAAGCTAGCATCAAGGTTTGTAGGACCGTTCCCTATCATCGAGAAGATTGGGAAAATGGCTTATAGATTAGATCTGCCTGAAAGATTGGTTGGAATTCACAACGTCTTTCACGTTTCTCATCTTCGGAAATGTCTACATGAATCGGCGGAAGTGGTGGAGCCAAGCATTCTAGAAGAAGCCGAAGTGGAAAGCAAAGCAACTGTGAGGAGAGTTCCAACTCGAATCGTATGAACTAAAGTGAAAAAACTACAAAACCGCAAATTCAAGCTAGTTAAGGTTCAGTGGAGCGACGCCGAGGAAGACGCGACTTGGGAAACTGAGGACAGAATACGCCCAGCCTACCCTTTTCTTTTTGAGGGTGTATCTTTGATCTCTCTTTTTTCTTTGCTTATATCTATCTTTTTATGTATATCTCCTCGATATTATCCTTTATCCTTAGGTAGAAACCCCTTTGGATGTAAACATGTATTTGAAACATGTTATGTTTGATGGTTGCAAGTGGTTGCAAGTGATTGCTAGTGGTTGCTCGTGGATGCATATACACACACAACCTAGGTTTTAGATCGGCTCAGTCACTTCATACTGCATATGCATATATGTATTCATATTTGTATGTGATTGAAACTTGATATGTTGTCATATGGATGTCGCATTTGTATTGATGGTTGCGCACTCATGTAGAATTACGAGTAAGGACAAATTTGCATGCATAATCGATTCATGACACTTACATGATTTGCATTAAGGAGGTCAACTGGATCAGTAGACCTCCTGATTTTGCATTAGTTAAGGACATATACACACAATGTGCATATAATCATAAAGCATTAGAAGTCTTTTAAGGACAATAGATGCCTGCGTTTGTTGGTTGAGTAGATGGACGATTGGATGTTAGGACTTACGTTCTCCTAGACTTGAAGATTTCGGGGATGAAATCCTTTAAGGAGGGGAGAATGTAACACCTCGAATTTTCTGTTAACTGTAACTTAACAAATTAAAGTATAACTAATTCTAAATGAGGGAATTAAAAGAAATGGGTTACGCCATTGCGTTCGTCTCGGAATTCTGCTTGAGATAGAGTCCGAGTTTGTGTAAAACGGGTACCATATGAAGAAGATATGGACGAACGAAGTTGGGCAGAAAAACCAGAAACGGGTCAGAATGCACTGGCGCACTTGGGAAGTGCACCAGAACAGAATTGCACTGGCGCACTTGGGAAGTGTGCCAGTACAAATTTGCACTGGTGCACCTGCCAAGTGCGCCCAGGCCAGAAAACCTGCTTGGTCAGGCCCTGGCTAGCCTGGTCGTTCTGGTCGATTTCTGAGGCTTGGCTGAGTCACTAGGGCTTACATGTCGCTTTCTGATTGGCTTCTCTTGAGATGGATGGTCTGGATTCACTCTAGCTTCATCGACGGCTCTAATCAGTTTAAAATTCTATAAATACAACTCAAGACTAAACCTAAATTCACACAAATAATATAGTACTAGAGCCGCCATGCTGCTGGAAAGAAACTAGGAATGGCCGTCAGTTAGAAAGCTTAGAGACAAGCCAATACTAAAGTAAAACACGAATCATAACAACATTAGTCTACCCAAAGGAAAGCATATCAAATTCAGAATTCAGAATCCAGAATCCAGAATCCAAGTTCGTCGTTCGTTGTAAGTATAGTGATTTTTCCGATGAGAATAAAACTAAGACTTGATTCGATGTAAATTGGAAGTAGAATTGTGCTATTATGTAACGACGATGTTAATTCATATCTATGTATTGAAATGATTGTGTTGCGAATGAAATTGGGATGTTTGTGGTATAATTAAGATTGATGTTGATCCTATTGTACTTTTAGAATGACAACAACATCACAAGCAAGTTGTATAGTTCATGTTTATGTGATTAATCCTATTGTACTTTTAGAATGACAACAACATCACAAGCAAGTTGTATAGTTCATGTTTATGTGATTATATAGGTTGTTGTGATTAGAACCTCATGTGTATACTTTATGCTAGAACCTTTATACCTAAATGGTTATGTTCATATACATGCCCCTATGTTTATACAAAAGTTGCAAGTTCCTAATTGGATCCATGTCAAGATCCACTTTAGTACATGTTTCATGTCGTAATTAGATATGCGATTGGATCTAGTTCACACCCTTGTCATAAAGTTATACATATTTATGAAAATGTCATATTCTTGTCATATGCTAGTGATGTTCGATGTTATGCCTAGATCCCAAACATGTTTAGACTTATGTTGTCTAAATCATATGCTAATTTATGTGACACCTATTTGGTTAGATACCTATTTTAATGCAAGTTCACATATATGTTGATTTAGGCCATGTTGCAAGTTCACATTCATGTTGACTATTTTGAAAGTTCACACCTATGATGTTCATATTGACTATGCCAAAAATGCCAAGTTTACACCTATGTCATATTTATGTTTATGAATTCCCTTATGCCTATTTGTGTGTGCTAAATTAGGCTAAGTTTTTAGCCTAATATTATATGTTAAAACTATGCGAACGAAAATTAGGCTAAGATTGTTAGCCTAATGTTTAAACGGGGTAATGTTGGGAATATTAGTAAAACTTGACATAAAAATATATGAAATTGGCCTGTTTGTCACATGCCAAAATTGGTGGCATTTAAATGGTATAAATTCTTATACCAAAAATGTTAAACTTGGAATGTGGGCCATAACATTTAATTGTTGACAAATTTACATATATTAAGTAATAAAGACAAATATGTAAATTTAGAAAATACGAATATGCTTAACATGAGGTTGGATTGAGTTGTGATGTAAACCTGCCCGGACCCGCCCGGCTATCCAATAGTCACAATAATGCCTATCCAATGTGGTGGTTAAGCATTGAGCCCAATAAAGACCCGAGGTTAGACTGAGTTACGGTGTAAATCTTCCCGGAACCGACCGGCACATCCAGCAACCGTAACAATATCTATTTAATGTGAGTGGTCGGTGCTTTAAAAGGCTAAGACAGACAAGTCAGGATCGTAGGATTAAGTTAACTAAAACACTTAACCAATTCAACATGTTAATTAAACTGATGAGTGGGGTTAGGTAAATACAGATACTTAACCACTTAACATGTTTGACTAGAAAACCCTAGTGACGGGGACCCATTTCAGCAGTAACCCAATTAGGTATCATGGTACCCTAAAACTAGGCAGGGTGGGGCACGATTACTGGGCTGATTGTAAGCGGTCAAAGCAACGGCGGTGGGTGCAACAGTGTGCGTTCTAACGGAGTGCAGGTGTGCACACACTTTGGAGCAGACAAACAGGGCACTAGGGGCACCAGTAGTATAACCTATGCATTCTAGTATTGTGTCGGGCCGCCACCATGGGACTTGATACACCCCATGGTGGGACCAGCATAGGTATCTACAATCTTTGGGGGCCGTAAGACACAGATGATTATGCGAGTAGGAGCCGATCTTTAGAAAAAGGGGATCACCTTACCTCCAGCATGGGGTGCCAGTTAAGACATTACAAGTAGGTGCAGAGATATAGTGTGGGGTGCGATAGTATATTCGTTTCAAAACTACTTTGTCTTAGTTTATGATACTTTCCAGTTTCCAGTTTATACCTATCATGCCCTTATTCTTATTCTCATACTGAGGAGTCACTAGACTTACCAGGATTTATGTCTGACCTTATTTTCTTTCGTCTTCTTTTCTTCCATTTCCCCCCCAGGTCCACAGGGAGGAAACAACCTAGCTTAGTCGGATTCTTTAAAAGCTTCAAGATAGTTGATGTACGGTTTAGAGTCTCTTTCCTTGGTTATGGCTGTTGGACACACTCTATGGGGATTTATGCGGTTTTTATCATGTTTTATGCTTCTTTATTTAATAAGCAAGACAGAAATGATGTTGTAATGTTTTGGAAGTTGTTATGAGACAATTATGGAAATGTTTTGTATGAACAAGTATTTTATGAAATAAAAGTCTGATGATTTCCGCTGCTTATATATATGTGTTTATATCTGTCTTGTGTTTTATCTGTGACTTTTATTTACAAACCTCCACCAAAGTTAAGGCAGTCCCTTGTGAGTGACCATAATGGAGGGTGGGGTGTTTCGTATCATGTTGTGTACTCTTCTGAGCTATGTATTAACAATGTTAATGTTGAATATGTATATGTGTTATGCATTGTTCTTGTCATGTACGATTTATGTAATGATAATGATGACTGATGTTAATAATTCAAGTTATTTCGTATGCATTATATGATTGTAACAGATATGTCAGATAGACGACGCTCGAGGAGTTCATCTCAGCCGACTCCTTCACCGTCTCCTGTGCCAGGTGTAGGTCCTAGCAGCTCTGATCCAGATTTGTGGCGAGGTGCAGACGTTGTTCCGAAGAGTGTTGGGTAAGTATCTAATTTATTTCAATTTAAATTAGTTAAAAATATATGGTTTATCTATGTGAACATGTACACAGCACCCTGTTTGAAATCGAGCCAGCGAATTTCATTTTAAAAGTGTCGAAGCAGTCGTACACAAGTAGGATGTCTGGGACTTGGCCTCATTGGGATAGTATCCCACCCCACATCAAGAACGCCATTCTAGCCGATTTGCTAGTAAGTATTTATTTATTTTATTATTGGAAATTAATATATACTGTAAATAATTCAAAATAAATTTAATTTGCAGGCGGTTGTCCATGTAAAGGAGCAGGACATGCAGGTTTTTTTGACATATTGGAATATTAAAATGCGAAAGAATTACCGAGAAACAATTTCCAGGGCGAAGACATCACAGAAATGGATGGCTGACGATGTTTGGGTTGGATTTCTAGCATATTGGGATACTGAAGCAGTGAAAGTAAGATATAATGAAAATAATCACACATATGTTGATTGCATTCTTTTATTTAATAATGTATCAAATTTAATAGGAAGTAGCAAAAAGGAATAAAGAAAATAGAGCTAAGAATCCTGGTTTACATCGCGGTGGCTCAAAATCATTCCAGCAACATAGGAGAGAATTTGTATAAATTTGAAATAGTTTTTAGCATATGTTCACGTAAAAATTGAGTGCATATCATTCATTTTTATTTTTAGTAATTTTATTACTGTATATATACTCAGATGACAAAGTATAGAAGGGAGCCTATGATGGCAGAGGTTTTCAGGCATACTCATGCGGTGGAGCATATTGATGACGAAGGGAACGTGACATATGATTGGGCGGACGACAAGGCTGCGGGCGTAATGGTAAATATACTTATTAATAATTAAAATATTTCAAATTCGTTCATATCACATTATATTATTAAATTATATGGCATTTGTATTGAAATTATATTGGTATTGTAGGAGAGATATGATGTAGAGTCAGCTAGAGTGACTCAGGCCAGTGGACGAGATGAGATTACGGTTGCAGAGTGCGATCGTATTTGGGATGTTATTATTAAACCGCCTAGTCGTAATAGGTGATACGGGTTCGGCAATCAGGAGGTACCTTTTTTAATTTAAGTTTACATTTAAAGTGTATTTAATTAACATGCATTCTTTTACCTTCTTTTTATATTAACATGTTAAATTGACATTACAAATATAGAAGCTTTAAATTGACATGTGTATTGATCTTCAAAGTCCATGTATATATTCCAAGTCCATTTATAAATGTGAACTTGAATTATTTCGCAGACTATTGATTTTCAGCGAGGATATAGGAAGTCCATGGAGTATGAGGCTATAGCTCAGTTGAAGGAGCAATTGGAAGAGATGAACAATTGGAGATGAAGCCAGCTGGCTCAGGAGATAGATGAGCGCATTGCATGCTATTATGACGAGCATGGATCGACGCCAGACGAGGACGATGGTGGGGATGCTACAAGCGAAGAAGAAGAAGAAGGCGAGTAGTTTGTTTGTTCTTGTGCTTGGGTATGTATATACACTTACTTTTTTATTTTCTTTATGTATGTACGATGATATTTGATGACGGTAGGGTGTGGTTTGATGTATTTTGATGTTTTGTGATGATGGGACGATGATATATGGTGATGATATTGTTTTTTGGATGTATGACGATGGTATGTTATGGTATTGTAATGAATTTAGTAATATTTTGGATATATTGTGTGTTGTAGTTATATTTATGTGTGTGTATTGATGATTTTGGAAGGATATTGATGGATTGGTAGTGGACTGGTTTTGATGTTGAGGCTTGATGGAAAGGTATGGCTGTGTAGTGCAGAAAAAGGGTTCCAGATTTGCGACAGCTGGCGACGTCAATTTGGTCATTATTTTGTGTCGGCTAGCGACGGCTAACAACGCCATACAGCGACGGATAGCGACGGCTTGTTGGACATCATTAGCAACGATTTAGCAATGGCTTGCAACGGCTTCCCGGCAAAAAAAACCACCTGCCCACTCATGATGCCACGTGGCAAGTATCCGTTGCAAGCCGTTGCTAAATGAGTGACGGAACTGTCGCTTTTTCCATCACTTTTTTTGCTCGCGACGACATTTATAGCGACGGAAAATAGCGACGGCTTGCGTCGGCCGCCAACAGCTATTTGCCGTCGCTATTCACAGTTTATCTTGTAGTGTTACGTATGATTACTTTACATTCAGTTACGTGTGCAACAAGCCAACATCACTATTAGGCGCGATGGAGTTAAAAGACACAAAAAGTTCTTCAATGGCTAGACGTGATGGCATGGCCCAGTTGCAAGCCCACCAACGTGTAACTATAACAAAAACATAGAACGTTGAAGGAAGAAGATCTATTTTTCATATCGTTCCCGGAGGAGGAAAAAAAAAACTTCTGTCAGGCTGTCAGCCAGTAATATCTATATTTAAAAAATATCCATTTTTTACTAACAAACATTCAACTTTTAATAACACTAAAAAGTATTTAAGAAAACATAGGTACCAACCTTCTGTAAATTAACTTAAATGTTATTGTTTTGTTATAACTTAAATATGAGAAATGAACTGAATAGTGGTGATGTATGCATGTCTGTAAAGGCTAATGATATTCTGAAGATAGTACATGGAAGTGTTGTGCTTGGTAAATGGAGAAAGTGAGAAATTTTATCAGGTAAAATACTGGTACGTAGGAACAAGCTTGGTTAATATTCTCTGCCATATACAGATAGAGATCTCTGTGTTAATATTGTATGCTCATGCATAACAAATGTGTCGGTTTCTCTTCTTTTGTTTAGGTGGATCACTCTATAGTGGAGAGCTTTGCATAAGGAGGAAGGAAATACGTCACATGCATGTGAATCCAACAAGGAAAATAAATAATGCTTTTCGAATTTTCTTGATTAGCAATGCAACTAATTCAGATCTATATGTTAGTAGTCTGAATATTTAACAGATGAATTTTACAACTTTGCTTTCATACCGAAGATGGAAATCATAAAATGTATTTAGATTTAGCACAGTTGCACCTTCCGTATTTTAGTTTATACAAAACAATATTTATTACATGCAAGTAACCGCTCTACATATGTTTGCTTAGGGGTGGAATCAGTTCGGTATCATACCTTTGTATTCAAAATCATTTTCGTACCGACTTATATGGTAATAGAAAAATCATACCATTACCAACCAAAAAAAATCGGTTACCAACAGTTTGGTTATGGTTGGCAGAGGTCGGTAATAAGTTTTTGCCGTTTACTAGTATGAGATCTTTTTTTTTACAATACTTCACGTTAAAATATTAAATATCAAAATTGATTTTTATGTTATTATATTATTATTTAGCCATCTTATTTTCCATAGTGAAACATGCAAGGAAACATTATGGATGAACTAAAATATCATTTAAATTATACTATTTCTAAGATATGTATGATAAAAATTGTATTCAATCTTGTATCATAATAGTATTTTTCTACGTATTTTATTAAATCATTACATATTTAAAGTTCGTTGTCATATAACAAACATATATGATGAAATATAAGAAGATACATATGTATTGTTTAAGATATGTGTTAGATATGGTAATCACCATTGTTAATGCTCAATTACCGTTATCGTACCATATATTTTCATATGGTTTGACATACCGTACCATCAAATCGGTTACCAATTATTCGGTACCACTTTTGTTGCTATCGGTTGGTAATGGTTGTTAAGTGGTAATATGATAAAAATGTCCAGCCCTATGTTTTCTCTTTCTTAACTTTATAAGCATTTTGCTTAATATTAAGACAAAATGGTGGAATAGCTTTAAGTAGAAATACTTCCGAATTTATTTATATTTTCTTTTAACTCTTTTTATATTTTTAAGTTATATATAATATTTGTAAAATTCACAAAATTTGATAAAAAGCGTGTGCCTTCGTGACGCGCGGAGCGCGTGCCATGACGCTCGTCATATATAAATACACATAGATTTTACAATTTTGTACAACTTCCGTTCGTCAAACCGTTGAGAATATAGAACTCTTTTAACGGTCACATTTTATTTTTCGCTTGAACTATTTATCTGGGTAAATAAATTTTATAGCTAACCTTCTTAATATTTTTAAACAGTCAAAACATGATTATTTAGTCATTAAAATGTTATTAAATAATATTTTCCCTTTATTATGAAAATTTGGGATTTTACTGATAAAGTGATATCGATTTTCTCTATATTTTCTGGTCAAATATATTTCTTTATACAACTTGTTCACCATTTATATGTTATCACTATATAACATATTTAAAATGATTTATTATCACGAGCGCCATGGCGCTTCGCGCGTGGTAACGGCACGTGCTCCGTGCGTGATGACGGTACGCGCTCCACGCGTGATGACGGCACGAGCTCCGCGCGTGATGATGGCACACGCTCCATGAATGGGTACTTTTAAGTTAATTTATAGAAGGTTGCTACCTATGTTTTCTTAAATACTTTTTGGTGTTATTAAAAGTTGAATGTTTGTTAGTAGAAAATGGGTACTTTTTAAATATAGATATTACTAGCTGACAGCTTGACAGAAGTTTTTAGTTTTTCCTTCCCCGGGAACGATATGAAATATAGATCATCTTCCTTCAACGTTCTATGTTTTTATTGTAGTTACACATTTGTGGGCTTGCATCTGGGCCAAGCCATCCCGTCTATCCATTGAAGAACTTTTTGTGTCTTCTAACTCCATCGCGCCTAATAGTGATGTTGGCTTGTTGCACACGTAACTGAATGTAAAGTAATCATATGTGAGTTCTACAATGTTGTGACTTGCGAGTGACTAATGCATATGCATGTATTAAATATAACAATGGTAAAGTCAGTGTTAATTATGTAAGTGTGTAACAAATTGTATCATTTAGAAATCACATTACAAAAGAAAAAGAAAAACATATCTCATATCTTATTGCCTCAGAACGAAGCAACCGAATAAGCTTTTAGTGCATGATAAAATAAAATGAAGTAACAATTGATATGGGACATGCGTATTTATATTGATGCATTGGAAATATCAAGAAAGAAATGGTATTTTGACCCAAGCATATTTGATTTGTTCTCAAACCTGCACGCAAGCCTAAGATATAGTACACATTTGAAATTAATATAAATTGTATGTTAAAAATGGAAAAAGATTTAATTAAAATGATTATAGAAACAAACGTAAAAAATAATGTTAATAGAATTATTAATGTGCACATTGATTACGCATTTAAAATTTGAACGTGCATCAAAAAACAGAAAGAACAAATAGAAAAGACATTTTTAAAAAAGAAATAAATACGGAGAGCATAATTTCAATATACTAAAAAAGGAAGATAATAAAACAGAATTAATGAAAATAATATCAAAATTTTGAAGGTTGACGTAAACGTACATGTAGATAAATTTAAAATGAAAATGTATAGATATAAGTTAGAGAAATAATGTGCATCATAAATGGTATGAATTCAAAAAATAAAAGGAAGTTTGATTATGCTAATTAAGCAACGTTTTATTTTAAATTGGATATGCGCATATTGATGGTACACGTTTGAAATTGAAATAAATTATGCATTAAAAATGGCAGAAGATTTTTATAAAATGAGTATAGAAACAAATGTAAAAAATAATGTTAGTAGAATTATTAATGCGCATGTTGATTACGCATTTAAAATTTGAATACAAAGAGAGTAATTTTGGTACTTTACGGTTGGACCAAAAATATGTGTTTCCAAGAGAATTATTAATAAAGATTTATATCCTTATTTGCATGATTATATTAATTAACTAATTTTTAAATTTTCCATTTAAATCCATAAATCAATAATACCTATATTGATGATGTCATCATTTCGTTAAATTTTCAAAGATTTGAACTATAACATCTTATTACACATTCTTATTCAAATATGAAAATAAGTGTGTGTATCCAAATCTGTATGCGATCCTTATGGTTAAAAATCAATTTTATTGAAAAAAACAATTTTGGTAATTTCGCGATTATTTCTCTAGGGGAATATTTTACAAACTAATTTCCAATAAAAATTATCGTTGCATTTTTCCTTAAACTTCATTGTTAGCTGGAAAAGGGTTTTTCTTAGTATAGATATAAAATGGGTTGAGTTTGTTTGACTTGTTCAATAAAAGGGTCAAATCGATGAAAAAGAAAAGGGTTTGTTCGCTTTTAACCTCACACGATTATGTTTGATTTGAATCGTTTACCAGCTCTAAATATCAGCCTTTTAACACAGAAGTGGTTAATTCATGTCATGTTATAAATTTGGATAATTGTTCTAGATAGAGGCGGAGCTACAAAAATTTACATCTAATATTAGCCTAAAAAAGGGATGAATCGAAAATGATACATCGGTACATAAGTTTTTCTGCATAGCGATTAGTAGAAGACTTGTCAATAATTACACTAGTATAACCGCACAACGGTGAGAAAACCGATCGTCGAATTATATAATTCTTTAGAAAATCACAGCTTATCATTACTCTTCATCAAACATGTATTGACAATATGCTTGTAAAAAATTATTGAACTATTAAAAATTAAAAATTAAAAAAATGTGTTAGAACAACTAACTATTACATATTGAAAATGACATGTAAAGGCATGCATATCGTATCATATAATAATAATATTACATGAACAATGTTTTTTTCTTCAAAGTTCATATATAAAAGACTATTGTTTAGATCAACATTAAACGCATATATATGACACATAACCACAGAAAACGGGAAAATACTTACGCTTTTCATTGATTAGAACATCTAGATCTAGCTGAACATGTGAATTCACATTGGCTATATTTTCTTCTTTCTTAGAGGCAACACAAAATTTTACATAATGATTTAGTTTACAAAAATAAAGGAAAGAGGGAAAGGACATAAAATGATACAGTGGAGCAAATACCAGAAGTTGACAGATTAGTAGAGCTTGGAAAATTCACATCCAACTAACTAGGTGATTTATTGTTTGACACATTTGCTTCTACAAAACAAATAATGTCACTAAAATCATAGTTTTCATAATCCGGCTCTGCCACGGTCCGATCTCGAATAACCCTAAACCTTGCACCATCACGGCATGGAAAACAATCGGACCTCATTCATGCATGAACCCTGGCTGGACCTCCAAACAAATGGTCCAACCTTTAATTTTATAGGGTTAAACCACAGTTTTTTTTTTGTGTTTTCCTACTTCTCGTTTTGTAATTCTCTATGATCATTTCATCTTTTGTATTGTTTTGAAAATAACAACTAAAATATTTTAAAAAATCATAACCGTTCCAACATTTAAACCGTAAATTTTACCACTTTGTACAAAAAACATGTGTGTTTGATTTTGCCCATGCTATTTGATTATATCTTGCAATCTAATAATGTTGAAGAATAAATAGATGACTTTCAAACTTTATTATTTATTTCTCTGAGTACAAATTAAACATTATTATCCATATTTTCAATATTAACAAGCATGTGCATTTCTTGATGGTTCGACCGTTCAGACCTTTAAAACCTTGGACCTGAGTCCTCACGGTTTGACTCATGACCGGGTTATTAAAATATTGGCTAAAATATAAGTTATTGATATAAAAGAATATAGTTTTACTGAAAGGAAACAAACAAAATTAAGAAACCTATACGATCATTCTGGGATTGATTAAAAGTGCCATTCCAACTCTACTTCCCTATAAAAATAGGGAAGATAACATAGTAAATTCCAGTTAAGCAGAGAAATATGTCATAGATGAACCATACAAGCAATGACATTAGAAACAAAAAAAAAATAAGAAACCTGTTTGTCATGTAGTGTTATATAAACTTGTACTCTTGGTAACTAAGATCTATTATTGATCAAAATAGTTATCATACCAATCCTAGTACCATATTGTGTATATAGTGGAGTGAAGCATTATTATGCTTGAAATAATGGAATTGAATACATATAATGATTGGGTTGGTGTATATGAAAGAATAACACGTAGTATTTAACATTTTCCAACAGAATCATCATTGAATAGGTACCTGCATAAATAAAACCGACCATCTGGGAACCAACTTACAATATTATCCTTCAGACATAATTTTTTCGAAGGTAAATGTCATTTAACTTCATTAAACTCAAAAATAAAGTGCTCCAAAAAAAGAATCATTTCAAAAGGATTAACCATATACAACAATGAATGTAATACAATAACCGCATGCTCATATATAAGGTGATTGAAAAAGACAGTGGCAAATTCACATACTTGAAATTAAGATGTTCGGTTAACTAATGTTTGAGTCTGGCTATTATATACTAATGTTGGTCAGATAAACAAGTTACATTCCATTATTTTCCTTGGCGTATCTCTACCTCTTCTTACTCGTTCTATCCTTCCTAGCTTGACTAAAAAGGTCATATAAATAGCTAGATCCAGATCTTAAAATTAGAGAATATATAATAAAGCAAAGGAGATTAAAAAAAAAACTCCCCAAGACATACAAATAACATAGCTCATGCAGATCACAATTCTTACATACTCGTAGAAAAGCGATTATTGGGAATTAAGGATAAGATATAAGGAACTTAAAAGACAAATCCATATAATGTAAAACAGAAATGCAAAATTTTAGTTTAGATGCATTTATAAAGAAACGTTGGTTAATAATGATGATTTCAATCATGTAGCTACTTGAAAAATTCCAAACTTTTTTTTTCAATAACTAATTCTGGCAATTAATTGTTTATTTTATAAAACACTAAAGTTGCAATATGAAAATGGTTATATTAGACACAATGAGCAGTCAACTAAATCTCATTTCAACAATTCGATTGTTAAGCTAAGGTACCCATGTTGTAATCTCCGTTCGTACCAGCCTGGAAAATAACTGACAATGGGCATGAGTAATGGTCATGAAAAAACTAATAAGGGTGTTTATAAAGTTAGGTAGGTAGTTGTTCGACGATGGAAATTCTATCAGTTTAGAAATCCATCGCGAAGTGTATAAACCCAAAGACGCACGGCGTACACTTGTAACACGTGGCGATTAAGGGTCGATCTATGGAGAAAGAAATAATTTTAATTATATTCAATCAAATTAAACCAAATTCAAGTGAAATTTTAACTACAACTAAACTAAACTAACAAACTAGGATATATTAAAATTATGAGATTATATGACAACTTAGGAATAATTCCACACTCTATATCACATGAATCAATATAAAATGAAACCATGATATCTTTTTTTGGGTCATTTGTGAATTTAGTTGATATGATTATTATAAGTATATCTTATTCATGCTATTAACCAGCATAAAATAAGCTATCAAACTATAACATACCCACTAAATCACCTTACTAGTTCTAATGAAAAATGACAACAAGATGAAAGTGATATATATTTTAAGCATGGTCAATGAACTATTGATTAGAACTAAACCATCAAATTTTTATTTCAACCTCCACTTAATAACCAACATCATATGTATATAAAGAGGTAATTAGTGAACATATTAATAATCATAGCCTATTTCGTAAACAACATAGACTATCAAACTCGATAATAAACATAAAAAACCAATAACATCAACATGACATGAAGCACAAAAAGAGAGCATGAATAAACAAATTATATTGCATCTACATTATTAGCAGAACTTCATTGCCTCTAAGTTGAAAGGGATTAGCCACTAATATATGTAATCATGACAACAAAACTAGATTGCAATATAAACATAAACAAAACAAAGGAGAGAACTAATTAACAAAAACAAAATAAAACTAAACTATTTGCATATAATTAAACTACACCAATGCATAAAGTAAATAGCTAGAATTACATGAACAAGAAATTAAATTGCATTAAAATGAAAATGACATAAGATGAAAATGGGCAACAAGCCATGAAAGAAGAAGAGAGCTTTCCACTAAACCAAAATAACTAAAGAGGAGGATTTATTTACATGACATAAAGGGTGTGTGTGTGTGTATATATATATACATATATATTTCAAACCCTAAAACCCTAATCCATTTTGTTGGGGACTACCAAAATACCCCTTTAGGAAGCTTCCATTTGTCTTTAGCAACTGATGGTTCATTAAAATTGTATGAAGCCTTTTTTTTCTCCACTTGCTAATATATTAGCCTTTAATTGTTCCACTAAAGAAAGAGTGATAATGGGTAGGGTCCTCCACTAAGTTGTATGTGAATTAATTCCATCTCAATTACTTTGTATCCACTTTGTGCACTCGTATCTCCATGTAAACTTCATGTGTATACTTCATTTTTGCTCCTAAATTCCTACAAGACACATGAAAATGAACAAGTAAGTTTTATAAAAAAATAAATACATGCACAAATGACTGTTTTACCCAATATGAAGATGAATGCATGATAATTTGAAAATCTTGGTTTTTTGTTAAAATATGTGAAAATAGCCCAATATGTTATTTATTTAATTAAAACAAGAATAAATGTGCGAATATAAATGTGCATATTTACGTGCACATCAAATACCTCTGCACTTATCTTTTTATTCATCCTTGAATAAATTAATCAAAAAGCTAAGAAAAATCCATTTTCGTAGGGAGCACGATTTCGTTGAGCTTATGCAATACGCCGTTAAACCTCTGTGCGTGCCCAATAGGACGAGTGTTGTCTCATGAGGGTTCTCAGCGGATACTACCCACAAAATCCAAATGTTAAATCCAAAAAATATTTACAAAATGCAAGATTTGAAAATATTTACAAGATGAATGCACATATTCATAAGAATGTTCACAAATGGATAATTTACTTTTAAATTTGACATGAATGAGTTAACATAACTTTGGGTCGTCACTATGAAAATTAAGTCCGTTACTAATCAAAACTTCAGACAAAAGTTAGGTTGTCGTTACAAACTCCTCCAGATTGGCAAGTTGTTTCGGTTGAAAACATAGTGCAAATATAAAATGAATTCTATAATTGATTATCAACAATCGTAAAATGGCATTTTTATTTTCTTTTGGTTAACAAGTTAGGTCAAACAAATGAAGATAGTGCTCGGATTTCAAGTGCTTCCTCTCTCTTTATTTTGAAAAATATTTACATTATTATTATATACAAATATCTAACTGAAAAGACCAAGATATATCACCCCTACACTACATTTCGACTTATGTGAGGGTTAGGTCAGAGCTTGGCAGATTGTGCCGACCGACGCTGACTTTGTCAACAACATGTCAGTAATCCTTAGGTGTCCAACTCATGAAATGAGACCAAGATATACCATAAATGCACTACATTACGGCTTAAGTGAGAGTTGGGACAGAGTTTGGCGGGTTTGCACACCAATGTTGTATTTACAAGCAATGTTGGATACCTTTGGATTATTATACATATTTTTCTTTTTTTCTTTTGTTTTGTTTTGAAGAGAGAGAGTTAATCGAGAATATCTTAGCACAACTTCATTTAAAAGATCTAAAATGTTATCGCAAGTAGTCTAAATCAACCATTCGATTATCGGATTACAATTCAGAAAACATTCATACTCATCACCTACGAATTCTATATATACCAGTTACACTAAATTTGCTCATAATTCACACTTTCGTTATCCGTTAAGAAAAGTGATTTTTCAAACATTTTAATCGTACGACCAAAATCGTATATTTACTTCATCGTGCCCATTTAAAAGTAAATTAAAATGTTTTTTTTTTTTTGATTTTTTTTGTTTGAATGAAAACTAAAGAAAAGAAAATTTGATGCAAAACCAAAACAAATATGAAACTCCCCCCACATTTGATTTTGACTATGACCCCGCAGTCAACCCAAGAGGAAGGAGAAAAGAAAAAAGGAAAAGAAAGTTTTGAAAATATGCCCTATATTTACAAAATAAAATAAAATATTTATAGTATATTAGAAAATATATTGACAAGAAGTAAATGAAATGGTAATCTAAAGACCGATTCATTTTGTCTCTTCAAGTATAAGAGACACAGCTTAAGCTCGGAAAACCAAATCGTACAAGAATTCGAAGTTAATTGTAGATTTGGAAAAACGAATGTCGCTTCATTGAAAATCGTATGAGTTGTCTCATTTTCGATGATAAATTGTTGGAGTTCAGGTTGATTTTCACCAATTTCAAATTTAAGCCCATCGTTGACAAATTCTTCAAAATTATTGATTTTAAAATCAAAATGGTGGTTCAAATCTATCTCTTTAAAATTCAACATATTTTCGAAAAGTCCAAAAAATTCATGTTCATCAAATTCGTCTTCCTTTAGTGAATTGTCAACAACTACAATGTATGTATCGTTTACAAAATCCAAAGTTTTTGTTTGAAGTTCTTTATTTTCAGAAAAAGGAAGATCGAATTCTAAATTTTGTTCCACCCTCTTAGAAGAATTGAAATACAACTCAATTACCGTATTATTAACAACTTCGTAAAGTTCGTCATTTTCAATTTCAACAGTTGTTATTTTAAAATCATCAATTATGGTAAAAGGTGGATTAATGTTCGAATCATTGCACATTTGGATTTGATTATATTTCTCACAAAACTTCAAGTTGTTTTCATACAATAAATTCGTATTATTATCGTCAATTTCGTTCATTTCTTCAACAAAATCAAATTTATAATTATTTACTTGAGAATTTTCAATTTGAAATTGTTGAGAACAAAAAATTTCATTTGCACCATAATTGAAATTAATCTCATTGCCAAAATCATTTGAAAAGTGATTCACATTTTCATTTTGAATTTGAGATTCATTTTGGAATTCGAAATTGAATTGGCAAGGTTTATAATCAAAATTATTTGAATTTGGAACTGAATTTGGATATTGATTATTTTGAAAACTTTGACTTAAATTGTTGCACAAGTCTGAAATATACAATTCATTCATTCTTTGAATTTAAAGTAAAGATTCAATACTTGTTTCCAAAGTTGAGGGTTGATCGTTGTTTTGAAAATTTGTGGTGCAAAATCAAGATTATTTTGAAAATTGAGAAAATTTTGTGGTGCAAAATCCAAATTGTTTGTACAATAGTTGTTATTAAAATATCCATACGAATTTGGTGTAAAGTGATATTGATTTTCACAACTATCGTAAAATCCATGAAAATAAGGAAATTGAGATATTTTCAAAAGAAATGGTTCTTTTTTCTGTTTTTTTTAAGAGAAAAGGAAATAAATATTTACAAAAGGGAAAGTTATCTTTTATTTTTGATTTTTGATTTTTGATTTTTTTTTTGGTTTTTTTGTATGTATGCATGAACCTAATGCAACTATATGTGCAAATTACCTATTTAATTACAAATTGTCTAAATAATATAATGATGGTTAGATTAATTTCAAAAAAGATTTCTCAACCAGTTAACATGCAGGAATTATCGGTGCACCAAGAATCACCCTAGCAATGCAGCCGAAGGTTTAAGTACCTTAAGAGAAACAACCGACATGATGTTATGAATCACTGTAATACTTGTAAACGGTTATTACTTTGCTCTAGACTAAACACTGAGAAATAATTTGTTGGAAATAAACCAATTTGTCAAAATATGATGATGTCCTTAGAAAATAAAAACAAAAATAGATGAATGCAATACAGAAATTAAACGTGAATTAACGATGCAACTACGAATGAGTTTATGTTTCATTTTTGATTTTTTTTATGCAAATGCAAGCAAACAACAATGTAAAGAAATAAAAATAGAGCTGAGAGCACAATAGCAGAGCATGCAGAATTTATTAGCAATTTTTTAGTGTTATTTTTTTTAAAAGCAAAACAAGTGCATTTTATTTCCGTTCACTACAACCTGAAAGGTTTTTTTTAAAAGGGTAATTACAAGTATATACATAAGAAAACTAATAATCAAAAGAAAAATAAGGCATGCAAGCACTCCACACAATTTCAAAAACTTAACACAAAATAAACACTTAAAATTTGAAACAGAATAAAAACTTAACACAAAAGAAGAAAAATTAAAAGAAAATAAAGAAAACTAAAGTATACTTAAACTGAAAACAAAGTTCGCACTCACATTTGCCCAAAGGCCGACACTCAAAGACAAAATACAATTGAACCCGCAAAGGCCCACGAGCTCCTCAATTCCACGTTTAAGCTTTATGTGGTCAAACAAGCAGACTCTCCAACAAAAACGGATGAATCAGAAATCGAAAATCTAAGGTAGTGTTTGGTTTACAATTTTTAGTTTTGGGTTTTCGTCTATACAAAAGTGTGCACAACGCATGCATATCATGGAAAACAACCATTTTAGAAAACAAAGTTAACACACAAAATAGAAAACAACTTTTATCTATTTTTCATGTTTTGAGAAATGAGAGAGACATAGAGACCAATTCTTCCTTCCATGATTACTACATTCCCTCCGCGTCGTCCCCTCCATCTTCCTTTCATGCTACCATCCCTCCTTTCATACCATTAATGTTTTGTAATTAATTTTGAAAACTAAAAACCCAAAATTCTTTTTTAACCAAACGGACCCTAAACTAAGAAATCGCAATCTTTTCTCTTAGAGAAAACTAATAATTATTTGTAATCAAGCTCAATTTACTGAAGTTGACTTTGATTGTGAGTCGCCATGTTGATCGTGATTTGGGTTGAGTGCGTATGGTTTGGTTCCGGTTGAGGAAGGCGGGTTGCGATTCTGATTGGGGTGGTGCGAGGATTGTGATGGTACTCGTTTGAAGTGAGGTAGGGAAGGGATGACGGTGAATTGTGATTTTTGGTAGCCGTGATTTCAAATGGTGCGTGGAGTATGTGAACTCGATTGTGATGCCATAGGAGGACTTAGAATGGGGTGGTGTTTGAGAAGGGGATGGACTGATGCAGCGTGTAGGAAGATGATATTATGAGCGGTAGTGTGTTTGTCGAGGCTGAATGGAAGGGGTATTGTTGATGGTTGAAGCTATGAATTGTGAATTGGTGGGGTTTGTGAGTCTGAACTGAGGGAATGGGGTGATGACTTGCAGTAGGAAATGAGTTGTTTTTATGTGAGGATAGGTGGTGAATGCGGGTTGATGTTGGTCGGAAATGAGTGCAAAACCATGGTTTGTAGCGGGGGTGATTTAGGAAGTGATAATTGTCTGAAGTTGGTGGAACGGATTGGTTTGTGGTCTTAAGGTTGATGGATTGGTGTATGCATTGTGGAAAAGTTTGTTGGAATGAATAAGGGAAGAGTTTGAAGAGGTAACGAAGATGATGTTCTCTGGTGAGGGAATGCTGCTTGGTGATTGTATGATGGTGTGGTAGCTTGTTTTTTTTTTCTTAAAGAGTGAATTGTGGAAGAAGTGATGGTGGTGTAAAGAGAGTTTATGGTTTGACAGCATAAGTTTGTCGCAGAATGTGGTAGATATGAAGGTGGTCAGGTGGCAATGGTGTGTTTGTGTGGTGATTTCGAATGGGTAACGAGATGGTTGTTGTGTATTAGTGAAGTGGTTGATGGAAGTAGGAGTGAATGAGTCAAGAGAGATGGTGGGATGGTGAAAAACAGAGAATTGAGAAAATAGAAATACTACTGTAATCAGAGAGTCATCTAAAGCAACAACAATTTGTAACGCATGCAAATACAAATAAAAGTTCTTTTTTATGCCAAAATTGCACAGAACTACTAAGTTTTCAAAGTTGAACAAAACAGACACAGCTGCACAGAATTCAAATGAATTGAACAGACATTTGCAATTTTTTTTTTTTTTTTAGAAAATAAAAGAGAAACTAACTACTAAAGATACAAAAATGAGCAAAAACAACACACAAAATGAAATTCAAATAAGGAAAAACAAAACAATAGCACTACTGTTATTTATTTATTTATTTTTTATAAAGAATGGACTAAACAAAATGAAAACAAAGAAGCACAAACACACACAAAATCAAAACGTACAAAATGAAACAAAACAAACACACAATCTTTATTTTATTTTTTTAAAAGAGAACTACAAACTAGAAAATTAATTCGAAAAATAAAATTAAAATTAAATTACTTTCCCTGGCAACGACGCCAATAACTTGTCCGAAGACGGAACTACGGTTTAGAAATCCGTCGTGAAATGTATAAAAACGTAATCGCGCAGTGTACACTTGTAGTACGTGTAGCTAATAAGGGTCGATACACGATGAAATAAATAGTTTTAATTATATTCAATCAAATTAATCCAAATTTGAGTGAAATTTTAACTGCAACTACAACTAAACTAACCTAACAACCTAGGATAGATAAAAACTATGAGATTAAATGACAACTTATGAATAATTCCACTATGTAGATCGCATGAATCAACATAAAATGAAATCATGATCTTTTTTTTTTGGGCATTTGTGAATTTACTTGATATGATTATTATAAGTATAGCTTATTTATGCTATTAATTAGTACAAAATAAACTATCAAACTATAAAATACCCACTAAATCACCTTACTAGTTCTAATGAAAAATGACAACAAGATGAAAGTGAAATATATATTAAGCATGACCTATGAACTATTAATTAGAACTATAGGCCTCCGATTTTTATTCTGAGCTCCACTTAATCACCGTCATCATATGCATATGAAGAGGTAATTAGTGAACATATGACTAAGCATAGCCTATTTGTGTAATCGAAATAGACTATCAAACTCAATAATGAACACAAAAAACCAATAACATCAACATGACATGAAGCACAAAAAGTGAGCATGAATAAACAAATTATGTTGCATCTACATAATCAAGAAAGCTTCATTATCCCTGACTTGAAAGGAATTAGCCTCTAATATATGTAATCATGATAACAAAACTAGATTGCAATATAAACAAAACAAAAGAGAGAACGAATTAACAAAAACAAAATAAATCTAAACTACACTAATGCATTAAGTAAATAACAAAAATTACATCAACAAGAAATTAAGTTGCATTGAAATGAAAATTATATAAGATGGAAATAGCTAAGAAGCAATGAAAGAAAAAGATATCTTTACTCTAAACTAAACTAACTAAAGAAGAGGATTTATTTACATGACATAAAGGGTGTATATACATGTTCGAAACCCTGAAACTCTAATCCATTTTGTTGGGAGCTATCAAAAATACTTCTTCATGAAGTTTTCATTTGTCTTTAGCTACTAATGATTAGTTAAAGTTGTACGAAGCTTTTTTTGTCTCCTCTTGCTAAATTTTAATATCTAATTCTTCCATTAAAGAAAGAACAATAATGGGTAGGGTCCTCCTCTAAGTTGTTTGTGAATTAATTTCATCTCCATCTCTTTGTATCCACTTTGTGCATGCATATCTCCATGTAAATTTAATGTGCATACTTCAATTTTGCTCCTAAATTTCTTATAAAACACATGAAAATGAACAAGTAAATTTTATCAAAAACAAATACATGCACAAATGACCGTTTTGCCCAATATGAAGACGAATGCATGATAATTTGAGAATTTTGGATTTTTGATTAAAACATGTAAAAATAGTCTAATATGTTATTTATTTAATTAAAACTAGAACAAATGTTTGAATATAAATGTGGATATTTACATGCACATCAGTAGCGGTCATGGAAAATAACTAACAAGGGTATTTGGTATGCTGAACATAAGAATGCCGACCTTTTCTAAAGCATGACTTATAATCTCAAATTATAAAAGTTCCAATTGGGGGCTTAACTCATCTCACGCTTGACTCAAACCAAATTGGTAGGTTCATGTTTTAATATCGTTGAGCTTTAAGTGAGATGTCTTACTTTGAGAAGCTTAAAAAGAGACATGAGTTGAAAAAGCAAGAGTTGTGCAAATAATGATTAAAAAGGGTGGTACCCTAATAAAACAATTGTTACAGGATTCACTAAGCATCATGGTTATTACTAAATTAATTCACAGTCATGTATTGTTCCGATATAATAATTTCTAATATGGAAAATGATATTCGTTTTTGTTATAAGGACAGCATCAAATATGAATCGATTGAAAACCCATGCAACCAACTGGAGACGTAAGGTAATGTTTCGTTTACCATTTTAAGTTTTGGCTTTTCGTCCATACAAAAATGTGTATAACGCATGTATATTACGGAAAACAATCATTTTAGAAAACAAAATTAACACACAAAATAAAAAACAAAATTTATCTATTTTTCATGTTTTAAGAAATGAGAGAAACACGGAAAACAATTCTTTATTCCATGATTGTCACATAACGTTTTCTTTTCGTTATATCAATCCTCATTTCACACCTTTAATGTTTTGTAATTAATTTTAAAAGCTCAAAATCCAAATCTAATTTTTGATCAAACGCACCCTAAAATTTTGAAATCTGAACTTGAATATTTCCCAAGTGGACTATAGTTGAATTTGATCATTTCCCAAAACACAAACATAGGACAAAAGGTCACAAGAATCCAAATCACGCATTGCGCCTACAGTTTATGCAACATGGAGCAAACATGAAGCATATTCGATCAAATAATGCAACTGAGGGAAACTTTGAATTCGGGGGTATATTTGTAATTTGCAACTGGTTACGGTGGGGTTTCTCCGAAATTGAAGTTTGCTTTCGCACAAATGGACGCATACGTGTGTTTCGGGCTGAATAGCTTTCTTGCTCACGTGTGACGGTATATATTTGTCTTTATCATCATAATTGCCTACCGAAGTGGAAAAGAAGAAATAAACCGTACTGCCAACAGTGACTAAACCCGACAACTGCACTGCCAAGATAAAGATTATTGTCTAAATTCAGTTTATCGCGCTGTAGCGTAGAGTACCGCAACTAAGACATGCTGCCAGCACCCCTTGCCTTGCATTTTTAAAGAAGACAAGGAGAGGTCAAAAACTAAGACTAAGGTTGGTTTACGTTTCTATATTTTGAATTTACGTTCATACAAACGCGCGCACAGTACATGTACATCGTGAAAAACGTTTGATTTAGAAAACAAACAGAAAACTTTCAATTTTTTACCGTTCATGATTTGTGAAATAACGAAAGCAGAATGAACATATTATATTTTCGTCGTCCCTTCATCCCCTTCATCGTGTCATCCATTTTACTTTATCTCTACTAAACTGCCTCCACTCTTTTCATAACTTGTAGTTAATGTTGAAAACCTAAAAAAAAGCACTGAATCAAATAACCACAATTTTTTTCTATAAATTTGCGAAATTTGTTCGATTTGACCTACTTTGAAAAGTTCTATCACACTTCTAAGGCAATTTAATTAAGAACCAGCTACATGCCATCGCTTTGGTCTGCTTAGCGCCACTTTGGTCAAAAGTGTATAGCCTACAGTCCAAGTCCTATCTGTATATTAAACGAAAACAATGTTGGTGACTTTTGAAAAGTCACAAACTATATTTTCCAACTATTGTATAGGCGAATTTTGAGAGGTCGTCAATAATGATTATTCATACTAATTAATATATGGGGACATACGTCAGTGAGATAAATCATGGTTGTCACCCAAAAACAATAATCCTGAAAACTCTACCACATATTTCGACCAAACGCAGACCTCGATCAATGAACAAAAAAAAGCATTTTTTAGGACTTAACTTGAGTTGCTTTATTAAACTAACCCAATAACCCCCGACCGTATAACCCATCCAAACTATCATTATATGAAAGACTTTTATCTCCAAATGATACCAAACTTCACCACCATTAATCGTAGCCTCCACTGGACAACTGTCTAGGCACTACCATGCTTGTCTTGATAGTTGACTTTTCAAAAAATCAAGTACTATTCTTTAGCAACAAAAAGAAAAAAATAACATCTAAAATGTTGCATGTACACTTATGATCGATGCGATAGTTAACATGCAAAATGACCTATATCTCGATTAGTTTTCATAATTGCCTATTCACTTAATAGGTTTACAAAAGAGTTTAAGTAAAAAAATAAAAGTAAAGCATATTTTGCATCTACAACGAACAAAAACAAAGAATTTGAATAGAGCATTTGATCGGGGCTTTTGGCTCATGAGTGAAGCATACGTTTGCCACCACGAGCGAGACAATCAAGCAAAGCATTTAAGTCCTGATTTTTGACTTAATTGATTTATAATTTATTGATTGTTTTCAATAAATAATGCTTGCTAGCAAATTCCAAAATAGATAAATAAATAGAATGTAAAATTATAAATCTTTCGAATTCGTTTCAAACTTATGCAACCTCAACACTAAAATATTTCGTATTAAACGAGAATCATTTGCAGAAAGTAATTAATTTTAGAAATTTGTATTTATTAATTAACATAATTACCTTATCCTTTTTTTGAAGAAAAAAAATCAGCAGGACGGGGTTCATTATCGTATGCATCAAACGCGTCAAGTTTATTTTCAAACTAGTATAGTCATGTGCAGTTACACGGCTGCTTTAACGAAACATTTTAGTAATATCGCTCCCGATAACTTGAAATGAACTATAAGCATAGCATTAAATAAGGAAACTAAAGAATCAAATAAGGTAATAATTTCATCCATTATCGTTATATTGTTCACTCTAATGAGGAAAAAGAATAGCTATTCAATCAAAAATCCAATGCTCGTTTACAAAATCGCAGCAATATATTACATGTTAGCTCAACTACACAAGTTAAATAACAGATTCAGTCTTCATAAATACCGGAGGGGGTTCCGGTCTTCAATCTTATTAAATACCCGAATCTGGGTCGACTCGACACTTCACAAATACCGGAGGGGGTTCCGGTCTTCAATATTATTAAATTCCTGAATCTGGGACAATTCGACACTTTACAAATACCGGAGGGGGTTCCGGTGTTCAATCTTATTAAATACCTGAATTTGGGTCGATTCGACACTTTATTAATACCCGAGGAGGTTCCAGTCTTCAATCCTATTTAATAACCGAATCTGGGTGGATTCGGCGCTTCATTAATACCAGAAGGGTTCCTAGTCATCAATCCTTAAAATACCTAATCTGGATGGATTCAGCCCTTTGTTAATACCAGAAGTATTCCCGGTCTTCAGTTTTGGAATCTCCGAATCTGGATAGGACTCAACTTTTCATTATTATCACTGCAAGGAATTTTCGGTCTGCTGTTTATATCAGCGCTCGAATTTGGGTCAGTTTATTTCGCTAGAAACGACGAAAATGGACCTATTTGCTGAGGTCCATGTCTTAATCTGAAGAAAAAAAACAACAACTAGCGGCTAAATAGGAGAGAGCTTGGAAAGAGAAGCTTGACTTGGAAAGTCGAAGACACCCCTTCACTAAAGGGGGGGGGGGCAAATGTTACTACTAAAATTCTCTTAGCATGAGAGGGCAGTAAAGGGATGGTGAATGAGCACGAGCATGGAAGGATCAAGAGCCCCAGAGCAACATGAACCAGCACCTATCGAGAAGAAAGGAGCTCAAAACCTTCAGAACGACAGCGAAGTTCACCCGGCAAGATCCATTTGACGGAGACTACCCAAAGGAGAATTCCGTGACAAAAATAACCTAAGACAAGGATCAGGAAAGAGAAAAGCACAGGCTCCGCTTATAGAAACCCCAAAGGACTATCGGAATCAACTCACTTACGCCGACGCACTAGAAGAAGAAGAGAGTCGGACCAATACATAAAGATTTTTCAAGGCCGACTTCTGAGAATCGACTTCATATATGACGAAGGGCTACCTTCGCGAGTAACAGAAATATTACCGGAAGCCACCTTTCGGAGAACCAAACTGTAACAACCCGTATTTTTCGATAACGTGTTAAGACGAGAATCAAGGCAGAATTTAATTTTAAATTCTAAATCAAGTAAAACGGGCTATGCCATTGCGTTCGTCTCGGAAAAATACGCAAAATAGAGTCCGAGTTTTCGAAAATCGGAGTGCGTATGACCAAGTTATGGTCCGACAAAGTTTTCGGAAAATTCAAGTTCAAAAGCAAGTTCTAATTTCGAAAATTAGGGCTGGAAGGCTAGGCGGGAAAAATTCCCGCCAGGCACCCCAAGTCGACAGCCCTGTCGACTTGGGAGTCGACATGGCCTCACCCAAGTCGACAGCCCTGTCGACTTGGGGGTCGACTTATGGTGGCCGAGCCATCTTGGCTTGGTGCACCTGCACTTGTCTCTGGTCTTGTTCTGGAAGCTTCCAACGTGGTTTGATGGCTCAGATCCATCCTAGGGTTAATCTAAGGGCCTAAAACTACCCTAATCTCTATAAAAACACCCCTAAGCCTACCCTAAACCCTCATTATTCATTCTTGCAACTAAACTATGGCAAAATTTTACCTCTCATGGCCTCCACCCTCTTTATAAAATTTCTAAATTGTTTCTATGAGAGATTTTCCATGCATACAAGTGTTTTCAAGCTTGTATGAGTGTCATAAGCTTGCATTCAAGTCAAGTTTCTATCTTTGCATCATAAAGCAAGGGTTTTGATCATTTTGGCTCAAGGGTTTTTTATGTTAGAGCTTGCATTTTGGGTCTATTTGATTGCATAAGGGCTTTGTCATATCTTTTGTGCCTTCATAGCAATGTAAGCCATTTCCCCACTCTTAGATATTAACTATGAAGTTAAATGTTCATGTTGCAAGTTTGGGTTTGATCATTGAGTATGATACATGCTATCATGTCATGCAAGTTTATGAAGTCATTATCTTGATCTTGTGGGCTAAAAGCTACAACCTTTGGGTTGAAATGTTGCATTATGCAACATGAGAACCTTCATAACCTTTATGTCAACTTGCATATGAAGTCATAACCCTTATATGATGATATATGCGAGTTACTAGTCATCATTCCATGTCTTTTGTCACCATGATTTGCTTATGTGCCAAGTTTGGGTTTATGCATGTTTTTGAGGCTTAAGAAGGTAACATGCAAGTTAATGAACACATTATGTCTCATTTGCCACCATGTTCAACTAGTGGCTTTATACCCCCTTTTGTCATGCCTTTGACAAGTTCCTTCTTTGAATCCATTATGCGAGTTTAAAATCGTTGGGGTCACATTATGGGAAAACATAATGACATGAACATGATTTGGGTAAATGGGTATAAACAAGACAACATGTAACGTTAAATATGACATGTGTTTATACTTGAAAACATGACTTGAAATATAACATGGAAATTGACATGTAAGTATGCTTGAAAACATAAGCTTGGGAATTTACCTATTAAGTTAGGTCTACCCATTGGGAATTTACCTATTAAGTTAGGTCTACCCAATTGCTTGAAAACTTGTAATATGTGTTGGAAACATAATGGACATGACACTTAGATAATATAAGTGTGGCCGACTCGAGGTTGGGTTGAGTTTGCAATGTAAAACTACCCGGAACCGACCGGCCTAACTAGTAGTTGCAAACAATAGGACCCAATGTGAGAAGTTGGTCATGTGGTGCTTAAACTCGAGGTTAGACCAAGTTGTGGTGTAAAGCTACCCGGAACCGACCGGCTTAACTAGTAACCGCAACAAAGTCTAATGTGAGAGGTTGAGGTGCATTAAGTAATTAATGCCACATGATAGGGTTAAGTTAATTTGATTAATGACTCTTAATCAAATATGACATGGACAAGTGGGTTAAGTAATTTGATTAGGCTAATGATACTTAACAAAACATGACAAGGTTGGGTAGGTTAAGTAACTTGATTTGCCTAATGACACTTAACCATTTTTATACGACTAGTGGACGGGGTTAAGTTAACCAACACTTAATCAATCCAACCCGATAACCTGGTAAGGTTAAGTAAGTTTTCTTAATGACACTTAACCGAAAAATATAGTTAATGGATGAGGTTAAGATTAGACTCAACTAGTCTAAGCATGGAAATCGGATGGGGTTAAGTTAGCCTAGACTTAATTAATCCCACTTGGTAGTTTAATGGAGTTAAGTTAAACACTTAACTAATCTAACATGATGATTTGAAGTGGTTAAGTGACCTATACTTAACCAATCTAACACGTGAATTTATTGAGGTTAAGTTAACCTATACTTAACCGATCTAACGTGAAAACATGATAAGGCTAAGTCACGAATCGCTTGAATACACTTGACCGATTTGACTAAGTAAATTGATAGGGTCAAGTTAATATATACTTAACCAATCTAGAATGATAATTGGACGAGGTTAAGTCGTGAGTTGCTTAATACATCCCTAACCAACGTGAGCATGGTTTGTAGGGTTAAGTCTTGGACTTGGATACTTAGCCAATTTTGACATGATTTGAAGACGGGTTAAGTCTTGGACTTGGATACTTAGCCAATTTTGACATGATTGGTAGACGGGTTAAGTCATGAACTTAAGTGACACTTAATCCATTATGTAAACCCTAGTCCTGAGGATAGGGGATAATCGTAGTTAACAAGGATAACGGGAATAAGGCTAAGTGGTAAACCTTAGTTGAGGAATAACTAAGTAATGATTCTTAGTCAAGGAAATTTAGACCAGTTCATAGATAGAAGAGTAACCTAATACGGTAGGTCATCGTTTAAGTACACGAGTAGGAGCAAGTATCTGATTTGGATAAAGGCTCCAGCGAACTGGGTAACGAAGCAGCGGCTTCGGGGAACGTGAGGGTATTCTTGGTATCCCTCTATGAGCTGCCAGGTGATTATACTAGACTCATGAGAGGTTAAGGTCTGCGTTAGAAGAACCAAGAATATGCCTTGGTTGCTATACGAGCGACCTAAAGACGGGGATGGATAGGGGATAGTCGACGATACACGGTCATACCCTAGATAGCATTTCGTCAGGCTACCTACCATCTTTGGTCAAGCGTGTACGTACGGAAAGGCAGAGAACACCCCATAGACCATAATTGCTATCTAATTATGGTTGCGGTAAGGCTTGGATGTGGGTTGGCCAGTGTTGTGTTCTCATACAGGATTTATCCTGTCTTGTCTTTCACTAGTTGAGGGAGGGGTCGCGTGGGACCATAGCCACGTATAGAAAAACAGACCTTAGCATCTGCATCGGTAGATAAATCGAAAGCTCCCGACCGAGTCCTGTATTTCTTGATCTGCCCTGTGACAGGACTCGGATGGCACGATGTGATACATGTGCATACAGTCATGGAAAACGATTCACGATGAATGCGTGGGAAAAAGGGCGCGGTTGACGGTTAGCGTAAATCCTAGTGGCCCTGGGAAGTTGAACCAAAACCGAGATACGAAAACGTGCAATAGGTAAGCGTAATCCCTAGTAGTCCTAGGTAGCATAAGTCCTAGTTGTACAAACAATGATTCATGTTGAAAGACCCTAGTTAGATATAGGGTGACAATCCAAAACGATCTTAAGGATCATGGAACTATGTTAAAGTAGTATAGAACCTCATGGGAAAGCCCGTATGGTCTACGACAAGGGACTGAACATTTACATGGAATGAAACATACGAGTTGGGTAACCTATATATGCGATATATTAGGTTGACATGGACCATTACACGACTTTTGAGTAAGGGTCATTCAGGGTTAACACATGATACGGTAGGGATACTAGTACGGTAGGTGCAGAGCTAAAAGACAGAATAGATACCACGGGATGTTATACGTAATAGATATCTTGGGGATATTATACTTGATAGGAACCTGACGATGGGATACCTTGTTTTATCTTGACATCGTAATTTATCATGACACCTTAGTTTATCTTGGTTCAGTAGTTCATACTGTTATTTTGATTTAGCTTATCTATCTTGTCATCATGCTTATGCTCATCTCAGTTTCTCATGTCAGTTAACTTTACTAGTTTTTATGCTAATAGTAGATAGGGCTTACTCAGTCTTTTTGACTGACCCGTTTTGTTTCGCCTCTTTTCTTCCGTTTCCCCCCCAGGTTACAGGGAGGAAATACTGTTGTTTAGTTCGGACTTCCTCTGCTTGAAGGTCATCATGGATGGATTGGACTTTTCTAGGCTATGGCTACTTCACTGTTTTTACTTGGGGAATAATTCATGAAAAAGTCTTTATGCTTCTTTACTATTGCAAGACAGGTTTTGATGTACTCTAATGTAAAAGGCTTTAGACCTTAATTATTGATGTTTATGAAAGTTTGATTTTACTTCCGCTATTTTATATTTTCTGTCTTGTGATATTTCTGTGCATGTTTACCAATAATACCCCTCTAAGGCTAGTGCATTCCTTTGCGAGTGACCCTAGCGGAGGCGGGGTGTTATACGTGGTATCAGAGCAGAAGGTTACCAGACTGGGCAAAAGTTTTTAAAGACCTTCTGAAAACTATTTGAAAACCGTATACAAAGAAGCATTTTTCAAGAAAAAATTTCTTTTAAAAGAAAAAGGCTATTCCCCAAAGGCCATTAGCACTATCCTTGTTTCCTTAATTGAATCTCTTTTCCTTTCTTTCCTCCATCTGTAGTCACAGTGGTTTTAACTGCGACTAGTCTTTTCTATCTACGAAAGTGCTTCCATGCGATGGAGGTGGTTCTCGAGAGACCAGTGGCCGCGTTATAAGGACAGTGAGAAAAAGGATAAAGGATATGGGCTTAGGGATGAGCAACTTGTTGGTATGGCTTAATCCTCAAAGGAGGGAGAAAGATGGACAATGAAACCCATGACGAGAAAGTACCTTTGGCATGGTAAAACGGGGCGGATAGTTAAGTATTATGGGACAAGGACAAGATCATCGGGAGGGCAATAGTATGCTCTCATTTCTAGGGTACCTCGGAAGGAGGGTAACGATCTTGTTAAAGGTTTTTCTTCTCTATCATCCCGTTAGGACTTCGTTTTTCGTATCATTTAAGTCTGCTTCGATAGTTGAGTCCCTGCACCTTAAGTACTAGCGTAATAGAGAATCCCATCTTTGTCTCAAAGTCCTATTGGAGAATCAGTCCATTTATACATGACTTGTTTGGATTTGAGAATGTCTATGCCAAGTGTTGAGTTTGGAAATAATGCTTATGTTTATAAGCTATGGATGGATTCTAGGGATGAAGTGGTTATCCAGTAGGGGGTGCCACTCCCGGTTTTGATAGGAGGGTAGTTAGACCTTTTGACTAGCCTTGGTAATGCCCTCGAAGTATCGTGTAACCTTTTTGAGGTTCTGTCATGATTAGTTACTTAGAATCCCGTGACGCCTTTATTGGAAATTTGAAGCCCGATCGAGTGGTGTTCGCCGATAAGATGGATGGTTTATTTCACTTATGCATGGGTTATGGAAATCACCCTAGTAAGTGCGCTTGGTAACCTAGTTGACATCTGTTTACTTTCAAGAGGAAGTTCTTCTACATGGAATACCTTATAGTATATAAACGAGATCCAAGATTCATTAGTGAATTTTGGAAAGCTTGCATGAGATCATGAGTACGCAGTCATGTTTGCGCCAAGTATTCTAGAAAAAGGATAAGTGCAAGTGGAACGAGAGGCGACGAAGAAATGAGTTCCAGCTCATGTTATGGAAACAGGAAATAAGAAGCTACGAAATCGCGAAGTTAAAGGACGGTCAAGGCACAATGGAAGTAAGCTCAAGGAAATACGACTCTGATGGTCAAAGACTAGATGCACGCATGATATCTCTTTTTGGGAGTATATCCGTGATCCCTGTTTTCTGTAGAGCTTACTTGTAGGCTATCTTTTGTGGACATCCTCTCGGTCCTATTTTCTGTTACAAACCCCGTAAGGAGTTTGTCTTGTTTATCTCCTCGACCCTGTTTCAGGGAATTCTAGGTAGAACCCTATGGATGTAAACATGTATTTGAAACATGTTATGATTGATATGGTTGCAAGTGGTTGCAAGTGGTTGCTCGTGGATGCGCGAATACACATTAGATACTAGCTCGACTCGGTCGCATTTCATATTGCATATGCACGAGTATTTATACTTGTTTATGGATGAAATCGAATGTATTATCATGCGGTTGTTACATATGAGTGAATGATTGTGCACGCATATAGTATCTATATGACTAGGACTATTTGCATACATGTTGGATTCATGGCACTATACATATTTTGCATTAGATCACTCAGGCCTGATCATTTACATTAGATAAGTGCATATACACACACCTTTTGCATGTATTCATACAACATTAGAAATCATCTAAGGACAATGGTTGCTTGTGGATGATGTTTTGAGTAGATGGATGATGGATGGTAGGATGTGTTCTTCCTAACTTGGAGATTTCGGGGACGAAATCCTAAAAGGTGGGGAGAATGTAACAACCCGTATTTTTCGATAACGTGTTAAGACGAGAATCAAGGCAGAATTTAATTTTAAATTCTGAATCAAGTAAAACGGGCTATGCCATTGCGTTCGTCTCAGAAAAATACGCAAAATAGAGTCCGAGTTTTCGAAAATCGGAGTGCGTATGACCAAGTTATGGTCCGACAAAGTTTTCAGAAAATTCAAGTTCAAAAGCAAGTTCTAATTTCGAAAATTAGGGCTGGAAGGCTAGGCGGGAAAAATTCCCGCCAGGCACCCCAAGTCGACAGCCCTGTCGACTTGGAAGTCGACATGACCTCACCCAAGTCGACAGCCCTGTCGACTTGGGGGTCGACTTATGGTGGCCGAGCCATCTTGGCTTGGTGCACCTGCACTTGTCTCTGGTCTTGTTCTGGAAGCTTCCAACGTGGTTTGATGGCTAAGATCCATCCTAGGGTTAATCTAAGGGCCTAAAACAACCCTAATCTCTATAAAAACACCCCTAAGCCTACCCTAAACCCTCATTATTCATTCTTGCAACTAAACTATGGCAAAATTTTACCTCTCATGGCCTCCACCCTCTTCATAAAATTTCTAAATTGTTTCTATGAGAGATTTTCCATGCATACAAGTGTTTTCAAGCTTGTATGAGTGTCATAAGCTTGCATTCAAGTCAAGTTTCTATCTTTGCATCATAAAGCAAGGGTTTTGATCATTTTGGCTCAAGGGGTTTTTATGTTAGAGCTTGCATTTTGGGTCTATTTGATTGCATAAGGGCTTTGTCATATCTTTTGTGCCTTCATAGCAATGTAAGCCCTTTCCCTACTCTTAGATATTAACTATGAAGTTAAATGTTCATGTTGCAAGTTTGGGTTTGATCATTGAGTATGATACATGCTATCATGTCATGCAAGTTTATGAAGTCATTATCTTGATCTTGTGGGCTAAAAGCTACAACCTTTGGGTTGAAATGTTGCATTATGCAACATGAGAACCTTCATAACCTTTATGTCAACTTGCATATGAAGTCATAACCCTTATATGATGATATATGCGAGTTACTAGTCATCATTCCATGTCTTTTGTCACCATGATTTGCTTATGTGCCAAGTTTGAGTTTATGCATGTTTTTGAGGCTTAAGAAGGTAACATGCAAGTTAATGAACACATTATGTCTCATTTGCCACCATGTTCAACTAGTGGCTTTATACCCCCTTTTTTCATGCCTTTGACAAGTTCCTTCTTTGAATCCATTATGCGAGTTTAAAAGCGTTGGGGTCACAGTATGGGAAAACATAATGACATGAACATGATTTGGGTAAATGGGTATAAACAAGACAACATGTAACGTTAAATATGAAATGTGTTTATACTTGAAAACATGACTTGAAATATAACATGGAAATTGACATGTAAGTATGCTTGAAAACCTAAGCTTGGGAATTTACCTATTAAGTTAGGTCTACCCATTGGGAATTTACCTGTTAAGTTAGGTCTACCCAATTGCTTGAAAACTTGTAATATGTGTTGGAAACATAATTGACATGACACTTAGATAATATAAGTGTGGCCAACTCGAGGTTGGGTTGAGTTTGCAATGTAAAACTACCCGGAACCGACCGGCCTAACTAGTAGTTGCAAACAATAGGACCCAATGTGAGAAGTTGGTCATGTGGTGCTTAAACCCGAGGTTAGACCAAGTTGTGGTGTAAAGCTACCCGGAACCGACCGGCTTAACTAGTAACTGCAACAAAGTCTAATGTGAGAGGTTGAGGTGCATTAAGTAATTAATGCCACATGATAGGGTTAAGTTAATTTGATTAATGACTCTTAATCAAATATGACATGGACAAGTGGGTTAAGTAATTTGATTAGGCTAATGATACTTAACAAAACATGACAAGGTTGGGTAGGTTAAGTAACTTGATTTGCCTAATGACACTTAACCATTTTTATACGACTAGTGGACGGGGTTAAGTTAACCAACACTTAATCAATCCAACCCGATAACCTGGTAAGGTTAAGTAAGTTTTCTTAATGACACTTAACCGAAAAATACAGTTAATGGATGAGGTTAAGATTAGACTCAACTAGTCTAAGCATGGAAATCGGATGGGGTTAAGTTAGCCTAGACTTAATTAATCCCACTTGGTAGTTTAATGGAGTTAAGTTAAACACTTAACTAATCTAACATGATGATTTGAGGTGGTTAAGTGACCTATACTTAACCAATCTAACACGTGAATTTATTGAGGTTAAGTTAACCTATACTTAACCGATCTAACGTGAAAACATGATAAGGCTAAGTCACGAATCGCTTGAATACACTTGACCGATTTGACTAAGTAAATTGATAGGGTCAAGTTAATATATACTTAACCAATCTAGAATGATAATTGGACGAGGTTAAGTCGTGAGTTGCTTAATACATACCTAACCAACGTGAGCATGGTTTGTAGGGTTAAGTCTTGGACTTGGATACTTAGCCAATTTTGACATGATTTGAAGACGGGTTAAGTCTTGGACTTGGATACTTAGCCAATTTTGACATGATTGGTAGACGGGTTAAGTCATGAACTTAAGTGACACTTAATCCATTATGTAAACCCTAGTCCTGAGGATAGGGGATAACCGTAGTTAACAAGGATAACGGAAATAAGGCTAAGTGGTAAACCTTAGTTGAGGAATAACTAAGTAATGATTCTTAGTCAAGGAAATTTAGACCAGTTCATAGATAGATGAGTAACCTAATACGGTAGGTCATCGTTTAAGTACACGAGTAGGAGCAAGTATCTGATTTGGATAAAGGCTCCAGCGAACTGGGTAACGAAGCAGCGACTTCGGGGAACGTGAGGGTATTCTTGGTATCCCTCTATGAGTTGCCAGGTGATTATACTAGGCTCATGAGAGGTTAAGGTCTGCGTTAGAAGAACCAAGAATATGCCTTGGTTGCTATACGAGCGACCTAAAGACGGGGATGGATAGGGGATAGTCGACGATACACGGTCATACCCTAGATAGCATTTCGTCAGGCTACCTACCATCTTTGGTCAAGCGTGTACGTACGGAAAGGCAGAGAACACCCCATAGACCATAATTGCTATCTAATTATGGTTGCGGTAAGGCTTGGATGTGGGTTGGCCAGTGTTGTGTTCTCATACAGGATTTATCCTGTCTTGTCTTTCACTAGTTGAGGGAGGGGTCGCGTGGGACCATAGCCACGTATAGAAAAACAGACCTTAGCATCTGCATCGGCAGATAAATCGAAAGCTCCCGACCGAGTCCTGTATTTCTTGATCTGCCCTGTGACAGGACTCGGATGGCACGATGTGATACATGTGCATACAATCATGGAAAACGATTCACGATGAATGCGTGGGAAAAAGGGCGCGGTTGACGGTTAGCGTAAATCCTAGTGGCCCTGGGTGGTTGAACCAAAACCGAGATACGAAAACGTGCAATAGGTAAGCGTAATCCCTAGTAGTCCTAGGTAGCATAAGTCCTAGTTGTACAAACAATGATTCATGTTGAAAGACCCTAGTTAGATATAGGGTGACAATCGAAAACGATCTTAAGGATCATGGAACTATGTTAAAGTAGTATAGAACCTCATGGGAAAGCCCGTATGGTCTACGGCAAGGGACTGAACATTTACATGGAATGAAACATACGAGTTGGGTAACCTATATATGCGATATATTAGGTTGACATGGACCATTACACGACTTTTGAGTAAGGGTCATTCAGGGTTAACACATGATACGGTAGGGATACTAGTACGGTAGGTGCAGAGCTAAAAGACAGGATAGATACCACGGGATGTTATACGTAATAGATATCTTGGGGATATTATACTTGATAGGAACCTGATGATGGGATACCTTGTTTTATCTTGACATCGTAATTTATCATGACACCTTAGTTTATCTCGGTTCAGTAGTTCATACTGTTATTTTGATTTAGCTTATCTATCTTGTCATCATGCTTATGCTCATCTCAGTTTCTCATGTAAGTTAACTTTACTAGTTTTTATGCTAATAGTAGATAGGGCTTACTCAGTCTTTTTGACTGACCCGTTTTGTTTCGCCTCTTTTCTTCCGTTTCCCCCCCAGGTTACAGGGAGGAAATACTGTTGTTTAGTTCGGACTTCCTCTGCTTGAAGGTCATCATGGATGGCTTGGACTTTTCTAGGCTATGGCTACTTCACTGTTTTTACTTGGGGAATAATTTATGAAAAAGTCTTTATGCTTCTTTACTATTGCAAGACAGGTTTTGATGTACTCTAATGTAAAAGGCTTTAGACCTTAATTATTGATGTTTATGAAAGTTTGATTTTACTTCCGCTATTTTATATGTTCTGTCTTGTGATATTTCTGTGCATGTTTACCAATAATACCCCTCTAAAGCTAGTGCATTCCTTTGCGAGTGACCCTAGCGGAGGCGGGGTGTTATACAAACCGTCTTAAAAGCTCTGCCGAAAGGTTAAATCAAGACCCAAGAAGGGATATAGGCTACCCATGCTATTCTACCTAGTACATAAACCAGCAACGGTTTCAAACCGGCAGGTATCTACATACATCGTGAGGGCGGGCTCCTCTAAGTACTCACGATAAAGCCGAAGGCCTACATTTGGAAGCTTACGTCTGAGATCCAATACCCGGAAGCTGCTACTGGAGGTTCAAACATTGTCCACAATTCGCCGTGACAACAAACCCATGTCAGTCTCGGGGAAGCCCAAGTCATCCGGAACCCTCATTTCGAAGACCATAATCAGCACGACAAGGACAGCCGAGAGCCAAACACCCGAGGCCAGCAGAAAAGCGGCCAATGGAGGCCCATGCAAGCCCAGCAGCCTATCAACAGAAGGACCCCGGATTCTCTATAAATAAGACCCCAAGAGTCATATAATAGGGGGATGAATCTTTTATTCCTAAATTCAGTTATTCTTTTCCAGAAAAAGAGCAAACCATCAATCCTTGTAATACATCTACAATTTATGAATGGAGAATTTCCGAGTCTTAAGCATCTTGCAATTTGATAATCTTTTCATGCCATAATAATAATTAACACTAACCTTACTAATGAGAAGATCAATGGAGACACCCTAGTGATGGAGAAGAAGTTTCATAGAAATATGAAGTTTCCTTCCCCTCACCTTGAAGGTTTGTCGTCATTGGTTGACAATCTCATGATAGACCTAACATTTCCTGATCCTTGGGGAAAGGAGGGCATCTGTGGGTTCATAACCTGATTTTCAACGTGATTCTGACCCTATCTTGTGTTGGTCAGACGCGGAAGATCACCGAAGTTAACGAACATTATAAAACCTTCTTCCCAAGCTAAGGGGAGGCATTAGCCTGTTTTTCCTCTTATTACTATACATCATGTCACCTTCATAATTTAGGAAGTTATCGATTCCACAAATTCCAATAATATCAAGCTAGATAATCTTCTCGAAGTCGATTCGAAATACCATCATATAATATATGATACGTATCCTCTGGGTGCAAGATAACTAATCATTAAAGTCGAAAACTCTGACGCCCAGAGGAAAAAAATCTAGCTTAGATTTGCAGGTCTTAAGGTGAGTTTTGATAATTCTGAGTTATGGCGATGTCGAGTCCCATGAACACACACTATATGCGTCATAATACGGGTGTTGACGAAAAATATCGTTAACAGTTTTATATTTGTAGTATGTTGTTGGATTTATATGTGCTATTTTGAGAATAAAAAATTATTTTTAAAGCACATACTTTTTTTGTTTCATATGTTTCTCTCTGTAATATTATTATTTTCATTTATAATAATCTTACATTTATTATTCCTTCATATTCTACCAATGATTTTTTTATTTCATTTTTGATTAGAATTCAGTTTAATTTACTAATATTTCTTCGCTTAGTCTTTAGCTTAAATCATTTGTGAGCATATGCATATTTTATAGTAATTGTATAACTACCTTACTTTCAATATTACTATTTTTACGTACATGCTATTTAAAAACCTCCATAAAACATCTAATTTGAATAAGATCGATTTATAAATTCGCTAATAATTTATCAATCGAAAATGTAATTTGTTTTTGAAGTATTCAAAAGAAAAAATGTTTGACTAGTAAGTAGTTAAGAAGCTCATAAGCAAAAAAATTCAAGGAAAAAAAACTTACTAAGGCTATTTATACAGTAATCTACTAGTGTAATAGTCAGTGGAGGAGCTGCCCGTTATTTTAGCTTAGGCCATATTTTATTACATAAATAAAATAAAATAATTTGTTTTTGGGCATGAACGTAGATGAAAATCCCTTGCTGGCCCAAGCGAGGTCCGCCCCTGATAATAGCTACTTATGAAGTATAAGTTATAACTCAAATTTACTTGAAGTATTGACAACTAATGAAATTGCTTCCGTAGCACATAACTAATTTAATCGTTCAACGAATAATACTTATAAATAAAAACTTATAACTTATAACTATTTGAGCTTGCTTCTGCAACTTGAAGAGGGCGTTTGGCAATGACTTATAAGTAGTAACTGTAGCTAATATATTATTTTTACAATTCAAAGTTTATGCCAATAATTAATTTTTAACTAAAAAGAAGCAAATCAATTGATGAATCATAAGCGACTAACACTTGGTTATGACTTATTTTAAATTTTACCATAATTTCAACCCATATATCCAGATATTTTAACTTCTTACTGTTCGCTCAAAACTACTTGGTTACCATTCAAAGCTCTTTTTAAGGAGATTTAAATGAGTAATTGTCAACATGCTCAAAGTATTCGACAATAAACTTCAAATTTTGATTTGAAAAGTAGTACAATCAATTTGTTGCTGAATTTTTCAAAAATAAAATTGTTGACCATAGAGTAGTTAATAGGTTGATAGGTTAGAAGTTACAAAACATGTTTATTCCTACTTATCAATTTTAAAATGTATGAGAACTTAAACTTTTGATTAAAATTGGATAATCAGTTGTCACCAATTTATGCATTATTTCACATGTAAAAAAGGGGAGTATATCCAAAACCCAAGAACAGAAGTGCAAGCAAAATGTTATCTGCATCCAATAATCACTTGTTTAATTTTGATAAAAATAATTATATGTATAATGTGAAGTTTAATACAAAACACGATTGGTATTTATTGTTTTATTAAGATACTAAACAGAAAAGCATATTTGCTACTTAAAATATTAGTAGACATATTCTCTATTGTTCCAACATTAGTATTGGAACAATTTCCTATTGAAAATATATTCTATTTATCTTTTAAGACACACTAATTGCACGCAGGTTGACTGATTTAAATTATCATGATGTGTGTGTGTGTGTGTGTGTAAATACCTTATAAGGAAGATAACAAAATTAGGGGGTATAATAATGATAATGTGTGTACGGTGCAACCAAAATTTGTGTTTGATATATACAGAATAAGGAATAGTAAAATTGAAATTGTATAAGAGCAAATATAAAGAAATTATATTACCATATTGGACGACGGTTAGAAAATTGAAGCTAACCACTTAGACGCCCGTCCACCGATTGTGGGAGCATCGCCTATAAGAGCAGATGGAACCCAAAAACATGGCTGAAGATTCTGGAGCCACTCAAAAAGTATGACTGGACTCAACACAACTTCAGTTTTTATTGTATAGTGTAACATCCCGAGATTTTACAGCAATTTAAATTAGGCAAATTCTATTCAAACACCGTAAATTGCTTTACTTACACCATGAGATTTTAAATAAAATTTTAGACCAAAATGACCTTATTAAAAAGGAATCAATATTAAAGAATGAAAACATATACAATTCTCCCTTGTTTGCATTATGTATACTCCATATCATTTCTCTTCTAAAGTTAGTAAATTATAAATTAATTTATATCACTGGTTAAATTAAATTTATATTTCTTTTGAGGATTAAAATACATTCATATCATTACAAGAAACATTTATATACAGTCCATTTTCACAATTTTTACTTTAACTAAATATAAAATATAAAATTTAAAACTAATCGCTAAAATTAATGTTATACAGAGTACTAAAAATTCTTCAATCTTTCATTCAAATCTAATCATGTTTAAATTTAACACCAAAATTTAACTAGTTTTACTTTCTAATATTTAAAAAAAATAAGTTCAAATTTCCATCATCTAAAATTAAAAGTGATTTAAAAATAAAAAAATCAAATAATTTAAAATACTAGTGTTAAAAAATAAAGTTTTTTTATTTTAGGTAAATATATTGCAATGATTTCCCAATTTTATGTAATTTAGTTTTGAGGTTAAAGAGGAAAGGTGATGAAAATATAAATGGGTAATTTTGTGAAATACATGGTATATGAAAAGAAATTTTTGGTGTATGCCATTTTATTTCATTTTACGTTGTGTGTTAAGGAATTATAAGTGTACGAATAGAATTAGCCTTTAAATTATTAAATTTAATGTGGTTTTTGAACATATTTGTTTTAAATATTAAAACTTATGATTTATGTCGTATACTGATAAGGAATGAATTAAACTTGTCTTGTTAAACATTGAATTTCAGTAGCTATATAAGATAATGATTTATATTAGGTAAATTACTTATGCTGAAATTAAATATTTATATTGAATTAACAATATAAAATAAATTACCTAATTTTGAGATTTATTTTATGTTGATAATTGTAATTTATTGGATACAGTAGTAATATAGATCCATTTGATTGTATAATGAATTTCAAACTAGTTATAACAGTAATAATTTGCATTGATTGAAAATGTAACTATGATTGGTTTGTGCTGTTAAATATTGAGAGTTCAGATTTAACATTTGTAACACCCCGTATTTTCGGTGAATGTCAAAGTAAAAAATTAAAGTATAATTAATTTTTAAGAGAAGAATTAAGGGCAACGGGTTACGTCATTGCGTTCGTTTCGGAATTCTGCTTGAGGTAGAGTCCGAGTTTGCGTAAATCGGACTCTGTATGAAGAGGTTATGACCTTCAAAAGTTTAGGGGGTTTAAATAAAACAGCTCAGGTTTGAAATTCAAAATTCAAATCACACACCCGGGCTGGGCGGGAAATTTCCCGCCCAGGACCTAGGTCGACCAAGGGGTCGACCTGTGGGTCGACCTGGGTCACACAGGTCGACCAGGGGGTCGACCTGGGGTTCGACCTCCCCACTATTTCCACATCCGAGGACAAATTCATTTTTCTGCATCTGGACGCTCGTTCTGAGATTCGTTGATCCCTATGCTATATAAACACCCCTAAGGCTACAGTTTTCTCTACACAACTTCATTACGCCTATATTCTACCCTAATTCATATCAAAATAAATCAAAGACGGGGTTATGCTGCTCAAGCTCTTCGTAGAAATCAAGTTTAGAATTCAAGTTGAGATTCAAAGGCAAATTCAACGACTTCAACAACTATTTTCTAAGAATCAAATCAAATCTAAATTCGAAGAACAAATTGTTTACTTCAAGGGAGAGCTATTCAGTTTCAGAATACAGATCCCAGAATTCAAGACCGTTCTGTAATTTGTAAGTTCACGTTACTTTCATAAATAAAAGTTAATTGTGATTCTGACATTGTAATGAATCTGGATCTGAGATTATGCCTATTTCTATCTGTCTTTCTATATCTTTTGGATCTATCTCATTGATAATATTATGTCCATTCTTTGTCTCTTCTTTCCTTCTTCCCTTTTTGTTTTATAGCCAGGCTACTGCGAGCCTGAGCCAAATCTCATAAGAGATAAACGTACGTTGGAAATAAAATTGGGCATAATATATGATTTGGACATGACTAGCGCCAAAAATTGGGAAAAGCATTAAATTGTGTATAATTGGGCATAATTGAGTTGTAACTGATTTGAGGACATAACACGTGTTGTATTCAAAACATAAAGTATTGGACATATGACTTGAGATTTGAGGCATAAAGTATTGGACATATGACTTGAGATTTGAGGCATAAAGTATTGGGCATATGACTTGAGATTTTCAGACATAAAGTATTGGACATATGACTTGGGATTTGGGGCGTAAATTGAACTGTAAATATAAGGCATAGTACATGTTGTGGTTTAAGATCTATAATTTGGGGCATATATATATATATATATATATATATATATATATATTTATATATATGATAGTTTATGATTTGGAAGAAGAAGATTAGGGTGTATAGTGATGTATGGCTTAGGCATGAAAACAAGATTTGCCTTTGTTTTGTAAGTCAGTTACTTTTTAGATTTGAACACCTAAATCTAATTGTGACATGTAATAAAATAGATATGAGAATATGCCTGATGTAAGCAATCTTTTCATTGAAATCTATGCTTGAGTATATATATCTTTGGGAATCATTTTTGATTATGAAACTGGTCCAATCATATCTATCCTTGTTGTATATCGGAATTTTAATCCTTTTTAAGTTCATGATATAATTCTTATCATATTTATATGCCTGCGATGTATTCCTTGCAAAACTTGTCTTTTTAGTACATCAAGTTTATTGGACCAGTAGCTCTTATCATCATATGACTATGCCTATCCTTACGATGTTCCATCTTGCTTCTCCCCTTATATTATGAATCTTGGGTTGAATCTCAAAATACGTACGTTATGAATGCGAGGGAAATTGGATATAACATGAAATTGACATTATTTGGCATAATTTGGAACATGTAATATGACATAACTGTTAAGATGCAATTTGGGTAACATGACATGAATTATGGAATATGTAATTTGACATATTGAACCTAGAATTGGCATGAACGACAAAGTATGAAGTTGGCATATAAATCAAGTTTTGGGCAAAATTGTTATTGTTGCGAATTTGGGGAAACTTGAGCATTAAATCTAGATTGGGTGTAAAACGTAACATAACTAGTTTTGGTGAATTTGGTAATTAGCATGTAAAATCTAGATTTGGGTATATAGGGTAAATGTGTAGATTAAAGATGAACATGCCTAACCCGAGGTTAGATTGAGTTGTGGTATAAAACTTCCCGGAACCGCCCGGCACATCCAGTAACCACAACAACACCTATCTAATGTGGGAGGTTAGTGCATCATGCCCAAGAAAAACCCGAGGTTAGATTGAGTTGTGGTGTAAAACTGCCCGGAACCGCCCGGCACATCCAGTAACCGCAACAACACATATCTAATGTGAGAGGTTGGTGCGTTAATAAATCAATTAATGCTAATGAATAAGATGAATGAGTAGGGTTAAGTTCATAGAAACACTTAACCAATATAACATGGATGACTAGGGTTAAGTAATGAGAAACACTTAACCAATATGACAAAATGGATGACTAGGGTTAAGTTAATAGGAAACACTTAACCGGTATAGCATGATAAATGGAAAGGGTTAAGTTAACACTTAACCAATATAACTTGATTTGTGGTAGGGTTAAGTTAACACAAGAAAGAGACACTTAACCAAAGTAACATGACATGATGAGTATGTGGGTTAAGTTAACTGGAATTGACTGATGACACTTAACCAATACAACATGATGAACACGTGGGGTTAAGTTAACAAGAAAACACTTAACCAATATAACTTGATGAACGAACGGGGTTAAGTTAATAAGAAACACTTAACCAACATGACACGACGAATGGGTGGGTTAAGTTAACATGGATGGACAACACTTAACCAATATGACATAATGTGCGGGAGGGTTAAGTACATCTCGGGTTGGTAGGTAATATTAGCGCATATAGGCCCACAAACTTAACCGTTAAATAAACATGCTTGAACCAATGGGAGGGTTAAGTACATCTCGTGTAGGTGGGTAATATTAGCACATATAGGTCCACAAACTTAACCATTAAATAAACATGATTGAACCGATGGGAGGGTTAAGTACATCCCGTGTAGGTGGGTAATATTAGCACATATAGGCCCACAAACTTAACCGTTAAATAAACATGCTAGAATCGGTGGGAGGGTTAAGTACATCTCGTGTAGGTGGGTAATATTTGTATATATAGGTCCACAAACTTAACCAGCAGGAAACCCTAGTAACGGGGACCCATTTCAGCAGTAATCCACACAGATGTATCATGGTATCCTGAACTAGGCATGGTGGGGCACGGTTACTGGGCTAATTATAAGCGGTCAAAACAACGGAAGGGGGTACATCAGTGTAGGTTCCGACGGTTTACGGGCGTGCACGTACTCCGGAATGGGAAAAAGCAGGCACTGGGTACCAGTAGTTATACACTGTGCATCTTGAATCGTGTCGGGTCGCTATCATAAGGATTGATACACCTTGTGGTGGGACCAGCACAGGGTATCTACACGCAAGAGAGGGCCGATTGACACAGACACATGGAACATTAATGCAAGTAAGGAGTCGATCGATAAGGTAGTAAAGGTACATCTAACATGTTCATTGCAATTAGGCAGATTGAGGTGGAATCCTCACGATAGATGTACACCTGAAGGCTACCACAATTACGGGGATTGAGATCACGTTATCATTTTATACAGATTACTAGTTGGGACACTAGTTAGGTGGTGCATAGATAGATATAGAAATCAGAATAACAAAGTAGTATCGAAGCAGAGAAAGAGTAGAAGTGCATTCAGTTTATCTTACCTTATCGTACCTTATGCTTATCCTGTGTTATCTTGTTATCCCTGTTATCACGGTATTGTCTTATATTCAGTTTATTCATGTCATAATGCTTTTGCCTGTTTATATGCTGAAAGTCACTGGACATACCAAACTTATGTCTGACCTAGTTTTGTTTCGCCTCTTTTCTTCCATTTCCCCCCCGGTTCACAGGGAGGAAATGTTACCACTTAGCTCAGTTTTCTTTCCAAGCTTGAAGATAGTCGATGTATTGCTTTGGACTCTCTCTTCCACTGCTATGACTGGTTTTGGGGAATATCATTGTTGTTTTTATGTTTCTTTTATATTTGGAAGTTTTTAGATCAAGATAGAAGTTCTATGTATTACTTTTAAGTATGATTGAGAGAACTATTGTAAAATCTTGACTGAACCATATTGTTTATAAAATGACTTTATTTTCCGCTACTTTATTTGTTTGTCTTGTAATTTATCTGCAACTTTTACCTAAAATGCTCCACTAAAGTTAAGGCATTCCCTTTGTGAGTGGCCTTAACGGAGGTGGGGTGTTTCAACATTAAATTATTTATGTTAAATTGGGTTAATAAATTCATAATTTAATTTTTGTGATTTGTTTATATTGATTGAGAATGAAAGTTGGAAATTAATATTAATATATTTTAATGAAATTGATTGGTGAAATCAATAATTTAATAAAATTTGAATTTGTAAAATATGAAAATTGGATTCACGATAAACGATAGTTGATTTATACGTTTATATGAGTTCCATTTTGACTTAAATAAATTTAATAAAACATTTGAATTGGATTAAATGGTCAATATAGGAAAAATGAATATTTTAATATATTGATGAATTGGTAAAATTTATCATTTTGCAAATAATCTTGGAATTTGATAAAATTAATTCCGTTGGATCCGAAATTGTAAATTATTATAAGATCTAAAATTTCGTAGCCATCGAAGTTATCATTTGATTGTAATAATTTAAAACGAGTAGAATTTGTGTGTATAATTTAATTAAATAATCGAGTTTAGAAGAAACTATTAGAGATTCTGGAATTGGGCTTTGAAACTTATTCCATTGCCTTCAGAAGGCATCAAAACCTATTGTTAGACTGTAAGCAGACCTGATTTGGACTTAGTCCGAATTTTGGCTTAAATACGCGCAAATCGAGAATTAATTAATAAAAAAATTCCAAAACCCCTAATATTTCATGGCCATCGCTCTCTTTTTCGCTGGCCACGAATTTTCAGATCTTTCTTCCTCTTTTTCTTCTGATCTGTTCAATGAATTTAAAATTTTCCAAAGCCAAAATTGTAGAGCATCGAGAGGGCTTCGAATCCATACGGTGGATCGAAGGTAATGATGTCTAAATTTGCCAGAATTTAACAAGAAAGGTGCGCGGTTTAGAAGGGTTTTGTTTGCGCTAGGGTTGGCCGGATTTTGGGCGGTGGCGTCTCTTGAGGCGGCGAACGAAATGGCGGTGGTGGATCGGGGTCCGGGTGGCTGGGGATTGGTGCGTGAATCACGGTTTGGGTTCGATTGGAACGTCTATTGCTGGAATGAGATATCGCGATGAAGAAAGGAGTGAAATTCAGAAGGGTGACGTGGAAAACAATTATTAGTGAAGTTTTATCTCATTTTATTTTTATATAATTTAGATTCCAAATGTTTAAACGTTTATAACTTTCTCCTACGAAGTCGGTTTTGAATGAAATAAGTTGCATTGGAATTGTATCGACGAGCTCTTCGCGATGGCAATGATTGGGACATATTCCGAGATAGTTAAATTTTGGGGCTTATTTGGATTTCAAACGCGTTCAGAACCAAAGGTGAGTGATTAAACCCACTCACACCTAACTAACATATTTGATTGTTGGTTAAATTAAATTTATGTTATGATATGATTGTTTGATTGTTGTTTGACTGTTTAAATTGATTATTTATGTTAATATAAAAAGACAGTATAAATTTAATTTAACTGTCAATATAAATTGTACAGTTAGAATTTTAATTTCTTGTTTAAAAACTTCGTACCTGATGACTAGGAACTGATATTATATTGAATTGTTTAGATGTGTTGATTTTGATGATGCCTTTAATTTATATATTTAATGTATTGATATGTAATTCATCTTGTTATCGACATTATTTATATATGTTACTGATTTTTGTTGATTAATTCCAACCATTACCCTAGATGTTACGAGTGTCAAATAAACTCGGGATTAATCATTGAAATGAATTAAGAACGTAGGTTGAAATGATAAATACCTATGACCCTGATTTGGATTGAAATGATATATATCCTTTCCTAAAGTACTGAAATTAAATTTTAAGTATCACATGGCTATAGGATTGAAAATTATATATGGACATCGGTTGGTTAAATCCAATTTGTTTTAACTTTAAACCTTGGAATATTGTTTAAAAGAAATATAAACGATGTTTTATCAATTGATTTCCTTTGAACTTGAACTTTGAGTTTTGAAATACGAAAACAAAAAGGGAAATAATTTAATATGGTAATCAAAGCTAAAAAAGTAAATTGAATGTGAGTCGAATCTATTGAAATTGAATTGTTTTATACACCATTTGAAATTTTATTTTAAAACAACATTGATTTAAAATGATATCTGAATTGCGAACTCATTATTTGTTATAAATAGAAACCGTTGAAAATGAGAATCTGATTTGGAATTTAACTATTTGAATTAAATTGATTGAATTGAAAATAATGTGAATTGGAAATTTAATTGATTGAAATAATGAAATGGAGTTGATCTGATTTGGAATCGGAATATGACTTCAACTCTAATTGAAATTTTGTCGAAACGATGCTAATTCCAACTATATTATTTTAATTCATTTTAGAAACTATTTTAGTTTACAAACTGTTTTACTTTATAACTATTATTTTTCTTATATACATAAATTATCTTTAACAAACTATTTTAATAGTCAATTACTTGTTTTATAAACGACTTTAATATATTTATTTTACTATAGATTTTACTAAATTTTGATAAATTTTATTTTATATACAAGCTGTTTATTTCAAACCTTTCAAAAACATATATAAACTATTCGAATTTTTTTAAACTATTATAAATATTAATAATGTTTTTAGATTGGAATCGTCTCAAGCTTTTAAACTGGTTTAAATGGAGATTTTATTATGAATAGTATTCTATCTTGAATACTGAAATGATTTTTAAGAAAATCTGATATTTTTTGATATGATGTATGAATATCTTTGAAATGTAAAAGAATTGACCTGTGTGAAAAATGTAAATTTTGGTTTTTTAAAGAGACCGGGATGGGATATTGTCATACTCTCTGCCAATAACGAAAACTACTTTAACAACTGTGTACGTGGCAAAGTTCCAGAATGAAGTAGGTTGGTATGGCGAAGGCTACTGGAATAAAGTAAGAGAACGATGATGGATGTTCTTGACCTTCGGGTCATAATTAAAATGACTAAAACAGGGCTATACCGAACCAAGTGGGGTTAGCTACCTCCATTGGAAAAACTTCTTCCCTTATTACTATAGTCCTTCAGTTTGATTGATTTGATGAGCATCCGTGATTTGGGAGTGTTGTCCGAGGTGGACGGTAGCCGCGGCTATGCGTTACCACCAGTTTGGGCGTGCAACTAGTATATTCCTACTCTGCGTGTGCCTTGTCATATTATCCTGATCGAGCCCCCTACGACTTTGATTTGTACCGTAACTATGGAGTGTCGTCTGATAGTCACTGGATTATGGTGGACATTACGGTATCAGTATAGACTACGATATTATAAACGGTGTAAGGGTAAAAATGTAATCCCGCTTACGCTACTTTAATATGTTATATTTAACCATAGATACTACTATAATAGTGTATTGTATTGTATTGTATTATATACTATATAGTTTAACGGATCCTTAGGAGATGGAAATACCCGTAACATCTCTTAAGTTATTTTCTCTCATATTGTCACATGAATTTGATTTAACTGATATGAGAATATTTTAGTTCTGATCCGAGTGTTTTTGTCTTTTCATTTGTGCTTGGGTCAGCCTGAGTTTTCAGTTGTTGAAGACATAGTTATAAAGATGAAGATGGAGGTCAACAGACGTATTTATTATTATTATTCCGTTGCAAATATTGGTATGTTGGATAACAGTTAACTCTGATAAACGTTGTAAGTGTATAATCAAATGTATGTTTTTAGCTGCTTCATAAACCGTTGTTTATTTATTATAGTTTGTCCTTCCGCTGCGAAATTCTGTATTTGTTTTTTTTTCTTTTTCTTATAAATCCTAATAACTATCTGTATTTTTTATTTGTTTAAGTCGACATTGAGGGTCATTGTCGAATTGAATGGTCAAAAACCCAGGTCGTTACATATAGTATATATTTCGATCAATATAAAAAATTCTACTCATTAATTACCAATGTTTAGAGCAATCATAATCCTATTTCTATGCGTTGCATTGTAGAATAAAATGTTAAATTATAACAATTTCTTAATAAGCATTAGACTTCAAAACAAACTGTGTCTTCTCAAAAAGAAAAATTGCAAAATATCATTGTAGTCAATATTGTCAAAACTTTTTTCATCAAGATTAAAAGCTATCTGCTTTTAATCTAGTAGGTGTAGTAGTTGTGATGCTCTATAAGATATTTCATGCAACTGATGATGCTATAATCATAAGAATAAATTATTGTAAGATATTTCATGTAAGTGAGAATAAACAATAACTTAATGGACAAATTGAAGAATGAATGAAGTTAGAAATATAATCATAGGCGGTGGCTTGGTTAAGGGAATCCACCAGAGCCGTAGCGAAAGCGGGTCTTCATAGAGCGATTGTCACTGCTTATGGACCCGAACCTGGGTGATCTATCCATGACCAGGATAAAGCTCAATTTGTTAAAGTTGTTAGATCCTCTTACTTGTTGGATTCAAAGGGACATAAAACACAAACATCAAACAGAAGGTGATGCTAACCAAATTTCCAATTAAAATTAGTGAAAATGAGTGTTGGCACTAAGAAAAAAAAATGAGCTCTAAAATTTTCCTTTGAATACAATAGCTAAAGCATTGTTTTACCAACAAAATGAGATATTTGTTAAAAAATAAGATGTTAGCTTATATTAACCATATATAGAAAGTTCTGGACAATAATATATGTGAAGTTGAAAAAACATGAACTGAGCATATCACATACAATAATATGAAGCAGATAAAGCACACAGATTACATAATGGCTAAAGCGGAAAGACATGAACAAAAACACGTGCATATTATGATATGAACGACCGAAGTTAATGTTTTTTGCCCAACTGAAATAATATCATATCCTTGTGGAGCTTTACAAAAACAATAATGAAAGAAATTATCAAATCAAAATATTTATTGAAATCATACCAAATTCACATTTAAAAATAGTGAAAATTAGGCACACATCCCTAAAACCAAAATTAATTAGGCTTACGTCCCTCCCTACTTTTCAATGCAAACCCGGTCCCTATTTTTGAAAGTTTCGCCTTTTATGTTTTTATGCCCAAAAAAAACGCTGTCAGATAAAAAGTTTTTTTGCTAAATTCTGGAAATGTTCTCGGAAGTCCACGGAAATCAAAAAAAAAAGTTGCATGTATGCAACTATTATCAATAGCTGCATACATGAATGCAACTATTGCAGAAGATGTTTCCATTGAAAATCTAGACAAAAACTTGCATACATGTGTGCAACTATTTTGAAATATTTGCACACATGTATGTAAGTATTGCATGAAGAAAAAAAGTACAGAATTTTGCATGCAGATTGTTGCACACATGCGTGCAACTTTCTGTTTTTATTGCACACATGAATGCAAATAATTATGAACTGATTTGCATGCATGTGAATTTTTGCACACTAGTATGCAAGAATAAAGCTTTACTTGTATGCCTGTATGCATGAAAACAAACAAAGACGCATAACTGGAATACTTGCACAGATGTATGCAAGGAAATTCAAATGTGTGCATACTATTATGCACAGTTTCGTTGTTTTTCTGTTTTTATTGTGTTTTTTGGTGGTTTTTTCAACTTTTTTTTTTTTTTTTTTTACGTTTTCATGTTATATTTAAATATTAATTTAAGTTTTTTTTTTTGTTTTTTTATGAATTTTCAAAAGATAGAGACCTAATTTATAATAAGTTTGTGACCGGATGTGAGCGTAATTTTGGAACTTAATAGGGACATGTGCCAAACGGACGCTTAAAAATACTGCAGTATACAACAACCATATCCATTCACTTGAAACTTTGGTTTCCCGATTTGAAGCAAATTTGTACTAAGCCTTCTTTTTCAGTGCACTTAAGCTCGCTGCACTTTTTCATAACACAGAAAGTAAAATATAGTATAATTCTGGCTTATTAATTGATTAAGCATCAAATGTGAGCAACAAATAACGATTGGGTTCCTCATTTGTATTCTTACCATTTCTTCTACTTCGAGTCAGTCTAGATAGCTAAAGCATTGTTCAACCAACAAAATTTATTATTAATATTAATAATTATATGTATATAGGTGTTCCGTTATTTTGTTAGTAAATGAGTTTTGGTGGGAAACGGAGTAACGTGATGTTGCTATGTGGCTCAAGTGAACTCTGTATAACTAGTATATTTTTTTTAGGTAAATTTTATTCTAATCCACAATTTTAGTAATTAATCCACCATATTTAATAGGATCGTTGACTTTAACTAAAATTTAATTTTTAATCAGTGTATCCACCTAAAAAACCGTACGTATTTTTCTTCTTCTCTTCGTTTTGCGTCGTATTCTTCTTTCTGAAATCCTACCATTGTCATGCAAACTAGCAACATATATAAAAAAACAACTGATAATGCATTTGTATAATTGTATTTGCTCTTGCTGATTCATTTGTTTTAATCAGGGGTATGAGTGTTTCTGAGTGTAGCAGTTATGTTCAGTTTTTTGGGAAAAAAATTAAAAAATGTAGCCAATAAAACAACTGTTTGAAATAATGGCCTTAGCCTCCCCTATCCCCGCCCCTCCCCCTCCAAAAATAAAAATAAAAAAGAGGTTTGGAATAATCCAAGTGATAGCAATCGTATTATTTTGTCAATTTAAATGCAAACTGCACCAAAACTATTTACTCCTATACATCACACCAATTATTTTCTTAGTAGCCAGTTTTCAGTAAATCTGAGTAATTTTCGCTAGAGTTCTACGATATTTCAATAAATTTGAGTTTTCAGTGTACTATAGATATTGCCAATGATGAAGGAAAGTGATCAAAATGTACTAAATTCGAATATTCTTTCTGCACTTCTGTTTTAAATATTTCGCCTTCTATTACAATTTTTGATGAATGCAATTTTCTGGTTTCTTTTTTTTGTATATGTTTGCTGCATTCGATTTTCCAGTAGATGAGGCGTTTTGTAATGTCATGGTAAGACAAGAAGCACAAAAATTGATTGTAAGCTATATGATAGGGTGAAATCTTTAAATTAATTAATACACTGGTGGATTAACTTACAAAATAGTTGTGGATAAACTTATTAAAGTAAAATGATGGATTAACTTATTAAAATCCTACATTAGAATAAAAGTTAGCTTTTTTTGTATTTGCTCCATCTCAATGGGCCCTTAATATAAACAAATCTCACCGTTGAGAACTTACACGTGTCACGCGGCTAGCTCTGCATTGATTTTATATAACATGGTGGGAAGTGGCAACTTTGTCGCTCCAAAATAACGAAAACTCTGAAAATTCTCCAAATGGATGCCGTGACAAAAGTGTTAGAACATTGCCCATGTCTTAGCATGCCCGATGCTCCTAATGGCACATATTCCCCAGTGGAGACTGCTCGCGGGGAAGAGACTGTGTCTCGCGAGGATGAGAAACTGAAAAAGGGAATAGCAGAATTCTACGACGAATCGTCGGGTTTTTGGGAAAAAATACTGGGCGATCATGTGCATCATGGATTTTATGAAATCAACGCTTCTGTTTCTGTAGAAGATCATAGAGCTGCTCTAGTTAGGACGATCGAAGAATCCTTGGCTTTTGCTGGAATTGCAGGTTTCTTTGTTTTGTTTGGAAAAATATTAACTTGGTTTTTGCGGTCATGCTCTATCGTTTCCGGTTTAGTTAATCAGTTTGGCAGTCTAACACCAAGTTGTGCGAAGTTCGAGAAAATATGGGCAAAGGGATTGCAGAGTCAGATTTCACTTAGATATGGTTTGAAAAATATGAAGTGGTTTTTAATAGGCAAGGCGATTACCGTTAATTCAGAATTTTTAGGCAATTTTGATCAGTGCTCTTTCATAACACGTATAAAAGTGCAAATTTTATATTTATTTCCCCAATATAACTTTAAAATTGAAGAGTTCAAACAAGAAACGACAGCAACAAAAACATATCATGTAAACCCTCAACAGCTACTTATTTTACAGTCATAAAACATATTTGTAGACGACCCTGAAAAAAGGCCAAAAAGCATGGTAGACGTCGGGTGCGGGATAGGTGGATGTTCAAGGTATCTAGCAAAGAAATTTGGCGCAAATGCATGGGGTATAACATTAAGTCCTCTTCAGGCTTGCAGACAAAGTATGCTACTTCTTTTAACTTGTACAAGTTGTGTAGTTTGTATTCATTTCATAACCAATGACTTTTTAATACATTTTCCTGGCAGGTTTCTTTCCAAGTTGCTGATGCATTAGATCAACCATTTTCTGATGGAAAGTTTGATTTAGTGTGGTCTATGGAAAGCGGTGAACATATGCCTGACAAGTTGAAGGTAATATAATTCACTAGTATTAATACATGCATGCATAAAGAAACCTGGGAAACACATAAATTTTGTGTTTATTTGTTTGTTGTGTTATAGCAGTCAAATACTAATTGAAGAACAGTGAAAAACTAACAATTTTCTTTTTCTTTCCCTTTCTAACAGTTTGTTAGTGAACTGGCAAGAGTAGCTGCTTCAGGAGCTACAATAATAATAGTAACATTGTGCCACAGAAATCTATCTCCGGAAGAAGAAAGCCTAATGCCTGAAGAGAAGTGCCTTTTGAGCAAGCTATGCAATGCTTATTTTTTGCCAGAGTGGTGTTCAGCCTCTGATTATGTTAAAATGGCCCAGTCTCTTGAGCTTGTGGTAAGTTTCGGTGCTGTTTGTTCTATATCGCCGGCAAACATTTAGTGGTCTGGTTGACTTCCAAATTTGAGCTTTGTGTTTTGTGATTTTCAATTTTTACTTCAGAAATTTTTTTAGATAAAGATTGATGTTGAAGAACAATCAATTTTGAAAACAATTTTAAGTTTTTAACACATAATGTTGAAACCTGACATTCTCATATTTTCTGCCAAATACCAGAAACTTTCTTCTTACTCCCTTTTCCCCCTTCCCGTTTGACTATTATTGTGATTTTCAATACCTTCCTGCTTCCACTTGTTTTGAAATATATATTGATAATGCAAATCATAAAACTTAGGTAGCATTTAATTTGAAAACATGCAAGTTTGAGGATAAGAGGGTGGAAAACGGTCAATTTGAAATTTTGTTAACATATAAATTAAAAATAATTTACTTTCTTTTCATGTTCTTTCAAAAAATATAAAAAGCAATCTTTTCCCTTATCTTCCCTCTTTGTTGAAATAATTAGGATTTTGGAACTCTTCCTTTCTATCTAATAACGTTTGACATGCATTTGGATGGAAAAACACAAAACTCAGTTTTCAAGTCAAACGTTGGAAGCCAAACAAGCATTCATGATTTTAGTTGAACTTGGCATCGAAAGTTTCAAAGTTCAAAGACAAATGATTCAAATACTGCATGTTACATCAATCTACCAAATTGCTCAAGGCTGAATTCCAGTTATTTGAAGGATAAACTAAATGTGATTCATAGATGTATTCATGATGTTGCAGGACATAAAGACGGCAGATTGGTCAGATAATGTAGCACCATTTTGGCCAGCTGTGATTCGATCTGCCTTGACATGGCGAGGGTTTACTTCTTTGTTGCGAAGTGGTAGGTTTAAGCTTCTTTTCTGTTCTCTGTATAACATTCAATCTACACTTATATGCATGCATGTTTTAAATCAAAATCGACATACAAAAATTTGTTGAAATTGGACAAGAGCAGCAGAAGGAAAGAATGAATTTCAATTCTTTTACCATGTAAGGTAGTGTATGATATCATTTTTTTTATAAAAAAAAAAAAAAAAAAAAAAAAAAAAAAAAAAATCTGTGTTTTATTTGATTATTTTGAAAGGGTTTGAGTTTGAAATTTGTATAAATTAGAATATTTACATGAATTTGGGTATACTGAGGTCTTTTTACAGGATGGAAGACGATTAAAGGAGCGTTAGCAATGCCATTGATGATTGAGGGCTACAATAAAAAGCTGATCAAGTATGAAATCATCACATGCCGTAAACCGGTGTAAATGGTTCAAGCACGCGAACTCTGTAGTCGATGGATGGTATGAGGGTTCTAATCTGTTTTAGTGTATTTATGTAATGAACTTGCTCATTATGAAGCTTACATATTTCATTCTTAGTGTATTTACGTAATTAAATTTATTCATTATGAAGCTTATATATTTCCTTTTGGAAATGTAGAGTAAATTATGAATTTGTAAAGATCTGAAGCAGTGCAATTCCGCTTGGTAAAAGTTGTCCTTGCTCTATCACAACTTATTCACGCAAATTTAGAAGTTTCCATTTCTACATCCAAGGATATCATGGGACATGCTGGTTAGATTTGATGTGTAATATAGTTTTAATTTAGGATTTTTTTTTTAGTTTTGGTCCCAATTTATAAATTTATAACATAGATAACATAATTTTAAATCTTATTACGGCCGTAGTCGCGTTTTAGTCGGTTCGGCGTTGAACTGACCAATATGCTTACGTCATTCCAAATGATGCTAGTATTTTTATTTATTGTTTGATGTTGACACCATTTGAAATAACGTCGGTGTCATGTAACTGTTCTCTTTGTTCAAAGCACTTTGGATGACATTTCGAATGTCGTCCCTTTGGCGGCATTTGAAATGTCGCTCAGATTCTTTTGCAAGTCCAAGATGGAGCGTGCCCTCTCTTCCTTTCTCATTATTCTACTTTTTCGAGATTAAGAAAACCCAAATTTTCTTCTTGAATTAAAAACCATTCTTCATTTTCGTTGATTTAATCGCCAAATCTAATTAGTGTCGCGGTAGATTTGCTACAAGAAAAAGAATATCTCCTTACTTCGGATCAATTAATGTAAGAAATTTGTAACTTTAGGTCTAGATAAATTTCGCAAATTAATATAGGTTAATGTTTAATTTAATATTTTCGTAGACGGACTTCAAAGTTTATACTAGTTATATGCTATTATGATGGTAAATAGGTAATCCATGAAAACTTGTGTGAAAAATATATTGATGGTTCGTATAAGTCAACCGAAGTGTGTAAATGATCGGAGTTACGAGAACTAAAATCTTCAGCTTACAGAGCAACCAAGATAAAACCGGATGAGTCTGATATCGATTTAGTTTGCAACTGGCCAACCGATTTTGGATCTAGAGCCAATAAAATTATGTCGATGTTGAACTAATATTATCCACTGTCTCCAAATCAATAAAGTTGCTCGTTGGAAAGAATAGAAGGTTGTTTATAGAAGAAAATGTAGCGACACCGATAGCGACACCTGTAGCAACATCTATAGCTATTTGTACCTCACAAGTATTTTTATCACTTAGTTATATTAATCCACCTAAGAATGTACCACAAAACGGAAAACAAGACATGTTCTTTGGTTTCCTCCGTTCATGAATTATCACTAAATTGTCCAGCGCAGTTTTCCATTTTCGACGCAAGATAGTTTTATACGCATGAGTTCGACATATTTGTAGAACTTTGAAAATAGTAAAGTGTTTATCATAGTTGATATACTATTTAACAGTTGTCATGTGAAGCTATATTCCCCAACAAAAATCGACGCAGAATAATGTTTGTAACAGTCATAATTTTTAAGACATGGTAACCAATTAACGAATTAATTAATTAAATAATAAGTTGTAAAATTGTCAGAATTTCGCTACGAAAGTTGCATCATGGGCCCACGACAATATTCTGGTCAATTTGCAAATTTGGTTTGTCAAAAACGAAGGTATAACGAAGAAGTTATGGCGAAAACAAAATTTAAGAAATAAAAAGGAGTGTGTGTGTCTATATACATACATACATACATACATACATACATACATACATATATATATATATATATATATATATATATATATATATATATTTGTGTGTGTGTGTGAAAGTCTATAGAGACACAAAATTTTGACACAAATGGTAACACAATTGATTTGCACCATTGGATTACTTCATGTATTGTACCTCTTCATGTAAAGACAAAAAGATCCAACGGTTTAGGCTCTGTGTCTTTCTCTTTGTGTCTACTTTTGTGTTTAAATAGCCGGCCCCATATGTATACACACACATGTGAAAGTCTATTTGGACATAAAGCGGTGACAAAAATTTAGACACAAACAATCTCAACCACTTGATTTTCCTCCTGAATTCCACATTTCACATAAAGACAAATTAATTCAATAAAATTTGTGTCCCGATAGCCGCTCTCTCTCTCTCTATACACACACACACACACACACACACACACACACACACACACACACACACACACACACACACATATATATATATCCACTATATGAACACAAAATTTTGATATAAATCAGGAGACAAAAAATCTCAGCCGCATGATTAAATTATCTTTATGTAAGAGTTGCAAATCATGGGGTAATCCTGTGGTTCAGATTTTGTGTCCCTCCATTTATGTCAAATCTTTATGTATAGATAGACTTTCCCATATATATATATATATATATATATATATATATATATATATATATATATATTGAAAATGGTTTCTTCGTTCCATTAAATAAAACAAATGCAAAAGTCGCATAACTAAACTAGTAGATACACCCACTTAAAGATCCAACAACCCATACAATTCAAAATACCGTAACTCACAAGTACTACTATCCAAAATTGTTCAATTCAATCCCCCATTCTTGGAGCAGCTCGCGATTATACCTGGAATTCTCTGATTTCAAACTGTTATTTCGAACTAAGTATATATATATATATATATATATATATATATATACACACACATAAAATATAGACACAACTAGTGATCCGATGAATCTTCATCATTGGATTTCCCCCTGATTTCCATCTGGAAACAAAATGATCCAACGGTTATGACTCCTTGTCTCTCAATTTATGTCTAATTTTGTGTTCAAATAACTGTCCTATAGATATATTATTGACACGTTTTTTAGCCAAAGCTGTCACACGTTGAGTATTTAGTGAGCGACGCATTCAAGCGTCAAAAAGTCACGTCACAGTAGGGTTCGAAATTCTGGATTCGAAATTCTAGGGTCGAAATTCTAGGTTCAAAATTTTTGGTTTGAAATTCTAGGTTCGAAATTCTGGGTTCAAAATTCTAAGTTCGAAATCCTAGGTATTCTGGGTTCGAAATTCTAGGGTCGAAATTCTGGGTTCGAAATTCCTGGGGTCGCAATTCCTGTGGTCGAAATTCTGGGTTCAAAATTCCTGGGGTCGAAATTTGTGGGATCGAAATTCCTGGGGTCGAAATTTCTGGGGTAGAAATTCCTATTACGAAGCTGCTTTTGGGGTACGAAAATTGCTTCTTATGGGTCCCATTTCTCACCTACTCCCACCTAACCTTCCTCCTATAAATACCCCAAGCCTTGGCCTTCATTTGGAGGCTTCCCCCTTGGAATTTTGGGATCTTGAGAGCTCCAAACACTTAATGGCTTCCGACACCTCTACCATGGCCCTGGGAGATGAGATGGATAATTAAAACATGGCATGCATGTTTTCCTTCAACACTTGAACATTAACAAGAATTGTTATGCTATTTTTTAGCTTTATGGACATGAACACCAAACTTGGATATTGTTGACCAAGTCAACGCTTTTCAACGAAGAAGAAGAAGGGAAATTTAGTCAAAGTGTAGACCAAGCCTATTCTTTTCTATTCTATATAACACTCTGTACTTAGCTATTGTCCGAACTCGTACAACTTTGTAAAAGACAAAAGATATGATGAATGATGATCCTAAAGTGGACGTAGGTGTTAGTGCTGAACCACTATAAAAGCTGTGTCTCCCCGCACTTACATTATTTACTGCTTATTTGGATAATTGTACACACATACACATTGGGTGTTGGCATGCGACAATTTTGTCGGTCAACATTTTGGCGCGCCAAGTAGGGGGACGCACAGCTTCGACCTCTGCATCGGATTAAGTACTTGGATTTGTCATCGGATCTTGACTTCGGTTTCAGTTTTTGACTTCGACTTCGCTACTCACCTCTCGACATGGTAAAATGAAAATGGTTTGATGCTATCTCCGAGGCTCGGACTGCTAGTAGCGAGGAAATTCAAGAACATTTTGCGAATAAGGAACTCTCGGACTTGGTTACTCGAGAAGACTTAGCGGAATTGGCTAGAGGATTGATCGCTTATCTGGATCATCAAGCCGAAGTTATGAACACGTTCCTCGCTCGGATAGAGGGAAGATTACATGGGTTTGGAAGGTCAACTAACCAAATAGACGTCGTTGGAACGAGTGCCTATGTCCCGCAGTTTGCAACTCGGGATATGGAGACAACCTCGCACGCTCCACAACAGGACGACGCCGATCCTCGGATCAGCGCCGCTCCCTCGACACTCGGGGGCACCCCCATTCCCGATAGAAGTGCAGTCCTACAAGTTTTGGACGCTCGAGCTATGGTCTCAAGTAAAGGAAAGCCTCGTAACAAGGCTAATAGACAACGTAGGTTCCCGAACTACTCGGAGCTTACTCACTCTCTCGAGGAGATCTATAGAGAGGTTAACCCTATAGCTCCTTTCAAAAAGCCTCCCGCTCGGGAGCCCTCTCAACAAGAAAGAGATTTTGGCTGACACTGCATATTTCACGACGTCGCTGGCCACAATACAATTGAGTGTCATCATCTTAAGAATGCTATTGAAAAGCGTGTTAAAAATGGAGAACTGGAACGATTCGTTCGAACTCGGGATGGGATGCCAGAACAGGTACAACCACCAATTGCTATTCAAGATAGGCCCAAGCCCCGCGCTCGGGGCCCCGATTCAAACTAAACCTCTCAATGGGTCTGATGTCTACGGTCCAAGCCTCCCTAACATCAGTATCTTACGGCTTTTCTTCTTCTAGTCTTATTATGGTTCTCTATGGCTCTCAAATAAGGCGCTCCTCACTCACGACTTTTCTTCTTCTAGTCTTATTATGGTTCTCTATGGCTCTCAAATAAGGCGCTCCTCACTCACGGCTTTCTCAATCTGGCTCTATAGGCTCAAGTATTCGGGCTTCGGCCCATAACATTGAATTTAAGGACCTTAGTCCTTTGGATGTATCCTTCCTTTTGGTTATTAATGAAAAGTTTACTTTTCTCGGCTTTGAATTGTGGATGGTTATGTTTGTTTACCCATGTAATTGGAGCCGATGAGATCCTAGGCATGCTCTTCACAAACAATAAACTATTCGCTTTTCCTTAATCAATGAACTTGAAATAAAAAAAATGACCAAGTCCGCTTACCCATGCACGGGGGCAGGCCATCTCCCAAGGCATGCTCTTTACGGATGACGAACCGTTGGTTTTCTTGTGGCTTTACTAAAAAGTCCCTAACTTTTATAACTTTAATAAAATTACTTCGCAAAGTAAGGACGCTTACTTGTGAAGTATGAAATCGATAATGGGATTGTAAACTTTAAAAAACCGTCTAGCTATCTTGGTTCCTCGTCCTACTTCGACGAGATTGCCTTTACTCGTGGCGAGTGTCAGATCATGTACGATCCTTCTCGTTTGGATTAGTTGGTCGCCTTGTCAACGACCTTAGCTTACATCGGGTGGACTCGTCAGTGACACGACAAGAATATCCACTCGTAACTATCTCAGCCTCTTGTCCTACTTCAATAAGGGTGCCTTGACTCAACTTGCCAAGGCCATCTCCCTAAATGCGAGATGTCCTTGAATGCCACTTGCCAAGGTCATCTCTCCAATTGAGATTTCCTTGAATGCCACTTGCCAAGGTCATCTCTCTAAACGATATTTCCTTGAATGCCATTGGCTAAGGTCATCTCTCTAAACGAGATTTACTTGAATGCCACTTGCCAAAGTCATCTCTCCATACGAGATTTCCTTGAATGCCACTTGCCAAGCTCATCTCTCCAAACGACATTTCCTTGAATGCCACTTGCTAAGGTCATCTCTCTAAACGAGATTTCCTTGAATGCCACTTGCAAAGGTCATCTCTCCAAATGAGATTTCCTTGAATGCCACTTGCCAAGGTCATCTCTCTAAACGATATTTCCTTGAATGCCACTTGCCAAGGTCATCTCTCTAAACGAGATTTCCTTGAATGCCACTTGCCAAGGTCATCTCTCTAAACGAGATTCCCTTGAATGCCACTTGCCAAGGTCATCTCCCTAACACGCGATTTCCTTGAATGCTACTTGCCGAGGCAACCTCACCAACATGAGATTTCCTTGAATGCTCTAACATGCCTTGGCTACCTCACCAACGTGAGATTGCCTTGAATGTAGTCTATCAAATGAATACGATGACCTATGGAAGCCTTGTTGGTAGCACGACAAGACCGCTCACATATGGTTATGTGTACGCCTTTTCTATGTAGGTTAATGGGCCCCTCTAGTCTATCGAATACTCTGGATGTTCTGGCTTTCTATTAATACGATCCCAAGCGATCGTCAGACTTTTCTCCTTAATACGATCCCAAGCGATCTTGGTCTTCCACAAATACAATCCGATGCGATCATGGATTTCTGGCTTATCGGCTTTGGTTTCCTGGATAATACGACCGGGCATGGTCATAGCTCTTCCGTCCTATGAATATAGCAGCTCGCTCTGGACCTCTCCCATCTTTGATCTCTAGATCTCTCTTCTCCTCGAAAAACACACCTTCCTTGGACCAAGCAAGATATGTTTTAGGGGGCAAATGTTGACACGCTTTTTAGTCAAAGCTGTCACACGTCAAGTATTTGGTGAGCGATGCGCTCAAGCATCAAAAAGTCACGTCACAGCTGGGTTCGAAATTCCGGGTTTGAAGTTCTAGGTTCGAAATTCTAGGGTTGAAATTCTGGGTTTGAAATTCTGCGTTCAAAATCCTGGGTTTGAAATTCTGGGTTCGAAATTCTAGGGTCGAAATTCTAGGTTCAAAATTTGGGTTCGAAATTCCTGGTGTCAAAATTCCTGGGGTAGAAATTCTAGGTTCGAAATTCCTGGGGTTGAAATTCCTGGGGTCAAAATTTATGGGGTCGAAATTCCTAGGGTCGAAATTTCTGGGGTCGAAATTCCTGTTGCGAGGCTGTTTGTGGGGTACGAAAATTGCTTCTTATGGGTCCCATATCTCACCTACTCCAACCTAACCTTCCTCCTATAAATACCCCAAGCCTTGGCCTTCATTTGGAGGCTTCTCCCTTGGAATTTTGGGATCTTGAGAGCCCCAAACACTCATTAATGGCTTCCGACACCTCTACCATGGCCATAGGAGATGAGATGGATAATTAAAACATGGCATGCATGTTTTCCTTCAACACTTGAACATTAACAAGGATTGTTATGCTATTTTTGAGCTTCATGGACATGAACACCAAACTTGGATATTGTTGACCAAGTCAACGCTTTTCAACGAAGAAGAAGAAGGGTAATTTAGTCAAAGTGTAGACCAAGCCCATTCTTTGCTATTCTATATATCACTTTGTACTTAGCTATTGTCCGAACTCATGCAACTTTGTAGAAGACAAAAGATATGATGAATGTTGATCCTAAAGTGGAAGTAGGTGTTAATGTCGAACCACTATAAATGTCGTGTCTCCCCGCACTTACATTATTTACTGCTTATTTGGATAATTGTACACACATACACATTGGGTGTTGGCGTGCAACAATTTTGCCCATCAACATTTTGGTGTGTCAGGTAGGGGGACACACAGCTTCAACCTCTGCATCGGATTAAGTACTTGGATTTGTCTTCGGATCTTGACTTCGGTTTCAGTTTTTGACTTCGACTTCGCTACTTGCCTCTTGACATGGCAAAACAAAAATGGTTCGACACTACCTCCGAGACTCGGACTGCTTGTACCGAAGAAAATCAAGAACATTTTGCGAATAAGGAATTCTTGGACTTGGTTACTCAAGAAGACTTAGCGGAATTGGCTAGAGGATTGATCGCTTGTCTGCATCATCAAGCAGAAGTTATGAACACGTTCCTTGCTCAGATAGAGGGAAGATTACATGGGTTTGAAGGTCAACTGACCAAACAGACGTTTTCGGAACAAGTGCCTATGTTCCGTAGTTTGCAACTCGGGACATGGGGGCAACCACGCACGCTCCACAACAGGACGACGCCGATCCTCAGATCAGCGTCGCTCCCTTGACACTCGGGAGCACCCCCATTCCCGATAGAAGCGTAGTCCTACAAGTTTTGGACGCTCGAGCTATGGTCTCAAGTAAAGGAAAGCCCCGTAACAAGGCTAATAGACAACGTAGGCTCCCAAACTACTCGGAGCTTATTCACACTCTCGAGGAGATCTACCAAGAGGTTCACCTTATTGCTCCTTTCAAAAAGCCTCCCGCTCGGGAGCCCTCTCAACAAGAAAGAGATTATGGTCGACACTGCATATTTCATGAAATCGCTGGTCACAATACAAATGAGTGTCATCATCTTAAGAATGTTATTGAAAAGCGTGTTAGAAATAGAGAACTGGAACGATTCGTTCGAACTCGGGCTGGGATGCCTGGATAGGTACAACCACCAATTGCTATTTAAGATAGGCCCGAGCCCCGCGCTCGGGGTCCCGATTCAAACTAAACCTCTCAATGGATCTGATGTCTATGGTCCAAGCCTCCCTAGCATCAGTATCTTATGGCTTTTCTATCTTCTAGTCTTATTATGATTCTCTATGGCTCTCAAATAAGGCGCTCCTCACTCACGACTTTCTCAATCTGGCTCTATAGGCTCAAGTATTTGGGCTTCGGCCCATAGCATTGCATTTAAGGACCTTCGTCCTTTGCATGTATTCTTCCTTTTGGTTATTAATGAAAAGTTTACTTAATTTTCTTGGCTTTGAATTGTGAATGGTTATGTTTGTTTACCCATGTAATTGGAGCCGGTGAGATAATAATGTTTGCAACAGTCATAATTTTTAAGACACGGTAACCAACTAACAAATTAATTAATTAAATAATAAGTTGTAAAATTGTCAGAATTTCGCTATGAAAGTTGCATCATGGGCCCACGACAATATTTTGGTCAATTTTCATATTTGGTTTGTCAAAAACGAAGGTAGAACGAAGAAGTGATGGCGAAAACAAAATTTAAGAAATAAAGAAGAGTGTGTGTGTGTGTGTATATATATATATATATGTGTGTGTGTGTGTGTGTGTGTGTGTGAAAGTCTATAGAGACACAAAATTTTGACACCAATGGTGACACAATTGACTTGCACCATTGGATTACCCTATGTATTACACCTCTTCATGTAAAGACAAAAAGATCCAATGGTTGAGGCTTTGTGTCTCTCTCTTTGTGTCTAATTTTGTGTTTAAATAGCCGGCCCCATACATATACATACATACATACATATATATATACACACATACATGTGAAAGTCTATTTGGACACAAAGCGGTGACAAAAATTTAGACACAAACAATCTCAACCACTAGATTTTCCTCGTAAATTCCACATTTCACATAAAGACAAACAAATCCAATAGTCCAAAGTTTGTGTCTCCAATTTAGTGCCAAAATTTGTGTCCCGATAGCCGCTCTCTCTCTATATATATATCCACTATATGAACACAAAATTTTGATATAAATCAGGAGACAAAAAATCTCAGCCACATGATTAATTTGTCTTTATGTAAGAGGTGCAAATCATGGGGTAATCTTGTGGTTCAGATTTTGTGTCCCTCTATTTGTGTCAAATCTTTGTGTATAAATAGACTTTCCCATATATATATATATATATATATATATATATATTGACAATGGGTTCTTCATTCCATTAAATAAAACAAATGCAAAAGTCGTATAACTAAACTAGTAGATACTAGGGCTGCACACAACCCATATCCAACCCGATCCAACCCACCAATCCGACCCAACCCACATAAACCCGATCCAACCCAAAGTAGTTCGGATTGGATATGGGTTTCAATTTTTAACCCATACTATATATGGGTCGGGTTTAATTTTTCAATCAACCCAACCCTATATTAACCCAACCCAATCTCACTTTGAAAAAATAAAAAACCTTTCACACTTCTGGTTTGATATCTGCACCGAATTAATGAAAATTTATTCACTCCAGGCAGCCGCTTTTCCATCTAGCTTGGCCTTGGTCTTCATACATTATTAACTTGCTTATATTTAGTTGGATATGCATATGATATTTAGTTATATTGTGTGCTGAGTCTCTTGCGTGGTGTACTAGTGTGAGAAATTGGTTGGTTTTTCCATTAGGCATGTTTTGCATGTCTTAAAACATAAATTATTAAGTCAAAATTTTTGTTATGGATTAATCATGCATACAACCCAACCCAACCCTATTTAACCCGACCCAACCCATACTTAAACCCAACCCAACCCAATCCTATATGAGGTTGGGTGCGGGTTCAATTTTCATCAACCCAAACCAATACGGGTCGGATGAAGTATTTGGCTTGACCCGACCCAACCCAAACTTTGTGCAGCCCTAGTAGATACACCCACTTAAAGACCCAACAACCCATACAATTCAAAATACCATAACTCACAAGGACTACTATCCATAATTGTTCAATTCAATCCCCTATTCTTGGAGCAACTCGCGATTATACGTGGAATTCTCTGATTTCGAACCGTTATTGCGAACTAAGTATATATACACACACAAAATATAGACACAACTAGTGATCCGATGAATATCCATCATTGGATTTCCCACTGATTTCCATCTGGAGACAAAATGATCCAATGGTTATGACTCCTTGTCTCTCAATTTATGTCTAATTTTGTGTTCAAATAATTGTCCTATAGATATATATACACACATACACAAAAATGTGGGTCAACCCAGGTGGGGGTCGGGTCGACCCACCCACGTGTCTGGGCGCAATTGCGCCTAGGCGAGAACATTACAGGCCGAGACGTGTTTTTGTTTAATTGAACTGAGTTGGTTGAATTTTATTGGCTAAAAATTTGAATTTGGCTGAGGTGGCAAGTTCCTATTGGTTATGTCATGCGACAGACCTAGAATTTAATTTGGTAATTCAACGGTCTAATATCCCTAGCCCAACCTATAAATAGACCCCTATACTTAGCTAATTCTTCAAGACACAGTATCTTTCTCTCTGGGTTCTCTCCTTTTGAGATAGACCTGATGTAATTTTTTTCAGGGGAAAATATTTATCAATATATATATATATATATATATATATATATATATGTGTATGTATATGTGTATATAAATGCACATACATAAATACACCTTTTGAAGACATGATCTACAGAGGCCACGAAGGAATGCTTTGGACCATGAGTGAGTGTGTAATTATTTAAACTTTTGGTAATTTAGGAAAATAGGATTTATAATAGTTGTAAACTTTTATGTAGTTTTTTTAAGTTTTCTTGTGGTTTTCATTAGGTTTATGTAAGTTAAAGTTTTCTGTAAGTTTTTTCCTATAAGTTATTATCTACCGTATTTTCAGTTTTTTTTCTTGCAGTTTTGTTTTATTCAAGTACTGTAAGATGTTCTTTTAGTATTTATGCCTGTCAGTTATTTCTATAATTTCTATACCTATTTTTGATTTGTGCCTAAAGCATGCTTAGAACTGTAAATGTTAGTGTTTTTAACGGCCGATGTAATCCTTTTTATTTTACACGTAGATAAATAATAATTATGCAAATATGGATTAAACATATGAGATTAAATTTACAGAAAAGTGTGCATAAAATATAGATCTGTAATTGAAAAGCGATTGGGCTAAAATAGGCAAATTAATGTAAATTTACAATTAAACGATGAATGGGTTGTAATTAGAAAAGACTGAACATAATTACAAGAGTAGTATTATGATAAATTGTATAGACACACATAGAAATCATAATGAGTAGGTTGAGCTTATTTGCAAATATAATTGTACCACGAAGGTTATAGTTGAATGAAATGATGGAAATACTTATTATTGACATAAACATAATCTGAGGTTAAGTTTAATAAACACTAACTATTTATGGTCCGTTCTAGTAGCACAGACCGATTTAGGAAAATAATTAACATAAGTTAATAAACATTAACTGGTTCTGGTCCGTTCCGGCAGCACGGGGGCCGATTTGAAAAAATAAGTGATCAAAAAATAAAGCCTAGCTCAAAGGGGATTTGGGATGAGGCACAAATTAGAATATTTATTTGCTAAGATTCATATCGGTAGCATTCTGGTTTATCTGTGATGGTCTCACAATCAATGGCGAGGGAGGCTGGGTGCATTTTTGCTGATTAGGGTAAGTAAGGGATCATTAGAAACATGGTCATGTTTAGGTGCATTCCGAAGGTGCAATGAGCGTGCATGTGAATCGACGAGGGAAAATAAGTTACTACTGCGTCCAACATTGATTGCACTATGTCTTTACTAATGGGCCGGGTTGGATAAAACCCGAGATCCATAACGACATAAGCTACCAGGTAAAATGATAGATTAGTAGCCGATCAATAGGTAGTATTAGAACTTCTCTTAATTATGTTTACCATGTTCAATAATTGAGAAAGTGCAAACAATCAAGTGACTAGTAGTATTAGTTAAGCAATCGAACTAATTTTTACATGTACAGTTCAAGTATATTTCCTTGTACATCATTCCAGTATGTTTTATCTTTTATAGTTGTACACCGACACTTGCTTTATCTGATACTAGAACTGTTATTGAGCCTATTTTCTATGTTATTCAATCATGCTAGTAATTACATCATTTACCAGACTGTATGTCTGGCCCACTGCTCTTTCTTTCCCCTAGTAGGCTCATAGGGATAAGAATTAATTAATACTACCAGCTTGGAAAAATTAACGTCAATGATCCTATTTTTTTTTTTCAATTTAGTGTACTTAATTTTATGATAGCTTATTTGTCATAATCCAATCTGTACTTGAGAGGGAAAATGTTTTAATTTATATTCTGATTTGAGTTAAGATTACGTAAGACATATATTATGTATTTTTGTAATGATAAGTTATTGAAAAATAAACATTGCCATAGTTTTTGTTTTACGCCTTGTGAATCTTAGTCTCTATGATTAGTTTCTTTGTGCCTGCAACTCTCTACATTTATTTATATGACCTTAATTGGGAATATTAAGGGGTGCAGGGTATTATATTGTTGGTCCATCGAACAATCGTATCTCATCCAATACAACCTACTCCATCTAAGTTGTATCGCAAAGTCAAAAGCAATCTGAGTTTGGCCATTTTAATGCATTAACGTCCCAAATTTTCACTGTACCAAAAAATTTGTATTTTAAATTTACATCTTTTCCGAATATGATATCGATACGCAGCCCATTCAGCATAAAAGTCAATTTGCTATTTTGGATGTTTGCGAAGATGATATGGATCACTACAAGAAAACTACAGTTTTACCTACGCCAATATGGCGTAGATAAATGCAGTAACTATGTAACGTCTGTTACACAATATAATTTTTGTTTGATGATAACAAGCATACATATTATCATTTAAATGCGTTTGTATCTGTACTATTCCATTTTATCACATACAGAAATAAATATTTATTTTTGAATAAAATACTATTGCATAGAATTTAATATTCAAACAGTGTTTTTATTCAAATAAATATTTTATTTCAACATTTGAAATAGTACAAAATTCTAACACCACTATTGTACATTTCACTATAATATAATACATTCAATTTCATATACATTGTTTCTTCACTACAGTACACTCATTCCACTCATTACATACACTCAGTCACTCAATTTCATGTACCGACTCATTCACACTCACTGACTCACACTTTGTCTTCATTTGATTCAGTCTCAGTTCCGTCACCTGCATACCTATCACAGAAACACACACAGTAAAATAGAAAAAAAATAGATTTAAAATTCTAGCAAATATTTTTTTAAAAAAAATTATTTGTCTTAGGATTCTGGTGTGTTCTTGTTATCTTTCTGTACTTGGTCTAATATGTATATTTTTATTTGAGTATAGACCACTTTTGATATTTGCAGTGATTCGCTGTAAATACCACAAGGTAGACTGAATAACTAGTGCCTGTAGATCAGCCTCAACACAACTATAGTGGTCTGCAGATCAAGACCTGCCACAACTCACAATTGTGATGTGCTGATCTTGACCAGCCACGACACATTGTATAGTGGTCTACTTATATAAATAGAAAATATAATTGCATATGCACAATACACATATACACATGCAATTATATGTATATACACATATACATTGATAATGTGCAGGGGCAATATAGTCAAATATTAGTGAATGCACAACAAATTTTCAGTCTTGAATGGAGAAGCATGTATGAATGAAAAAGGCAGTTTTAAGTGCCAACATAAGACAGAACCAAAGCCAGGGGTCATGGAAAACACTTCAGTGACAAGGCACCAATGGCAACTGGATAATATGAAAACAGTGATGCAACAAGGTGCTTGCACAAGCATACAAGTATACATGGTGGCAAATGAAAAAAGGGAAGTAATCAAAGCAACACATATAGTGCAACATGATACACCAAGCCAGAAGACCTCAAGTACAAAGCTGTTCTCATGTATAAATGGAAATGCATGACTTTGAAAATGGAGTCTGTATGAAGAATTCACATATAAAATGATGTGCGTAAATATAAATACATGAACATTTGAAACTAGAACTAAAAATATAAATTTATGGAATAAAAATATCTAATTAATGGTTGAATAAATTATTCCATTTTGTGTATGTATATATCTACATATAAGAGGGGACAAGAGTATTTATTAAATGGAAACGATTTAATAAAATAAGCAACGTTTTATAAATAACCTATTCAGCATTCAACGCAGGCCACTGGTTGTCTTGGAGACCAGAAGGTCGACCGCTTCCCTAGAAGGGGCGTCGACCGCCGGTCGATCGCCGGTCGATCGCCCTCCTAGGGAGGGTGTCGACCGTTTGGGGAGACCAGTGCTCAATTTGGCCTGTATTTGGTAGGTTTTTATTGGTTGTTTATAGATTAACAATTGGGATTTAACCTAAATAATACAAAGGCTATTATTCACTCATACACCTATAAATAACACCATAATCCTCAAACCTAAACCTAGTCTTCTCCTCCTTCCTTGCCACCACTCTACCATTGATTCCAGATAAAATATATTTTAGGTTTTCTTTTTCCTCTCTTAATACCTATTTTCTTTTCTAATCCCTTTTCTCATAGGATTTGAATAGGATCTAAGCCTGGAATCATAAGATTTATACATATAAGAATTCTAACTATTTAATATATATATACATATACATATATGGGCTTGGAGTTCATATCTGTGTTCGTTCTTGAAGACTTTTAGATCGAATAGACAAACATCACCTAATCTATGACATTTCCATGCAATTAAATCACTATGATTGGAACTAATACTTGTTTAGGCTAAGTTCTGTATTTTGTAGATTTCATATTGATTTGTATGCCTAAGGAGGTTTGGTTTTATTATAACATCAAAGTGGAAACCCCCAAATCTCCTATTTTATTTATCGTAAAGTTGTCAATCAATAATAATTGGGTTTGTGACTTATTTTGGTTATGTTTTAGGAATAATTGGGTGATTCTACTTTTGTTTAATTTGATTTATTCTTTTTTATTTAAAAGTTGTTATGGCATAAAAGGATTAAGATTTGTTTTGGTTTCATTATTTGAATCGGTTTAGATTCCCATTCTAAATTGGAGAATTTGAACGTATTCCGATTTGGAATAATCAAATGTTAAGGTTTTTACGTGCAACATAAAAAAAGGGTGAACTTGATTTAAATAAAGGTTTTTGTATATATGTATGTATGTGTATATATATATGTATATATATTTGTGTGTATGTGTGTTTGTGTACCGATATATGCTGAATGTCTGAACGTAACACCTTGTTTCTCTTCCATTATCTAAGTATTTTTAACAAACCAAGGATACAAATTTGAATGGTTATGTTGACATTTTCCCATTTGCTGCTATTATTAATTGTGCCATGAATTTTGTAGTTTAATATGAGAATTAGGCTTGTATACCTTTAATGTGAACAGAATTGACAAATTATACCGTTAAAACGTTTCTTAATTCGAACGGAAATTAGCGTTTATAGTATGTATTAAATTATATATTTATCTAGCATAATCAAAGTAATCAAATGTAATAATGGCATAATCAAAACGTTAGGATAGAATTAGAATTTTGAAATGTCCATATATGAATTGTTGTTTGTGTGTGTATAAATAGCATATTTATATATATATTAAACAATGAGATATAAACACGAGGTTAATCATCATTTGTGGTAGAAGCTGCCCGGAACCGTCCGACATATCTAGTAACCACAAGTGAGTTTGGTTAATGTGAGAGGTCTAGGCACGAGGTTAAGCTAACTTGCAGTAGAAGTCTACCCAGAACCGCCCGACGTATCCAACATCTACAAGTAGTCGGTTCAATGTGAGAGGTCTCATGTACACATATATATACCTACTATGTGTGTAAATAGGTAGGCTTACTACCGCCTTGAGAAGGTCTTAAGTGGATGATTCTCTTCCTATCTAGTTTGGGTCTTAAGTTGTTAGGACTAGGACCATTCCGATGGTTTATTCCTTGGATTTGGACTAAGGACATGGGACCCTCCCCTATTACATTTGAAGTGGTCAATGGGTCCTCCTTCTCTAAAAAGTGGTTTAGTCATGGCAATAACAGAGTAGGGTAGTTTACTGGAATGCCCACTTCCTCAAGGAGCTTTGTGAGGGACAACCTAGAGACAGGTTTAGCATATGTGGGACGTAGCATGCAATTTAATTAACCAACCGTCTAAGGGAAGTCTTAAGCGGCATAGGTATACTACCATAATATCAGTTAAATAGTAACATGAGGCATCCTCCGGAGGGGTCTTAAATGGCTATATGCGGTCCTACCCTAATCCGGTAATAAGCTGCAAGATACTACTTCTCATACTACATGTTAGAATATATTTATACTTATGACTTTGACATGTCAGAACGAGGTCTTAAGTGGCTAGGGTCCGCCTTAGGGTCATAAGAGATCATAAGGATCCACCCTTAATAAATATGTTAGAATGGGCCTTAGTTTACCGAGAATGTCCACCTCGTTGGGTCTTAAGCGATCGCTGATCCACCATAAATGCATTAATGAAGGTCTTAAGTGATTGATTTAGATGTCCACCTCATTCATTAAAATATACCCTTTGTGTGTGCATGCTTGTCTATTTACGTAGACATACTTTGAAGTATGTAACCTGTCAAATTTAGAGTAAAATCATTAAACACATATTATTTTCAGTTACCAGGACTTTATGTTCTGACCTTCCTCCTCTTAACATATAAACATAACGGTAGGTGGGAACGCTTGATCAATGATGCCATAGAGATGGAGCCTAACGATGGAGGATCCATAGTTATTAGGCATTATGGCAATATTACTATGTTGGAATAATTAATGTTGATATACCTATCATTGCATGAGACTCGTTGTAACTGATATTTATGATGGTTTTAAACTAAAGGAACATCTATTTTAAGTTATTATATTTTATTCCTTCCGCTGTGTGAGTAACTGATTTCATTTTAGTATGCTCTGTTTTATCCGTTATACCATTTCCTTATAGGAACTAATGACCCATTTTAAATGACTCTAAGTTTTGATTTTCCTTTTTGGGTTGAAACTTAGGCCTATTCCGGGTGGGTTGTTACATTTAGTATCAGAGCATAAGTTACCCGATTACTGGGAAATACATACGTATAAGAGGCGTAGTTGTTATTTTGAAACAGGATTTTAAAAAGTTTTTATATATATAAGTATTTTTTTAAAGTATGCATATCTCAAGGAAAAAGCATCTATAGGTCTTTTTAGGAAATACTTGCCTTTGAATTATAGAAATAATCTAGTGGCCATAAATTGATATAGCAACTTCTTTGTCGATTTAGAGGCCTATTAGCGTACAAGGAATGTAAAGATGAGGTAGTGAAGAGGAAAGAAACTCCATAATTTAATAGACAATTAACGGAAATCAAGTGGTGATCTAACTATTTTTGAAAAAGATAAAGGAGGAATGAATATAAAGAGTTTGGAATAAGTGTCCATTAGGATATTCAGTAATTAGGACAAATTAATGTCCATAGCTTAAGAATATATTAAGGTTTTAGGATAAATGGAAGGATATCCTAAGTTAAATAGAATAAACTTCCGTACTTGTAAGTATGGGATTTTGAAATTCAAAAGAGCAATAAATGGTCGATAAGTGAAAATGGAAAATACCGAGGAAGTAATTAAGATCATTTATGCGTAGGTATTAATATTAAAATCTAAGTTAAAATAATGAACATCATTTATTAAATAAAATGGACACGAAGGATATTTATAGAAGCAACACTTAGGAATGTCAGGAATTTGGAAAATAAGAACATGGAAGAAAATACTTAATAAAAGAAATATACTTCCGTAGAATAGTGTGTCAGAAAATTGAAACAAAGGACCAAGAATATTTAGAAATCCATCAAGATGAATTTTTGACATACTACAAAATTATTTGAAAGAGGAAATTTTTGAAGAACCATTTAACCTCCTATATATGGACTAAAATTACATAATAATTCCAATTGAAGAAAAAAATTTGGGGTTATAAATGTTCATTAGTTCTTCTGTTAGACAAACAATAAATATGAGTTTTAGCGAATACAAAAGATGAAAAGGTTAATTGTAAATGTTTGCAAATAAAATTTTTAATGGAAAAGAAATTAAAGCAGCAAGCAATAAACAATTCAAATGGTTAATTTGAAATTTTCAGGGTCTTGATGTAATGCGCTTTTAAAGTTTAGATTTGAAAATATTCTTTTCTTTGAAATCTAGAAAAAATTGTGATAATAAATTGGCGTTTAATCGGAATGAGAAAGAAGATAAGATATATAAGCTTAGTAAAATAAACGACAATGACATACTCAATTAAAGGAGAACATATAGTAAATTTATTTACTAAAATTGGGTAGAATTGAAATAATAAAATCCTCGTAAAATGAGAAGCATTTGAGAAGGTAAGAATACTAGGGGTAGTGTAATGGATAAAATAAACTACTCCAAGGAATTTATTTAGTAATTTGGAATTTATTTATGATCATTAAATTAAATTTTGAAAGACCCCTCACTGTGCAAACAAAAGTGTAATGAATAATTATGTTTATTAAGGACTTTCAATATTTCATATATATATATATATACATATATATATATATATATATGAGAGTTTTAAGTTAGCGCTAAAATGAATGCAGTCTAATGTTTCAAAGTATATTTGAAAGTAAAAGAATAAACTAAAAATATAGATATGATTAGAAAAATTAATTGCTAATTAATTCGATGCTAGGAGACTTAGGTCTCATTTTCAAATAGAAATGAGTATTTATTTCTTGAACCACAAGAAGCACTATATATAGCAATGAAGGGACGCAACGAACGCCAATCCCCCCCCGACTTCGAATGGCTTCCAACGGAAGCTGAATTCTGGATTTTTCTTTACGTATTAAAAAAACAGTGGGAAGCCATTGGAAAGCGTTGGTTTTAGTGACGTTGGAGGATGTTGGCAACCGTTGCTTAATCGAGAAGAAAATAATCGACCTGCTTTCTTCCTCCTCCATTACGTTTTCTCCCATAATTTTTTCACTTTCCCTATTCCTTTCCTCCTAATTTATGAAATTGGCCACCGCCACCTTCAAGCCGCCGCTATTATCTCCAATGCGTTCAAGGCTCTCTCCTCCTCTTATGGCTCCAATTCATCACCAATTTTCAAGGTATAAAGCCCTAATTTTATTTAATACCCGAGTTTTTCTAATTTAAGCTTAATTTGTTTGTTAGATTGTATGTTTGTATGCGTAGTGCTGTTAATACATGCATATATAGGTTGATTTAATTATGTCTTGGGTTAATTAGTTTATATTGAATGTATATGTGCATATATAGTGTTGTATGTATAGTGTTGTTATTTTTCTTTACGTATTGAAAAATATGGTCGGCCTTTTGGTAGATGTATAGAAGAATGACTGGATGATAGAGATTATAATGTAGCACACACATATATTCTTCTCAATTGCACTGAAATTGCAACGTTCGTTGGGTAATGAACTTATATCATCTATACATGTACTGTATCTTTAATCATAATGTAACATTTGTCCTATAATTGCAGCATTTACGAATCACAATATCCAAACGACAATATCAGAAAAGAATTCACTACTTGGTTTACTAATTATGTTTTTGATACAACAAATTGTGTTGTAGATGAAGGATTGAAACATTTAACAATGGGACCACAAAGGAAAGTCAATACATATCCAATATTCTTTGTCAATGGATATAAATTTAACATTAAAGAACATAGTGATGAAAAATTAACTAGCAATAGCAGTGTATTTGTTAAAGGTAGTGGTGATCCAAATGACCATATAAACGATTTTTACGGCGTGCTAACCCAGATTCTGCAATTGACATATTTCACATGACCCGTGGAAGAAGTATTTTTGTTTAAGTGCAACTAATTCTGCAATGTTCCAGTTCTGGAATCAATGTGCACCCAAAATATAATCTTATAGAAATAAAACATACTTCGCGTTATTATAAGTACGATCATTTTGTACTTTCCAAACAAGCACTTCAAGTATATTACACTCCTTATCCATCTATAAGAAGAGACAAAATAGATTGGTTGGGTGTTTTTATAACAAAGGCAAGGTTTAAATTTGACGGACATAATATTCCCGACGATCAAGCTTATCAGGCAGATGACGAGGAAAATAGAGGAATGGTATTAACTGATGATTAAACAAATTTTGGACCTCTAAACGATGAATCGAATGCATTAATTGAAGCATTTGAGACTATAGATGAATCATATATAGAGGAGGAAATAGAGTCAGAATCCGAAAGTGACGAGGACTAACCAATAACCCTCATTATAAAAAGGTAATTTTATGTTATGTCATGTCATGTCATATTGTTTGTCATACTATTTGTTATAATGTAATAATTTTATGTTATGTCATGTCATATTATTTATATTGCATAGTCCTCTTATGTTATGTCACACTATTTGTTTTACATAGCCCCTTTATGTTATGTTATATTGTTGTCTGTAAAAGCTAGACGTCACATAGTCCAATAGGTAGCAATGGCAGTGGTCCATCCCAGGAGCTATCACGTCCTGCGGTGTGGCTTAAGCCAAAAGCCACCATAGGGTAAGTATTAAGTTTCAAGTATAAAATTAATTTCTGTACAATAAATTATATAAATATATATACAGTAGTCATGAAATGTTTTTTTTTCGTTTAACACAGGGGTTTTGAGTTAGAGTCTTCCAATACAGTCTCGACGATATCAAAAAACGCTTATCAAGCTTGTATGACTTCATGTTGGCCCACGTGGACATCGATACCAGACATTGTCAAGGTGTGATGGCAACAGAAAAAATCCAGAGGCTCATTTTAGAGCATAGTATGGTGCATCAACTAAATGCATGGTCAGACTATCCATAAACACAAGCCAGAGGCAAGCAATAACAAATATGTGTGCACATATTTGGGATTCAAGTTAATATAGATTTGTTTCAGATAGATGTGTACAAGCTCAAGTGCACAAACACTAAAAGTTGCAGCCAAATACATGTACATGACAAGGCCAGCACATACATAACAAGTGCAATATCACCCATGCAACAAAGAAATAGAGACAAGTAGATGTACATGACACATGAAGCAAGAAAACATGACATGGCATGATCGAGTTCATGTATACACAATTGCAGTTTCAACTGCATCGTCGAAGGAAATGATCAACTTAGTGTTCAAGGAGCAACATCAAATTATAATACTCAAACTAATGGACCAGAAGTCCCATAATCTAGAAATGGCAATAATAATGAAATGAAGAGTCTAGTGAAACAAACATAGTGAGCACCAGAGAAACGTTTTTAGGTTCAAATGGGTATAAAAGAAAATGAAAGTTGTAACACCCCACACCCGCTAAGGTCACTCACTAAGGGAATGCCTTAACTTCGGTGGAGTATTTAAGTGAATATAGAACAGAAAAATTACAACAAGACAGATATAAGTAATACTTGAAATTTTAAAACATCATTTCAATGCAGCAGAAGGTAAACATGTTTGGTTACATATCAAAAACCAACAAGAGTCAAGTACAAAATATCCATCTCGTTAAAACATAAGTACATAATCCCACTACATACTAATAGCCATAATAGAAAAGATAACCGAGCTTTACTTCAAGAGTCCAAGCTCCAAAAGATAGATAAAGCAATCTGATCAAAGCCCACTAGTGCTAGGCCCACTCTGATAACCTGAGGGTTGGGAAAAAGATAAAAACAACGGGGTCAGACATAAGTCTGAGTGAGCCCTATAACTTTAACAATACAATCATTAAAGTAATTAGGGTATGATATAAACCTGGTACGGTACAACTGGGGATAAATGACTACACTAAGCAGCCAACTAGACTTAGGATGAACTAAGATAACGGTAAAGATGCGCCTATCCACCCAAGGATAATTACTACACTGCACCACACCAGATCTACCCACCCAAGGGTAATTCCTACACTGCACCACACCAGATCTACCCACCCAAGGGTAATTCCTAACTTGCAGATTGATCCCACTAAGTGTACTTAGTAATTTTTATAGTAGTCTCGTGTACCCCTAGCTGACTACATAGGTGCCGTCTGCCCCTATCTCCACTAGGTGTACCCACTACTCCCATTCGATCGGCTCCCTAACGTAGATACCCATGCTGGCCCCACAGTGGGGTGTATCACTCCCCAAAGTGGCAACCCGATACATTCAACGGTGCACGGCTTATACCTACACGATGCAACAACGTCTTACCTACCAGCCCGGGTCCACACACGCATATGAAACCCGTTGGACTTGCGTTGCCACCGCTAACCCGTTTTGGCCTCTTATAGTCAAGCTCAGTACGCGTGTCCCGTCCTCGACATGGGTCGAGCCCAATAAGATACATATGGGTTATTGGTTGAAATGGGCCCCCACAAGCTACCCACCTAAGCTTGTCCCTTCTAGTGTATCCCACTTAACCCTTTTTAATAATCATGTCCACTTACATGTTTAAAGTTTGGTTAAGTCATCTAATCATATTTCAATTGCCACTCAAGGCACCCACTAGATTTCCACATGCCACCCAAGGCACTTACTTGATTTCCTCATGCCACCCAAGGCACTTACTTAACCCTTTAATCATGTTTAATTACATGTTCCACTTTGGTTAAGTATTCTAATCGTATTTTCTATTGCCACCCAAGGCAACCCACCAGATTTCCACATGCCACCCAAGGCACTTAATTTCCACATGCCACCCAAGGCACTTGATTTCCACATGCCAACCAAGGCACTTGATTTCCACATGCCACCCAAGGCACTTGATTTCCACATGCCACCCAAGGCACCCACTTAACCCCTCATGCCCCACTACATGCTTATCTGGTTAAGTGTTTCTTAATTGATTAAGAACGTAACCGTTGTAAAGACCTCTCACATTAGACTATCTTTTATGGCAGCTGGATTTGTCGGTCGGGTCCGGGCAGCCTTACGCCATAACCGAGTCTAACCTCGTGTCTTTACACTTGTCACGTATTTAGTTTATGCCTAAGACCTCTCACATTGGGCCAATCATTTGTAACCGCTGGATTTGCCCGTCGGTTCCGGGCAGTCTTATGCTACAAAAGGGTCCAACCTCGTGTCTTAGTCGATTAATTATACCTAATTAATCACCTCCATAATTTGTATTAATTATCCCTAATTAATTACAAATTTAACGATGTACATAATTGACTCAATTATGTCCATCCACTTTATGGTATGCATAATCATACCAACTTCACACCATTTCATTAACATGAATATTAACCCCATCGTTCCCCACGTAATTCGCCAACATGACATACTTAAAAGGGAAGATTCATCACACATACAATGGGTTCAACTTGCATAACATTAGCATCAACATGGGTTTTAAAGGTGTCAACATGCATATAGCATCAAACCCAACTAGCATAAATAATCAACCCAAACTTGCATGAATCACATATGTCATAAAGAGGGTAACTTACATAAGTTACTTATGTCATACAAAGGGGTAAACTTGCATATGTATGCATATCATACAAAGGTGTAAACTTGCACATGTTACTTGCATATAATCAAATACCAAACTTGCATGACATGTCATATATGAACTTGCATATAACCAAACACCAAACTTGCATAACATGTCATATATGAACTTGCATATAATCAAACACCAAACTTGCATAACATGGTGTCATAATGGATCAATGTTTATCATAGCGATTTGCATAACTAGCATCATGAACACATAGCCTAAACTTGCATAACTTGCATAACATCATGATCACATAGCATATGACTTTCATAACTTGCATAACATCATGATCACATAGCATATTACTTGCATAACATCATGATCACATAGCATATGACTTGCATAACTTGCATAACATCATAATCACATAGCATATGACTTGCATAACTTGCATAACATCATGATCACATAGCATATGACTTGCATAACTTGCATAACATCATAATCACATAGCATATGACTTGCATAACTTGCATAGCATCATGAACACATAGCATATAACTTGCATAACATCATGAACACATAGCATATGATAACATAACTTGCATTGATCCACATTCATAGCCATAACCTCATTATATCCTATCATAATCATTTCAACAATTGGTCATTAAGGCTATAGAAACTCACAACTTGTTGATTAGCACTCCTATGAAGAAGATTAAGTTGCTAGAGTTGATTAGAAGTTGATTTGAGAAGCTATCTTCCTCTTTAATTTGTTGGTGGCTCCTTCTAGTTGCATTTTGACGGCATAACGACGTTGTCTCCAATTTTAGTATGAATTAGGGTAGTCTTAGGGTGTATTTATAGAATTAGGATGTAGTTTAGGCCCTTAGATTAACCCTAGATTAGGTTAGAGCCGTCAGATTTCGTCACAAGCCACCAGACACAGCCCAAACTCCTTCATGCTGCACCCAGGTCACACAGACCGACAGGGGGGGTCGACCCCTGGGTCGACCCCTAGGGGGGGTTGACACCCATGTCGACCCCTGGGTCGACACCCTCCGCCTGGCGGGAATTTTCCCGCCTCTTCTGAACTGTTTAAATTTTTTATATTTAAATCTGTTTTGAATTTTCTGAAAACTTCTTCGGGCCTTAACTGGGTCATACGGACTCCGATTTTCGAAAACTCGGACTCTATTTCGCGTATTTTTCCGAGACGAACGCAATGGCATAGTCCGTTTCCCCTGATTCAGATTTTAAAATTTAATTCTGCCCTGATTTATATTATCACAAGTTATACAACATACGGGGTGTTACATTCTCCCCTACTTAAAGGATTTCGTCCCCGAAATCTCTAAGTCAAGAAGAACGTATCCTACCAACCAAACAACCATCTACTCAAACCATCAAACACTGGCATCCATTGTCCTTAAAGTTTCTAATGCTATATGAACATATGCAAAAAGTGTGTGTATATGTTCCCTGTCTAATGCAAAATCAGGCGGTCTACTGATTCTGTTGACCTCCTTAATGCAAACCATGATAGTGCCATGCATCCAATATGTATGCGAAAGAATCCTACCGACACATACTATTACTACATGTGTGCACAACCATACACCAAAATGCATCATCCATATGATAACGCAACCATTATACATCCATTAATAAAGCTACCTACATACAATTTATATGCAATATGCAATATGAAGTGACTGAGCCGATCTAGTGCCTAAAGTGTGTGTATATGCATCCACGAGCAACCACTAGCAACCACTTGCACCCACACGCATCCATCAATCATAACATGTCTCAAACACGTGTTTCATCCATAGGTTTACCCTATCTAAAGGTCAAAGGTACCAACGAGAGGACACACTAAAGATAAGATAAGTACTAGACAAACGATAAAGGAGAAGTTAAAAGACATACCCTCAAAAAGGAATGGGTACAATGAACGCATTTTCGCTTCTGTCTCCCAAGTAGCATTGCTCTCATCCTCTCCCCATTGCACTTTGACTAGTCGAACCTCTCTGTTTCTCAACTTCCTAATCTCTGACCCAAGGATGCGGGTAGGAGCTCGTCGAATAGTCGCATCACGCTCTACCTCTACTTCTCTAAGCAAGCTCGGCTCTACCACCTCTGCGGTCTCATGTAGGCACTTCCTCAAATGTGACACATGGAATACATCATGCACCCCACTAAGCCTCTCGGGTAAATCCACTCTATATGCCATCCGTCCAATCCTTTCCTTAATAGGAAACGGTCCTACAAATCTTGGTGCTAACTTCCCAACGGACCCAAAGCGAACAACATTCCGTAATGGAGATACTTTGACAAAGACCATGTCCCCAACATCAAACTCCAGATCCGTCCTCCTCTTATCCGCATAAGATTTCTGCCTATCTTGCGCTGCTTTCATCCTTCTTCGAATCAAATCAATCTTTTCCGAAGTCTCTCTAACCATATCGGGCCCAAGCAAGATCTTATCCGTAGATTCCCACCAACACGTAGGTGATCGACAAGGCCTTCCATAAAGAGCTTCGAAAGGAGCCATACCAATACTGGACTGAAAGCTGTTATTATACGCGAACTCCACCAATGGAAGATGCTCTTCCCATGTACCTCCAAAATCTAAGATACAAAGCCTCAAAAGGTCTTCCAGAACACGATTCACCCTCTCGGTCTGGCCGTCCGTCTGAGGATGATATGCGGTGCTCAGACACAACTGAGTCCCTACCGCCTCTTGCAAACTCTTCCAAAACTCGCTAGTGAAGATAGGATCTCGATCACTCACTATGCTAGAGGGTACCCCATGCAATCGAACTATCTCTCGAAGATAAACTGAAGCTAGCCATGGAGCAGTCCTCTTGCTCTTCACGGGTATGAAATGGGCACTCTTAGTAAGTCTGTCTACCACAACCCAAATTCCCGTATTACCCTTCCTCGATCTCGGTAACCCATCAATAAAATCCATTGAGACGCAATCCCACTTCCATTGCGGAACTTCCAATGGGTGAAGCAACCCACCGGGTTTCTTTTGCTCCGCTTTCACTTGTTGGCACACCAAGCATCTAGCGACATACTCGGCCACATCTTTCTTCATACCGGCCCAAAAGAAAACTCGCTTCATGTCTTGGTACATCTTGTCCCCACCGGGATGAATGGTCATCTTTGAACGATGCGCATTATCAAATATAACCTTCCTCAAACCCTCGTCTTGCGGTACACAAAGTCTACCGTCTCTACGCAAGCATCCCCTATCGTCTAGGGTGTACCTACTCAAATGGCTGGACGACTCCCCCTTATGAGCTATTCTACTAACTCAACCAACTGTGGGTCGTCCCGCTGTGCCTCACCAATTCGTCCCAAAAGAGTAGGTCTGGCCTCTAAGGATGCTAGCAAACCGGGTACAAAGTCAACGGAAGGTCTGAAATCAAACATCGAGATAAATTCCAATCTTCGTCGTTCCACGAACAATGGACTCAAGGACAACCTTTTTCTACTCAAGGCGTCCGCCAACACGTTACCATTGCCAGGGGTATACGCTATCTTGAAATCATAGGATGCTAAGAATTCCATCTACCTTTGTTGTCTTAAGACTATGCGCTCGAAGAGTCTCCAACACTTCCCTAAGCTATAGGGCATGTTTTTCTCCACTTCTAGAGAAAACCAGGATATTCTCCCATGCAAAATCGTCACAACTATCCATTTCTCATGCAGACCATCCTAGTCGAACTCGACATCCCCCAAGTGCAAGCCCCAAAGGCCTAAACCAATATCAGACAAACACCCAAGGGATACTGTTGTATATAACGGTGTTGTATACACAATTATATGATTTTTTGTTTGATGATAACAACCAAATAAATATTATTTTAATGTGTTTGATATTGTACTGTTATTATACATCACAGACTAGAATATAATATTTATATTTGAATAAAATACGACTGTACAGAAATTTAAATATTTACACAGTATTTTATTTAAATATAATATTTTATTTCATTATCAAAACAGTACAAATTCATAAACTCCACTGTTTATACATTTCTTTGATATTCACTGATATTCATTACATTCTTATACATTTACAGACTTTGTCATATACAGACACTTTTACATTCACTGACACTGCCTCTTAGTCTTCTGTCTTCAGTCTTCAGACTTCCCAGCTTTCAGTCAATCCAGTCATCATCTTCATACCTGTCATTCACAGAAACACACACACAGTACACTGCAATAGAAATGAAACAGAATAAATGCAAATATAAATTTTGGTTTTAAAATTTTATTTGCCTCAGATTTCTGGTGTGTTTCTCATCATTTTTCATGACTTGATCTGATTTATAAAACCATCAATCTGTGTCTAGACAGCTTGTGATATTCACAGTGATACACTGTAAATACCACAAGGTAGACAGTATGTATATAAAGTGCAGGGACAAAAAATTTGTCTGATGGCTGCATATACACACATGTATAAAATATACATATGTGTACTGCCTCGCCAATCAGTGTGCAGCTGAGGAGGAGCCACGGGGACCATCTCAACTCAGTGCAACATAGTCAACAAAGTCAAAGTAGTCGAGCAAACATGAATGAAAACAATAAACAAGTCAGCAAGCACAAGTGTGTACTCATGCAATGTCAACACAGCATAGAATGGTCGAGCAAGTGAGTACACATGCAGGCAGTGTGAAGAATGAAGCATGACAGCAGTAAAGAAGAATGTCAAAGCAGGTTGACATACAAGTGCAGGTTTGATATCAATACATGGTGATGTCAGTGTGACAACAAGTGGTGCGTGGCAACATATTAAAATGGTCGAGCTATCAGTGAATGGTGCAATTCAGTTTTTCAAACAGGATCAAAGCATGGTTCAGTCTACATTTTCAATATGCATTCATTCACAAGCTCATGAAAGCAATGGTACAATAGTCTGTTGAACATGCACAAACACAGACTGGCAAAGCATGGACATGTATGGTGATCAAATAAACATTTCAAGTGGTGGAATCAACAATATGGCGCATAGCATGGTTCAACAGTGTGGATTAATGGCAACATCAATGTAGCGTAAATGCTTGAGAAGTTTACATGGCAAGAAACAAATCATGGTTAAGCATATACATTATAAAATAGGTTCATGGCAATAAAGTTAATGCTTTCCAGTAATGAATTCTTTGAAAGCAATTCAGGAAATCCCAATCTTTAGGCAAGTTGCAAATTCACAGTGGGACAGAAACTCTTGGCAAGCAACAAAGATTTTAAAGAAATTCAAGTGGAATTTTTGGCAAACATGAAATCAGTGGAGGTGACATCTTTATGGCAAAAATTTGAATTCAAGAATTCTAGAAATGGCCGAGAGATGTGGAAGCAATGTTTCACATAAATATGGCAATGTTTTATTCAGAAATCAATTTGTGAAAATCAGACAATTCATATTTGGCAACAATTTCAACGTTGCTAGTATCACGCAAGAGCATTCAAGGCAAATGCAGCAAATTCGTTTTCCAGTTGAAAGACAACAAATTTAAATTCTTTTTTCAACCGAGAGGTTTCACTTTCAAAAGGGAAAATCCACGCAAGTATCATTTATTGCAAAAATTAAGGGTCGAGAATTTCAAAATCCAAAGAGGAAATACACCAACACATCATTGCCGAAATTCAGTAAGGAGATTTACAGAGAAAATCAAAGCCAAGGAATCATTTTTTTATTTGAAAGTGTCAAAAAGGGAAAGCACCGAAATCAAACCAAATCATCTATTCGAAATCAGAGCTTTCAGGGTTTCGAATTACCCTATTTATTCACCAATCATCACTGGCATTATTTATCGAAAAACCACGCAACAATTCAAAAGAAATCAGAAGACTAAATATCAGAGAACTCACAATTTTTACTCACGGTTTTCGATCGCTAGACAGAGGGACTAAATCGAACGACGAAGGAGCATCTAATTCAAGCACCAGAGATTAACTCCAGAGCCCAATTTCAACAATCAAACAAATGCGTCACGATTTGGGGAAGATTCAGAAACCCTAGTTGCCAAAATTGAAGCCGCCATTTGTATTTCTCCAGAGACCAGAGAATCGGGGCAAAAAGAAATGAATGGGCCGGCCTATTTTTCATTTTGGCTAAAGCTTGTTTCCTATAAAGGGATGACCCCTTTTAATTTAAACTTCTAAAAGGGTTTTTGAATGTGGCTTTTAAATTTGTATTGTTTACTTTGTAACAATCATCTGAATCAGTTCTAGATTCTGTAAAAATCTAGGGAAGATCAGTCAGGGAGTTGGCTGTCAGTTTCAAAGTCTGTAAAATCTGGGTTACGGATTACAGGGTTGTAATTCGGGGAATCTGGTCGAGGGGATATCGATCAGTCTAGGGGTTTTGAGCGTAGGGTTAGAATAGGAGCAGGGTTTGCAAGTGTACATGGTATTGTATGCGGGATCTGTTCTATCACCTAGTAGAAACCTAAGAAATGTAGCAGTAGGCAGGGTTTTGCCGAAGCTGGGTATATCTGTGTGTGATTTATTTTCTGCATTTCTGTTTCTGCTATATTCTGTGATCTGTTTATTATTTTTAATATCCTGTCTGTTTTTCAATTCAGTTTAAAAACTGTGAAAAACCCTATTCACCCCCCCTTTAGGGTTATTCTAGATCCTACAGTGGTATCAGAGCCTGGTAATTTCATTAACTCTAGAGTCATGGGTAACCCTTGCTGTCAGTCCACAGAGAGTCAGTCCAGTTCATCTCCAACTATTTTCACTGGAACAGATTTTTTAAATTGGAAATCTAAAATGGAATTTTATTTAAAATCTGTTGATATTAAATGTTGGGATGTTGTTATCAATGGGTTTGACATGGTAGATAAAGCTTCTAATTCTCGTGCTACACATATTCTGTATTCTCACCTTGATGATAATCAATACAGTCTGATTTCTCATTGTTTAACTGCGCAGGAAATTTGGACAGCTCTAACTACAAGATATGGAAACGACAGCAACTTCTCAAAACCCTCAACTGTCAACTCAGATTCAGATCTTTGTTCAACAGATGAATCAGCTGATGAAGACTCAACAGATGATGAGATAAGAAATTTTTCATATGAAGATCTGGTTTATTTTTGTGTTGATTTAACCAAATCTGTTGACAAACTCCAATCGAAAAATAAATCTCTGAAATCTATAAATTCTGAGTTGACCAACAAGATAAATTGTTTGGAATCGAAATTGTCAAATGTCGTGAAATTTGAAAATTCTAATTGTGAAAATTGTTTGAAATTAAAAACTGATCTCGTTCACTTCAATAATAATATTCGAAGGCTTGAAGAAGAAATTTTAATTTTAAAAGATAACGAGATTGAGCTGAAAGATGCAAACAATTGTTTACAAAAGGAATTTATAAATTTCAAGGCTATCAAAAAATTCAAACATGAAATCGCTGAAAATAATAGTCTGTTGAAAACGAATTCGATTTTGAATAAGCTTGAAAAAGAGATTGAAAATTTTAAATCCTCTGAGAAACATCAACTTGAGAAACAAGTTCAGTTTGAATCTGAAATTTTAAAATCCAAGACCAAAATCAAACAGCTTGAAATTGAAAATTTGTTTTTAAAACAAAATGACACTGAGAGGAGAAAGATCAGCATTAATCGTTGCTCAAATCTAATAAAAGAAAATTCTGATCTTAAAAATAAAATTCAACGGCTTGAATCAACTCTGAATAAATTTTCAAATGGAGAAAAATCGTTGAATATGTTGTTGAGAAATCAATTTTCGTCTGGAAATAAGAATGGACTTGGATTTGGGAAAATGAATGATTTTGAAAAACAGAAAACAAACGGTTTTAAAAATTCTTCAATCAACTTAGGAATGAATCGTTTTGAAAATCTAAACTCTGAAAATTACAAAGGATTTTTGAAACAAAATCGAAGTGGAAATTCGCTTGATAATAAACCATTTAAACAATCTTGGATCCTAAAAAGAAATAAAATGATTTTTGGAAAAACTAAACAAATTTGGGTTACAAAGGGTACTCTAGTTGATTCTAACGGATTGTTATATAAGCAGGTTTGGGTACCTAAAGCTATGAATACAACTGTGAGTGGTTTTACAAACTTTGTTAGACCACTCGATTCTATAAACTGTTAGGTACCGAAGGTGGCTGAGGAACTGCTGTGCTGAAAAGAAATTTGAAATCAAGATTGTCTATAATTCTGTGTCATTTACAGTTCCTTAGGCCAAGATCTGTTGAGTTAGAGATTCTGCTTTACATTGGATTCTGGTATGATCTCTAAACTCACCTTTGTATATTCTTTTTGTTTGTCTTTTATTTTCTGTTGTTATTCCTTTCTCTATCTCCTTCTGTTTTTTTTTGTTTTTTTTTTTGATTTGACACTGCCATATTCTTCTTTGTCTGTACTTCTTAAATTTCCAGGTGCAGAATTCATAATCTTTCTGGAAATATGCTTTATTTGTATATAATCACCGTGTGTTAATCATTCTCATATCCTGAATTTAATCTTGTAAATATCTGCAATTGTTTCGAGGTTTATTTTTTCTGATTTCTGAATTCATAACAGTGTTGATGAATTCTTGTCATATCTTGAACACTGTTAATTTGAATTCTAAATTTTTGAAGATTTGAAAGTTTAATGGAATTTCACACACCGCTGCTATTTTGAGTTTCTTCCAATTCATTTTGGAAACGCTTAAAATATTATACTCATTACAGTACACTCTGTTATTAATCAGTTGTGATAATTTCAGAAATTTTCAGATTGGCTTGGATATTTTGAATTGTCTTGAATTACAGTGATACATCTAGAAAATCATCTTATATTCATGATCATTTTATAGTTGAAATCTATTTGTTTGAAATCATCTGAAATACTTGATATTCTGAATCTCACATATCTCTTAAATTTGAAATTATCAATATTGTGTGACTGATTCATTATATCTCAAAACTTGACAGTGATTCAAGTGATTTCAAATAAATTATTTATTTATGGATCATGAATATCTCTTAATTATTTGATGTAAATGATCTAAAATCACTCTTAGAAATTTTGTGAAAAATTCCTTTGAAAATCTGGTCTTGAAATTCACTCCTATTTCATGATTGTTTGATCTAATTATTTGTTTGTTTAAAATCATTTGAAATTATTGATTTATTGAATCTCACACATATCTCAAATCAAAAATTTATAATTTGGTGTGATTGATTCATTAAATTCTGATATTTTCATATTCCTCAAATGATTTCAAGTAAACAGTATTTTAATCATTAGATCATGAATCATCATATGTGGCCATCATCTTGACAAGTATGATTTGAAACTATGTTCTGTGCTGCTCTGATACTGATTCGACAATTTTTTTATGACTGTTTGCTTTGGTAAATACAACTTGCTGCTATGATAATCTTGTAAAATTTGTGAGTCTTGTCTGCTTTGGCTTTATGTTTGGGATACTCTTGTTAGTCACCTATGTCATGTTAAAATCCTCAAGATTAAAACACCAAGTGGTATCAGTTTAGATGTGTTGATTTTTTTTTTCATCATGTATATATTTTTAAACCCCTCATTTCATGTATAAATCTGTATAAATTCCTCTTGTAATTGATTTTCAATTTTAAAAATTATTTATTGATTATTCTTTCAGAAAGTGAAATCAATATCCAAAATTGAAATGTATTTATAATTCATCAAAATTATTATCAGTTTTTGAAATTGTGATGAATTGTGACTGCAGTGTACTTCACAACAAGAGGAGATTTTATTTGTTTTTTTTCATGATGGCTGAATATTAATTATAATATCTTTGAACTGGCAAATATTTCACGACCATCTCCTTTATCTATCACCCGTCTGCCATCCATCATGATTTTATATTGGAGAGTTTATTTTAAAAAAGAAAAAAGAAAAATCATCTTGTTTTTAAAACAGTGAAAATTATTTGTGATAGAAATGGGACTATATTATTTTTCAGAATTAGTGTTAATTGAAATTTTCAATAATCCCGGTACAGTCGAGCTTATTTCATAATATAATTAATTTAGAAATTTATTTTCACAGTCCATCTCTGTACCTACCCCATTTTCTACCATTCATGTATTGGTTCTACATACTGAGGAGTTTTTCCTTTAAATGCTGAAAATAATAAATATAATCAATATATAAGTGTGTCTCTAACCTCATTTAAAAATCCAAGCTCTGGTCATGTATGGTTATGAGACAACTTATAATTTAAGCTGCGACTGACCTCATTTAAAAATCCAAGCTCTGGTTATGCGTGGTCAGGGTGCTCTTAAATCAAAAGAAAAAGAAAAGAAAATAATTTGCAATAAATAAATTTTTAATTGAAATTCTCCTTGGTGTGTAAAAACCAGCCTTTCTATCCATCTCTCTAATCTGTGAAATGTGTTAATACCTTATGAAGTATTATGTTTTGTTGATTGATAGCTACTGGGATTTGAGACTATCTGATTTTGTCACTTAAGTTGAATTTATAATTATAGTCAAAATCCATCACTGTTTTGTGCCTCAATTTCTTAAAATCCTTTTGAAAATAATTGGAAATGAATTGGTTTTAAAACTCTCTCCATTTCATATAAAATTCATCGTATATCCGTCATTCTCTACAATGTGAAATATGCCACCTGTTCTTAGAATATTATGATTTTTTTGTTTGACTGATTGAAATTTATGATGATTGTTCTTCCTCTTAAGCTGAAATTATATTTTTAGTCATTTTTCATCTGTATTTTAAATCTGTATCCTTTTGATGATAACAAAAGGGGGAGAATGGATTAGATTTTGATTTATGAGTGAATATTTTATAAATATTTTTAATTTTGAAAATTTATTATCATTCATACATTGCTCTCATGCACAGTTATAGGGGGGGTTGTCTGTTATAGGGGGAGCTATAAATAGGGGGAGTTCAATATTCACTGTCAAACGCATCTATTGTATACAAAATCTTTTATTTGTTTGTCATCATCAAAAGGGGGAGATTGTTGTATATAACGGTGTTGTATACACAATTATATGATTTTTTGTTTGATGATAACAACCAAATAAATATTATTTTAATGTGTTTGATATTGTACTGTTATTATACATCACAGACTAGAATATAATATTTATATTTGAATAAAATACGACTGTACAGAAATTTAAATATTTGCACAGTATTTTATTTAAATATAATATTTTATTTCATTATCAAAACAGTACAAATTCATAAACTCCACTGTTTATACATTTCTTTGATATTCACTGATATTCATTACATTCTTATACATTTACAGACTTTGTCATATACAGACACTTTTACATTCACTGACACTACCTCTTAGTCTTCTGTCTTCAGTCTTCAGACTTCCCAGCTTTCAGTCAATCCAGTCATCATCTTCATACCTGTCATTCACAGAAACACAGTACACTGCAATAGAAATGAAACAGAATAAATGCAAATATAAATTTTGGTTTTAAAATTTTATTTGCCTCAGATTTCTGGTGTGTTTCTCATCATTTTTCATGACTTGATCTGATTTATAAAACCATCAATCTGTGTCTAGACAGCTTGTGATATTCAGAGTGATACTCTGTAAATACCACAAGGTAGATAGTATGTATATAAAGTGCAGGGACAAAAAATTTGTCTGATGGCTGCATATACACACATGTATAAAATATACATATGTGTACTGCCTCGCCAATCAGTGTGCAGCTGAGGAGGAGCCACGGGGACCATCTCAACTCAGTGCAACATAGTCAACAAAGTCAAAGTAGTCGAGCAAACATGAATGAAAACAATAAACAAGTCAGCAAGCACAAGTGTGTACTCATGCAATGTCAACACAGCATAGAATGGTCGAGCAAGTGAGTACACATGCAGGCAGTGTGAAGAATGAAGCATGACAGCAGCAAAGAAGAATGTCAAAGCAGGTTGACATACAAGTGCAGGTTTGATATCAATACATGGTGATGTCAGTGCGACAACAAGTGGTGCGTGGCAACATATTAAAATGGTCGAGCTATCAGTGAATGGTGCAATTCAGTTTTTCAAACATGATCAAAGCATGGTTCAGTCTACATTTTCAATATGCATTCATTCACAAGCTCATGAAAGCAATGGTACAATAGTCTGTTGAACATGCACAAACACAGACTGGTAAAGCATGGACATGTATGGTGATCAAATAAACATTTCAAGTGGTGGAATCAACAATATGGCGCATAGCATGGTTCAACAGTGTAGATTAATGGCAACATCAATGTAGCGTAAATGCTTGAGAAGTTTACATGGCAAGAAACAAATCATGGTTAAGCATATACATTATAAAATAGGTTCATGGCAATAAAGTTAATGCTTTCCAGTAATGAATTCTTTGAAAGCAATTCAGGAAATCCCAATCTTTAGGCAAGTTGCAAATTCACAGTGGGACAGAAACTCTTGGCAAGCAACAAAGATTTTAAAGAAATTCAAGTGGAATTTTTGGCAAACATGAAATCAGTGGAGGTGACATCTTTATGGCAAAAATTTGAATTCAAGAATTCCAGAAATGGCCGAGAGATGTGGAAGCAATGTTTCACATAAATATGGCAATGTTTTATTCAGAAATCAATTTGTGAAAATCAGACAATTCATATTTGGCAACAATTTCAACGTTGCTAGTATCACGCAAGAGCATTCAAGGCAAATGCAGCAAATTCGTTTTCCAGTTGAAAGACAACAAATTTAAATTCTTTTTTCAACCGAGAGGTTTCACTTTCAAAAGGGAAAATCCACGCAAGTATCATTTATTGCAAAAATTAAGGGTCGAGAATTTCAAAATCCAAAGAGGAAATACACCAACACATCATTGCCGAAATTCAGTAAGGAGATTTACAGAGAAAATCAAAGCCAAGGAATCATTTTTTTATTTGAAAGTGTCAAAAAGGGAAAGCACCGAAATCAGACCAAATCATCTATTCGAAATCAGAGCTTTCAGGGTTTCGAATTACCCTATTTATTCACCAATCATCACTGGCATTATTTATCGAAAAACCACGCAACAATTCAAAAGAAATCAGAAGACTAAATATCAGAGAACTCACAATTTTTACTCACGGTTTTCGATCGCTAGACAGAGGGACTAAATCGAACGACGAAGGAGCATCTAATTCAAGCACCAGAGATTAACTCCAGAGCCCAATTTCAACAATCAAACAACTGCGTCACGATTTGGGGAAGATTCAGAAACCCTAGTTGCCAAAATTGAAGCCGCCATTTGTATTTCTCCAGAGACCAGAGAATCGGGGCAAAAAGAAATGAATGGGCCGGCCTATTTTTCATTTTGGCTAAAGCTTGTTTCCTATAAAGGGATGGCCCCTTTTAATTTAAACTTCTAAAAGTGTTTTTGAATGTGGCTTTTAAATTTGTATTGTTTACTTTGTAACAATCATTTGAATCAGTTCTAGATTCTGTAAAAATCTAGGGAAGATCAGTCAGGGAGTTGGCTGTCAGTTTCAAAGTCTGTAAAATCTGGGTTACGGATTACAGGGTTGTAATTCGGGGAATCTGGTCGAGGGGATATCGATCAGTCTAGGGGTTTTGAGCGTAGGGTTTGAATAGGAGCAGGGTTTGCAAGTGTACATGGTATTGTATGCGGGATCTGTTCTATCACCTAGTAGAAACCTTAGAAATGCAGCAGTAGGCAGGGTTTTGTCGAAGCTGGGTATATCTGTGTGTGATTTATTTTCTGCATTTCTGTTTCTGCTATATTCTGTGATCTGTTTATTATTTTTAATATCCTGTCTGTTTTTCAATTCAGTTTAAAAACTGTGAAAAACCCTATTCACCCCCCCTCTAGGGTTATTCTAGATCCAACAGATACCTCCTTCGAATTTAGACGACCTACGTGAGATGATACTAGTAAAAACGGCTAAATAATTAAGCCCTTGTCCAACTCTGGATGTCCTTGCCAGTCTCGCTCCAAAACCACCGTTGATCAAATAACTGGCTTTGCTTAACCTATTAAGCACATACGAAAACTTATTTCGCTGTTAGAAAAGACCAAGATGTCATCCACAAAGACCACTACGAAGTTATTTAGGTACTCCCTGAACACCCTACTCATCAAACCAACAAAGTATGCGGGGCGTTCGTCAAACCAAATGGCATCACAAGCCACTCATAGAAACCATCCGGAGTCCTAAAGGCAGTCTTCTCTATACTATCCTCAGCCACTCCCAACTGATGAAACCCCGTGGCCAAGTCCAACTGCGAAAACACTGAGGCGCCAACCAACTGATCAAAGAGATCATCAATCCTTGGCAATGGGTGTCTATTCTTCTTTGTGAGCTTGTTGAGTTCTTTATAGTCTACACAAAGTCTGAGGGACCCATCTGCCTTCGTGGCAAAAACTACTGGAGCACCCCACTCCGATATACTTCGTCTTATGAACCCCTTCTCAAGCAACTCCCCTACTTGCTTATGGAGTTCCCTCTTCTCACGAGGAGCCATGTGGCGCACTGGCAAAGATACTTGTTTAGCATTATCCACCAGACATATTCGGAAGTCTATCTCCCGCTTCGAAGGTAAGCCCTTCACCTCCTCAAACACATCCGAGTACTCCCGGACCACTCTAACAGATCGCAAACTCTCGACCGAAGCGTCAAGCGATTCAAGATAACTTAGCATAACAGAATCCATGGGATTACAAGAGATCTCGAGAGTGTTCCCCAAGCGGGTCATGAGCCTAACAACTCTCCTTTCGCAATCAAGAACGGCACCATTACTGGATAACCAGTCCATGCCCAAAATCAACCCATAGCCCGTGAAGCCCAAAACAAAAGCATCACATCTAAACTCAACGCTAAGTATGGAAATCTTCAAACCCAAACATATCATGGACAATTAAGTGGAGCCCCCAATTGGGTTTGAAACAATCAAGGGATCATCTAACAGACTGGTGTCTAAGTGCAGTGACTCAACTAATGATGATGAGATAAACGAATGCGATGCGCCAGAATCAAATAAAGTTCGAACAGGATGATCGAGAGAACCAAATTTCAACCTGGACGGTCCTACCCCCATCAGCTATATCAGCCGTGAGGGAATACATCTACCCTCCAGAGGATCCTGTACTTTGTCCTTACCCCTTTGGACAATCCTAATAAGGTGTCCTATTTCTCCAAAACAACTAGCCTTCTCCTTCACATTCTCCTTTCGTGACCTCTCACCACGATGAGGTTTCGTCCTTTATTTACCTAATAGCTATTTGAACCTTCCTCCCTCATCCATCTTAAAGGTACCCATAAGCCCTCCACCTCCTTGGACTAACTTCTTATCCCGGAAAACGTCTTAGTCCCTTGTAGTGGTTCTTCCGTCCTTCATATGGAAGTCCTTATTTATCTTAAAAAGACATCTATACGCGGAGGGCAAATTCAAAAAGAGAAAGAGGAAGAGATTCAAAACGGAGAATCGAAGGAAGGATATATGGCTCTTGGGGATTATGTTCTTTTCTTTCAAAAACTTTTCTCTTAAAAGACATGTTTTTGGAAAATACTTCTTCCAAAAATGTTTTTAGAAAAATAGTTTTTCTAAAAGTTTTATCTGTTATGGTAACCTTAAGCTCTGATACCACGTGTAACACCCCACACCCGTTAAGGTCACTCACTAAGGGAATGCCTTAACTTCGGTGGAGTATTTAAGTGAATATAGAACAGAAAAATTACAACAAGACAGATATAAGTAATACTTGAAATTTTAAAACATCATTTCAATGCAGCAGAAGGTAAACATGTTTGGTTACATATCAAAAACCAACAAGAGTCAAGTACAAAATATCCATCTCGTTAAAACATAAGTACATAATCCCACTACATACTAATAGCCATAATAGAAAAGATAACCGAGCTTTACTTCAAGAGTCCAAGCTCCAAAAGATAGATAAAGCAATCTGATCAAAGCCCACTAGTGCTAGGCCCACTCTGATAACCTGAGGGTTGGGAAAAAGATAAAAACAACAGGGTCAGACATAAGTCTGAGTGAGCCCTATAACTTTAACAATACAATCATTAAAGTAATTATGGTATGATATAAACCTGGTACGGTACAACTGGGGATAAATGACTACACTAAGCAGCCAACTAGACTTAGGATGAACTAAGATAACGGTAAAGACGAGCCTATCCACCCAAGGATAATTACTACACTGCACCACACCAGATCTACCCACCCAAGGGTAATTCCTACACTACACCACACCAGATCTACCCACCCAAGGGTAATTCCTAACTTGCAGATTGATCCCACTAAGTGTACTTAGTAATTCTTATAGTAGTCTCGTGTACCCCTAGCTGACTACATAGGTGCCGTCTGCCCCTATCTCCACTAGGTGTACCCACTACTCCCATTCGATCGGCTCCCTAACGTAGATACCCGTGCTGGCCCCACAGTGGGGTGTATCACTCCCCAAAGTGGCAACCCGATACATTCAACGGTGCACGGCTTATACCTACACGATGCAACAACGTCTTACCTACCAGCCCGGGTCCACACACGCATATGAAACCCGTTGGACTTGCGTTGCCACCGCTAACCCGTTTTGGCCTCTTATAGTCAAGCCCAGTACGCGTGTCCCGTCCTCGACATGGGTCGAGCCCTATAAGATACATATGGGTTACTGGTTGAAATGGGCCCCCACAAGCTACCCACCTAAGCTTGTCCCTTCTAGTGTATCCCACTTAACCTTTTTTAATAATCATGTCCACTTGCATGTTTAAAGTTTGGTTAAGTCATCTAATCATATTTCAATTGCCACTCAAGGCACCCATTAGATTTCCACATGCCACCCAAGGCACTTACTTGATTTCCTCATGCCACCCAAGGCACTTACTTAACCCTTTAATCATGTTTAATTACATGTTCCACTTTGGTTAAGTATTCTAATCGTATTTTCTATTGCCACCCAAGGCAACCCACTAGATTTCCACATGCCACCCAAGGCACTTGATTTCCATATGCCACCAAAGGCACTTGATTTCCACATGCCACCCAAGGCACTTGATTTCCACATGCCACCCAAGGCACCCACTTAACCCCTCATGCCCCACTACATGCTTATCTGGTTAAGTGTTTCTTAATTGATTAAGAACGTAACCGTTGTAAAGACCTCTCGCATTAGACTAACTTTTATGGCAGCTGGATTTGCCGGTCGGGTCCGGGCAGCCTTACGCCATAACCGAGTCTAACATCGTGTCTTTACACTTTTCACGTATTTAGTTTATGCCTAAGACCTCTCACATTGGGCCAATCATTTGTAGCCGCTGGATTTGCCGGTCGGTTCCGGGCAGTCTTATGCTACAAAAGGGTCCAACCTCGTGTCTTAGTCGATTAATTATACCTAATTAATCACCCCCATAATTTGTATTAATTATCCCTAATTAATTACAAATTTAACGATGTACATAATTGACTCAATTATGTCCATCCACTTTATGGTATGCATAATCATACCAACTTCACACCATTTCATTAACATGAATATTAACCCCATCGTTCCCCACGTAATTCGCCAACATGACATACTTAAAAGGGAAGATTCATCACACATACAATGGTTTCAACTTGCATAACATTAGCACCAACATGGGTTTTAAAGGTGTCAACATGCATATAGCATCAAACCCAACTAGCATAAATAATCAACCCAAACTTGCATGAATCACATATGTCATAAAGAGGGTAACTTACATAAGTTACTTATGTCATACAAAGGGGTAAACTTGCATATGTATGCATATCATACAAAGGTGTAAACTTGCACATGTTACTTGCATATAATCAAATACCAAACTTGCATAACATGTCATATATGAACTTGCATATAACCAAACACCAAACTTGCATAACATGTTATATATGAACTTGCATATAATCAAACACCAAACTTGCATAACATGGTGTCATAATGGATCAATGTTTATCATAGCGATTTGCATAACTAGAATCTTGAACACGTAGCCTAAACTTGCATAACTTGAATAACATCATTATCACATAGCATATGACTTGCATAACTTGCATAACATCATGATCACATAGCATATGACTTGCATAACATCATGATCACATAGCATATGACTTGCATAACTTGCATAACATCATAATCACATAGCATATGACTTGCATAACTTGCATAACATCATGATCACATAGCATATGACTTGCATAACTTGCATAACATCATAATCACATAGCATATGACTTGCATAACTTGCATAGCATCATGAACACATAGCATATAACTTGCATAACTTGCATAACATCATGAACACATAGCATATGATAACATAACTTGCGTTGATCCACATTCATAGCCATAACCTCATTATATCCTATCATAATCATTTCAACAATTGGTCATTAAGGCTATAGAAACTCACAACTTGTTGATTAGCACTCCTATGAAGAAGATTAAGTTGCTAGAGTTGATTAGAAGTTGATTTGAGAAGCTATCTTCCTCTTTAATTTGTTGGTGGCTCCTTCTAGTTGCATTTTGACGGCATAACGACGTTGTATCCAATTTTAGTATGAATTAGGGTAGTCTTAGGGTGTATTTATAGAATTAGGATGTAGTTTAGGCCCTTAGATTAACCCTAGATTAGGTTAGAGCCGTCAGATTTCGTCACAAGCCACCAGACACAGCCCAAACTCCTTCAGGCTGCACCCAGGTCACACAGACCGACAGGGGGGGTCGACCCCTGGGTCGACCCCTAGGGGAGGGGGGGTCGACACCCATGTCGAACCCTGGGTCGACACCCTCTGCCTGGCGGGAATTTTCCCGCCTCTTCTGAACTGTTTAAATTTTTTATATTTAAATCTGTTTTGAATTTTCTGAAAACTTCTTCGGGCCTTATCTGGGTCATACGGACTCCGATTTTCGAAAACTCGGACTCTATTTCGCGTATTTTTCCGAGATGAACGCAATGGCATAGCCCGTTTCCCCTGATTCAGATTTTAAAATTTAATTCTGCCCTGATTTATATTATCACAATTTATACAACATACGGGGTGTTACAAAAGTTCTTTTTTAATTGACTGGTTCAATACTTGGAAAGATTTCAAGTTTGCATTCTTGGCATATGTAAAAACAGCAAGAATTTATTCACGAAATGCACAGTGATGTAAACTCAGCTCAGTTCATCAATGGAAAGCATGCATGAAAAATATCAACATGATTAAAGGATCGATTTTTGGCAAGGGTGGATGTAACAACCCAAATTTTGACAAACCCGATTTTTTCAAATATCCAAACTATCGAAACTCAAGTTGGCTTGTCTGGTATCCTGTAGAAAATCAAAGATAATTATACTAGAGCTCACAATAGAAATCTCACAGCGAAAAGGATTAAAATATAATAATAGGTAATTAATTACCAATATAATGACACTATCTAAAAAGTGTCTCTAAGCTGTAGAATCTTAACCACCTGTCTAACCTGCGGGTTTGTAATGGGGAGGGGGTCAGAACAAAAGTTCTAGTGAATGGATAAATTATACTTTCTACAAATAACACTATAAATACCGTTCTATCACTGATTCATATTTTTTAGGTTATTTGGGTTTAACTCACAATATACTTTCGATTTTCCGCATAAAGTGTACCCATCTATACTCCCTAGTAGTTTTACCTAATAAATGATATATGTAGCTATGCCTCATATCTCAAGGTACTCCCCATAGTACCCTCCTCGTACAGGCTTCGCTGTCATGCCACGAAAGCGTGCAACTTTCATCCTACGTCGAACGGCGTATGGTAATCTAATTCATTATGCCATGTAATCACACATAACCACCATTGCCATGCCACGTAACCGTACGGATTGTCGTATTCGAACTCCTCACTCGAATCAAGTCAAAACATGGAGTAATGCACTACTATTATGATACACCACCCAATGTAGGTACCTAGACCCTCACACGAACGTACTTTCTACTGTACTCCGAGTCCCTTAATAGGACTGCATCCAATGCATGAAACTCAATCAGGAGCTTTTCATATCTGTAAAAGGCCACTTCATTAGGCTTACAATATAGATATCCAGAATATGGTCTACATTTTCACGGTGGCTATGGCCCATCCCTGGCCCCTTCCTTAACTAATAAAAGACTACATCAAGAGCTAAGTGACGTTCCCCTATCAAACAATCTAGAATCCAATTTGGCGTGTCCCGCAACCAACATCTCTATAGTGAAAGATCGAGGGTCTCTTGGTTTAGCTCTAGTCTTTCCGCATCACACTGACTACCGATAACAAGTACCTGACGATTACTATCCTGCATTGGTCCTGACCCTCCTCTCCGAGGCAAATCACTGAATAACCCAATGCCATATGCTACAATCTTCTGACCGCCAAACTACAACTACAGTCAAGGTATACTCACCAGGTGGTACCTCGCAGACGAAACCTTTGCGAGTAAAGCCAGAGTGTGTACCGCAATAGAGGACCACCACGGAGTACCTACCACGTCCCTCGGAAGCGGTGTGCTTTTCACCAGTCCGCAAAATAATCAGTTAGAATAATCAGATGGACGTGCTCCTTTTGTGTCTCCAAATACCACGATGACCTACCCCGTTGGGTTCTTCACATTCGTATGTGCGGACTGGTCCAAGCGATCACACTAATATTTTATTCGATCTACGACTAATATTTTAATCATAGCTTTCTTTATCTTATCAATATTTAATTAACTTGATTATCCAAATATTCACTTTTCATCATGGTTCATTAGCTCACAATTAGATTCTTACCTTCTTATTTCAGCCGTATGCTGCCGAAGTGTCTTCCGCTTATTATTTATTACATCTATTAGACTTAATACTTACAATTATAAGTCTCCTAATAATAAGCCTACTTTATTCTTTCTCGTTTATCTATTACCTCATGTTATATTGTTCCCACAACCGTTGTTGTGTGTTTGCTTATTAACATAGTTCCCTTAGCTAAGGTTTATTAATAAGTTCTCTTTTCATCAATAATTATAACCTATGTTATAATTCCACTTGTCCCTAGGACAAACCTAACTATTATATTATATTCCCATCTAAAATAATTTATTATAATCACAGGTTTCCTATTAACTAGCATAACACTTATAGTTATGACATTAATCTATTTACCGTCTTTGTAAGTTTACACAATAAACCTTTTATATCTCCTTCTTTTCATAAACACTTTCAGTTATGTTTCCCTTTCTTTCTCACTTTTACAATTTATTCTTTTTAGAAAGTTAGGCCTATTCCAAATTATTGGTTACCAAAACTGTAATAAAATCCATTTCCATAGTTTTAGGTAATTATTGTAATAGAAATTCATGAGTGCAAAACAATTCTTTTTCTACAATTTTCTATACTATTTCCATTTAAACCTGAAAAGGGATTCCTTACAAATAATATTTCAACTCACAATTCTTCCATTTATTACAGTATGGACACAATATGTTCTTTTAGCCTCAATCACTAAAATTTCCACTCTTTATTCATAATTTCAATTTATTCGCGCATCCCCACAATTAAATAAATTTACGCCAAACCAAAATTCAATAAATTTGCATACAACTACAATTTTACTCATTTTTATGCATAACTATATTTAAAATAAACAATATTTTCTGACGTAGAATAGGGGAAAAGAAGGAGAAGAACATATTCAAATTTTAGTCGGAATCAAATGATAAATATTGTATTTGAAAAGTATAAATTAATCCACTCACCTAGAATACAGGAAAAGCATCCCAGATCCGATCCAAATTCCTGTAACACATGTCTCTTACGTCCATTTCTTCTGAATAAAAGGTATAATTCATGTTTGTGCAATTTCATAGAATTCAGATCTTGGAAAACATCGGATTGGAATCTCTATCCTAAAATATTCTAATCCAAACTTTGATTTAGAGGCTATAACCTAAATTTATGAATTTCTTAAGAGTTTGGGGAGAATAGAAAAATGACAGAGCATCCTCCTAGGAAGAAATAATTATGAAATTCTATAGTGGCTCTAATGTCTATTTATAGGGATTCCTATTCATATTTTCCATTGGATAGAACCCTAATTAATCCTAACCGTTGAATGCGAAAATGATACGTATTCATTTGGGCTTAACTAATAAGAATACTATGTAATACATGTATACATTTATTTTGTAACAATTTCCCCTCATTCCTAATAAATCACTTTCTATATTTCCTTGGAGTTAAGTATATGCATACATGACAAATTGGATAGTTTCATTATTGTTTTCCTTATTTATGTTATTCTGATTGATAGTAAATAATTATTTTCTATCAATGATCCCTTTATACGAATACACTCCTGATTCAACGTATACACTAGGAACACTTACTTGGTTCACTAGTAATCTACATGGTATTAGAGCTGGGTGTTATACGTGCAGGGATGGTGTTAGTCTTATTAGACATTGAGCAATTTGTGTCTTGTTCCCTGTATATATATACTATGAGACTGTGTATCCTATCACCAATTGGTTTTATGAACACTTATTTGGTTATCTAGTATTCTACATTATGTAAAATACTAGAGAACCAAGCAAGTGTTCCTAAAACCAATTGGTAATAGGAACAACGATCTCATAATATATGTACAGGAAACATGATACAAATTGCTCGATGCGTAACAAGACTAATACCACCCCTGCATGTCAAGACGTGCCTAAGCCACATGAGCCGAAACCAAGCTCTGATACCATATAGAATAATAGGGAGCCAAGCAAGTGTTCCTAAAATCTACGTATTCCATCTTGTTTATAAACATGCATTCCCTTTTTAAGTTATATCAATTGCTTAGCCTATTAGAATTCCGCAAGTGCATATTTAAAATTATTTATTGCTTTCCTACAATTGTTGAATGATTATCAATCAATTAGTAAATCTAATATATTTTTCCGTTTTACAAACTTGTGCATAATCTTTACGCTTCTCATCATTAATCCTTTGACAAATCAACTGTATCATTTTAATGTTTTTTCAATTAATATACCTCATGTATGCATTTAAACATTTACATGCGAACACAAATGCGTAATTTATTTAAATCTTCTTACCTTGATTTTCTTGATTAATCTCCTCTTTTATAAATAGTCTTTATTTATACGTTGCTGACTGTGCGCATGTGCAAATTATTACACATCAGCCATTAGTTATTTTTTCTGTAATATATGTACATTTTAAATTACAAGATTAATTGCACATTTCCTCTGAATTAATTCACTTTAATTATTTGATTAGTTTCCACATATTACTCTAATCTATTTTAAATTCTCATGCACCTATTTATTTGATTTATTTCTCTTTTTATTGATTTGACTAACATATGTACATATGTATTTTAGTGTGAACAAATTACACTAATTAATTGCATATGTTCCTTAACGTCAATTAATTTAACAATTGAATTTCCATATATGTTTTCTTTAGTTGCATTTCTTAAATTAAATTTCTTTTATATCCACATCCGTTATTTCCATTAATTAAATACATACATATGAATTTCTCTTTCAATAATTTATTTACTTCCATGTATGTCCTTTCAAATTAATGCTCGTGTAACATTACATTTATTTAAATCTAGTTTATAATTTTGTAATGTTATATTTAAAATATTGAACTTATATGTACATTTATACATATTTTTCTCTTAGAATATGCGTTTATTAGAGTCATTCCTCTAAAATTAAAAATATGACGCTAGCAGGACTCGAACTCGCACAACTCACATGGGAGAGACATACGTCTACCAACTGGACTACACAGGCTTTTGTTCATAGGTCTAAAAGCATTGGTGGTCATTGTTCTTCTAAGTGTACTTCTTATATCTTCTTTTCAAGTTTGTTGTAATTCTTCATTTAAAGATAACATTTTCATTTTAAATTCGTTTTCAACAAACCATAAGTCCAACTTAATCTAAAAATTTCCATAGACGTAATGACGTTAATTCCGTGACCAAAATCTGAAAAAATTTCAAAATTTTATTTTATTATTTAATTAAAATGTGGGGTGTTACAGTGAATTCCGGTCTCAATAATGTTTACAAAAATCAATTCACTATTATTCAGCAAGAGCATTTCATTAAAAACCTTCCAGAAATCGAATGGCACTAACGGAAAATCAGGACCAAACGAACGTAGAGAAATCAGAGAATCAAAAGGGGTTTATACCCTATATATATCACCCTTTCATCACCGACAATGTATCATCGAAAACAAAACATTTCATTTAGGCATCGAGAAAAAAATCAGAGAAACTCACAAGTTTTTGATCATCCTCAAAGCCAGATCACTCGACCGAGAGAACAAGAATGTCGAAGCCATCATAGAATACAATTTCAGAGCAATCAAGATTCACGATTTGGAGTAGATTGCAAAAACCTAAATCATAGAGGGTCGGTCACAATTGAAGGAAAAAGAGAAGCCGACATTTAATGGCTTTGAAATAAAAGGGGGCCCAACCTATTTTGATTTATATGTTTTTTAACTAGGGTTTTGTTTGTTATTTGTTTTTAAGTTATTTTAATTCTTGTAAACGATCCGTAGTTTTTCCAATTTCTATAAACTAGGTTGTTTAGCTACAGGGTTTGTAGTTAGTAAAATCTGATCTTAGGTTTCGAGATCAGTGTTGGATTTTGAGCATGGATTAGAACAGTTGGGAGAGGGTGTCGCGAGTTTACAGAGAATGTAAGCATAGAGATTGTTTTAATTCTAGTAGAATCCTTTAGGAATGCAGCAGTAGACAAAGGTTTGCTGAAGTTAATTAAATTATATGTTGTTTATTTTCTGCATATATTTATTTTGCTATGATCTGAGCTGTGATATTTTTTATATTCCTAAAAACTGCAATAAACCCTATTCACCCCTTTTAAGATTAATTTAGATCCTACAACATCTACGCCAAAATTGGCATGGGTAAAACCTGCGTAGGTAAAAAATACCTACGTCCTTCCAAGGGCGTCCGAGAGGTTGTTTCCTATGCCATACCTACATCATACTTATGCCGTTTAGTACCTATGGTTTACCTACACCTGTATCTTTTACGTTTTTCCTACACCATCCACATGATTATTAAAATTCGATTTACGTACGCCTTTCCTACGCCTTTTTTAAGGCAATTTTGATATATTATTATTGTGCATTGTTTCATCATATTAAACAGAAAATAAATCAACTTGTTTCATATCTATATACATTCCAACAAAAAGATTAATATCAAATCAATAATCATAAATTACTTTCAAATATTTAATCAATATTACAAAGTCAACTTAACATTTACCAAGTTCACATATGTCTAAACAATACAATAATATATTTATGATACATGACATTATACATTTACACCACGACTAATGAAAATATCTTCAGATCTCATGACGTTCATTTGACTTGGTGATTGCTCTCTTCTTCTTTCTTCTTCCTTCTTTCTTCTTCCCTCTTTCTTCTTTTCGGTTAGTGATATACATATATATATATATATATGTATGTATGTGTGTGTGTGTGTATATATATATATCTGATTATAAATTGTCAAAAAAGTAAAGTAAGGCGGCTTTTTTTGCAATGTCAGTAATAAAATTGAACTTTTGTGCATACTTTTTTTCCATTTTCTTTTTAGTTGACGTATTGTTTTTTTTAAAATGGCATGCATATGCATATCTATGTTTGTCTGGAACTCAAAAAATCTTGTTTGAGATATATGTAACATGCATTAATGACAACTAGTTAGAATAATTAAAATACCAGCCACTTGCATAACCCATCATGAAATGAAAAAAAAGATAGAAAATATGTAAAGAAAAATGAAACAACGTTATGGCTTAATAACCAATACCCTAAATAGCTACACAAAAATGAATCCAAAAGCGAAGAACGCAAGGAATGATTCTACAAAATCCTGCTTCAATGAAAGCTCGAATGGAATGACCCTGTTTTTAACTAGATTTTCTAATCTTTTTTTTTTTTTTTGCATACAAAAGGTTCTCTATTTAAAAGCCAGAGCCATCCTTATCCAAAACTATAACCAGGATCCAAAAGTTTTACTAAAATAAAAATATTGGTTCATACTGAAATTATTATGATATATATATGTGAAGATATATATATATATATATATCCCTCTTGCTTTAAATCAGAGTAGAAAGAAAGCAAGATATCCATTGATCTTAGTATAAATCAATGTTAAACACAGATATTTTAAAACTGATATACTTGTGCTTACAAAAATGACACTTTTAAATCATAAGGATAGAACTGATACTTATGTGTGTGCAAAAATGATACCTATATGCCTACAAAATAATAATGCTTTCAAAAACTGATACTTCAGTGTATATGAAAAATGATACTGCGGTTGCTTCGGAAGATAATGCCTTCAAAACTGGCCCCTACCAATATGCCAAAATGATACTTGTCAAAATGATGCTATTTCAAGATGATACTTTGAACTATACTAAAGTGATACCCACAAATGGTTTTATAAAATTGATAACCATGAGTCCAAAAAGCGATTTTTAAACTGAGTGTACCAAAAACTGATGGTCATGTGCATGCACAAATGATACTTTGAAAATATTTTTCTAAAATGACTCCAGACTGACTAATACATATAATATTAGTAAATCTCAAAAATTTAAAAAAAAATATATATATATATCCATTTCAGTTCATAAAATGATCAAAGTAAAACAATACTTCAAATCTGCCATCCGCATACATATTGCATTTCATTCATCTACTATTTAAACATTTCAGCTTAATAATTACAAGACTAATTCATAAACTACTCTCATGGATTCATGCAAATATCATATTTCAAGTCTCTTATTTCCTACTCAAGCATGCTAATCATCCAAGAAAACAACAGATTCCTTAAACCAAATCTACTTAGCTCCATCAGTACCTGAAAAAGCATTAGAGGCTGCCTCACCAAATAGTGAGACACCCCATTTTCCATGAGCAAATAAGGTCAGACTAATGTCTAGTATGGACATCCCAATTAAAACATAATGGTAAAATCTATGATATAATTTCAGAAAGGAATTTTAATTAAAAATGCTTACCTCTTTTCCATGTTAATAAATAATCTTGTGCAAGTGTACATTTAGTGATTTATAAAAACATTCATCATCAATATTCAAAATTAATACATGCAAATCAATCAAACATAATAACATAAAAGGTTAATTCACCTGGTTAACATCATGATTTTTATTCGTAACTGCCCTAGGAAAATTCCTTCAGGAAGACTCAAGTTCCTTATATAATTATTTCCTAGCATTTTCAGTTAATTAAGTTCCTTGATCTCATCTGTAATAAGGAATCACTCGTGCACATTGTAGTAATCTACTTCACTACTACACAAAGATCTCAGGACAAATATTAGGCCATGTGCCGGACTTACAACTCAAGGCAAGCCATTCCACAGCTTCTTGACCAAAATAATCCCTAGTTAAATTATTAAGTGTTCTCGTATTTTCCTTTAGTGACTACCTACCAAAATAAGGTAAACTAACATAGTTAGACCCACTGCATAATACAATGGATTTCACAGAAATCACCTCAAACAATCAAAACAACCATTTAGACCAGAACATTGACCAATCAAGCAAGAGATTCATCCAATACATACATGTGAAATTCAGGAAATCATTTATCCATGGGTTTACTGAAATAAATCCTTATTTTATTTTAACTGCATACACATATATATATATATATTTATATTTATATATTTGTATGAGTATACATCTGATATTAATCTATGGCTTTAGAAATATTGTTAAGAGATTTTTGCCACTATGTATAAACTGGTTTCAAATGAAATTCAAAACCTAGTTGAGACATAATGATTTGCATTCTTGATTAGAGATCAACACATAGAAATTCTATTGCTCCCTAAATCAATCATTTACAGAGCCTCAACACCCATACACAAGTATATTGCAGGTCATATAAATGTTTCATGGAAGATTGCCGTAGATCTATACCTTTTGTATGTCCAGATTTCTATAGAGATTTCAAAGGTATCAGTAAAGGGTTTTTAAGGGATCATAAAACTGAACAGATTTAAATAATGACTTTAGATCCATAATGCTAAACTCAATAAGGATTTTAAATAGAAATCAGTAGCATTTTTCCCAGTCATAAGAAAACATATGAAATAATCAAAAGATCAAATTCAACTGAAATGAGCATATAAAAATATTGGCTACCTCTTGAAGTCCGGACTTACTGCCATATGTTTTAAGTGAGAATACTCACCAAATCTCCCCCTTCTAAGCTAGAAAAATCAGAAACCCTTTCTTTATAACCAAGCTTCCCTTCTTCCTTTAAAATAGATTTTTATGTATTTTAACCTGCTTACACTAGGCAGTTTGATTTTTGCCCGGATATCCTTATTTATAATATCAGTTTTCTAGGGTTGCAAAGGTTATATAAAGTCACTTTTACCCTTCAACAAATCATGCCATATGTGTGAGTATTTTCCACATATTTTTTTGCTTCATTTTATTTAAAATGCTCGGGTGTAAAAGCTACATCACTTTTCAGAGAAAAAGAAAAGCATTAAAAATTATTTTCCCTCCAAAACAAGTCATGACAAAATAATGAATCCTCCTTTTATAATTCTGGCTATGCATTATTTTATCTCAGTGCAATTGTTTTTGCTATTAACATGTATATGCATTGTTTCAAATATCACACATGGTGTATTATAATCAGTCCACAGGATTTAATTAAATGGTTACTGGAAATACACATGTATATTTATATACATGGATCCTACCATATATATACATATACACTGGAATTATGTATTGCCTTGTGCATATTCTCTTGTTGTGCACATGTGCACACACTCATACATGCACACAGTCCATAACCCATTAATTCCAAATAAAAATTCAGTAAACATTTTGATTCATGTTAGATGATTTTTCTAAAAAAAATTGGGTCATTACAAATACCCCACCTTTTAGGAATTGTGTCCTCATAATTTTCATCATAATTGAGTAAGAAATTTCTATTTAATTCAGAGATTGCAAAATCTGATCAAACACACATTCATCCAATTATTTAAATTGGCCAAAAAAGCATAGAACACCTACTTATGAAGTAATTTTCAAAAAAAGAGTTACCTTAATTTGCAAACAGATTAGGATAATCCACTCTAATCTTGTCTTCTAATTCCCATGTGCAATCATTTGGATCAATGCTCCATTGCACTTCCACAAGCTTCAAGGTTTTATTTCTCAGTTTCTTTAAATCCTTAGCTAAGATTCCCACTGGCTCTTTTTCATAAACCAAACCTGACTTCACTCAAATCTGGGATGGAGTTTCTAGAATATCATTCTTATCATGAACCCATCTCCTTGATTGTGATACATGAAAAACATTATGTACCCCTTGCATGTCTTCAGGTAGTTCTAATTTATAAGCCAGAGAACCATTTCTTTCCAGAATTTTGTATGGTCCAATATACAGGTATCAGTTTTCCTTATTTCCCAAAACTTAACACCCTTTTCATGGGTGAAATCTTGATGAAAACAAAGTCCTTTACCTGGTATTCAACTGGCCTTCTCTTCTTGTTTGCATACTTCTTTTGTCTGTCTTGTGCAGCTGCCATTCTTTTCATGATTAATGTAACTTTCTCAGTTGTTTCTTTTATGTATTCAGGGCCCAAAACTGCTCTCTCCCATGTTTCAACCCAATATAATGTATATGAACATGGCCTGCCATATAAAGCTTCAAATGGTGCCATTCTTATAGGGCTTTGATAACTATTATTGTATGTAAATTCAGCTTAATGGAGGTGTTCTTCCCAGTTACCCCCAAAATCTAAAATACATGCTCTTAATAAATCCTCAAGAACTTTATTAATCACTTCAGTTTGTCCATCTGACTGTGGGTGGTAAGCTATGCTCATGCAAAGCTCACTTCCCATAGCCTCCTGAAAACTTCTCCGAAACTTAGATGTAAAAATAGTGTCTCTATCACTTACAATGGTCTTGGGTATACCATGTAATTTCACTATTTCCTTCATAAATATTTGAGCCAATTTTGGTGCATTTCTATCTTCCTTCACTGGTATGAAATGTGCTACCTTGTTAGCCTATCAAACACTACCCATGTACTAGTATTTTCTCTCCTTGATCTTGGTAGACCATCTATAAAATACATGGAGATATCCTCCCATTTCCACTGAGGTATACTTAATGGTTGCAATAAACCTGAGGGTCTTTGTGTCTCTGCCTTTATCTGTTGGAAAATTACACATTTGGCTACAAATTTTGCTACATCACTTTTCATCCCTTTCCGCCAATAATTTCGCTTAAGATTATGATACATTTTGGTGTTTCCTGGGTGTATGGAGTATTTGCTCCTGTGATATTCATTCAATATCTCTTCTTTTAATTCTGAATTTCCAGGTACCCAAATTTTGTTTTTATTTCTCACATATCCCTTTTCATCAAAGTGCAAATTTTTCACTTTTTCTCCTGCTTCTAAAAGAGTTCTTCTAAAATAATGGGATATTCTTTTTGCATGTTTCCTACCTTCAGAACTAAATCAAAATACAAGATAACCATGCTCAACCTCCCCATACTTTCTTGTGCACCATGCACCTCCATGTGCATACCATTATCCTATTTTATTTCCAGATCAGTGAGTATCATTAAGTTCTTAGATTCCTCTATCATTATCAAACTTATTTTAGCATGTTGCCTACTCAAAGCATCAGCTACCCTATTAGCTTTTTCTAGTGTGTAGAGTATCTTCAAATCATATGCAGCCAAGAATTCTACCTACCTATGTTGCCTCATATTTAAATCCTTTTGTGAAAATAAATATTTCAAAGATTTGTGGTCTGTGTAGAGCTCAAATTTGGCTCCTAATAAATAATGTCTCCATAGCTTTAAGGCATACACAACTGCAGCCAACTCTAAATCATGTGTTGCATACCTGGTCTCATGTGGTTTCAATTGCCTTGATGCATATGCCACTACTTGACCTTCTTGCATCAATACTGCTCCTAAACCATACCCACATGTATCTGTGTAAATTGTTAAGTCATGGTTTCCTTCTGTTACTCTCAAGACAAGTGCATTCACTAATGCTTCCTTTAATTCTTCAAAAGTTTCTTCACATTTCCCTGTCCAAACATAGGCTTGATTCTTCCTAGTTATATTAGTCAGTGGTGCTGAGATCTTAGAAAAATCTTTAATAAATCTTCTATAATATCCAGCCATTCTCATGAATGATCTAACTTCACTCACTGTCTTGGGTTTTTGCCATGTCTGTATGGCTATTACTTTGCTGGGGTTGACTGAAATTCGTTGTGCATAAATAATGTGCCCCAGAAAATTCACTTCTTCTTTCCAAAATGTGCATTTAGAAAATTTTTCCTTTAAATTATTCTGCCTTAATCTGCTCAAAACTAAATGCAAATGATTTTTGTGCTCCTTCTTTGTTTTGGAATAAATCAGAATATCATCTATAAAAATTAGCACAAACTTATCCAAATAATCTCTAAATGTTCTATTCATTAAATCAACAAAATAAGATGGTGCATTAGTCAGTCCAAATGACATTACTAAAAATTCATACAATCCATATCCAGTGTTGAATGCTGTGTATTTGATGCTAAACTCTTCTACCTTCATTTGGTGAAAGCCAGAGGCTAAATCAAGTCTAGAAACACTCTGGATCCAGCTAATTGATCAAAAAGATAATCAATTATTGGTAAAGGATATTTGTTCTTTATGGTTAATTTATTTAGTTCCCTGTAATCTATACACAACCTTAAAGAACCATTTTGTTTCTTTACAAAAACCACCGGTGCACCCCAATAGGAATTACATGGTCTTATAAAACATTTCTCCCCTAACTCCTCTAACTGTTTTTTTAGTTCTATGAGTTCACTTGGCCCCATTCTAGTAGGCTTTTTAATCACCAGAGATGCTCCTGGGATTAAATTGATTTGAAATTCTACTGGCCTGTTATTTGGGATACCCTTAACTTCCCCAAAAACATTCAAATATTTATTTACTACGGGAATGTGTTCTATTGAAAACTCAGAAATTTCATCATGTACACCACATAAATGAAACAACTTTCATTCCTTAGCTGATTCACAAAGAATTGTAATTCTTTGTTTCTTGCTGTTTTGGAGTGAAATGGCGGATGTTTCTAAATTAATTATAGCCCTATATTGCTTTAACCAATCCATACCCAATATTATACCTATATCTGGGTAATACAAGACATTTAAATTAGAAATGAAAACATTTCTTCCTATAGTTAATTCTGCATCCACACAAATCGTATCCAAGGCACAAGAACTTCCTAGAGGGCTTTTAACAAGTAATGGTCTCTCTAGAAAAATGCAATTTAGTTTCACGGTTTTAACTATTTCATGGGAGATCAAAGAATGTGTTGCTCCTGTATCAAATACTACTGATATAGGCATTTGGAAAATAAATAATATACCTTCCATTTGTCCAAGATTTTCTGCGTTAGACTCCACTATGGATTTGCCTTTTGTCTCTAAAGTTGCCACTTTGCCTTGCTATTTATTCTCAGTGCAATTTCTCTTCAAATGGCCTTCTTTCCCACAAGTATAGCACTTGAATGCTCCACCCTTCAACTCTGGACACTTTGGTTTAATATGTCCCTCTTTGCCACAGTTATGACACACCACTTTCTGCTTATTTTCACCAGTTTTAGTATCACTGGTTTTCTTACTTCCAACCTCTTCCTGTTTATTTTCATAAGGATGGTACTTTCCCTTACCCTTCTTATTATTGTTGTTCTTAAAATTTCTGAAAATTTCCCTTTCTTTATCATGTTGTTCAAAATTCAGGGCTAAGTCTACGACTTGATCAAAAGTCTTATCAGCATGGGCTAACATAGCTCTACTCAACCCCGGATTTGGTCCTTTAATGTACTTGCTATTTTTAGATGCTTCATCAACAACTAACATAGCTCCATACTTTGATAGTCCTTCAAGTTTATGAGTGTACTCAGTGACACTTAGATTCCCTTGCCTATGTCTTATAAACTCTTCAAGCAGAGCTTCCTTAACAGATGTAGGCACAAATCTTGCCTTAATTAGTTCCTTGAATTGATTCCAGGTAATACATTTTCAGCTCTTCCAGCTATAATTACCTCCCACCAACTCAAAGCTTCTCCCTTCAACTGCCTAGACGCTACTTGCCTCTTTCTTTGATCATCTAATTGCATGTCTCAAAAAATTCTTTCCAAGGTTCTAAGCCAAACTTGGATTTCCATTACACTTTCAGTTCTTTCAAAGCTTTTACCTCCCAAATGAGCATAAGTCTTTAGTAATTTGGAGAGGTCTTCATGTGGATTCTCAGGTCTATGCTCTATTCCTTCTCTTAAAGCATTCACTAATTATTACATATTCACCATAGGTGTTCCTCTTCCCCTTCCTGCCATGTTTCTTTAGTAAAGGAAATCTTTGGGTTAGCGAAAATTCCTACTCCTATATGGTATTATTTCCCCATATATGTTCATTGCAATCAAACACATACACAAGCAACCAATCATACAATTTTAATTAAGTTATTGTATCACCTAATAATAAAATATTGTCTATGTCTTTAACTAACACAGCTCTAATACCACAATGAAATGACCGTGCTTTTAACTGGATTTTCTAGTCTTTTTTTTTTGCATACAAAAGATTCTCTATTTAAAAGCCAGAGCCATCCTTATCCAAAACTATAACTAGGATCCAAAAGTTTTACCAATATAAAAATATTGGTTCATACAGAAATTATTATGATATATATGTAAAGATATATATATATATATATATATCCCTCTTTCTTTAAATCAGAGTAGAAAGAAACAAAGAGATCCATTGATCTTAGTATAAATCAATGTTAAACACAGATATTTTAAAACTGATATCCTTGTGCTTACAAATATGATACTTTTATATCGTAAGGATAGAACTGATACTCATATGTGTGTAAATATGATACCTATATGCCTACAAAATAATAATGCTTTCAAAAACTGATACTTCAGTGTATATGAAAAATGATACTATTGTTGCTTCGGAAGATAATGCCTTAAAAAATGACCCCTACCAATATGAAGAAATGATACTTGTCAAAATGATGCTATTTCAAGATGATACTTTGAATTATACTAAAGTGATACCTATAAATGGTTTTATCAAACTGTTAACCATGAGCCTATAAAAGTGATATTTTCAAACTGAGTGTACCAAAAACTGATAGTCGTGTGCATGCACAACTGATACTTTGAAAATATTTTTCTAAAATGACTCCAGATTGACTAATACATATAATATTAGTAAATCTCCATAATTCAAAAAATATATATTTTTCCATTTCAGTCCATAAAATGATCAAAGTAAAATATTACTTCAAATCAGTCATCTGCATACATATTGCGTTTCATTCATCTACCATTTAAACATTTCTACTTAATAATTACAAGACTAATTCATAAACTACTTTCATGGATTCATGCTAATATCATATTTTAAGTCTCTTATTTCCTACTCAAGCATGCTAATCATCCAAGAAAACATCAAACTCCTTAAACCAAATCTACTTAGCTCCATCAGTACCTGAAAAAACATTAGTGGCTGCCTCACCAAATAGTGAGACACCCCATTTGCCATGAGAAAATAAGGTCTGACTAATGTCTGGTATGAGCATCCCAATTAAAACATATTGGTGAAATCTATGATATAATTTCATAAAGGAATTTTTATTAAAAATGCTCACCTCTTTTCCATGTTAATAAATAATCTAGTGCAAGTTTACATTTACTGATTTATAAAAACAATCATCATCAGTATTCAAAATTAATACATGCAAATCAATCAAACATAAAAACATAGCAGGTTAATTCACCCTTTTAACATCATGATTTTTATTCATAACTGCTATAGGAAAATTCCTCCAAGAAGACTCAAGTTCCTTATATACTTATTTCCTAGCATTTTCAGTTAATTAAGTTCCTTGATCTCATCTGCAAGAAGGAACCATTGGGGCACATTGTAGTAATCTAATTCACACTACTACACAAAGATCTCAGGACCAAAATTAGGCCATGTGCCAGACTTACAACTCAAGGCAAGCCATTCCATAGCTTCTTGACCAAAATAATCCCTAATTTAATTACTAAGTGTTCTCATATTTTCCTTCAGTGACTAACTACCTAAATAAGGTAAACTAACATAGTTAGACCCACTGCATAATACTATGGATTTCACAGAAATCACCTCAAACAATCAAAACAACCATTCAGACCAGAACGTTAACCAATCAAGCAAGAAATTCATCCAATACATACATGTGAAATTCAGGCAATCATTTATCCATGGGTTTACTGAATAAATCCTTGTTTTATTTTAACTGCATAAATATGTATATATTTGTCCGAGTATACATCTGATATTAATCTATGGCTTTAGAAATATTGTTAAGAGATTTTTGCCATTATGTATAAACTAGTTTCAAATGAAAACCAAAACCTAGCTGAGACATAATGATTGCATTCTTGATTAGAGATCAACACATAGAAAATCTACTGCTCTCTAAATCAATCATTTATAGAGCCTCAACACCCATACGCAAGTATATTGCAGCTCATATAAATGTTTCATGGAAGATTGCCATAGATCTATACCTTTTGTATGTCCAGATTTCTATAGAGTTTTCAAAGGTATCAGTAAAGGGGTTTTTAAGGGATCATAAAACTGAACAAATTTAAATAATGGCTTTAGATCTATAATACTAAACTCAATAAGGATTTTAAATAGAAATCAGTAGCATTTTTCCCATTTGTAAGAAAATAGATGGAATAATCAAAAGATCAAATTCAACTAAAATGAGCATATAAAAATATTGGCTTCCTCTTGAAGTCAGGACTTACTGCCATATGTTTTAAGTGAGAATACTCACCAAATCTCCTCCTTCTAAGCTAGAAAATTCGGAAACCCTTGCTTTATCCCTAAGCTTTCCTTCTTCCTTTAAAATAGTTTTTTATGTATTTTGGCCTGCTTACACTGGGCAGTTTGATTTTTGCCCGGATACCCTTATTTATAATATCAGTTTTCTAGGGTTTCAAAGGTTATATAAAGTCAGTTTTACCCTTCAACAAATCATTCCATATGTGTGAGTATTTTCCACATAATTTTTTGCTTCATTTTATTTAAAATGCTCGGGTGTAAAAACTACATCACTTTTCAAAAAAAAGAAAATCATTAAAAATTATTTTCCCTCTAAAACAAGTCATGACAAAATAATGAACCCTCCTTTTCTAATTCTGGCTATACATTATTTTATCTCAATGCACTTGTTTTTGTTATTAACATGTATATCCCTTGTTTCAAATATCCCTACATGGTGTATTAAAATCAGTCCATAGGATTTAATTAAATGGTTACTGGAAACACACATGTATATTTATATACATGGATCCTACCATATATGCATATACACTTGAATTATGTGTTGCCTTGTGCATATTCCCTTGCTGTACACATGTGCACACACTCTCATACATGCACACAGTCCACAACCCATCAATTCCAATAAATGTTCAGTAAACATTTTGATTCATGTTAAATGATTTTTCTAAAAAAATTTGGGTCATTACATCGACCCACCTACATCAGCAACCTTAGGTTCCAGGAACTCTTCATCTCCACTATTTTCCAGACTCGTTTCGAGATTTCTGGGCTCTATCTCGCCACGAACCTTGCTGCTTAGAAATCACAATGTTGCTCATGAGAATTGATGTATTGTTCCTTGTATCTTAATATGGGAACGAAAATGTAGCGTTCATTTTGATATTTAAATCAGAACCGGGTAAAACCACAATAGACTCTGCTTTCATCAAGTCTTTAGCAAAACCCATATAACTTATGATGCCATGGAGATGACTTCTATTTACCTTAACCTATACAAAACAATAAATAAATAAACAAACGAAAAAGCTTAAACTCATTGAACTTCCGCATATAATCTTGGTTTTAACAACCATAAACCATATGCAATTATCACCATCAATAATGAACACTGAACCCTGAGGCTTTGAATAACATTTAAGCCCTTTTATCTTATTTATATTATTACAAAGAGTGCTGCAACTTATTCCAAATTGCATTCAAGTTCTTATGAAACTTTTCATGAAAACCTAAAAAAAAGGCATTGCAACCTATCATAAAAATCATACAGTACTATTATTTTAGACAAATACCTGTATGTAAACTTCTCAAGTAATATGGAAAGATCGATGGTTAATAAACATGAATGAAAGAAGCAGGGCCTGATGTTGCATCCATCAGTAATTCCATTCCATTCCTAAACTGTAACACTTGCATCTGCAAAAACTATACAGATAAAAGTAAGTATTGAGTATATAGTTTTCTATACATCATCTCCCTTTTCAGCAGTTAAAAAGGTTAACATCCCAATAAAATATTCTACTAAGGGGATAAAATAATTTATTTATCTTACTTCGTTAAGAGAGCCACAAGGATCTGAAATGTCTAACTACTCAAGGCACTAACCTGGAATCATCCACCTTTTGATAACAATCCGATTATTGTAATTGGAGCCAAATGAGTAAAAGACAACATGGAATATATATGATTTAACCCTGCAATTAAACATGAAATTTTCATTTACAAGTCAAATTTAAAATAATAGATAATGCTACTTAATACTAAAATTTAAACTAACGACAAATTTAAATAAAAAATATGATTGAATATTTTTATAAATTAATATCTCTTTAATGTGCAAAAGATATATAACTTGATGACAAACAATTCACCTGTAAAGCACCGACTATCACCATGCGTGAAACATGTGTCGTAAGGTTCGTATAATATATGAGTTATTCATTGGCATTTTAAACTGTGCTTTAATCGATAGCTTTGTGTGTGTGTATTAGTGCATATCTGACATGATGCAAGCAAAGTTCAATTACTCGTCGGTGTCATACCAAGGCTTCATAATGATAATCTACAAAAATATTTAAACTGTCATTTTAATATAAAATATATTTGTTTTATAGTATATATACTACTTTTTTGTACAAGCATATTTATTACAGCTAAGGTCAATGCAACGTAACATATTAACTCAATACATTGAAGCAAAAGGATCTAAGGCATTTTCTATAGCACTGTATTTTGTTGTGTTATACGTTAAATGCTTGAAGCCAAACATAATATCTCATGGAGCCGACTAGTTCGAAAAAGATGATCCATGTTTTAATGTTTAGTCATTGAGCATGAATAAATGTATACAAAAAGGTGCAGCCATCATTACAAGCAAAGCAGCTAGATGACAATTAGATTTTTCTAAAAATTTGAACATAATTTGTGACAACCAGATCCACTCCTTCCTAATATCCATTTGGTATCAATAGGACTCCTGCTATGATTGAAATCACAATCGATCGACCATGTTGTGGCATTGATAAAGCTACCTTATAGTTACGTTATGTGGGGACGAAATTAAGCAACATCCAAACTAAAGTAACTACCAGACTTAGTAGCCACTGGTACCACATACTTTAGCTGTTATTTAAGCAAAAACTATAATTAGTTTCCAAATCTTATAATTTCATTTTAAAGAGCATGCAAATCAAATCAGGTTCCTCATGTCATCCACAAAAGTCATAAATGGTTATCACAAATAATAACAATTATGACCGTAAGGCAAGCAATAACAGACCATCAAGGCACAACGTACTGACCTATCCAAAAGAAATATCGGTTTGGAAATACAATATCAATTAAGATGCAATGGTCACCAGCTACGCGATTAGCAAGAGAATTCCATCAGCATACTTCACTCAAGCGATAATAAAATACAACCAATGTTCAATCCACAAAATATCATACAGGTACTAAAAATTTTGGACACAAGAAACTTTTAGGCATGAAAATCGCCTACAGTGGCCAAGCGCCACAACTTGCATTTTGTTGCATAACCTGAAGCAAAGCAAGTGGCACTTACAATGTTAGCTGGTGAATGCAGCAAGATAATGTTGAAGTATACGATACTATATGTTGGATTGAAGAGGACGAAGATAACTTCGAGTCGGAGGTGACCGTTCGCAAATCGGAGTTCGCACGAGAAAGTTATAAGCTGAAAGATGCAGTTTTTCAACGTGCAGATGCAACAGATGTCTGTCGTAGGGGACGACAGACGTCTGAGTTGTCAGGGTAGATTTTCCCAAGAGTTCTGACAGACGTCTGTCATCCCCATACCAGATGTCTGAGAGAGGGACAGACGTCTGTCATATTGGGGACAGACATCTGAGCTAAGTGCTGGATCCCAGATAATTCCCTGGGAGGGACAAACGTCTGTCACCTCCCACGACAGACATCTGACGAGTGTTTTGGGCTGTTTCCCGCTGGAAACTTGACAAATTGATTTGTGAAGACATGAGGGCAATTTGGTAATTGGCCTATCTCTATATAAGCTATTTTCAGGTGTATTAGTGGGAGGAGCTTGGAGACTTGATTTGGGATCAAGGGTTTATTCTCAAGGGTGAATTAGGGTTTGTAACCTAATTCCAATTCTTCAATTCTATTCTCCTAAAACTCTTTTCTATATTGAAATATAGTGATCATTGGATCAATCTCTTGTATTCCTTTCATTGTGGTAATAAAATAATCTCTCCATAGTGGATGTGCACTAACAAGATGTTAGTGGAACCACTATAAATCCTTGTGTGATTTATTTTTGCTACTTTATCATTAGTTTCTTGCTTGTGATTGAGATTTGAATTGTTCGTGATTGGTTAATATTGGTTTAGTGACTAGAGTTATTGCTTTGGTTGTTTTTGCAAGTCTAACAACGATCTAGTATTCCACTAGCGCTTTGTGGTTTAGGAATCAGATTCGAGTGGTCGTGGATCAGATTAATCACAATGGTTACAACAGTCGGTATCAGAGCTGTTTGTTGCTTGTTAGGTGTTTGTGAAAATGCCAGAGACGGATAATAGCTCGGTAAGTCCTTCAACCGGAAGTCCGAATAGTGTGGCGCCTTATGTACGGGGTTCGTATGCGGCATCGGGTTCTCAGTTGGTTATTGACAAGTGGAATGGTTATAATGAATTTGAGAAGTGGCAATGGAAAATGAAAGCGGTTCTTAGGCGGAATCGGGTGCACCGAGTGGTATTTGATACTCACTTATTTCTAAGTGATAACTCGGATGTTGAGAGAGAGGAGATGGAGGAATAGGCTTACACTACTCTTCAACTTGCTATGGGTGGAAAATGTAATCTCCGAAATTAGTGGTGAGATTACCGCTAAAGGTATTTGGGACAAATTGGAGGAACTTTATATGAAGAAGTCGCTCACTAACCATTTGATCTTGTTGCGAATGTTTTTCACCTTCAAGATGAAGGAGGGTAATTCGCTTAAGGCACATTTGAATGCCTTTGATGACTTTCTCATAAAGATGAAGGCCATTGATTTGAAGATTGAAGAAGAGAAAAAGGCAATGATATTATTGTGTTCATTGCCGGACCGCTATACGGGTTTCTCAAATAGTTTGATCTATGGCCGGGATACTTTGACTCTAGATGATGTCAAGACGGGTCGTCTTAGTGAAAAGTTGAGAGATCAAATGAAGGTGATGAGTGAGGGTAGTAGTGGATCTAGTAGTGGTCACGGGTTGTTTGTGGAGAAAGAAAAGAATGCGAAGAAAGGAAACCAGGGGCGTTCTAAATCAAGAAAGCCCGGTGGAAGAGGTAAATCGAAAGAGAGAAATGGAAAGTGCTTTATTTGCAAGAAACCGGGACATTGGAAGAATGAATGTCCGGACAAAGATAAGAAGGAAGTAACATCTTTATCCGTAGCAGTGGAGAGTGTGGATGGTGAGATAGATGAGAATGTGTTGACGGTTGTGGCATCGGGTGTTTCGGGTAACGAATGGGTACTCGATTCGGGTGCGTCATATCATATGACGCCAAATAGAAATTGATTTTTGTCCTTTGACGTCAAAAAGGGAAATACAATTGCTATGAGAAATGGTGCTATTTGCAAGTCAATGCGTAGTGGCTCCGTGCAAATAAGGATGTTTGATGGAGTTTTTCGCACGCTCTCCAATGTTCGCTATGTTCCGAGACTTAGGAAGTCGCTTATATCTTTAGGGCAACTGGATTCTCTAGGATGCAAAATCATTATCGAGAAGGATTACATGAGGGTTTCGAAGTGGGCGCTTGTGGTTATGAAGGGTGCTAGGACTCATGGTATATATTTGCTTCAAGGTGTGACCGTAGGAGGTGAGACTTGTGTGGGTGTCGATAGTTCTCGTGACTTGTATGCAACACGGTTGTGGCATTTGAGATTGGGTCATATCTCGGAGAGGAGTTTGGATATTCTTCGGAAGCGGGAGATGATCGAGGGTGAGAGTTTCAACAAACTAGAGTTTTGCGAGGAATGTGTCATGGGGAAGCAAACAGGGGTATCATTCGATGAAGGAAAGCATGACTCAAAGGAGGTTCTTGAGTATGTTCATTCGGATGTTTGGGGACTGACACCGGTTGCTTCATTGGGAGGAGCATGGTATTATATTTCTTTCATTGATGATTTGTCTCGAAAGGTATGAGTGTATGTAATGAAGGACAAGTCGGAGGAATTTGCTAAGTTCAAAGTGTGGAAGGCTCTTGTTGAGAATGAGAGTGGTAAAACTTTGAAGGTGTTAAGGACCGACAATGGCGGTGAGTATGTTTCCCTGGAATTCTTGGAGTATTGCAAGCATCACGAAATCCGGAGACATTTTACTACACCAGGAGATCCGCAATCTAATGGAGTAGCAGAGATAATGAACCGAACTCTACTTGAGAAAGCTCGATGCTTGAGATTGACAATGGGTTTATCTAAGGAATTTTGGGCCGAAGCTTTGTCAACCGCGGTGCATATTGTGAATCAAATTCCGTGCTCGGCCATTAATAACAAAATTCCGGAGGAAGCGTGGAAAGGGAAGAGTGTTGACTTGAGCTTCGTGTGTTTGGTAGTCCAGTTCATGTGCATGATCCAGGGAATTATAAGCTTGGAGCTAGAGCATTCAAAGGGGTCTTGCTTGGTTTCACGGACGGCGTGAAAGGCTATCGGATTTGGAATCCGGAAACAAAGAATGTTGTAAATTCTCGTCATGTCACTTTTGATGAGTCGGCTTTATTCAAGGAGAATGAGAGCTCATCGTATGTTACGGATTTGGTTCATGGTAAATTAAAGGAGAAGGAAGTCATTCCCATATCCCGTCCAAGTGGTAGTAGAGTTGAAAAAGCACGTGGGGTTGAAGCGGTTGATGAAACATCACCTAGTTCACATGGTTCCTCTAGTGATGTTGGTGATACTAGAGAAGTTTCGACTCAAGGTGGAGCCGAAAGAGGTTTGGGTGAAAGTATTGCTACTCGGTTAGTCGACGTGCAATAAGGCCTCCCAAAAGATATGGTGATTGGAACTACCTTAGCTTTTGTGATAATTTGGGCTATGCTCTCAATGTAGTCCAAGATGAGACGATGGACCTTGATGACGTCATGGAGTCGAGAGAGAGCTCGAAGTGGATTTGCGCCATGGAGGAAGAGATGCAATCGCTTATAAAGAACCGAACTTGGGAGTTGGTTCCACTTCCTCAAGGAAACCGTGCTATAGGGTGCAAAGGGATTTACAAGGTGAAGGATGATGGAAGGTACAAAGCAAGGTTAGTGGCAAAGGGGTTTGCACAATAAAAAGGAAAGGAGTATGATGAAATTTTTGCACCGGTGGTTCGCCATACTTCTATTCGGGTCTTACTAGCCATAGTTACTATCCATGACTTGGAATTGGAGCAACCTGATGTGAAAACCGCCTTCTTGCATGGAGACTTGGATGAAAACATCTACATGGAGCAACCGGAAGGGTTTATTGTAGATGGTAAGTCTAAAATGGTTTGCAAGTTGAAGAAATCACTATATGCATTAAAGCAACCGCCTAGACAATGGTACAAGAGATTCAATCATTTCATGCTTGAAAGTGGATTCCATCGAAGCATCAAGAATGCTTGCATATATTTCAAGAGGTTGGGAAATGATTGTTGGGTGTATTTACTCTTGTATGTGGATGATATGCTCATTTCTTCCAAGGATAAGAATGAAATCAACAAGTTGAAGATGCTTTTCAAATCGGAATTCGAAATGAAAGATCTTGGAGAAGCAAGAAAAATCTTGGGCATGGAAATTGAAAGGGACCAAAAGCGTTTTGAGTTAAGATTGACTCAAAAGGAGTACATTAAGAAAGTGCTTTGCCGGTTTAGCATGGAGGATGCAAAGGCGTTAAATGCACCTTTACCTTTGCATATGAAGCCTTCGGATAAGGGATCACCTATCGGGGATAAAGATAAGGCTTATATGGCAAAGGTGCCATATGCAAGTACGGTTGGTAGTTTGATGTACGCTATGGCGTGTACAAGGCTTGATATTGCAAATGTCGTCGGTGTGGTTAGTCGGTATATGGCTAATCCGGGGAAATCGCATTGGGAAGCCGTGAAGGGTATTATGAGATGCTTGAAAGGCACAACATCCCATGGACTTGTCTTTGGCGGTAGTGATGAGAGGAGTTGCAAGTTAGTTGGTTATTGTGACTTGGACTACGCCGGTGACAGGGATCGGAGGAAATCAACTTATGGGTATGTCTTCACACTTGGCGAGACAACCATTAGTTGGAGATCAAGATTGCTAACCGTAGTTGCTTTATCCACTACGAAGTTGGAGTTGATTGCTGCGGTGGAAGCGGCCAAGGAGGCACTCTACATGAATTGATTGTTGTGTGACTTGGGTTTCAAACATGAAAGTGTTGATGTTCGATGTGATAGCCAAAGTGCTATCCATTTGGCGGAGAATTTGGCGTTTAGCTCACGGACCAAGCATATTGAGGTGAGGGAGTCATTTCTTGTAGCCATGGATGAGGGTAAGCTAGTATACCTTCGGAAAGTGCACACAAAGGATAATGCGGCGGATATGTTTACTAAAGCATTGCCAGTTGAGAAATTCGAGCATTGCTCGAACTTAATTCGCTTGTTGAGTTTCTAGGTGCCACGGGGTGGCACGGGTGGAGAGTGTGACTTTGTTTTTGATGATGGAAAGGAATAGCGGTGAGAGATTGGAAATCTATCTTCATGGTAAGTACTTGTTACACTCCCGAGTACATTGTCTTTTGGTGAGACGGTTTTGGTTTGAATACTTTCAATGCTTCATTGGCGGGCGGTGGCCTTGCCGGAGCTTGTTAACGGAGTGCAATGGGTGGTGGCTTTGCCGGAGCTCATTGGGAAAGTATTCATGGAGCTTAGTCGGAGGTAGAAGGAAATGCTTGGAAATGCTTGGATGCATTGGAGTTTGGAGTTGAGATGGTTATAGTATCGAGGTGGAGTGTTGAAGTATGCGATGCTATATGTTGGATTGAAGAGGACGAAGATAGCTTCGAGTCAGAGGTGACCGTTCGCAAATTGGAGTTCGCACGAGAAAGTTATAAGCTGAAAGGGGCAGTTTTTCAGTGTGCAGGTGCGACAGACGTCTGTCGTAGGGGACGCCAGACGTCTGAGTTATCAGGGTGGATTTTCCCGAGAGTTTTGACGGACGTATGTCATCCCCACAACAGACGTCTGAGAGAGGGACAAACATCTGTCATATTGGGGACAGACTTCTGATCTGAGTGCTGGAGCCCAAATAATTCCCTGGGAGGGACAGACATCTGTCACCTCCCACGACAGACGTTTGATGAGTGATTTGGGCTGTTTTGGGCTGGAAACTTGACAAATTGATTTGTGAAGACATTGGGGCAATTTGGGTAATTGCCCTATCTCTATATAAGCTATTTTCAGGTGTATTAGTGGGAGGATCTTGGAGACTTGATTTGGGATCAAGGGTTTATTCTCAAAGGTGAATTAGGGTTTATAACCTAATTCCAATTCTTCAATTCTATTCGCCTCAAACTCTTTTCTATATTGAAATATAGTGATCATTGGATTAGTCTATTGTATTCCTTTCATCATGGTAATAAAATACTCCCTCCATAGAGGATGTACACTAACAAGATGTTAGTGGAACCACTATAAATCCTTGTGTGATTTATTTTTGCTACTTTATCATTAGTTTCTTGCTTGTGATTGAGATTTGAATTGTTCGTGATTGGTTGATATTCGTTTAGTGACTAGAGTTATCGCTTTGGATGTTTTTGCAAGTCTAACAACGATCTAGTCTTCCGCTAGCGCTTTGTAGTTTAGATATCGGATTCGAGTGGTCTTGGATCGGATTAATCACAATGGTTACACAGATAAAACTTAAGAAGCCGGATAACAGCAATATATAATTCCAAATTACATATGGTAGCGCATAGTTTAAGAAGAACTAGGTGACCTATAATCCATCTTACACCTGATCTAACTTACGTTTGGGCACATAGAAGACCCATTACCTAACCTGGGACTCGCATCCTCCCAAATAACTCGGTGCACAACTTACAAATTGTTCCCTCCTTCTCTAATCGGGGATGAATTATTGATCAAGGTAGTATCTATGAAATGCTCGGTCATTGCCGAGTCGTTCCCGGGTGTTAGGACGATGGAGAAATTTCGAATGGGTGTTAGGGCATTCGTGGACGAGGCCGAAGAGGAGGGGAAATTTTTTATTGTATTAGATTAGAAAGACAGAAATGTGGATTAAAAATGAAGGGAGAAACAATTAAAATGCAATGAATGTTGAAACAATTAAAGTGTGGCTAGGGCTACCGGAAGAAAGGAAATAATGGCCTGGAAGTCTTGATGGTCGATATTATTTTTGGATACATGTCTGTTTTATGTTTGGTGAGTTGGAAACGAAAAGTTGCATGCATTTGCAAATAGGCTTTTTTGCATTTGCAAAATTTAGTTACCTGGGCCATACCCTAGAGTTGGCGTAGGAGCTTTCCTACGCCAAATAGAATTTGTAAAAAATTAAAGTAGACACAGAAATGGCATAGGAAACTTGCAACCTTTTTCCTACATCATTATCTTTTTTTTACTTATTTCTTATGTCTTCCCTACGTCCCACTTTTTAACCAGAAAGGCATAGGAAAATTTGCGTAGAAAAGTGAAGTGTTTTCGTGTAGTGGTTATAGATAATGATGAAGATTATGCCCGTTCTTGACAGTAAGACTATTGTTACCACAATACACTACACTAAACAGAGGATTCCTAGCGATTATAACTGTTTCTAGTCATTTTAGTGGCAACTATTTGTATTGCTACTTGGGTGTCAACATTTGTTTGTAATGCTTACATCTATTACTGAATTCTATTCTTCAACGCTTATAAGCGATGGGGAAGATTTCGTTCCAACACTCATAAACGTTGGGAACATCATATTACCAACATTTATATATGTTATCAAATTCTTCCTTCCAACAAAAATAAATGTTAGTAATCTCTATTTCATAACAAGTGCATCAATTGAAAAATTCATGGTACCAACATATATAACCATGATCAGTAACAAAATAGTAAGATAAATAGATATTTGAAATTTCTATTTCGAAGCATTAACAACAATTTCAATATTCATGCATTCAATTTGTTATAAAGTGGTAAGTATAAATTGAATGAAAATTTCAATTACAATTTGAATTTAAAGCTTTTAAATTTTAAAATACAACTATCATAGTCACATCACATTGCAATTTTAGCTCCAAAATTTCTAATTTTGAAATATAATAATATCTTCTTCGAATCACAAAATGAAATTCTTGCAATCCATATTCGATTATAAATTTTCTACAGCTTTTGCCTTTTTTGTTTTATGATGCGTAGCTAATTGCATGATGCTAGCTTTTCTTTTTATCGTGCCCAAAAACTCCTGTCAAAGATTGTTTTCAAGATGTATGAACTTTTCTATGTAACGACAATCAACTTTTAGCTCTTTCTTTTCTACACTTCAACTAAAACCGCTAACATTTAGAAACTGAAATCAATTTTAACTAAAAATGGTTAAGTTGTAGCAAGCTTTGCGAAAAGGAGTTACTAGTGTTAAAGTGAGTTTGTGCACGGTTTTAAAACCGGGTTAAAGCTCAGTTTTGCCAAACTGAGTTCTAAACTCACTTGCAATTGAGTTTGAAACCGAGTAGGCAACTCAATTTCGAACCAAGACCGGATTTCGAACTGAGTTTCCAGAACAACTGAGCTTGAAAACATAATTTCCAAACCCAGTTTGGAAATAGGAAACTCGTGGGAACTGAATTTTCATACTGAGCTTGGAAACACAGTTTCCAAACCAGTTTGGAAACATAAAACTCATAGGAACCGAGTTTCCAAACTAAGCTTCCATACTCAGTTTAGTTTAGTCTAGAATTTCCAAACAGAGTTTGGAAAGTTACCAAACTCAGTTTCAAGTTTCCAAACTCAATTTGGAAACCGAGTTTCCAAATTCAATTTGGAAACCACCAAGTTTCCAAACTGAATTTCCAAAAGCAGTTTCGAAACTCAATTTTCCAAACGTAGTTTTTGAAACTGTGTTTAAACTCAGTTTTCCAAGCTAATTTCCAAAGGAAAAACTATAAAAAGGAAAAAAAAAACAAAAAAACATAAAGTAAAATCAACAAAAAAATCACTATTTGCATGATCCACTTTAATGGACACAGGATCAAATACTAACTTCAAGTCAAATGTATTATTCTCGATAGCCGAATTTTTGCGTATATCGTTATAATAGAGGTAACATCATTCTAAAAGCTCAAGATCTTCTGAAGGCCCAAAATTAAGGTTTTCTTTATACAAAAAACATTGGCATGCAATATATAAATTAAAATGCGTTCAAAATGATAATCCATCAATCGAAGAGAAACAAGGTTGTGATGTCCTAACTGAATATTAAGTATTTGGTAATCCAATCAACATTATGATACACTAACTCAACAATAAAGTGATCAAATATTTTGTACATTTATTTCAATTTGATTCGACTATTATAGTGAAATAAAATAACTATTTAGTCAATTTAATTATGCAGTGAAAAAATGGTAACTGGGTGGTTGATAATAACCACTAATAATGGACAATACTTGCTGGCTATAATAAATAAACTAACAAAAGGGGATTGAAAAAATATCAAGATTTTTATTAGCTAATAATCTCTATATTAATTATAGCAAAAAGTAGTATTAAGCAACATTTCAGAGCCAAAATAATGCTTGTTATGAACAAAATCTTGTTTAACTAATATGATAATTTGCAGCAAAAAGTAGTAGTTTCCCCTTAGTACTAATATAAATATTTGTAGAAAAACAGTAACAACGAATGGAAATTAAGGTACAAGTTAAGAGAATAAAACTGGAAAAGGTATAAAATAGTAAAGTTAACTTAATAATATTGATACAAGAGTTCAGCTTTGTGTTTCCCCCCTTCATTATGTCCCCCACCCCCAGCTGGTCTCAAAATATTTGATAATCAAATTTTGCTTTCAGGTGCAAAATGCACATATTCAGTCCTATAACAGAAGTCTTGTCAATATTGTAACATTGAGTAAATTTGCTTTGAAATTTTTGCAAACTCATCCTGACCAAACCTCGTGTCTGACCAATATCTCTTGCTCCACGCATTCAAAAAGAAAAGCTCATGTAATTGTAAGTACCAACTTAACCATCATGTAAATAAATCAGTTAAGAGCATGGTTACAACATTGTCAGTGATAGTGGCTTCAAAAACATATGATTCATCATCATGCACTACAGAACCAACATTGGCATTTTTATTTTAGAATAGTATTTTTTTTAGTTTGAAAACTATTTTTAAAAACTGTAGAACCAAATATATATTTTGAAATAGTAAAAAGATTTAAAATGAAAAAAAATGAAAATCTACTTTAAGAAAAAAACCAAAATCTAAATATAAAAATAATAGGGCCTAAGCCTTTTGGCTCAGTTTTGATTCGAAACTGAGCCTTTTCGTCTCATTTTCTAAACGAGCCAGTCTCAGTTTAGAAACTGAGTTAGGCTTAGTTTGCAAATCAAGCCAGGCTCAGTTTTGATTTGAAACTGGGCCAATATGCACGATTTCATACTCTCAAAACTAAGCCTAAGGCTCAGTTTAATTATCTCCTAGCATATCAAAGTTTTCACATTCTCAACTGTTTCATTGGTTGTTTTGCATAATTAAAATTATAATCTACTATATTTGATATCACCATTAATACTTTCTCATACATCCACGAGCTCGTTTTTTTTAATCTAAACTGTGTTCCGGAGTTAAAAGATAATAATAATTAATAAACTAGTCTTGAAAACTAAAACTTATGATTAAATTTTGAGACTTTGAGTGCAAAATAGATGGTTTGAAATGAATTTTTGACTAGCTACTTATTCTATAGCGAAATTTTTATGGTAAAAGCCAATCATAAATTCCACTCCCTGAAAAAATCGCAATTGTAACCAAATATCTTAACTAGTATAAGAAAAGGTGTTTAAAGACCTAGGTTATATACATACACATGTACATATATGAAGTACATGTTGTGGGTTCAATATGTAATTTTCTCTAAGTTTTCGGGTGGAATTTGGTTTTTGGGTCTTAAAAAGATAACATCTAAACCAGTATTAGAGATTATTTTAAAAATACCGATTTCCTAGAGTGGTTTTTCCGCCCGTGATTATCAATACTAAATACAGCCTCTAGTTTTAGTGTTTCCCTTCAAAACTAACTTGTAACTTTTTCCATTTGCGAAAGTTATCCCATATATTCTTCTTATGTCAAAGTAACATCGCCATGGTTAATCAAGGTCTCATCATAACAATACAAAATTCTTCATCATTAAATTACCATATAAAATAGATGCCAATTGGTAGTACGTGAGATATACTTCCCTTTAATCCGTAGTAGTAAAATCTATTTTGTAAAAACCATAACAACCACCTATGTCTTTTCATTGAAGTTAGTTAATAGAAATTTGGTCAAATAGAAAATTCCTTAATCCCTATATGTATCTTTGTACAAATTTAGAAAATTAGTATCTATATGTATCTATGTAGAAATTTAAATTTTTGTACCTATATGTATCTTTGTAGAAAGTAAAATTTAGTGAATATCTATTTGTATATATACATAGGTATACCCAATTCGTAAACATACTGGGTAATTTCAATTCTTCACTATATATATTAGGCCTTCCCATTTCGCTGAGTCAAAGGCATTATTTATTCCGATATTCAACATAGATCTTAGGGAATATTTTTAGATGTATACCCATTTAATAATTCATGAGACAGAAGCAAATTATCCAAAATGCTTCTTCATCTATAACTGGGGTAGTTAGCAAACATTAATGTTCTTTAGAAAGGATAAACAAAGGTAGAAAGTAAAAAAATTATTTTGGAAAACCCTCGATGTTAATTACTTAGTAGTTTACTATAAGTAATATTCATACACAATTAAAAAAAAAAAGAAATCATAAAGTTAAATTTCAAACAAGCGAGAAACTCAAGAGTAACGTTTATTATCAAGCAAAACAATTGTTATATTTAAAAACAAATTATTTGTATACTTTAAAATTATGAGGTTGATAAATTTGAATAGGTTAGCAAAATTTATGAAGAACAGATGAAAACTGAATGACAATAGAAGTTATTAAAACCAAATGAGGTACAAAACACAAAGAAAAAATGAAAACAATAATTTTTAAAAAAGAAAACAAGATGTAATGACTCGGAGAATTCTACGCTCGAATTTCGATACTAATACATCATTTGTATTCACTCACCGAAACTCAAGTATCAAAATCCCAAATAGTTAAAAGAAAGGATTTAGAGGTTGAGAAGAAGAAAGAAATGTTAAAATAGAAGAAGAAAAATACTCATGGTACAAAATCAGAGTAGTATAAAATATTACAACGAAATGAATAAAATATAACATATCAATACTCTTCACCAAAAGAGAAAACTGCATACATATGTTTATAACATCAGAGTACATAACTAGATCAACATATATAATGCTGATAGATAAAACATGAATAATGGAAATAAATTAATACCACAAAATACGGGAGTACGTCTCGATTCCGACTCCTTTCCTGAAGCTCCATGCAAAACCAAATGCAACTTGGAAAATGTACTCGGTCTGAAGGAGCCCATTTTGCTAAAAGCCAAATCATAGGGATTGTCAGCCTAGGATATGTATAGTGAAAAACTCACATTACAAACAATTTTCTTAATTTTAGAAATCATTTGAAAGAATGGAACTGTCGTAAGACACGGCCACACATAAACATGGAAATTGTTTTCCCCCTACGATAACCAAATCACTTCTATTGTAAATCCAATGGTATTATAATAATGTCTATAATCCACAAATAAAATAGGAATATAGCCGAAATGCTTGCATCTGACTTTTCAACATAGTTGGTTTAAACCTAGAACTGTAAGGCTTGTATTGGAGTTTGAATTTCCATACATGACTTTGTAAGAAATAACTTTTCGAATAGTGTTCCTTTAGAGATAAAAACACTGGGGTTCAACAAGAACATCTTGCAACCCGACCACACAGAACTGACCACTCATTCAACTTGAGAGTATCAATATATCAACACCACGGTTGTAGGCCAAACAACCATATTCATTCCGAAGCATACAAAAGGGACAATCGATTTCTGTAAATCAGGTGATATATCCAAATGGGTATAACCCACATAGCCTTGTTGCCTACCCGATTTCAGTCATTTGCGGTTGATGAGACTTAAGGTCACGATACACTTTTGGAAATATCACATTCTACTATGAATATCACACCGTCAGATCCGTCAATCACTAATTGATTTGTACAAAGATACTCTGGATGTTAAGCTAAAAGTAGTTATCTTCTCCGCCACCATGCTTTGTATATTTGTAAAAACCAGTGTGCGTGACTATAGGAAATACTCTGTCAGACATTCGTCCATACAAGTTGTCCAGAATTAGGACAAAATGAAGGTATTCTTTTACTACATCCCGTCGGGATATCCCTAAGATTAGTAACAAGAAGTCCTTGCGTCATGCAGAACCCAAAACCTAGGGATTACTGCTACAAGTATAATCCTGGTAGCTAACCAGAGACATCAACGGGCACCCCTTTCCACTCCAAAGTTCTACACCATCAAATCATCTTAATACACATAACCATCCTTGTAAAATTTCATTTTTCGAATGCAAAGTCAGTTCGATGTGGTTTTGGGTTCGGTTCCCATTCCGGTCTCCTCGAACTAACACGTCATAAGTCAAAAAGGGAATTTATTGATAGTCGGTTCTTTAATTATCAAATCAAAACAATACAGTTAAGTACATCAACAACACATGCATTGTAACGGCGCGATTTTCCATACCTGGGAAACCGTGTCATTATTGAAAGAATTTAGAAGATGAGATAGAAAAGGTAGAACTTATAGAATAGAAGAAAAAAAAGTTATCAGAATCTCACAGCGGAATTTCACAAATTACTTATATATTACATCACAAAGCCTGATACATCAGAGTACATAATATATTACATCATCATGGTTCATACAATACCATATTACAATACCATTGGTAATTAAACTGATAATTAAAACATATATGCTACTGGGTCTTGAACTGGTTCAGCATCAGGTTCCACTTGCCTTGCCTGAACCTACTTGTCTACTCATAATAAATATTATGAGTACCCAAGAGTTTAAGAAACACAAAAATAAACTCTGGGTCAGTCAGGGGACTGGTGTGAGGAAACATAGTTAGACAGTAAAAACAGGGTATAGGTGTCAAGGTGTTTATATTGATCCATGTTATTACTTTTAACATAAAAAAAATCATTAGATCCATCCATGTCTAATATCTGGAAATGATCTAATCTCTTTTATATCAAGACATTTGATATTATAATAGTTTGTAACAGGTAATTAAAATCTAGTGAAACGCTTGCATCTCACGTTCACATATATAGTATACAAATTTAAAGTCGCAGAGCGCGTATTTGAGTTTGGATTCCAACATACAGGGTATGGGAGCACCCACCGATCAGTGTACTCTAGAGAGGATACACTGGGGTTCAACAAGAACGTCTTGTAACCCGGCCACACATGACCGTCCACTCATTTAGCTTGAGTGTAACGAATATATTATCACTCCTACGGTTGAGCTCGATTTACCGTTTCCGAATGCAACAGCAGTGAAAATGATTTTAGAAGTAAATAAGGAAATCCTCTAGATGGTGATAATATACCCTGCTTGGGTATGACCCAACTAGCCATGCTGCCTAGCCCAACTTTTGTTACCTCCGGGTTGTGAAGTTTTGAGGCCACGTTGTTCTTCTGACAGGTTTTCTCTTTCCATTCTTTGAATGCCACATCGTCCTATCCGTCAGAAAATACTCATTCGATTTCCCAAATATATTACGGGTAATGAAACAAAAAGAAACGAATTTCCCTGCCACCAACATAATACACTTACGTAAATTCGATGTGCAAGATCTAACTGATATACGTTGTCAGACACTCGTCCATTCGGGTTTGTTCTGGGTTTGAACAGACCAAAAATATCATTCTACATAACGCTTGCATCTCGTTGTCTTTAGCACATTGATATGCGTCGTATACTTCGAATCGAAGTGGAATTTGTTTATTCCGGACTCTTCGAACGATGTACGAAATATTTTACAGTCGATAAATGTTTATCAGTGAAATCAGGAGTATCACTTCATTTCAGATAAAATATATATTTTCCAAACAGTGTTTGTTTATTTGGTTTGCGTTAGCATCATTAGTTTATCTGTTACATACATCAGTTGAGGTGTATATGGTTTTTGACGGTGTTTGTTCATCCTTTGGAAATTTCCCGTGCTCCGCACACGATGTATTTCCCTTTGATTATTTTAGTTCAAATTGTGTTTGAACTTAATTTCCTTTTGTTCTTATCCTTTAACGATTATTTATTTATATAAATAATTCAAATAATTTATTTTAAATTATTTATTTTCGTCTAATTTACATTCAACTTGGTTGATCTTTCACGGTCGAACTTTGTCGGTTCAGAATTCGGTTTCTACTTCTCACTTGTCACCGGCTTAATAAAACATTTATTTATTTATTTATTTATATTTTAAATTTAAAATTTATTTAAATTTAAAATCTCGTATTCTACTGACCGAAGAACACCGGACTTTGGCACTGCCAGAGTACCGGATTTGGCAAGTGCCAGAACTGGACTCTGGCAATGCCAAAGTACCAGAGCTTGGCGCTACCAAAGTGCCAAGTTGGGCACTGCCAAAGTGCCAAGCACTTGGCATTTTGCCGAAGTGCCAAGCACTTGGCAAGTGCCAAGCCTTTGGCATCTGCCAAAGTGCCTGTACTTGGCATTTGCCAAGTACCAGGTCTTGGCAAAGTGCCAAGGTACTGGTCTTGGCATTTTCCAAGTACCAGCCTTGGTACTTCGATCAGTTGCACAGTACACGGTGGTGCACCGTGCACGTGCACGCCACCACGACGAAATGAGGAGCCACCGCACCGGTGCAATCCAGTCACGCTTCGCCCCTGGGTCCACGTTCATCCCTCCGATCATCAAATCTCCGACGCTACAGTGTTTTGGGTGTTCGAGTACTCCAACGTCAGAAAGCATCATCGAGGAATCGACCTCATCCTCGCGCATCAGGCCACGATACTCCATCTGACTCCTGCCTCGCCACCATGGGTTCCCAACGCCGCCTTCCCCCCACGACCGCACCTGCCTAAGTTCGTCGTTGATGATCAACGGCGATGGAAACAACCGAACCCATTTCAGTATAAAAACCCTATTTTCAACCCATTCGCAAAATCCACACATTTAAAAAATCTGGTTGTATTTTTCCCTGATCCCCTGGTCCCTGACGATGCTTCACCCCTAACCGCCTGACCCCTCGTCCCTCCGATGATCGGAGTTTGGTCGGAGACCATTTTCCGTTCATGGTCGAAATTCTCGAAGTATACACACTTAAAAATTGTGAAACCAATCTTAAAAATCATGATTTTGTGTCTGGATCTCGATTATATAATCAAAACTATATTTCGTTTGATTCGAAAAATCAGGTAAACAGAGAGACCACTGTTATCTTCTGTTAAACTATTTTTGGACAAAAGCTCTTTGAAATGTGATTACTTTGATTTATATATATGAATATATGTCATGATTTACACAGGACCCATACCCTTTCATTACACAAAAGCAGATCGACATGGTTTTATTCCTAAATCATATGTACTGTAAGTTGTTTCACAGAACATCCAGACAAGTTTAAACAGCAGGGTTTATCATCAAGTCAGTTTACACACCTATTCACTACTATATACTACCTAGTAGATCAGTGTATAGGAAGGAAATTAAGTGGTTCTTCATCCTATTTTCTAGTTGACAGTGTCAACAGAAATCAAAGGAAACATGGCAGTTTTTACTAAATAGAAAAAACTGTTTTACTGCAGTATTAAAACCAGAAGTGTTAGAATTTGTTTCACTCACCAAAAAGCTTTCCTAGATCCAGAAATTTGACTTCAGATATAGAATGGAAACTCATTTTGTTTGTGTGAAAGTATGAGAGAATTTGAGTGGTATATATAGGTAAAGTCATGTATAAAAAATGAATTTCTGAGCACATGTTCACACAGTAAACTCTCATAGCCTCACCCCTCTTCTATCTATACCTATGGCCAGAAATGAGGAGCTCAAGTACTTTAAAATTTGTCTTACTTAGGCTTGTAGCTAATGACATGCTCCTAGGTAGTGCTCCTAGAAGCTTGAACCATTCTTGCATTAAATGCAAGGATCCATTTTGGATTTTTAAAGCTTTAAACAAATGCTTGCATTTGTTTTCTTCTTTGCTGGAAATACACATGTCATCTTTACTATAGGATTTAGGTAATGATTTGCTAATTCTAGTGTTACTATTTAAGGTATGTTCCATTTAATGTTTTTGTCTCTTCTTGGAAATTTCTTTTTTGTCTTTAGTTTGAATATTTCATATGATTCATATTCTTGCCGACTTGTTTATGTTGTAGACAACATATGGTGGTGTTTTTATCCATAAGTCCTCATATGTTATTGTTTTCATATTTTGGCCGAATTATACATGTTGTAGATGATTTGTTCTCACGGCACATGTTTCATGTTGTATTATTTTTATTTATAAGTCCTCCTTCTTTTATTTTTGAACAAGTGCTCTTTTGTTTTGTTCATGAACTAAGATCTTTATTTTTAACTCTATGTTTTGCTAGAACATTGCTATGAAGTGTTTCATCTTCATAAAATTTATTTTCTTATGAAATCCTATTTAAATACTATATGCTTGTTTTATATATATTTAAATCAAAGATTTTATCAAGCATATATATATTATTACTATATGCATATGCTTATTCATATGTATATTTATTTTCAAGAATTCCTTGGTGTTTTATTTTTAAATAGAAACCTCATTTTAATTACTCATTAAAATGATTTAAAAATAGTCAGAAAAGTCGGGACATTACAGTCCACCCCCCTTATAAGAATTTCGTCCCCGAAATTTAAAAGAAAGAAAATAGACAGTTTTTCCCAAAAGATGCTACTTCATATCATAATTGTTTAGTGCATCCTAATTATACAATTAGTTCGATACTAGCACTGGTCTAGATAACATACTACACTACTAGTGCTACACCTGACTAATCATATACCATACTGCATAACTAGGCTATACTTGACTAAATCAAGTTATAGCTACATATCATATACATACATAGCCCATACACATCAGTCTACTGCACTCTACTCATCTGGATCACTCTCGATCACGATCCACTCATCATCGGATATGTTAACGACCTCTACCACCTCATCCTCATCATCAGATGGTACAAAAACATCCATGATCTCCGGATTAGTCGGTACCACCTCTTCATCATCAAAGATCTCTATAACCTCTACAGGCGGAATCATGTACACCTGAATCCAAGGATAACCAAAGTCTCCGAAAATCTCAACCCATCCTCCTACTTCGTGATACTCTACAAGTGCTTGCTTCAGTTTCTCCCATATCACCACTGCTGGGTCCACAAATTCCGTTGGCTGCTCTCCCATATCAACTATCGGTGTCTCAGGTACAAACTCTTCTTCCTCCTCGGGTTCTTCTTCATCATCCCCATCCATATTCATATCCTCAGCCTCATCTCCCTTTTGGTCACTGTCATCGTCATCACTATCATTGTCTCCACAACTGGTTTCAATCATAAGTACACCATCATCCTCTGAGGGCTCCATGCTGTCTGGATCTTGCTTCATGGGTTCCTCTCTGCCTACATTCGAGGTCCTGTGTGTGCCTTCATCCTCACTTGGTATCCTTCCTCTAACATCTTCAGAATCACCCACTCTTGCTCGCTTGGCTAGTAGTCTCTCTGTTTGGTGTGATGTAAGTCTCTTTCTAGCGGTCCTCTTCATCAGTGGTGCCATCTGAAAGTAAACAAGGAAAAGAACTCGTCAATGATAAAATCATAGCAAGGGAGTTCATAAGTCCTAATAAACCGAATCCACAAATGTATATGCCAATACTTACCGAAAAGAAGAAATCCAAGGTTTCATTTCATCCAAACACCCAAACAGTAAAACATACCTAATCTGTAGATAAATCCGGGTATAATTTCCTGATATGGTTCTCGGTCTCCCACGTGCAATCTTTCGGATTATCGCTCCACTGAATCTTAAGCAGACTTACTGCCTTGTTGCGAAGTTGCTTTTCTTCTCTATCGATAATACGAAATGGTCGTCGAATTATAGTCAAATCTGGTTCAATTTCTATTTCTTGCTGAACAGATGGTTCCAGAATTAAAGACGGATCGTGCAAACATTTCCTTAAATGAGACACATGGAATACGTTGTGGATCCCTGCCATATGTTCTGGTAATTCTACTCTGTAGGCTTGAAAACCAATTCTCTCCATAACTCGGAAAGGTCCAACATATCGCGGAGTTAACTTTCCAGCTTTTCCAAATCTCACCACTCCTCTCATTGGCGAAATCTTCACAAATGCCAGGTCTCCTATCTCAAATACAAGATCTCTTCGTCTTTGATCGGCATAACTTTTCTGTCGATCCTGGGCTTCTTTCATTCTTAACTTCACCAATTCTACTTTCTCGGTTGCTTCTCGGATCATGTCTGGTCCAAGTATTAATTTGTCTCCGGATTCAATCCAACATGCTGGTGCTTTACAGGGTCTTCCATACAATGCTTCGTATGGTGCCATTTGTATACTCGCCTGATAACTGTTGTTATAAGAAAATTCGACTAGGTGTAGATGATCTTCCCACGATCCTCCAAAATCAAGAATACACGCTCTTAACAAATCTTCCAAAATCCGGTTCACTCTCTCAGTTTGACCGTCCGTTTGAGGATGGTAAGCTGTACTGAGATTCAATCTCGTTCCCAAAGTTCTTTGTAGTGCTCTCCAAAAGTTACTTGTAAAGATGGGATCTCGATCGCTTACAATGCTTGATGGAACTCCATGTAATCGCACAATTTCTCTCATAAAGACTTCGGCTAATGATGCGGCTGTACGTGTTGGTTTTACTGGAATAAAATGTGCGCTTTTCGTTAGCCGATCGACAATTACCCAAATTCCTTCAAATCCTCTTCTGGTCCTTGGTAATCCATCGATAAAATCCATTGATATCATTTCCCACTTCCAGTTGGGTATTTCTAAAGATCGCAACAATCCAGCAGTCTTTTGATGATCTCCCTTGACTTGCTGACAACACAAACACTCATTCACAAAAGTTGTGACATCCTTCATCATTCCTGGCCACCAGAATACTCTTTTCATATCGTTAATCATTTTATGTATTCCCGGATGAATACTCAACCTTGATGCATGACACTCTTTCAAAACTTCTTGTCTCAATCCATCCACATCTGGAACACATAATCTATTGTTAATTCTTAACACTCCTCGGTTGTTCAATTCGAAATCAGACTCCCTTCCATTTGCGACTCCTTGTATGATCTTCTCCAGTTTAGCATCTCTTCTCTGATTTCTCATAATCATTTCTTGGAGAGTCGGTGTGACTTCTAGTAGGGTTAGAATCGCATTTCTACTCAAAGCGTCTGCTACTACATTTGCTTTGCCCGGCGTATAGATGATATCCAAATCATACGATGCAAGAAACTCTAACCATCGTTGTTGTCTCAAATTTAAATCCTTCTGGGAAAATAAGTACCTCAACGGTTTATGATCTGTAAATAGTTCGAATTTTCCACCCAGAAGATAATGCCTCCATATCTTCAATGCAAAAACAACGGCCAATAACTCCAAATCGTGAGTTGCATAATTCTTCTCGTGTATCTTTAATTGCCTACTTGCATATGCAATCACACAACGGTTCTGCATCAACACGGCTCCTAATCCAGTTTCACAAGCGTCAGTGTAAACTTCAAATTGGCTCGTTCCATCGGGAACGGCTAATACCGGTGCATTGGTTAAGCGATCTTTTAACTCTTGAAAAGATTCTTCACATTTCGGGGTCCAATTGAACTTCTGGTTTTTCTTCGTCAATTTCGTTAGATGAGATGATATTTTAGAATAGTCTTTGATAAACCTTCGGTAATATCCCGCCAATCCTAGGAAACTTCGAATGTCAGTTGGTGTACGAGGTTGCCTCCACTGTTGTACTGATTCAACTTTCACCGGATCTACCGATATTCCACCTCTGTTTACGATGTGCCCCAAAAATCTCACTTCAGACTTCCAAAAATGACATTTTGAAAATTTTGCTTTCAACACATTTTTCCGTAGGGTTTCTAATACTACTCTGAGGTGATAGCGATGCTCCTCTTCAGTTTTTGAGTAAATCAGAATATCGTCAATGAAAATTAGAACAAACTTGTTTAGAATTTTCCTAAAGACTCTGTTCATCAAATCCACGAAAAATGCTGGTGCGTTGGTTAGACCGAATGGCATAACCAACCACTCATAAAAGAAATCCGGGCCTCTAAATGCTGTTAAAGGAATACTATCCTCAGCGATTTTCAATTGATGAAATCCTGTTGCTAAATCCATTTGAGAGAATACGGTCTCTCCATGTAATTGATCGAAAAGGTCATCGATTCGGGGTAAAGGGTATTTGTTTTTGATGGTCACTTTGTTTAACTCTCTATAGTCAACACATAGTCGTAATGACCCATCAGACTTCACTACAAAAACTACCGCTGAGCCCCAACTAGAAAAACTAGGTCGGATTAATCCTTTACTCAGCAAATCCCGAGTCTGTTTCTCCAGTTCCAATACTTCCTTTGGTGCTATACGTCTCTTTGGTTGTACTATCGGTCTTGCTCCTGGGATTAAATCGATTCGGAATTCTATCTCACGATGAGGAGGTAAACTCCCGACTTCTTCGAAAATATCCTTGAATTCTCTAACCACGTCCAGTGTTTCAAGGTTCTCTTGGGGTGCTTCTAGGGCGTATAGGAAACTACAGGTATGAATACCGGGTTTTCCATAGGGTATTCTAGCTTTTCGACCTAAACTTGTCGTCAAGGTTATGGTTTCTTTATCACATTTTATCTTGGCTTGGAACTCGCTCAGCCAGTCCAATCCAAGAATAAAATTGAAACTTTTGAAGTCTAAAACATAGAAATTAAAACGAAAGGAATGCGAGAGATATAACAGCGCTATATCCTCACAACACATTCTCAACTCTGTTTTTCCACCAATGGGATTTGATACGCAAATTGGGTTTGAGGAAATGATTGGTTCAAGGTTAAATTGGTTTACGGTTTCAGAAGAAATAAAACTGTGTGAAGCGCCGGTGTCAAATAAAACTCGAAGGTAAATTCCTTTAAGTTGTAAAGTACCTTCCAGAACTCCCTTCCCTTTCACATTCTGAGAGGTGGATGGTTCATTCTTGATGGCGTAAACCTTCGCCTGAGGTGCTCTCTTCATCAGTGGACAATCTTTCACCATGTGTCCGGGCTGGTGACAGTTGAAACAGAGGTTCTTCAATACCATCTCATTCCTCTGAACTTGCTGATGTTGCTGCTGTGGTTGTTGCTGAGGCTTCCTTTGCTGCTGTTGTGGTTGCTGCTGTTGGGGTTTCTTGTTGCTCTTCTGCTTACAGAACCTTGCAATGTGTCCCTTCTGTTTGCAGTTGTGACACAACACATTTTTGAAGCGGTTTTCAGTCTTCTGTTGCACAGCCTTTCCTTGGTTTTGGTTACCTTTCCAATCAGGGTTAAGTTTCCTTTTCTGGGGATTCCCTCCACTTGCTTCTCCCGTCTGAATCTTTGTTGCAGTTGGGTTCTTAGCATCCAGTGCTTCATATCTGAGTGCTAAATCTACAAGTTCAACAAATGGATCTTTCAGATGCCCCATCATACGGCCTTGCAGACTATCCTTCAATCCAGCTACGAACATCTCGTTCTTTTTCAGCGAGGTATTTACCAACTCTGGTCCAAAGCTTGACATTGCATTGAACTTGTTTTCGTACTCAGTGACAGTCATGGTTTCTTGCTTCAAATCGATGAAGTCTCGGTACATCCTGGTTTTCCCAGTTGCAGGCAGATACTGAGCTTCAAAAACTTCTTTGAACATAGCCCAAGTAAAGTTCTCCTCTGGAGTATTTGCAGCCTGGGCATCCCACCAGATAGCTGCAGCTCCTTCCAGATTCCATGATGCTAACAGTCGTTTATACTCGTCATCCAGTTTCAGCCCCTTAAAAATCTTTTCACATGATCTAATCCATGCTTGGACGTCAACTAGTGATTCTGTTCCCTTAAAGGTTTTTCCTCCCAGAGTAGTGTAGTTCTTACAAATCATAGCGAAGTTTAGCTGCGTTGGAGCTTGGACTACTTCAGTCGTTTCCACTTGGGTCTGATTAACAGTGTGCCCATTTGTCGTAGTTGCCCGACTTGCTCCTCGTCCTCGCCTTGCTTGAGAACTCATTGTCAACTTCTGAGTAAATGATTCGAGAGTTAATACTCACTCAGAAACCAGTCTTTAAGGGTAAATTAACCAAATAACTAGAGTTGATAACTAAGGTTAATAACTATGGTTGAGAACTAAGGACGACCCATACTAAAATAGTTTTTAGTAAAAATACGCTTTCTCGATGCTTACTCTAAGCCTAGGTGTTCAGAAAACCTCGCTCTGATACCAACTGTAACGGCGCGATTTTCCATACCTGGGAAACCGTGTCATTATTGAAAGAATTTAGAAGATGAGATAGAAAAGGTAGAACTTATAGAATAGAAGAAAAAAAAGTTATCAGAATCTCACAGCGGAATTTCACAAATTACTTATATATTACATCACAAAGCCTGATACATCAGAGTACATAATATATTACATCATCATGGTTCATACAATACCATATTACAATACCATTGGTAATTAAACTGATAATTAAAACATATATGCTACTGGGTCTTGAACTGGTTCAGCATCAGGTTCCACTTGCCTTGCCTGAACCTACTTGTCTACTCATAATAAATATTATGAGTACCCAAGAGTTTAAGAAACACAAAAATAAACTCTGGGTCAGTCAGGGGACTGGTGTGAGGAAACATAGTTAGACAGTAAAAACAGGGTATAGGTGTCAAGGTGTTTATATTGATCCATGTTATTACTTTTAACATAAAAAAAATCATTAGATCCATCCATGTCTAATATCTGGAAATGATCTAATCTCTTTTATATCAAGACATTTGATATTATAATAGTTTGTAACAGGTAATTAAAATCTAGTGAAACGCTTGCATCTCACGTTCACATATATAGTATACAAATTTAAAGTCGCAGAGCGCGTATTTGAGTTTGGATTCCAACATACAGGGTATGGGAGCACCCACCGATCAGTGTACTCTAGAGAGGATACACTGGGGTTCAACAAGAACGTCTTGTAACCCGGCCACACATGACCGTCCACTCATTTAGCTTGAGTGTAACGAATATATTATCACTCCTACGGTTGAGCTCGATTTACCGTTTCCGAATGCAATAGCAGTGAAAATGATTTTAGAAGTAAATAAGGAAATCCTCTAGATGGTGATAATATACCCTGCTTGGGTATGACCCAACTAGCCATGCTGCCTAGCCCAACTTTTGTTACCTCCGGGTTGTGAAGTTTTGAGGCCACGTTGTTCTTCTGACAGGTTTTCTCTTTCCATTCTTTGAATGCCACATCGTCCTATCCGTCAGAAAATACTCATTCGATTTCCCAAATATATTACGGGTAATGAAACAAAAAGAAACGAATTTCCCTGCCACCAACATAATATACTTACGTAAATTCGATGTGCAAGATCTGACTGATATACGTTGTCAGACACTCGTCCATTCGGGTTTGTTCTGGGTTTGAACAGACCAAAAATATCATTCTACATAACGCTTGCATCTCGTTGTCTTTAGCACATTGATATGCGTCGTATACTTCGAATCGAAGTGGAATTTGTTTATTCCGGACTCTTCGAACGATGTACGAAATATTTTACAGTCGATAAATGTTTATCAGTGAAATCAGGAGTATCACTTCATTTCAGATAAAATATATATTTTCCAAACAGTGTTTGTTTATTTGGTTTGCGTTAGCATCATTAGTTTATCTGTTACATACATCAGTTGAGGTGTATATGGTTTTTGACGGTGTTTGTTCATCCTTTGGAAATTTCCCGTGCTCCGCACACGGTGTATTTCCCTTTGATTATTTTAGTTCAAATTGTGTTTGAACTTAATTTCCTTTTGTTCTTATCCTTTAACGATTATTTATTTATATAAATAATTCAAATAATTTATTTTAAATTATTTATTTTCGTCTAATTTACATTCAACTTGGTTGATCTTTCACGGTCGAACTTTGTCGGTTCAGAATTCGGTTTCTACTTCTCACTTGTCACCGGCTTAATAAAACATTTATTTATTTATTTATTTATATTTTAAATTTAAAATTTATTTAAATTTAAAATCTCGTATTCTACTGACCGAAGAACACCGGACTTTGGCACTGCCAGAGTACCGGATTTGGCAAGTGCCAGAACTGGACTCTGGCAATGCCAAAGTACCAGAGCTTGGCGCTACCAAAGTGCCAAGTTGGGCACTGCCAAAGTGCCAAGCACTTGGCATTTTGCCGAAGTGCCAAGCACTTGGCAAGTGCCAAGCCTTTGGCATCTGCCAAAGTGCCTGGACTTGGCATTTGCCAAGTACCAGGTCTTGGCAAAGTGCCAAGGTACTGGTCTTGGCATTTTCCAAGTACCAGCCTTGGTACTTCGATCAGTTGCACAGTACACGGTGGTGCACCGTGCACGTGCACGCCACCACGACGAAATGAGGAGCCACCGCACCGGTGCAATCCAGTCACGCTTCGCCCCTGGGTCCACGTTCATCCCTCCGATCATCAAATCTCCGACGCTACAGTGTTTTGGGTGTTCGAGTACTCCAACGTCAGAAAGCATCATCGAGGAATCGACCTCATCCTCGCGCATCAGGCCACGATACTCCATCTGACTCCTGCCTCGCCACCATGGGTTCCCAACGCCGCCTTCCCCCCACGACCGCACCTCCCTAAGTTCGTCGTTGATGATCAACGGCGATGGAAACAACCGAACCCATTTACAGTATAAAAACCCTATTTTCAACCCATTCGCAAAATCCACACATTTAAAAAATCTGGTTGTATTTTTCCCTGATCCCCTGGTCCCTGACGATGCTTCACCCCTAACCGCCTGAACCCTCGTCCCTCCGATGATCGGAGTTTGGTCGGAGACCATTTTCCGTTCATGGTCGAAATTCTCGAAGTATACACACTTAAAAATTGTGAAACCAATCTTAAAAATCATGATTTTGTGTCTGGATCTCGATTATATAATCAAAACTATATTTCGTTTGATTCGAAAAATCAGGTAAACAGAGAGACCACTGTTATCTTCTGTTAAACTATTTTTGGACAAAAGCTCTTTGAAATGTGATTACTTTGATTTATATATATGAATATATGTCATGATTTACACAGGACCCATACCCTTTCATTACACAAAAGCAGATCGACATGGTTTTATTCCTAAATCATATGTACTGTAAGTTGTTTCACAGAACATCCAGACAAGTTTAAACAGCAGGGTTTATCATCAAGTCAGTTTACACACCTATTCACTACTATATACTACCTAGTAGATCAGTGTATAGGAAGGAAATTAAGTGGTTCTTCATCCTATTTTCTAGTTGACAGTGTCAACAGAAATCAAAGGAAACATGGCAGTTTTTACTAAATAGAAAAAACTGTTTTACTGCAGTATTAAAACCGGAAGTGTTAGAATTTGTTTCACTCACCAAAAAGCTTTCCTAGATCCAGAAATTTGACTTCAGATATAGAATGGAAACTCAGTTTGTTTGTGTGAAAGTATGAGAGAATTTGAGTGGTATATATAGGTAAAGTCATGTATAAAAAATGAATTTCTGAGCACATGTTCACACAGTAAACTCTCATAGCCTCACCCCTCTTCTATCTATACCTATGGCCAGAAATGAGGAGCTCAAGTACTTTAAAATTTGTCTTACTTAGGCTTGTAGCTAATGACATGCTCCTAGGTAGTGCTCCTAGAAGCTTGAACCATTCTTGCATTAAATGCAAGGATCCATTTTGGATTTTTAAAGCTTTAAACAAATGCTTGCATTTGTTTTCTTCTTTGCTGGAAATACACATGTCATCTTTACTATAGGATTTAGGTAATGATTTGCTAATTCTAGTGTTACTATTTAAGGTATGTTCCATTTAATGTTTTTGTCTCTTCTTGGAAATTTCTTTTTTGTCTTTAGTTTGAATATTTCATATGATTCATATTCTTGCCGACTTGTTTATGTTGTAGACAACATATGGTGGTGTTTTTATCCATAAGTCCTTCATATGTTATTGTTTTCATATTTTGGCCGAATTATACATGTTGTAGATGATTTGTTCTCACGGCACATGTTTCATGTTGTATTATTTTTATTTATAAGTCCTCCTTCTTTTGTTTTTGAACAAGTGCTCTTTTGTTTTGTTCATGAACTAAGATCTTTATTTTTAACTCTATGTTTTGCTAGAACATTGCTATGAAGTGTTTCATCTTCATAAAATTTATTTTCTTATGAAATCCTATTTAAATACTATATGCTTGTTTTATATATATTTAAATCAAAGATTTTATCAAGCATATATATATTATTACTATATGCATATGCTTATTCATATGTATATTTATTTTCAAGAATTCCTTGGTGTTTTATTTTTAAATAGAAACCTCATTTTAATTACTCATTAAAATGATTTAAAAATAGTCAGAAAAGTCGGGACATTACATGCATTTTAAATTAAAACCATTCATTAAAATCATTTCATCGATTCTTAAAAATAGATTCCATATATTTATCTCAACGGGATAAGAATATTCACAAATATCTTATTTTCGTTACTTTGGAAAACGATATCCATGTGCTTATCTCTTATTCCCGTTACTTTGGGAAGCTATACCCATACACTTATCCCATATTTTAGTTTCTTTGGAAACGATATATACTTAACTAAATGGTATAAGTATAGTCACAGTTCATATCAGGCCTAACCAAGGTTATGTGTTACATTGTTTACTATAAAACTCAAGCGGTTTTATTTAACTTCTAAAGCTTACAAAATCTAAGTTGCAATATTACTTATGGGAATAATAAATAAATTTCCCCCACCACTTCCATTTTCAAACTAGTACCATCCCTCGGATAACAATAAAGTCGTTTACATCGGGTATTTTTTTTATCTCCCAGACCTTTACTTCACACGTTCTTATTTTTAAGGTAGACGAAAGTCTGTAACCCAAAACCTGATATCAACTATATATCATAAGTTCCATTTACTATTCAAACTAAATATGGTTTTACAAACCATTTCGTGTAATTGAATAATCTTCTTTCATTAATAACTACTTTTACTTAATTCGTTTATTAAGTAAAATCTTTCTCTAAAACACAAACCTTTAGCTCTAAGCCTCTTTAACATAATTCCTTTACAACTTGATTTTTTTTCTACAAAAATCCATTTACCAAATCCTTTAAAAAAATCAATTAAGCATCCTTCCTTTGCATTTTTGAAAATCCTTCTTTCGATTACAATTATTTTACTTAATTTAATTATTTAGTAATCGCCTATTTAAAACTATCGCGTTGGTTTTAAATCTCTTTTTATAAACCTTGTCTATAAAACCTGGATTTATTATAAAATCTGTTTATAAAATTTCTTATGAAAATTCAATTAACTCTTCTTACAAACCTAATTTCCTTTTTTTTAAAACCTTTAGATCTTAATCCTAGTTTGATTTTAAAATCAAACCACTTAAAACTTAGCTTAAAATCAATTTAAAACATTTATAAACATTTTTGAATATTTAACTTCTGTAGATTTCATTTTTGAAATCCAATTTCCAATCTGTGTCGTTTTCAAATTCAACAAAAAATTTATTAAACTTATTCAAAAAAAATTGATATCACCTATAAACATATTTAGTCATAAAACAGGGTTTTATAGCTTCATAAAACTTAACTATAAAACTTAGCTAAGTTTTATTACTCAAAATTTCCAATTATCAAACTTATTTATAACACAGGCACAAACCAATTCATAATTTCCTTAATGAATTCCATTCTACAAAGGTAATCACCTTAATTAATATTAATTAAAATAATAATTAACTTCATCATTTCTATAGTAAAAGTAGCTGACTTCTTTATTAACTAAAAATAGAATAGTTAGTCTCTTATAAAAAGTTATTAAATAATAATTAGCTTTATTAATGATTTACCACTTGATACTTATCCTTAATCAAAGTTAACTAGGTGATAAATTAATTTTTAAGGAATCTTACTGAGTTTAAACAACTGTTTATTAAACTATTTTTATTAAATTAAAACGAAAACAAATTAATTTAATGGCCAATTTCAATAAAACAGTTGACTTGGTCAACCTGAAAACGTAGCTACCTTTTTAACTGATTTCAGTTAACCATTCCCTTTAAATTAATTAATAACATAATTAAATTAATATAATCCCACTAAATTGTTTTTTAAAAACAATTATTCCTGACTATTAACCCTTAGGTTAATTTCTGACTTACTTGCTTATAAACATACTTAAAACACAGGAATTTATTATACAAACCATTAATAAATACTTCACAAAACTCAATTATAAATATTGATTTATTTTACAAAAACTATTATTTTATATAACTTATATAAAATAAAATTTAAAACCTTACTTCAAAATAAAAAATAATTTTTTAACTTCAACTTAGTTAATTCACCTTATGGCAAATCAACATCTTAAAAAAATGGATTTTAGGCCATCTGCCGCAATCACTTAATCAATACTGTTTATTGATCAATGACACATCAATGTCGAATTTCAATTCAACAACCAGCATCCAAACAATATTTAACTTTACTTGGGTTGAATGGCTTATGTATGAATAATATGAAAGCAAGTAACATTTACAATATTTGAGGATTTTAGGTCCCTCCGACTTGTTTTCCCTGCAACACGACTCATAATATCATCTTATATACACATATGAAATAGAAATCTTAATCTTATTCATTTAGGATGATGAAAATATAAATATCAACAATTATCAACAAAGAAATAATCATCCAAAGTATCCAAACACTCAATTTATACTAACAACCAAGAATATAGTTATACGAAATAATAATACACAAAAGTATTCCAGAAAGAGTGATGTAACACCGCATAATTTTACCAACACTAAAGAGAACAAATTAAAGAATAATTAATTTAATATTCAGAATTAAGGGAAACGGACTCGCCATTGCATCTATCTCGAAATTCTAGTCAAGATAGACACTTGGTTTGCATAAAACAGACACCGTATGAAGAAGTTATGATGGTTTGAAGTTTGTATATATGCAAGAAGAATGTATGTGATATATATTTAGGGTCCAGAAATTCAAAAATCAAATTCAAAATCGTTCAAAATCTGAAAATTAGAGAGGTGGCAAATTTCTCGGCTCCTGGGTTGACCCCTCAAGGGGGTGTCGACCCATGGGTCGACCCCTAAGGGGGAGGGGGAGGAGACCCTCCTAGGGAAGACTTGGCAGATTAGGGTTTGGGGATGGCGGCTATATATATGGCCTCATTTCTCATGTTTTGCACACTAAAAATAATGGGGGACTAGATGCTGTCACTGCCCAGACTGAATCAAACCTTTTTCTTCTTCTGCAATCGAGTTAATCAAGTTTAGAGTTATTCAAGTGTAGATCTGTGATTCAACGTCTGCTATTCTCCTTCTATTTTTCTAGATCCAAACACAGTGAGTTTAAGTTACTTTTAGATCTGAATAATTAAAAGTAAAACCTGATATGACATTAACTTGGATCTATGCCTATGACCAATTGAATCAAATCAGATCTGCTATAACCTGTGTATCTATGATGTTATGACATGATTATGACTTAGATCTAAACATTCATCTATTTATCATGTTAGATCTGCCATTGTTTCACTGTTTAGATCATCGTATACTTGTCCCTATCATGTTTGTGGTTAAATTGGATCTATTATTAGTTGGATATCAAAACCATTATTTAGATCTTATCATGCCTGTTATGATATCCCTATTATGTTAGAATCAGTCCTATTATCATATGTTCATCAGATCTGCTCCTCTGTGCCTGTCTTGCCATTATGCCACTATATGTTTATGCCATTATATGTCAATCTAGTTAGTATGATCATTTCTATCATTGTCCCTTCATCTTTCCCTTTTTATTTTATATAGCCTAGCTCCTTTCGATCCTAGGCATGCCGATGAAATATGCGAACGCGTTAAACGGGGAAGCAAAGGAAAAAACATTGAAATTGGGCATAACTTGTAATTGGGAATTTGGGCATAACCTGAACAAAATGTATGAATATGAATTTGGGCGCATAGTTTATTATGAACATAACTTGAGGAATGGGCATGAAAACCTATAACGACATAGGTAAAATTGGCTAATAATGAAATGCCGAGGATTACAGGAATTAGAAACTGTAACTGCGCCTAGACATGAGGTTAGATTACACTTGTGGCGGAAGTCTGCCCGGAACCACCCGGCATATCCAGCGACCACAAGTGGTGAATCTAATGTGAGGGGTCCAGGTGCACAAATACGAGACGTGCTAAGACACGAAGTTAAGCCCAACTTGTGGAAAAAGTCTGTCCAGAATCGACCGACATAATATCCAGCATCCACAAGTGGTAGGCTTAATGTGAGAGGTCTTGCACATTGTAACCATAAATGGACATGGTAATGAATTGGAATACTTAACCAGGTTAAATCCATAGGGATTGTATGAACATGAATTTGAATAGGGGTTAAGTGAACTTGGTGGAAATAGTGGGAAGGTTAAGAATATCTGGGTAGGGTGGGTAATATTTATATATAGGCCCACAAACTTAACCGGTTGGGGTTATGTAATTAAAGACACTATTTGGTAAGCATAACCTGTGGAAATCCTAGTGGAGATACAAGACATAGGGGAGAGCTTGCATCATCTTATGTGAGGGACCCGTTTCAGTCAGTAACCCATAGGGACGGTATCAAACGAGTACTCTGCCCTAGGTCGGAGTCAGGACACGCTTACTAGGCTGATTTTAAGAGATCCAAACGTGGAGGATGATGTCGGCGGCACAAACCGACCGGGGCCATGTGCGTGCATAGTCCGGGCAGAGGGGGATAAGACGACCGAGACACCTGTAGATATGGTTGTGCACATCCACGAAGGGTTTCCACTTTAGGCAGTGATACATCCTACTGTGGGGTCGGCACAGGGTATCTATGGAGTAGGGAGCCAATCGATTAAGGTAGTAGTTAAGGTACATCTAGACTATGATAAAGTTTAGGAGCTTGTAAGGTTGGGCTGCCTGTGGATTGTATAGAGTTAAAACCTCTCACCAGAATTGCGCCTAAGTCTACGATTTGTAGTTGTTGGGATCATCTCATTCTAGTTATACTATTATTGGTGTAGAGTAATCATTAGAGAAGCGTATACACTCTATCATATTTACCTTGTCATACCTGCCTTTTGTTATATTATCTTTCTTATCCACTTTATATGCATGTCATGATACTTTTACTTATTTATTTGTTAAAAGTAACTGGACTCGTCAGACTTTATGTCTGACTCTTTTTGTTTCCTCTTCTTTCTTCCGTTTCCCCCCCGGTTCTTAATGTGGGAATACTCAAGCTTGATCAGGATTCTGCTATCATTTTGCTGGAGCTACTTAGATGTATTGCTCAAGATTCCTATCTTTGCTACTATGACTATGTTTTTATTTGGGGATTTGTCTTCTTTTATTTGGTACTCTGATGTTTTAAGTACAAGACAGTAATTTTAATGATGTACTGGTTTTATATATTTCAGACATATGATATTTTGAACCACGATGCTTTATGGTTAATAAAGTTTTTAATTCCGCTGCTATTTTATATCTATCTTGCAATGTTTCTGTTTCTGTTTACCTATAACGCTTCATGAAACTAAATGCATTCTCTTAATGAGTGACATTAACGGACGTGGGGTGTCACACTTGGTATCCGAGCTAAAGGTTACCAGATTAGATAAAAGGTTTTGAAAATTATTTTCAGAAAAGTTTTAAAAGAAAGCATTTTAAAAAGAAAAGTCTATTTTGAAAAACATATTCCCCTAATCCATATGTAATATCTTTCGATCCTTTGTCTGAGTCTCTTTCCTTTTCTTTTCAGCATGTCCGCGGAACCTAATATTCCTGAGGGCATTACGATACCAGGCTGATTCCGTAGGTATTTAAAAGCCACGGCGCATGCTAGTGGTCAAGCTGACGTTCCTCCCCAGCAGCACCCGTCCTTCCTCCTCCTCCTCCTTCACGTGCATGTAACTTCTCTAAAATCTGCAAAGATTCCCGTGTTATGGGAGGAAAACCATTCCATGGAACCGAGACATTCATAGAGGCAAGGAATTGGCTCAAGGAGACAAAGGACTTATTTGAAATTTTCGATATGGACGATCGTAGGAAGATTCAGCTAGCCGCCTGGCTAGTGAAAGATGAAGCTTCGTTCTGGTGAGATGTAACCCAAGCGGGGCGTCCGGTGGAGACATGGGATGATTTTAGACAAAGGTTTGAAACAAATTTTCTTTCTCAATCTGAGAAAAGCATGCAGATGGAGAGGTTCTTGGCGCTCAAGCAAGGAAACATGACTGTTAAAGAATATGTGAACAAATTCAACCAGCTAGTAAGGTTTGGATTGGAAATGGTAAATACTCAGCATAAGAAATATTTGCGCTTTGCTAAAGGGCTGAATGAACACCTTCATGGGTTAGCTATGTCCCATATCCCATTGGGGTCATCTTTTGAAAGGCTTGTTGATATGGCCTTGATGCACGAGGAAGACAAGAGTGAAAAGAAGGAAGTTAAGGCTGAGGAGTCACAAAACAAGAAAGTATGGCCCAAGAAAGGACAACAATAGAAGAAAGGAAGAAAGAATGAAAAGGCTAAGGATAAGAGGAAGTGCCATAGTTGCGGACGAGAGGTCACTTGGTGAAGGACTGCAAAAGAAGGAAGAATTCTTGCTTCAATTGTGGAGAGGTCGGACACTTTGCTAAGGAGTTCCCGAAGAAACAGGGACAAGGTCAAAGGGCAGGAGCTTATGGATGGCAGGTGCATGCTCTCGCGACCGGTGCTCCAGATAGAGGTAGGAAAGTTTCCGTGGAAGGTTTGATTTCTCTTTCCAATCATCCTATTAGAACTCTTTTTGATTCTGGCGCTTTACATTCATTTATATCTAGTTATGTGGTTGAGTCTCTGCACCTAAATACTAGTATGGTAATGGATCCTGTAGTTGTCTCAAACCCCATTTGTGGTTCGGCTCATTTGTCCATGATTTGTTAGGGTTTGAGAATATTTGTGTTAGGCGTCGAGTTTGAGTGCGACGCGTATGTGCTAGGTTTTATGGGCTATGGTTTGATTCTAGGGATGGATTGGCTAACCATGTATGGTACCATTCTGGATTGTGAGAAGAGGGTCGTTAGACTTTTGACTTGCCATGGGAGGACCCTCGAGATTTCTTGTGACCCACAAGGGTCTTTCATGCTTAGTTTCCTAGAGTCTCTAGATGCATCTATCGATGATTTGCAATCTGTTCCAGTAGTCCGAGATTATCCAAATGTTTTTGATGAGTTACATGACTTAACTATAAGGCGCGAGATCGATTTTCATATATATTTGGTGGACAATGCAAAGACAGTTGCATTGCCTATGCGCTATATGGCTCCATGGGAAAGGAGAGAGCTTAGCAAGCAAGTAGGGGAGCTACTTGAGAAAGGGTTCATTAGGCGAAACATATCAGAATGAGGTGCTCTGATGGTATTCGCGATTAAGGCGGATGGTTCGCTTCGCTTATGTGTAGATTATAGAGAATTAAATAAACTCACTTAGAAGAACAGGCACCCACTTCCGAGGATAGATGATCTGTTTGTCTATTTTGTTAGTGCCTCGGTATTCTCTCAGTTAGACTTGGCCACGGGTTTCATTAATTTACGGTGGCCGAGGAAAATATAGATAAGACCGCTTTTAGGACTCTAGATGGTTTCTTTGAATAGCTATTATGCCTTTTGGGTTGACGAATGCACCCGCCTATTTTGTTGTTATGATTAGTAGGGTGTTTCTGGAGTTTATAAATAAATTTGTTTTGGTCTTTTTTGATGATATCTTGATCTTATAAAAGAGTGAAGAAGAGCATGGCCAACATTTGAGAGAATTTTTGAAAACTCTCCGTGCGCATCAGCTTAAGGCAAAGTTCTCCAAACGCCATTTTTGGAGAAAAGAGGTGAGAATTCTAGGGCATGTGGTTTCCAAAGATGGGATAGCAGTAGATCCCGCAAAGGTAGTTACAGTTCAAGATTGGCAAATTTCCAAGAATGCAACGAAGGTGAGAAGCTTTCTTGGATTGGCAGGCTATTATAGAAAGTTCATTAAGGACTTCGCAAAGATATCAGCCCCACTCACCAGGTTGACGAAGAAGAATTTGGCATTTTCATGTGATATACATTATGATGTTGCTTTCCAATGATTGAAGAGGGCTCTGACAACAGCCCCTGTCTTGACCTTGCCCGATGGGATAAAGTATTTACATTATACACTGATGCATGTGGTGCTGGGCTTGGTGCGATTCTGATGCAAGAGGGGAAGGTAGTGTGTTATGGGGGTAGATAGCTAAGAGTTCATGAGAAGAACTACCCTACCCATGATGTAGAGCTAGCTTCCATAATATTCGCGCTTAATATGTGGTGTCATTATTTGCTTGGAGAGAAGTTCGAGTTGTACACCGAGCATAAATCTCTCAAGTACTTGTTCTCGCAGAAGGATCTTAATTTAAGGTAAAAAAAGGTGGATGGAGTTCCTAGCTTCTTATGATTTTGGGATTGCTTATACCTCCGGCAAGGGTAATGTAGTGGTAGACGCATTGAGTAGGCAGAGGGTGGCCTTAAGTCCTCTGTTTGTGGAAAGGAAAAGCTTGGAGTTCATATCGACTTTTGATTTTAGACCCTCCACCGAGTTTTTTCTTGGTTTGTTTGCATCGCTAAAGATACGACCTACTCTTGTGGATCAAATAGGAGCTTCCTGTAACAACTCGGAAAATTAGAGCCAATTTAAATTTTTTATTTTAACTATTTTATTGAATTTTGAATAGTTGAAATAATTCATTTTAAATAATAACGATTAAAAATTTATTTAAATCAAAGTTTGAAAGAATATATTTATTTTAATTCTAAAAGGAGATAGAAATAGCGCGGCAGTTTGGAAATTTGAATTCAAACTTTGACTGACTGTACAGGTTGCAAAATAAATTGGATTTTAGTGAAACCAATAATATTTAAATCTGTTTAAGAATATCTTTCCAATGAATCTGAAAAATTGAAATTTCATAGTGGGAATCAAAAGTTATGGTCAGTTAAATTTTCATAATAGTCGCTATGGAATTTAATAAAATATATAGCCCGTATAAATAACCATTTTTCAAACGACCTCCATTTTCGATGAAACCACTTTTGTTGCAACCGGAATGTCAAATTATTGCTAGATTCCAATTTTCATAATTTTTCGAATTAATATGTTAGCGTGACAAAAGAAAATGTGTTCTGACCATTTCTATCGACCAGAAAATGGCCATTTTTCAGACGGTTTGCAAATTCGATGAAATCAACTTTGTTGAGACCGTATCTTAAAACATAGTTAGATTTATTTTTCGGGAATTTTTAGAATCAGTCTATAGCCCTGGTAAATTAAAATGTTCAATCAAATTAGATAATTAAATGTTTTATTATTTAATTTAAAGAATAACTGACTGAAACAGTCGAATGGTCCTACGAGACATATCCCATTGTGTCCGGAATAAGGGTTTTAAGCTAGGAGCGACACTCGCTGGGTTTGATTTAGAGTTAGAAACGATATTGAAATTTAAATAGAATTAAATAAAAATAAAATAAATAGAAATACGTATACCGTATATATACCGTATAATATACAATCCCTATACTATCGTATTGCCTCATCTGCCATATTCTTTATCGTTTAATGGCCTCCACCGCTCAAAACTTCCTCCATTAAAAATTGCCGATCCACTCACCAAAAACCACCGACTCTTCAGACAACATTGTAGATCTCCACACGATCTACACATCCGTACGATGGGATCTCTGGTGGTGGCACGATTCTCGAGTTCTGGGCCTGTAACCCGCCGCCGCATCGAGCGGATTTTCTCCCTCCAGGTTCCACAGAGCTCGCCGCCATTTAGGGGGGGGGGTGGCGCGCCTCTCCTAGATCCTTGGTGTGGCGGCGGTCGATCGCCTTCAAGTGCCTCGATCCGCGTGAAAAACCATGCCCTAGGTTCGAACCCACTTTCTGAAACGCGACCTGGACAATCAGAGGTAGAGGAAGACTAATATTTTAATTTATTTTATTTAAAATTGTTTACAGCCTTCGTAAGATCATAACTCTCAAATACGATAACGAAATTCCATGAAACAAGAAGCGTCGGGATCATGAAGACGTATTCTACATTTTAAAAGAGACCAGAGAATTTTTAGTGCTTGTTACAATTTTTGGCGTCGTCAAATCAAGGTGAGATACCTGAATTTAGAATTAAAATAAATAAAAATATATTAAGATGCAGACGGAGTTTAGAAACTCCCGACACCCGTCGTCCACAAACCATGGATGACTTGTTTGAGTTGTGATTTGAAATTTGGGGAATATTACAAATGGTTGATTGTTGATTTTGATTTATTTTGGTTGAAAACAAATTGGATTAGCTTGTGGAAAAATTCGTCTGCGTACGAAATAGATTATTGAAAACCCCTTTGTCAAAAGCTGCGATGTGACGGCCCGCCCCGCACCAACCGACGTTTACTCCAAGTGTGCGCTGTACACATGTCCAATTGGCATGGGACGGTCGCCAAAGAAGAGAAAGAAAGAAGATGAACCAAATAAAGAACCTGTAATATGTCTCACAGCGCATGGAATAAAATATAATAGCCAACATATACTTGACATAAAACAGATGAGACAGTGCATAAGCTGAAAACTTGAACTAACATCATCAGAGTAGCGGAAATATCAAATACAGCTTATTACAACTTCAAAATACTGTCTCTAAGATAAGCAAAATAGGTATGCTACTAATGCCCAAAGTAGATACCGATCACGACACAGGGAGAATAACTATATATCATACGTGGAGCCTCCTGCTCGTCTTCAGTCCATCTACCAAGCGCACTACCAGCTATCCCTGTCTCTAGTCTGCTCGTGTGAGCACCCAGAGTAATAAGAAGAAACATAAAACTCTGGGTCAGACATCAGTCTGGTATGAGTGGTAGCAAGCATAAACAGAATAATAACAGGTATACTAAGTCATACCTGAACCTGGACCTGCAACCAAAGAGTTAGTACTACACGGTACAACACTCTATGATGTCACAACACATAATATAAGTACACGGGGGTGGGGATGTGCATGTCAAACAATCAAGCATAGCAACCATCCTTGCATCTCTCACTCAGTGCGTAAAGCATACGGTGTCTACTTCTTTGATCACCAGAGCACCTTACTCAAACAACAGAACTCGACTTTGTACGACTATGTACATTCCTACTACCACCAACTCCATACCTATGGGATCACGCCCAACGTTTCCATGACCCCACTCCATTGGTAGGTAGCTCCCTAGTCGCACCATATCCAAAGCCCGAGTTTGTCTCTCTACCTCCAACACCTAGTGATCCAAAGTCATAGACATCGACAACTCCTTAGCACACGTCCCGCAGCAAAGCCCAATCACGAAGTGAACTCATTGGTTCCCGTCTGGATCCTGAGCTCGAACTTCCACTTGAACTACCTTTGCATTTTGGGTTATGGATCTTCCTCCTTCGGATCGGTTCGGATCATCATCTCTTTCACCGATTCGGGTCGGGTCGGGTTCGTGACCACCCATCGGATCGGTTCGGGTCCACCATCTCGGTTCGGTTCGCACCCTCCATCGTATCGTGGTTCGTGCCGCCCTTAACCACCAAACATCAGTCTTCGGATCGGGTCGGAGCCTTCTTCATGCCATGGTTTGGATCCCTTTCGTCATCATTGGGATCGTGGTCTTCATCATCTCGGTTCGTGACTGTTACCTCGGGTCGGATCGGAGTGCACCATCGGTTCGGGTCGGATCCCTGCCTCTCTCTTGTGACGGTTCGGATTGGAGTCCTTCATGGCACACTGGATCGGTTCGGATCCTTCAGCTCGTGGCGCAGCTTGCTTCGCTATAACGATCCGGTTCGGTTCGTGGTGAAGGGAAATGGGCGGTTCGGGTCGGGTAGGGGCGATCCGATCCGATTTCCTGCACTAATTCCTGCAACTTTCCAGCAAGTGTTTATACGCCCCTCGACGGCGTTTTCGACCATTTTAACTATTGAAACCAATCACAAAGCATACCAAAGGGTCATAGCAACGCATACAAGTGACCTCAAACACCAAAACAACAATATGACATGGTAAAATAGATCAAACATGCCCAAAACCCCATATTTTCCCTTAAGCATATGTGAGCATAACTAATGACATGATTAGCAAAACTTAACCAAATTAACCCAAATTCATATCAGAGGTCTAAAACATTATTTATGAATTTATAAACATTTTTCTAGAATTTATTTTCGTTTAAAAACGCTAATTAGCACTAATCACCCCGAATAACCATAATTAGTGCAAAAAGCAAGCTAATCACTCACCTTAGCCACAAATAAAACAAGATCCGAAATAAATCTCTGATTTGGTGAAGATAACAAGGTGTTGTAGCAGCTCTAATCCCGATTTGGTGTTGATTTGCCTTAATTTGTTGTTGCTAATCTCTTTTCTTCAAATTTGGAGTGGTTTGGAGTGATTTAGAGGTTGGAGGCCATTAATAAGGTTCTATGAAATGAAGTGGTGGCTGGAAAAATGACTAAAAGGATGTTTTCCAACCCTAATCAGCCCTCATATAGCCCCAATCCCGAAATCCCCTTATGGGCCCAATTGCTAACTACCCGGTTTAGCCCAATTATGCAGTTTTTCTACTTCTGAAACTTAATTCAGCCCTACAGCCCAAACGGTAAGTCCGTTTTCCACATGTGACCACTCTACAGAAAGGTAGACCATCATTTGAAGCCAATGGAAGTGGTTTCAGGTCAAAATTCTTTTCCAATCAAAAGTTATGGCCAAAACAGTACTGACTAGGGGCAAAATGGTCATTTAAAAATCGACAAAAAATCATGAACAAGGGAAATGACTCTAGTAAATGTTTCCCTAAGTTACATGACCATACCACTTCACATGGGAAAGAAATAAATATTCTACAATCCTATGATGTGTAGAACACGGGTCGTTACACTCTCCCCCCCTTAAGAAATTTCGCCCCCGAAATTCCCTAATCAAAACACACACAAGGGTCCCGCATGCCTATCAATCATAAAACAACCATCAAACATGCAAAACAAGCAAAACAAGTCTATCCTAGCATGCGGAATAACTAAATCACAAAGTAAATCTTACCAGGCAAAGAGTTCTGGATAAGCCTTTCTAATGCTCTCCTCTGTCTCCCAAGCACAATCATTTTCGTCCTCGCCCCACTGAACTTTGACTAGCTTCACCGACTTTCTTCGAAGTTGCTTCGTATCATGCCCCACAATACGAATCGGCTTGCGGTTCTCAACCGCCTCAGGTTCTACTTCGAAGTCCTCTAACTGATCAGGTGAAATAGTCACATTTGAGTCGTGAACGAACTTCCTTAATTGGGAAACATGAAACACATTGTGAACTCCTGCCATTTTCTCTGGTAAGTCAACTCTATATGCCAAATTCCCAACTTCCTCGAGAACTTGGAAAGGACCCACAAATCTTGGTGCCAACTTGCCTCTCCTACCAAATCGTATCACGCTTTTCAACGGAGAGATCTTGACAAACACCAAGTCACCAACGGAGAATTTCAAGTCTCTTCTCCTCTTATCAGCATAGCTTTTCTGCCTATCCTGAGCAGCTCTCATTCGTTGTTGAATGATCTTGATCTTATCGGAGGTTTCTCTCGCCACATCTGGTCCAAGCACAAACTTCTCGCCAGTCTCTATCCAACATGATGGTGAGTTGCACGGTCTTCCGTACAAAGCTTCATATGGAGCCATACCGATACTGGATTGGTAGCTATTATTATATGCAAACTCCACTAGATGCAAATGGTCATCCCATGCTCCACTGAAATCCAATATACAAGCTCTCAAGAGATCTTCCAATATCCGATTCACCCTCTCTGTCTGACCATCGGTTTGAGGATGATATGCGGTACTGAGATGTAATTCTGATCCTAAAGCCTCTTGTAAGCTCTTCCAAAATCCACTAGTAAACAACGGATCTCGGTCACTCACAATGCCTTTGGGTACTCCATGAAATCTCACCACCCACTTCATATATAGTTCTGCTAACTTAGCTGCCGTTCTGTTCGACTTAACTGGTATAAATCTTGCACTCTTGGTCAGTCGATCCACAATTACCCAAATGCTATCATGTCCCGATCTAGTCCTTGGTAAACCATCGATGAAATCCGTCGAAACTTGTTCCCATTTCCATTCGGGAATTTCTAATGGCTGTATCAACCCACTAGGCTTCTTTTGCTCGGCTTTAACTAGCTGGCAATTCATGCATTTGGATATAAACTTCCCAACGTCTCTTTTCATCCCTTCCCAGTAGTAAGTCTGCCTCATATCTCGATACATCTTATTACCACCGGGATGTATAGTCAGTTTTGAGTGATGACATTCTCTAAGCACTTCATCTCTCAAACCATTCACATTGGGCACAACTAGTCTTCCATTCTTCCGAAGCCATCCATCTCGATCAAGCCCATACACATTCATCTCCTCTTCGATACCCATCTCTAACTTGGAGATGATTTCCAATAGGTTAGGGTCGTTCCTCTGGCTAGAACCAATCCGCTCTATCAAAGTGGGTCTGATCGTCAAGCTAGCTAGCATAACTGGATCTAATTCGCACCTTGGTCTGAAATCAAACCCCGCGATATACTCCAGCTGCTTCCATTCAAGAAACATTGCCCCTATGCTGGCATGTCTCCTACTCAAGGCATCGGCTACCGCATTACCCTTCCCAGGTGTATATGCGATGTCAAAATCATACGAAGCCAAGAACTCTAACCATCTCTGCTGACGGAGGTTCAGATCTTTCTGAGAGAAGAGATACTTTAACGATTTATGATCGGTAAACAGCTCAAATCTTTCTCCCAAGAGGTAATGTCTCCACATCTTCAGCGCAAATACAATCGCTGCCAACTCCAAATCATGGGTAGGATACTTCTTCTCATGTGGCTTTAGCTGTCGACTGGCATAAGCTACAACCCTACCTCCTTGCATCAATACCGCACCCAGTCCGGTACCACAAGCATCTGTGTATACCGTCATCTCTTCATTTCCCTTAGGAATGACCAACACTGGCGCACGCGTCAACTTTTCTTTTAGACTCTTGAATGCATTTTCACACTCTCCGTTCCAAACGAAGGCTTGATTCTTCTTAGTCAACCGAGTCAACGGTGCCGCTGTCTTGGAGAAGTCTTTGATAAACTTACGATAATATCCAGCTAACCCCAAGAAACTTCTTACATCTGTTGCATTCTTGGGCGTAGACCAATCTTGTACCGTAGCCACCTTTGCAGGGTCCACGGCAATACCATTCTCTGAAACAACATGGCCCAAGAATCTCACTTCTCTCCTCCAGAAGTGACACTTAGGAAACTTCGCTTTCAATTGGTGTCTTCTCAACACCCCCAACACAATTCTCAAATGTTCCTTGTGTTCCTCTTCTGTCCTCGAGTAAACAAGGATATCGTCTACGAACACAAGAACAAACTTATTCAATTGGTCTCTGAATACTCTATTCATAAGATCCACGAAGTATGCTGGTGCATTGGTCAACCCGAATGGCATGACCAACCACTCATAAAACCCAGACGGCGTCCTAAATGCCGTTTTAGCTATACTATCAGCTGCTACACGGAGCTGATGAAACCCTGTCGCGAGGTCCAACTGGGAGAACACTCTCGCTCCTTCCAGTTGATCAAACAGATCATCTATTCGTGGTAGAGGATACTTATTCTTCCTCGTCACCTTATTTAACTCGCGATAGTCCACACACAATCGAAGGGAACCATCTGCCTTAGTGGCAAACACAACTGGTGCTCCCCACTCGGAAACACTTCTTCTAATAAATCCCTTCTTCAAAAGATCGCTAACTTGCACCTCGAGCTCTCGCTGTTCTCGTGGTGCCATACGACGAAGTGGCATCACTATAGGTCTGGCATCTTTCACTAAATCAATACGAAACTCAATCTCTCGGTGTGGTGGAAGTCCGGTCACTTCCTCGAAGATGTCAGGGTACTGGCCAACCACGGGCAAACCTGATAACTCATCATGCGGAATGTCGAGGGAATTTACAAAACTAGCCATTACCCCATCACAGGGTAGATTACCAAACACTACCCTCCGCCCATCATCCGCCCTAAATGTCACCAAAAAGCCCTCACAGTCTACCACCACCCCGTATCTTTGGAGCCAATCGACTCCCAAAATAATGCCATACCCAGTAAAGCCCAAAACAAAGCAATCACAAACAAACATACATCCATGACTCGATAAGACCACATTACGACAGATCATACTGAGGTTTGTTGAACCACCAATCGGGTTCGTCACAGCTAATGGTCTATCGACTAACTCGGGTTCCAATCCCAACCTATCTACCAGGTCACTAGATATGAAGGAATGGGAAGCCCCGGTATCGAACAAAACTCTAACAGGAAGATCATAAATGGAAAGCATACCTTGAATAACGACTCCCTTTCCTTTCTCCGCCGCAGTTGGGGCATTCGACGAAGAAGGAACAGCATTGATGGCATATGCTTTCACAATCTGATTCTCCCTCAGAGGTTGCGGGCACTTATCCTTAAAATGTCCCTCCTGGCCACAGTTAAAGCACTTCTTTCCCACTGTCTTGGCCCTACATTCCCTTGCATAATGGCCCTTCTTCCCACATTTGAAGCACTCGACTTCTTTCCTGCTTTTCTTCTGGCCATCCTTAGCTTGGTTCTGCTTCCTCTTATTCTGAGAGTTATTCTTGCCTCCACCGCTTGCTTGCGGCTTTGACTCTTCAGCAGATGCAGCAACAACTCCAGTCTTCGACTTAGGGTAAAGGCTTTCTGACCTCAAAGCTTTTCCCACGATCGACTCAAACGTCTCATCGATGTGATTAATCAGCCTCTCCCCTAAGTATTCATCCAAACCAGTGATGAACTTCTCATTTTTCTTTTCGGGAGTATCGATTAGAGATAACCCATACTTCGACAAAGTGTCGAACTCAGCAACATAATCTGATACTGCCCTTCCATTCTGCTTAAGCTCCAAGAACTTCCTGAACAATTCAGACTTCTGTGCAGCTGGGATATACTTGTCGCTAAAGCGAGCTTTAAACTGATCCCAAGTAACTTGATCTTCTGGTGTGGCTGCCCTAATAGCATTCCACCAATTCATCGCTCGTCCTTGCAGCTGACGAGACGCTAGCCTTCTCTTCATCGCATCCTCGATACCCAAGTCATCGAAGATCCGATCACAGCTATCCAACCAATCCTGAACATCCGTGGCCGACTCTGTTCCGTGAAACGGCTTTCCGCCAAGATTAGTGTAATCCTTACTCAACTTGGCGAAATCGACCCTAGGCGCTTGCACCGCTGCACCTCCAGCATTGGCAACATTAGGAGCCTCCCTCTGAATATCCACAAGCATCTCTCTCATGAGGTTGGTAAACATAGCCCTCATGTCAGGGGGATTCCCATTATTGGCCCCTCTACCAGCACCTCTTCCTCGGCTCATCGTCAAATCTGTTAAAGAGAAAACGATTAACCATCTCCATAGTGGTGCCAGTGCAATGCAATGCGACTTCACTCTTAAACATACTAATACTATATAAAGATATAGCTTTTGAAAACCAAAATAATCACAAATACGCGCTCTGATATACGTACTATCTCTCCCTAGTGTCTTTCCCTAGGTGAATTACGCAACCTAGAGCTCTGATACCAAATGTGACGGCCCGCCCTGCACCAACCGACGTTTACTCCAAGTGTGCGCTGTACACATGTCCAATTGGCATGGGACGGTCGCCAAAGAAGAGAAAGAAAGAAGATGAACCAAATAAAGAACCTGTAATATGTCTCACAGTGCATGGAATAAAATATAATAGCTAACATATACTTGACATAAAACAGATGAGACAGTGCATAAGCTGAAAACTTGAACTAACATCATCAGAGTAGCGGAAATATCAAATACAGCTTATTACAACTTCAAAATACTGTCTCTAAGATAAGCAAAATAGGTATGCTACTAATGCCCAAAGTAGATACCGATCACGACACAGGGAGAATAACTATATATCATACGTGGAGCCTCCTGCTCGTCTTCAGTCCATCTACCAAGCGCACTACCAGCTATCCCTGTCTCTAGTCTGCTCGTGTGAGCACCCAGAGTAATAAGAAGAAACATAAAACTCTGGGTCAGACATCAGTCTGGTATGAGTGGTAGCAAGCATAAACAGAATAATAACAGGTATACTAAGTCATACCTGAACCTGGACCTGCAACCAAAGAGTTAGTACTACACGGTACAACACTCTATGATGTCACAACACATAATATAAGTACACGGGGGTGGGGATGTGCGTGTCAAACAATCAAGCATAGCAACCATCCTTGCATCTCTCACTCAGTGCGTAAAGCATACGGTGTCTACTTCTTTGATCACCAGAGCACCTTACTCAAACAACAGAACTCGACTTTGTACGACTGTGTACATTCCTACTACCACCAACGCCATACCTATGGGATCACGCCCAACGTTTCCATGACCCCACTCCATTGGTAGGTAGCTCCCTAGTCGCACCATATCCAAAGCCCGAGTTTGTCTCTCTACCTCCAACACCTAGTGATCCAAAGTCATAGACATCGACAACTCCTTAGCACACGTCCCGCAGCAAAGCCCAATCACGAAGTGAACTCATTGGTTCCCATCTGGATCCTGAGCTCGAACTTCCACTTGAACTACCTTTGCATTTCGGGTTATGGATCTTCCTCCTTCGGATCGGTTCGGATCATCATCTCTTTCACCGATTCGGGTCGGGTCGGGTTCGTGACCACCCATCGGATCGGTTCGGGTCCACCATCTTGGTTCGGTTCGCACCCTCCATCGTATCGTGGTTCGTGCCGCCCTTAACCACCAAGCATCAGTCTTCGGATCGGGTCGGAGCCTTCTTCATGCCATGGTTCGGATCCCTTTCGTCATTATTGGGATCGTGGTCTTCATCATCTCGGTTCGTGACTGTTACCTCAGGTCGGATCGGAGTGCACCATCGGTTCGGGTCGGATCCCTGCCTCTCTCTTGTGACGGTTCGGATTGGAGTCCTTCATGGCACACTGGATCGGTTCGGATCCTTCAGCTCGTGGCGCAGCTTGCTTCGCTATAACGATCCGGTTCGGTTCGTGGTGAAGGGAAATGGGCGGTTCGGGTCGGGTAGGGGCGATCCGATCCGATTTCCTGCACTAATTCCTGCAACTTTCCAGCAAGTGTTTATACGCCCCTCGACGGCGTTTTCGACCATTTTAACTATTGAAACCAATCACAAAGCATACCAAAGGGTCATAGCAACGCATACAAGTGACCTCAAACACCAAAACAACAATATGACATGGTAAAATAGATCAAACATGCCCAAAACCCCATATTTTCCCTTAAGCATATGTGAGCATAACTAATGACATGATTAGCAAAACTTAACCAAATTAACCCAAATTCATATCAGAGGTCTAAAACATTATTTATGAATTTATAAACATTTTTCCAGAATTTATTTTCGTTTAAAAACGCTAATTAGCACTAATCACCCCGAATAACCATAATTAGTGCAAAAAGCAAGCTAATCACTCACCTTAGCCACAAATAAAACAAGATCCGAAATAAATCTCTGATTTGGTGAAGATAACAAGGTGTTGTAGCAGCTCTAATCCCGATTTGGTGTTGATTTGCCTTAATTTGTTGTTGCTAATCTCTTTTCTTCAAATTTGGAGTGGTTTGGAGTGATTTAGAGGTTGGAGGCCATTAATAAGGTTCTATGAAATGAAGTGGTGGCTGGAAAAATGACTAAAAGGATGTTTTCCAACCCTAATCAGCCCTCATATAGCCCCAATCCCGAAATCCCCTTATGGGCCCAATTGCTAACTACCCGGTTTAGCCCAATTATGCAGTTTTTCTACTTCTGAAACTTAATTCAGCCCTACAGCCCAAACGGTAAGTCCGTTTTCCACATGTGACCACTCTACAGAAAGGTAGACCATCATTTGAAGCCAATGGAAGTGGTTTCAGGTCAAAATTCTTTTCCAATCAAAAGTTATGGCCAAAACAGTACTGACTAGGGGCAAAATGGTCATTTAAAAATCGACAAAAATCATGAACAAGGGAAATGACTCTAGTAAATGTTTCCCTAAGTTACATGACCATACCACTTCACATGGGAAAGAAATAAATATTCTACAATCCTATGATGTGTAGAACACGGGTCGTTACATGCGAGGCTTTAAGGTAGCGCGATGAGTCGTACATCGAGACGGTGCCGGTTTTAATTACCCTGCCATTATGCTGCCGAAATTTTCTGAAACAATTTTTTGTTGTAAAATATTTATGTTATTATATAAAATGGTTTAAATAGTATGAAAATTAGATTATATATATATATATATATATATATATATATATATATATATATATATGAACATTGAAATGATCAGTATATGTCGACATAAGATCCATATTTTTGTTGTAAGTCAAAAATGGTCAATTGTTGATATAAAATGTATTGATATTAGAATTTATATTTTTAATGTTAATGATACATTAAAAATTAACATTGTGATATAAAATGTATTGATACTAGAATTTATATTTTTAATGTTAACGATACATTAAAAATTGACATTGGGATATAAAATGTATTAAAATTGGAATTTATATTTTTAATGTAAATGATACTTTAAAAATTGACATTTTGGTATAGAATGTACCAACATATGATTTTACATTTTAATGTAAATAGTACCTTAGAAAATATACATTTTGATACAAAATGTATTTGCATTTGATTTTACATTTTTAATGTAAATGGTACATTAAAATATAAACATTTTGATATAAACATGTGTCTACTTTAAAATTTACATTTTTAATGATAATTAGAATTCATTAAAAAGAATGAACCTTTATTCATGTTATTTTTGTTGTAGCAAAAATGGATCTTATTTTCATGATATTTTTGTTGAAATAAAAATGAAACTCATTTTTCATGATATTTTTGTTGAAACAAGAATGAAACTTATTTTCATATGATTCTTGTTGCAAACGAAAATGACACATTTACCATTATCATTTTTGTTGCAATAAAAATATACATTTGTTAATATGATTTTTGTTGCATACAAAAATGACACATTTATCATTCTCATTTTGTTGTAACAAAAATATACTTTTGTTCATCTCCTTTTTGTTATCACAAAAATATACTTTTTTTCACTTCATTTTTGTTGCAATAAAAATATACATTTATTAATATGATTTTTGTTGCAAACAAAAATGACACATTTATCATTCTCATTTTGTTGTAACAAAAATATACTTTTGTTCATCGTATATTTGTTGTAACAAAAATATACTTTTGTTCACTTCATTTTTGTTGCAATAAAAATATACATTTGTTAATATGATTTTTGTTGCAAACAAAAATGGCACATTTATCATTCTCATTTTGTTGTAACAAAAATTTACATTGGTTCAGCTCATTTTGTTGTAACAAAAATATACTTTTGTTCATCTCATTTTTTTTGTAACAAAAATATACTTTTGTTCACTTCATTTTTGTTGCAATAAAAATGTACATTTGTTAATATGATTTTTGTTGCAAACAAAAATGACACATTTATCATTCTCATTTTGTTGTAACAAAAATATACTTTTGTTCATCTCATTTTTGTTGTAACAAAAATATACTTTTGTTCACTTCATTTTTGTTGTAATAAAAATATACTTTTGTTAATATGATTTTTGTTGCAAACAAAAATGACACATTTATCATTCTCATTTTGTTGTAACAAAAATTTGCTTTTGTTTATCTCATTTTTGTTGTAACAAAAATATACTTTTGTTCACTTCATTTTTGTTGAAATAAAAATATACGTTTGTTAATGTGATTTCTTTTGCTGCAAAAAAAAAAAAAAAAAAAAAAAAAAAAAGAATCATTTTATAATATGATATGTTAGTAGCGTATTTGTTAAAATTTGAATTGATCATTTTTGATGTAAAACTAGTTTACAACAAAAGTGAATCATTTTTTAATATGACATGTTAGTAGTGAATGTGTTAAACATTAAATTAATCATTTTTGATGAAAAACTAGTTTACATTAAAAATGAATCATTTTATAATATGACATGTTAGTAGTTAATGTGTTAAACATTAAATTAATCCTTTCTAATGTAAAACTAGTTTACATTAAAAATGAATCATTTTGCAATATTCCATGTTAGTAGTGAGTCAGGTAAAATTAAAAATGTTACATTTAACACATTTGTTTAGAAAATAATTACTTGTTTGATTTATACAAACGAAGTCACTTTCTTATTAACAAAGTAGAAGGAATGTTGTGTGTTAATGCACGTTTTGTTTGCTAGAAACATCACCTTTGTCATGTTAGTGAAATCATCGAATAATTTCTATTTATATATATAATATATAAATATAAGTTGTAACTTAACGAATCGCGCTGCTGCAGTTCGCGTTTTGAAATCGTAACTTCAAACGATTATATCAAAAGATCCGACCGTCGGATTTTCCGAAAACTGGAACCATTGGGTTCGCTTATATAAAATTTGCTAAGATCCAACGGTTAGATTTAGAGAAATGTGTAAATCAAATTTTGATGAAAACAACGCCTAGGCCAGGTAATGACCCGAAGCGTCATTTAATCAAAAATGACTATTTTTAAATGAATAAAAATAGCGATAAATCATTATAAAATATTATAAACGATATGGAATGAAAAGATTGATTTAAATTATATATATTCGAGAACTATTTGAAAAGTCCGAGTTAAACCTCATTTCAAATAATCATACGACTATTGGAAGTCGAAGATTTGAAGACGGCGATTGAAGACCGGTGATCTTCACATCGAATGGATGACTACTGATGCCCTAGATCGGTTAGCTCCCAGGAGGGGTTACAGTGGTAGTTGTCCAGACGTACTTTTTGATTGTCCGGATATGCTCGGTGTCTCTAGTTTCGTTCAGACCCAGAACGGACTTGTAAATGGATGCATGTCTGACATTGGATTTTATTCTATGCTGATTGATTTCTAGTAAATATATATCTATTGGGTGGCGAAGAATTTATTCTCTTTCTTAACACCCCTCTCTGAGACGTACGAGCTCAGAGGTTATATATTGGTAGACATCAGTTGCATGGCGCGAATTGTTAGTGTGACATGCCAAGATGCAAATGATCAAGGCTTATTGTTGCAAAGCAGAGACTTGTGGTTGATGATCAAAGCACAACTTTAAATAGCATAGCTTTGTGTATTGCGTTACTTCGCTAGCCTCACACCCCGGTATGAACCAGAAACAGGAGTAAGGACTGCAGGGAGGACATACGTTTCTTTCAAGCTAGAAGTGGTGTCATGGTTTTACAAGACCTGACATTTTTACTTATGTGGATGATGGAATAAGGCGTCTCGGTTATTGGAGTCCCTAGTGGCTCTATTTACGCCCTATAGGGTAGGGAAACGTATTGTTCATGCATTATTAATCCACTAACATTAGTTGTGGACCGGCCCTGAAGATCCAAGGTGCAGTTGCGGCTGAGCCTGAGACATGGGCTAGATTGTCTCGAATTCGGTAAGGACTATCTTTTGCCTTGGTTCATGATGGAAATCCAACTTCCAATATGAGCCATGCAGTTTTGATTGTATAACTAGTATGACGACATAGTATATGATAGCTATGCTGTCTATGATTGATATATTATGGTTAAAATGTTTTTGAAACATATATACACTAATAATAATATCAGACCCGTTTTTACGTATCAAGCATATTTTAACCATTATAAGGTAAAACTATATCCTTCGGTTTGCGTTGCATTGTGTGATGGGACTTGAGTCTTATAATGGTTTTATTTTTATAAAAAACATTGCGTGATTAATGATTTACTGTATTTATGCACTGGCAATCAATAGAGTAAATCCGTTCCATGTTAGCGACGTGGTCCTGTGATTAGCCTTATTACTAAATAGGTTAAATGAGATTTCTCATACCAGTCCCATGACTGACACGTAGTTTGTTTCACTTTTCAAACTCGGGTGCCCTCTTTTCCACACAGGCAACCTTGTATTCAGGTTTTAGCTGGCTCATTCTGGATTGCTATGGAGCGGAAGATGGATACTATCATTCCTATTTTGCTGTTCAGACTTCACTTAGTATATTATGTTTTTATTCCGCTGCACACATTTTATATGAAGCCGAAACTATATTCGATGCTAAGTATGATCCTATTATGCTGTGTAACTCTGATGATGTATTATTTCCAGTGTAATTTGATGAACATTATCTGCTGTCATTCTCTATTTCTGTTCTGTTGTTACTGTTATGTGTTATATTCCAATGGTTATCCTTGCTTTCGTACGGCAGGAGTTTGGGTTCATCACAGTTGGTATCGGAGCTTTGGTTAAACTTAGCTCGGAATATAACATATCAACAAACTCATCAGAGATAGAATCAGCAGAATTCCAAAACGAATAACTCATCATAGATAGGACTAGTAATGTCCTAGAATGAGTAAAAATACACCCCCATATATTCATTTACATTTAAATGTATGTCTCTATGTTTTACAATATTTATTCTGTTGGCCTGACTCTTTATCTGATATTTGTAGACATAGTAGAAATGAGTGGCAGAAACAGAAGAAGTAAATCTTTGGTTCAGCGATCTAATGAGCCAGTCATGCTCCCACAACCAGATCTAGAAGCTCTTGTAAAGAGGTATCAAAATCTGGGTGTAGAGAACCATTCTCGGGCAAGGAATCCATTATTGAAACACAAGAATGGATGCATTCTGCTGAGAAAATTTTGGAAGGCTTAAAGTTGAAAGATGATCAGAAAAGACTAATAGGATCTTGGTTACTCAAAGGCGAAGCTTTATTCTGGTGGGAAACTGTTACTAAGGAGTATCTAGAAGGTAATATTACCTGGGATAAATTTAAAGAAATTTTCACAGAAAAATTTATTCCTCCAGGAGAAATTGATCGGTTATATGATGAGTTCTACAATCTGAAACAAGGTGATATGACCATTCGGGAGTATCATAAGAAATTTGAGGAATTTTCCCGCTTTGCCCCAGAACTAATTCAAGATCCTCTGAGGAAAATCGGAGATTTATTAAAGGACTTCAAAGAAAATACCTAAATTAGGTAACTGCAAATATTAGTCTCCCTTTTTATGAAATGATAGCTATGGCTTGTCGCTATGAGGATCTTGATAAGCAAGGTGTTCCGGAAGATGAAGAAGAAGACAATTCTAGCAACAAAAGGAAGTTTGAATCTGATAGCCCTGAGGCAAGTATAGAACCTGAGGTCAATAAGAAGCCAAAATCCAATAAGAAAAAGGTTAAACATAAGGAAGAATAGTTAACGACTGCCATATGCAATAACTGCAATAAGCCAGGACATTTGCTAAGGAATTGCAAATATTTGAAGAAACGAAAGAATGTTGAATATAAATCCAATAAGAAGTCTCAAGTGACTAGGGAATGCAATCTTTGCCAAAGCCAGGTCATGTAAAGCAAGATTGCCGGTTTTCGAAAATGACCAAAGTGGCTCAAGTCAATGAGGTGGCAGAAGCTCCAACACCCTCAGCAAGCCAGGAAAGGCCAGATGTTTTGAAAGGCACTCTTTCTACTAAAAATATTCTGGTCACAGTATTATTTGATACAGGTGCATCACGAAGTTTATTTTCTAGTAATACAGTCAAGAAGCTCAATCTAAAAACGAAGGATCTTAAAGAATCGATTAGTGTCCATAGTCCGGTCGATGGTTCCCTTGTTCTTGGTGTATATTGCTGAGTGCCGATCTCATTTTCCTGTTATCGGTTCCCTATTAATTTGATCGTCATGGATTTTTCCGAGTATGATGTTATTCTTGGGCTAGAATGGTTAATGAGATATGAAGCCGAAGTTAAATGTGCTGAAAGGGTTGTTAAAGTCAAAACGATGCTTGGGAATATTGTTATACCCTGTGTAGGCTCAGATTCCGACAGAAAATAATTTTGGGCTGCTCTTGAGGTCACCCCCACTACTCTTGAAAATATTCCTATCGTCAAAAATTATGCGGATGTGTTCGAAGAAGTTGATAGCTTACCTCCGCGAAAAGAAATCGACTTCTGGATTGATTTGGTTCCAAATTCAAGAACGGTTGTGCATTATATTCGAAGAATGACATGGAAAGAGAAAGAAGAATTAAGTAACCAAACTAAACAACTTTTATGGAAAGGTATGATTAGGTCTAGCATTTCAGAGTGGGGTGCAGCAGTAGTGTTTGTTCCTAAGTCAGACGGTACTCTTAGACTATGTGTGGATTACCGAGACCTCAACAAGCAAACACTCAAGAATAAGTATCCATTGCCCCGTATTGATGATTTGTTGGATCGTTTAAATGGAGTGAAAGTGTTTTCAAAAATGGACCTAGCTACAGGTTTCCATCAATTGCGTATTGCTGAGGAGTGTGTTCCTTTGACAGCTTTCAGAGATCCAGACATATTTTACGAATGGTTAGTAATGTCGTTCGGCTTATGCAACGCTCCTGCCTATTTTGTTGATTTGATGAATCAAGTATTCCGGGATGTTTTAAACAAATTTGTGCTGGCTTTCATTGATGACATCTTAATCTTTTCTAAGTCAACTGCCGAGCATGAGAAACATTTAGAACAAGTTTTGGAAATTTTGAGAAAGAATGTATTAAAAGCCAAATTCTCCAAATGTGTATTCTGGCAAGAAGAAGTGAAGTTCCTCGGTCATGTAGTATCGAAGGAAGGAATTTCAGTGGATCCTAGCAAAATCACAGCCATTCAAGATTGGAAGCAGCCTAGCACTCCTACTGAAGTCAGAAGTTTTCTAGGATTGGCTGACTATTATCGGAAATTCGTTAAAGATTTTTCAAGGATAGCTTGTCCATTGACGAAGCTTACAAAGAAGCATACAAAGTTCATTTGGACTCCCGAATGTGAGGCAGCTTTCCAAGACTTGAAACTAAGGTTGACGACTACTCCAGTGTTGACCATTATTGATGGCAATCAAGATTTGAAAGTTTGGATTGATGCTTCTAGAGAAGGTATTAGTGCGGTGTTAATGCAAAGAGACAAAGCAGTTGCTTACGCTAGTCGTCAATTGAAACCGCATGAGAAGAAATACCCCACTCATGATCTTGAGTTGATGGCCATCGTTTTTGCTTTACAGATATGGAGGTACTATCTTTTGGGTGAGAAGTTTGAACTATATACAGATCATAAATCCTTGAAGTATCTGTTCACCCAAAGGGACTTGAATTTGAGGCAGCAAAGTTGGGTAGAATTTCTCGCAGCCTATGATCTGGACATCCTATATACTCCAAGGAAAGCCAACGTTGTGGCAGATGCACTTAGCAGAAAGAATGCAGACGTCGCCAATCTTATCATTGCCAATCTCATCATTACACCCATGTTGATCGACAAAATCTCCGCTCTTCAGAAGGATGATGAATTTATACAGAGAATTAGTAGAAGAGTTCGGGAAGGCGAACCCTCGAGTTTCCAAATTGATAACAAAGGAGTTCTGAGGTTGAAAGGCCGAATTTGTGTCCTAAATATTCCTGAGCTCAGAAGAGAAGTAATCAATGAATGTCACAAATCCAAGCTTTGTATTCATCTAGGGGTGAGCAAGATGTATCATGATCTCAAGCGTACATTCTGGTGGAAATCTATGAAAAGAGACATCTCCATTTATGTCAGCAGGTGTTCTACTTGTCAACAAGTCAAAAGTGATCAGCAAAAACCTGCCGGCTTGTTACAACCACTACCAGTTCCAAGTTGGAAATAGGATCAAATTTACATGGATTTTATTGATGGCTTTCCCTGAACTAGAAAAGGCAATGACAGTATATGGGTGATTGTTGATCGTCTCACAAAAACAGCCCGTTTTATTCCTGTTAAATCGACCCGAACAACACAAAGTTTGGCGAAGATTTATTTCAAAGAAATTGTCCAACTACATGGAGTCCCAGTAGCATTGTAAGTGATCGTGACCCTATATTCGTTAGTAAATTCTGGGAAGCATTCCAAGGAGAGTTGGGGACAACATTAAATCTGAGCACCGCTTATCATCCTCAAATAGATGGCTAGACTGAGAGGGTGAACCGTATATTGGAAGACTTATTGCGGGCCTGTATTCTTGACTTTGGTGGATCATGGGAAGACCACTTGCATTTGGTCGAGTTCTCTTATAATAACAGTTACCAAGCAAGCTTGGAAATGTCGCCATACGAAGCATTGTATGGCGGGCCATATAGATCTCCCGGATGTTGGGTGGAACCAGGCAATAGACTGGTATTGGCTCCCGACATGATTCGAGAAGCTTCAGACAAAGTTGATTTTATTAAGAAGCGATTACTAACAGCTTAGAGCCGACAGAAGAGTTATGCAGATGCAAGAAGAAGGGATTTAGAATTTGCTGTTGACGATTATGTGTACTTGAGAGTTTCTCCATTAAGAGGAGTAGTTCGCTTCGGGAAGACTGGGAAATTGGCACCAAGGTTCATTGGTCCATTTCTTATTCTAGAAAGAATTGGAACTCTCTCTTACATGGTTTAGTTGCCTGGGGTACATGATGTATTACATGTGTCTCAACTTCGGAAGCATGTACATGATCTAGACTTGGTTTTGGAGGAAGCTGCGCAACAAGATTTGGAAATTACCCTGACCTTAGCAGTAAGAAGGGAGCCGGTAAAGATCATTAGCAAAGAAACCTGAGTTCTGAGGAACAAAAGGATTCATCTAGTCAAAGTGCAGTGGAGCGGAGATCCCAGAGACTGTGCATGGGAGACAGAGGATAGCATCAAACAGGCTTATCCCAATCATGAATGGATATCTCTGACTAGCTCTAGTGCAAGGTACATTTATCATATTTACATTTCCGTTTTGTTTCCTATTTTACTATAGTTTCTTTTCGGGGACGAAAAGCTTTTAAGTAAGGGAGATTGTAACAAACCGGAAAATCAGAGCTAATTTAAAATTTTTATTTTGACTATTTTATTGAATTTTGAATAGTTCAAATAATTTATTTTAAATAATAACGATTAAAAATTTATTTAAATCAAAGTTTGAAAGAATATATTTATTTTAATTCTAAAAGGAGATAGAAATAGCGCGACAGTTTGGAAATTTGAATTCAACTTTGACTGGCTGTACAGATTGCAAAATAAATCGGATTTTAGTGAAACCAAAAATATTTAAATTTGTTTAAGAATATCTTTCCAACGAATCCGAAAAATTAAAATTTCATAGTGGGAGTTAAAAGTTATGGTCAGTTAAATTTTCAGAATAGTCGCTATGGAATTTAATAAAATATATAACCCGTATAAATAGCCATTTTTCAAACGACCTTCGTTTTTGACGAAACCACTTTTGTTAGAACCGGAATGTCAAAATTTTTGCTAGATTCCAATTTTCATAATTTTTGGAATTAATATGTGAGCGTGGAAAAAGAAAATGTGTTCTGACCATTTCAGTCAATTTCGATCGACCAGAAAATGGCCATTTTTCAAACGGTCTCCAAATTCAACGAAATAAGTTTTGTTGAGACCGTATCGTTAAAACATAGCTAGATTTATTTTTCGGGAATTTTTAGAATTAGTTTGTGGCCGCGGTAAATTAAAATGTTCGATCAAATTAAATAATTAAATGTTTTATTTTTTAATTCGAAGAATAACTGACTGAAACAATCGAATAGGCCTACGAGACATATCCCATTGTGTCCGGAATAGGGGTATTTAGTTCGGGGCGTCACTCGCTGGGTTCGATTTGGAGTTAGAAGCGATATAGAAATTTAAATTGAATTAAATAAAAATAAAATAAATAGAAATACGTATACCGTATACATACTATATAATATACAAACCCTATACTATCGTATTCCCTCAGCCGCCATATTCTTTATCGTTTAATAGCCTCCACCGCTCGAAACTTCCTCCATTAAAAATTGCCGATCCACTCACCAAAAACCACCGACTCTTCAGACAATATTGTAGATCTCCACACGATCTACACATCCGTACGATTGGATCTCTAGTGGTGGCACGATTCTCGAGTTTTGGGCCTGTAAACCGGCGCCGCATCGAGCGGATTTTCTCCCTCTAGGCTCCACCGAGCTCGCCGCCGTTTAGGGGGGTGGCGCGCCTCTCCTATCTCCTTGGCGTGGCGGCGGACGGTCGCATTCAAATTCCTCGATCCGCGTGAAAAACCATGCCCTAGGTTCGAACCCACTTTCTGAAACGTGGCCTGGACAATCAGAGGTAGAAGAAGAGTAATATTTTAATTAATTAAACAATTTATTTTATTTAAAATTGTTTACAACCTTCGTAAGATCATAACTCTCACATACGATAATGAAATTCCATGAAACAGGATGCGTTAGGATCGTGAAGACGCATTCTACATTTTAAAAGAGACCAGAGAATTTTTAGAGCTTGTTACTATTTTTGGCGTCCTCAAATCAAGGTGAGATATCTGAATTCAGAATTAAAATAAATAAAAATATATTAGGATGCAGACGGAGTTTAGAAACTCCTGACACCCATCATCCACAAACCATGGGCGACTTGTTTGAGTTGTGATTTGAAATTTTGTGAATATTACAAATGGTTGATTATTGATTTTGATTGATTTTAGCTGAAAACAAATAGGATTAGTTTGTGCAAAAATTCGTCTGCGTACGAAATAAATTATTGAAATCTCCTTGTCAAAAGTTGCAAGCTTTAAGGTAGCGTGATGAGCCGTACATCGGGACGGTGCCGGTTTTAATTACCCTGCCGTTATGCTGCCGAAATTTTCTGAAATATTTTTGTATTGTAAAATATTTATGTTATTGTATGAAATGGTTTAAATAGTATGAAAATTAGATTATATATATATATATATATATATATATATATATATGAACATGAAAATGATCAGTATATGTTGACATAGGATCCATATTTTTGTTGTAAGTCAAAAATGGTCAATTGTTGATATAAAATGTATTGATATTAGAATTTATATTTTTAACGTTAATGATACATTAAAAATTGACATTGTGATATAAAATGTATTGATATTAGAATTTATATTTTTAATGTTAATGATACATTAAAAATTGACATTGGGATATAAAATGTATTAACATTGGAATTTATATTTTTAATGTAAATGATACTTTAAAAATTGACATTTTGGTATAGAATGTACCAACATATGATTTTACATTTTAATGTAAATAGTACACTAGAAAATATACATTTTGATACAAAATGTATTTGCATTTGATTTTACATTTTTAATGTAAATGGTACATTAAAATATAAACATTTTGATATAAAGATGTGTCTACTTTGAAATTTACATTTATAATGATGATTAGAATTCATTAAAAAGAATGAACCTTTATTCATGTTATTTTTGTTGTAGCAAAAATGGATCTTATTTTCATGAAATTTTTGTTGAAACAAGAATGAAACTCATTTTTCAGGATATTTTTGTTCGAACAAGAATGAAACTTATTTTTATATGATTCTTGTTGCAAATGAAAATGACACATTCTCCATTATCATTTTTGTTGCAATAAAAATATACGTTTGTTAATATGATTTTTGTTGCAAACAAAAATGACATATTTATCATTCTCATTTTGTTGTAACAAAAATGTACTTTTGTTCATCTCATTTTTGTTGTCACAAAAATATACTTTTGTTCACTTCATTTTTGTTGCAATAAAAATATACATTTGTTAATATGATTTTTGTTGCAAACAAAATGACACATTTATCATTCTCATTTTGCTGTAACAAAAATATACTTTTGTTCATCTCATTTTTGTTGTAACAAAAATATACTTTTGTTCACTTCATTTTTGTTACAATAAAAATATACGTTTGTTAATATGATTTTTGTTGCAAACAAAAATGGCACATTTATCATTCTCATTTTGTTATAACAAAAATATACTTTTGTTCATCTCATTTTTGTTGTAACAAAAATATACTTTTGTTCACTTCATTTTTGTTGCAATAAAAATATACATTTGTTAATATGATTTTTGTTGCAAACAAAAATGAAACATTTATCATACTCATTTTGTTGTAACAAAAATATACTTTTGTTCATCTCATTTTTGTTGTGACAAAAATATACTTTTGTTCACTTCATTTTTGTTACAATAAAAATATACATTTGTTAATATGATTTTTGTTGCAAACAAAAATGACACATTTATCATTCTCATTTTGTTGTAACAAAAATATACTTTTGTTCATCGTATATTTGTTGTAACAAAAATATACTTTTGTTCACTTCATTTTTGTGGCAATAAAAATATACATTTGTTAATATGATTTTTGTTGCAAACAAAAATGACACATTTATCATTCTCATTTTTTTGTAACAAAGATATGCTTTTGTTCATCTCATTTTTATTGTAACAAAAATATACTTTTGTTCACTTCATTTTTGTTGAAATAAAAATATACGTTTGTTAATGTGATTTCTTTTGCTGCAAACGAAAATGAATCATTTTATAATATGGCATGTTAGTAGCGTATTTGTTAAACTTTGAATTGATCATTTTTGATGTAAAACTAGTTTACAACAAAAATGAATCATTTTATAATATGACATGTTAGCAGTGAATGTATTAAACATTAAATTAATCATTTTTGATGAAAAACTAGTTTACATTAAAAATGAATCATTTCATAATATGACATGTTAGTAGTTAATGTGTTAAAAATTAAATTAATCATTTCTTATGTAAAACTAGCTTACATTAAAAATGAATCATTTTGCAATATTCCATGTTAGTAGTGACTCAGGTAAAATTAAAAATGTTACATTTAACACATTTGTTTAGAAAATAATTACTTGTTTGATTTATACAAACGAAGTCACTTTCTTATTAACAAAGTAGAATGAATGTTGTGTGCTAATGCACGTTTTGTTTGTTAGAAACATCACCTTTGTCATGTTAGTGAAATCATTGAATAATTTATATATGTATATATATATAATATAAATATAAATTATAAATTAACGAATCGCGCTGCTGCAGTTTGCGTTTTGAAATCATAACTTCAAACGATTATATCAAAAGATCCGACCGTCGGATTTTCCAAAACTGGAACCGTTGGGTTTGCTTATATAAAATTTGCTAAGATCCAACAGTTAGATTTGGAGAAATGTGTAAATCAAATTTTGATGAAAACAATGCCAGGGCCATGTAATGACCCGAAGCGTCGTTTAATCAAAAATGGCTATTTTTAAATAAATAAAAATAGCGATAAATCATTATAAAATATTATAAACCATATGGAATGAAAATATTGATTTAAGTTATATATATTCGAGTACTATTTGAAAATTCTGAGTTAAATCTCATTTCTAATAATTATACGACGATTGGAAGACGAAGATTTGAAGACGGTGATTGAAGACCGGTGATCTTCACATCGAATGGATGACTACCGATGCCCTGGATCGGTTAGCTCCCAGGAGGAGTTACAGTGGTAGTTGTCCAGAGGTACTTGTTGATTGTCCGGATATGCTCAGTGTCTCCAGTTTCGTTCAGACCTAGAACGGACTTGTAAATGGATGTATGTTTGACATTGGATTTTATTCTATGTCGATTGATTTATAGTTAATATATATATGTTGGGTAGCGGAGAATTTATTCTCTTACTTACCACCCCTCTCTGAGACGTACGAGCTCAGAGGTTATATATTGGTAGACATCAGTCGCATGGCGTGAATTGTAAGTGTGACATGCCAAGATGCAAATGATCATGGCTTATTGTTGCAAAGTAGAGCCTTGTGGTTGATGATCAAAGCACAACTTTAAATAGCATAGCTTTGTGTATTGCGTTACTTCGCGAGCCTCACACCCTGGTACGAACTAGAAACGGGAGTAAGGGCTGCAGGGAGGACATACGTTTCTTTCATGCTGGAAGTGGTGTCATGGTTTTACAAGGCCTGACATTTTTACTTATGTGGATAATGGAATGAGACGCCTTGGTTATTGGAGTCCCTAGTAGCTCTATTTACGCCCTATAGGGTGGGGAAACGTATTGTTGAGGCATTATTAATCCACTAACATTAGTTGTGGACCATCCCTGAAGATCCAAGGTGCAGTTGCGGCTGAGCCTGAGACATGGGCCAGATTGTCTCGAATTCGGTAAGGACTATCTTTTGCCTTGGTTTATGATGTGAATCCAACTTCCAATACGATCCATGCAGTTTTGATTGTATAACTAGTATGCCGACATAGTATATGGTAGCTATGCCTTCTATGATTGATATATTATGATTGAAATGTTTTTGAAACATATATACACTAATAATAATATCAGACCCGTTTTTACGTATCAAGCATATTTCGACCATTATACGGTAAAATTCTATCCTTCGGTTTGCGTTGCATTGTGTGATGGGACTTGAGTCTTATAATGGTTTCATTTTAATAAAAAGCGTTGCGTTGTTTAACGATTTACTGTATTTATGCACTGGCAATCCAATGGAGTAAATCCGTTCCGCGTTAGCGGCGTGGTCCTGTGATTAGCCTTATTACTAAATAAGTTAAATGAGATTCTCATACCAGTCCCATGACTGACTAGTAGTTTGTTTCACTTTTCAAACTCGGGTGCCTCCTTTTCAACTTGAGCAACCTTGTATTCAGGTTTTAGCAGACTCATTCTAGATAGCTATGGAGCAGAAAATGGATACTATCATTCCTATTTTTCTGTTCAGACTTCACTTAGTATATTATGTTTATATTCTGCTGCAGACATTTTAAATTAAGCTGAAACTGTATTCGATGCTAAGTATGATCTTATTATGTTGTGTAACTCTAATGATGTATTATTCTAGCCACCTCAATAGATATTCCATAGACGATAAAGGGTGGTTGCGACAAGATGGAAGGCTTTGTGTTCCACAAACTGGAAGTTTGTTAAAGACAGTCCTAGAAGAAGCCCATCATTCTATGATGGCTATTCATCCAGGCGGTGATAAGATGTATAGGGATATGAAGAGGGTTTTCTTTTGGGATGGGATGAAGAAAGATGTGGCAGTTCTCAATGTTTAGTTTGTTAGCAATTCAAAGCTGAGCAAAAGAAGCCCGGTGGTTTACTTCATCCTTTGGAGGTTCCAATTGGAAGTGGGAGTGCGTCTCTATGGATTTCATAGATGGTTTGCCTAGATCAAAGAAAGGCAACACTGGTATTTGGGCTGTGGTGGACAGATTTACTAAGAGTGCTCACTTCATTCCAGTTAAGAGTAAGGGGACAACAACATGGTTAGCAGCAATTTACGTTCGTGAGATAGTCCGTCTTCATGGAGTACCTTCCAGCATCGTAAGTGATCATGACCCTATCTTCACCAATGAATTTTGGAGGAGTTGGCAATAAGGATTAGGTACACAATTATGTTTGAGCATTGGTTATCATCCTCAGACCGATGGGCAAATGGATAGGGTGAACGGAGTTCTTGAAGATCTTTTAAGGCTGTGTATCCTAGACTTCAGAGGGACATGGGAAGAGCGTCTTACTTTAGTAGAATTTGCCTACAACAACAGTTTCAAGATGGCATTGGCATGGCACCCTTCAAAGCATTATACGGACGACCCTGTAGGTCACCAACTTGTTGGTGAGAATCTACAAAAAGACTATTACTTGGACCAGATATGGTCAAGGAAATGTCCAAGAAGATTAATCTTATTAGACGATGAATGAAGACAACTGAAGGTAGACAGAAATCCTACGCTGACAAGAGAAGGACTGACATTGAATTTGAAGTAGGAGACATGGTTTTATTAAGGTGTCATCTTTGAGGAATGTGGTTCGCTTCGGATCTATAGGGAAATTGGCACCAAGATTTGTAGGTCCATTTCCCATAACAGAAAGGATTGGCCAAATGGCCTATAGGGTAAAGCTACCCGAGAGACTATTTGGCGTTCATGATGTTTTCCACATTTCTCATTTGAGGAAGTCCTTACATAATACCCAAGAAGTTGTTGAGCCGAGTACGCTAGAGGAAGTAGAAGTGGAATGGGAGGCGACAGTTAAACGAGTTCCTACCTGTATTCTTGGATCAGAAGTTAAGAATCTACGCAATAGAGAAGTCAAGTTGATGAAAGTTCAGTCAGGAGATTACCCAGAGGATGCAACTGGGGAGACCGAAGACAAGATTCGTGATTCGTATCCTTTTCTTTTCGAGGGTATGTTCTTAACTTCCTTTTTAAAGCTTTTATTTATGCTTGTTTCTATCATTTAACTATGTCCTATCGATCAATCTTCGACCTTTAGGTAGGAATCCCTTCGATGTAAACATGTGTTTGAGACATGTTATGTTTGATGGATGCAAGTGGATGCAAATGTTTGCTAGTGGATGCATATACACACACATTCAGCACAAGATCGGCTTAATCACTCTCATACTTCACATGGATGTGTGCGCATTTTTCTTCTTTTAATGGATTGCAATGGATGTATCATCATATGGATGTTGCATTTGGACAGATGATGGTGCACCCACATAGAATTTACATGTTACAATAGGATTGTTGCATACATGTTTGATTGATGGCACTAATATACATTGCATTAAGGAGGTCAACTGAATCAGTAGACCGCCTGATCGCATTAGCATATACACACACACCTTTGCATATGTTCACAAAAGCATTAGAGGTCTTTAAGGACAATGGATGCCTATGATTGGTGGATGAGTAGATGGGTGATGGATGGTAGGATATACATTCTTCCTAACTTGGATATTTCGGGGACAAAATCCTTTGAGTAAGGGAGAATGTAACACCCTGTAATTTTACCAACACTAAAGAGAACAAATTTGTAACACCCCACATTTTTAACATAATTAAAAATGTACAAATATGTATATATGCATAGATAGGTAAATAATGGTGATGTATAATGAAAATTTAATTCATACATCGAAGAGATGAGAAAATAAAAACACTTAATTTAAATATTAGGAATTAAGTAAAACGGACATCACCATTGCGTCCGTTTGGAATTCTGGTCAAGATAGACACCTGGTTTGCATTAAACGGACATCATATGAAGAAGTTATTAAGCCTAGAAGTTTGTATACGCACAAGAGAAATATATATATATATATATATGTATATATACATACAAACAAATTAAAATATAAAATAAAGAATAAAATAAGGATTGCATGTAATAAATACATGCACTGAAAAAAAATGTAATGCATGCATTAAAAAAAAGAAAGGATTGGTTGCATGCAATGTAAATATGTTGCATGCACTGATTTGCAAACATAATGCATTAACATTAAAAGAAAAAGATTCATGCAATGGTTTAATTTAAGTATTGTAACTAACATGAAAAAGAGAAGTAAGGAGAGAACAATAATTATTACTGTTCTAAGACTTATTAACAAAAGACTTCATAGCTCCGTTGGTTAAGACATTGGATTTGTAACATGGAGGTCAGGGGTTTGAACCCTAGCGGCAGCATAATTTTTATCTTTGTTTTAGAGAGGTCCAACTGAACATGCAAATATATGTACGTATACAAATCCAAAATTTGAAAGGATAAGAACGTACATGTAAGGAAATAAAGAAAATATATGTATTTATATGAGAATATATATATATATATATATATATGCATAAATATATGTATACAAAAGATAAAATTCAAGATAAGGCTATAGTCAATGAAATATGGCAAGAATCAAACAACGGTGCAACATCGTTTGAATTTTGAAAATAAAAAGAAAATTGTGCGTATATATATACACGTAAAATGGTCGGTAGAGTAATTGTATACATATAAGAATATTTCATGTGAATAAAACAGTTAAATAAATTCCAGAAATTCAAAAGTTCAAAAATCAAATTTCTACGCCAAAACAATTCAAACATTCAAAATTCGAATTTCTGCGCCAAAACAGCTTGCGGGACCCAATGTTGACTCAGCGCTGTGTGTACGATAAGATTTGGCTAGATTCATTTGCGAACCTTGACTATTTTCTTAACTGAGTTCAATGCTGACTCAGCGCTGCGTTTACGACAAGGTCTTGAGCACCTATATAAACACCCCTAAGGCTACAGTTTTCTCTACACATCTTCATTATGCATATACTCTTCCCTAATTCATATCAAAATAAATCAAAGACGGGGTTATGCTGCTCAAGTTCTTCATTAGAATTCAAGTAGAGAATCAAAGGCTAATTCAACGACTTCAACAACTATTTTCTAAGAACCAAATCTAAATTAGAGGATCGATAATCTACGCCAAGGGATAGCTTTTCAGTTTCAGAAATCAGATCCCAGAATTCAAGATCCGTTCTTAAATCAGTGAGTGGGATTACAATACACTTCATGCATAATAGTATTATTATCGTTCGTCATTCCTCAGTTAAAATTCATGTTGCAATTTAAAATAATCTTTGTATGCTTAATCTATTCCTCTTCCCTATTTTTCCTTTTTATTTTTAAACTTTGGCTACCTTTGAGCCAATGTCAACAGCGCGTAAATTATAGTTATTTGGGAAGAGCTTGAGATTTAATCGATGAATTAGGCAATTTGGGTAAAAAGATTATTACATGAAAGGGTTGTGTAAGCAAAGTAGAAATGGGTTAAGTAGCACTTGACATATGAATAAGCTTAACCAACATATGAGGAATGATAGCAACCTGTTAGGAACACATGTATGGGAAACTGGAATAATAGGTATAGCCTATTAACGGGATTAAAAGCATGAACATAAATTGGGTTTTTTGGGTAAAGCTTGAATTTGAGACTTGAAAATTGGATATGCCGTTAAGATCCTAGAAACATAATTAAAAATGGAATATGTTGGACAAACCATGTTTTTATGTAATTATGGAACTCGACACATAGCATGAAATTGACAATAGTGGCATAACTTGAACATGAACATGCTTGTGAATTGATAATTGACATTTGATATCTAGAATGAACATGAACGTGCTTGTAAATTTATAATTGGCCTATGACACCTAGAATAGACATGAATTGTTAATTGGCTAAACATGAAACATGGCTAACTCGAGGTTAGAATGAGTTTGCGGTGTGAACCTGCCCGGAACCGCCCGACACATCCAGTGACCGCGAACAATAGGTTCTAATGTGAGAAGTTAGTCATAACGTGCTTGAAACCCGAGGTTAGATTGAGTTGTGGTGTAATCCTGCCCAGAACCAACCGGCACATCCAGTGACCGCAACAATATGTCTAATGTGAGAGGTTGGGCATTAATAAATAAATTAATGCTAATGACACATGCTAGTATGGTAAGGTTAAGTCAACATGAAACACTAGACAACACTTAACCAATTTGACATGATATATGGGTGGGTTAAGTCAACGTGAACCGCTAGATAACACTTAACCAATTTGACATGATATATGGGCAGGTTAAGTCAGCATGAACTGATAGAGAACACTTATCCAATTTAGCATGGTACGTGGTTTGAATTAAATACGTGATTGGGGGTTGACTAGTCAACTTGGACACATGGACAAACTTAACCAATATAACAGTATCAAAGCAAGGAAAAGTGGGGATGATAAGATTAAATAATAGATAAACTTATCCTAGGGATAAGAAATGAATATGAATTAAGATGTAATACAAGACTCGAAGGGTGGGACGACTTATACCATGAAATAAGTTAATCTAAGCGGGAAATGTGGGATAACACTCGTACGCGATCATTTGATAAAGAGAACTTAAGTCATGCTTGAATTCATTGGTAAACCTTAGTTAAAAGGAACTAAGTAACAAACCTTAGTTAAATAGAACTAAGTAACAGAAACTAAGTATCAAACCTTGTTTAAGAGAACCAAGTAATAAACCTTAGTTAAGAGGACTAAGTTGTAAACCTTAGTCAAGAAAAAGAACGATTAAGAGAACTAAGTAGTAAACCTTAGTTAAGAGGACTAAGTAGTAAACCTTAGTTAAGAAAGCTAACGATTCAGGAAACTAAGTAGTGAACCACAGTTAAGAAAGCTAACAATTCAGGAAACTAAGTAGTAAACCTTAGTTAAGAGAACTAAGTAGTAAACCTTAGTCAAGAAAGCCAAGTAAAACACGAGGAGGAGCAAACGTCCATCTGATCATGAAGAAGGCTCCAACGAACTAGGTTACGAAGCACGCGGCTTCGAGGGGACGTGAGGGTACTCTTGGTATCCCTCTGTAAGGTTGTAGATGATCCTCCTAGGCTCACAGAGGTTAAGGTTTGCGTTAGAAGAGCTAAGGGTATGCCTTGGTTGCAATATAAGCAACCTAAAGACTAGGATGGGTCAGCGTGAGGCGGCGATATCTTGTTTGTCCCTGTGATAGCACGTCATCGTCTACCTACCATCTTGAGTCAACCGTGATACGCAAGCGGAAAGGCGGAGAACTCCAAAAGACCATATACTTTGCTATCTAGTTATGGGTGAGGGTGGCCAGTAGGTTTGTGGGGGCATAGAGGGCCTGCGTACAGTTCTCATTCTTGATTTTCTTGGGTGCCTTTCATTAGTTGAGGGAGGGGTCAAGTGGGACCATAGCGTCAAACAGATAAAACAGACCTTAGCATCTGCATCGGCAGATAACTTAAAGCTCCCGACCGAGTTCTGTGTTTCTTGATTAGCCCTGCCACGGGACTCGGGCCGCACATGTAGAGGACATGTGCAACTAGATATCTAGCATGTTTAATGACATGATTGGGACGTAAAGTCTAGGAACATATATCGCTCTGGGTAGTGTGTGTCCTAGACTAGGGGGCATTGTTCGATAGGTAGAATAAACCCTAGTGGCCCTAGGTAGCATAAACCCTGATCGGATCTAGAAAGCGTTCAATAGGTAGCATAAACCCCAGTGGCCCTGGGTAGCGTAAACCCAGGTTGAATCTAGGAAGCACTGGATGGAAAACCCTAGATTAGATCTAGGTAATAAACGGAATCTAGCAAGATCAAGACTGGTAGTCCAAACGATTTCGAGAATGGTGGCACTACACTAAAGTAGTATAGATTTACATGATGAAGCTCGTACGACATACGGCAAGGGACTGTATATATACATGGAATGGATTATACGAGTTGGGGGTATCTACATATACGTTGTATTAGGTTAATCTACTAATGGGACATGAGTATGGCCTAGAGAGCTAATATCGCGAATAAACTAATAAGCAAGAAAATATAACTGAATGGTATATGTAGGATTATACAGAAGTTTATTCTAAGTCCACTCACACAGAACTTATGTTCTGACCCCCTCCTCATTACATACTTCCAGGTTAGGTTCATGACATAGATGGTATAAGCTTTGGATACTGGTTAGGCAGTATGTTTTATAAGGTAAAGCAACATTTAAAGTATATTATACTTTGAATTCCTTCTGCTGTAAAATGATTACGAACTCTGACATGTTTTCTTTATCTCTGTCTTTTTCTGCAGGATAACAGAGTGCCCAACTCGAGTTTCGATAAATTGGGTTTTTGAAAAAAATTCGGTCTGTCGGAATCCGAGCAGATGGGTGATGGATGGTAGGATATACATTCTTCTTAACTTGGAGATTTCGGGGACAAAATCCTTTGAGTAAGGGAGAATGTAACACCCTGTAATTTTACCAACACTAAAGAGAACAAATTAAAGAATAAATAATTTAGTATTCAGAATTAAGGGAAACGGACTGCGTATTGCGCCCGTCTCGAAATTCTGGTCAAGATAGACACTTGGTTTGCGTGAAACGGACACAGTATGAAGAAGTTATGAAGGTTTGAAGTTTGTATACGCGTAAGAAAAAATATATATATATATATATATATATATAGGATCTAGAAATTCAAAAATCAAATTCAGAATCGTTCAAAATACAAAAATTAGAGGGGCGGCCAATTTCCCGGTCTTGGGTGTCAACCCTTTAAGGGGGGGGGGGTGTCGAACCATGGGTCGACACCTAAGGCAGGGGTCGACCCTCCTAGGGTAGACGTGGCAGATTAGGGTTTGGGGCGGGCGGCTATATATATGGCCTCATTTCTCATGTTTTGCACACTGAAAATAATGGAGGACTAGATGTTATCGCTGCCCTGACTGAATCAAACCTTTTTTTTCTTCTGCAATCGAGTTAATCAAGTTTAGAGTTATTCAGGTGTAGATCTGGGATTCAACATCTGTTATTCTCCTTCTATTTTTCTAGATCCAAACACGGTGAGTTTAAGTTACTTTTAGATCTAAATAATTAAAAGTAAAAACCTGATATGACATTAACTTGGATCTATGCCTATAACCATTTGAATCAAATCAGATCTGGCATAACCTGTGTATCTATGATGTTATGACATGATTATGACTTAAATCTAAACCTTCATCTATTTGTCATGTCAGATCTGCCATTGTTTCACTACTTAGATCACCTTGTACTTGTCCCTATCATGTTTGTGGTTAAATTGGATCTATTATTAGTTGGATATCTAAACCATTGTTATATCTTATCAGGCCTATTATGACATCCCTATTATGTTAGAATCAGTTCTATTATCATATATTCATCAGATCTGTTCCTATGTGCCTGTCTTGTCATTATGCCACTGTATACTTATGCCATTATATGTCAATCTAGTTAGTATGATCATTTATATCATCTTCCCTTCATCTTTCCCTTTTTATTTTATATAGCCTGGCTCCTTTCGAGCCTAGGCATACCGTTGAAATATGCGAACGAGTTAAATGGGGAACGGAGGGAAAAACATTGAAATTGGGCATAACTTGTCACAACCCAAAAATAGCCAATTTGAAACGGTAATAAAATGTTGCTAAAAATTATAGAAACACATTTTAGGTGTCGCAAATTAGTATGTTGCAGATTTTTGTAACACCTAAATTATGTTTTGGATTGACAAATTGAAACACTTAGTAAGTGTTTAAGATTGTCGAAATGAAACACTTATCAGGTGTTTCAATTCGATAATCTGCAACACTCGATTAGTGTTTCAAGTTGATAATATGCAACACTAATTCAGTGTTTCAAGTTCATAATCTACAACACTTATTGAGTGTTTCCAGTTGATAGTCTGCAACACACAATGAATGTTTCAAGTTGATAGTTTGCAACACTTAGTAAGTGTTTTAAATTGATAACCTACAACACTCATACATGTTTGTTTCAAACTGATAATTTATGACACCACTAACGTGTTGTGGGTTCGAAATATGAAGATAATCTTAAATGTACAATTGATACTTTCAATAACATAAATAGATCCAACCATTCTTCAAACTAAAAGCTAAAAAACATGAAAAAAAATTCCGCAAGCAAGTTTATCATAACATGTAATTGGGAATTTGGGCATAACCTGAATAAAATGTGAATATTAATTTGGGTATATAGTTTATTATGAACATAATTTGGGGAAGGGGCATGAAAACCTATAACGGCATAGGTAAAATTGGCTAATAATGAAATGCCTAGGATTATAGTAATTAGAAACTGTAACTGCACCTAGACACGAGGTTAGATTACACTTGTGGTGGAAGTCTTCCTGGAACCGCCCGGCATATTCAGCGACCACAAGTGGTGAATCTAATGTGAGGGGTCTAGGTGCACAAATACGAGATGTGCTAAGATACGAGGTTAAGCCCAACATGTGGAAGAAGTCTACCCGGAACCGACTGGCATATCCAGCATCCACAAATGGTAGGCTTAATGTGAGATGTCTAGCACATTATAACCATAAATGGACATGGTAATGAATTGGTATACTTAACCAAGTTAAATCCATAGGGATTGTATGAACATGAATTTGAATAGAGGTTAAGTGAACTTGGTGGAAATAGTGGGAAGGTTAAGTATATCTGGGTAGGGTGTGTAATATTATATATAGGCACACAAACTTAACCGGTTGGGGTTATGTAATTAAAGACACCGTTAGGTAAGCATAACCTGTGGAAATCCTAGTGGGGGTACAAGATAAAGGGAAGAGCTTGTATCATCTTGTGTAGGAGACATGTTTTAGTTAGTAACCCATAGGACAGTACCAAACGAGTACTTCGCCCTAGGTCGAAGTTGGGACATACTTACTGGGCTGATTGTAAGAGATCAAAACGTAGAGGATAGTGTGGACGGTGCAAACCGACCGGGGCATGTGCGTGCATGGTCCGGGCAGAGGGGGATAAGACGACCGTGATACCTGTAGATAGGGTTATGCACATCCACGACGGGTTGCCACTTTAGGAAGTGATACATCCTATAGTGGGGCTGGCAAATGGTATCTACAGAGTAGGGAGCCGATCGATTAGTTTAGTAGTTAGGGTACATCTAGACTCTTGTAAAGTTTAGGCGTCTGTTAGGTTAGGCTGTATGTGAATTGTATGGGGTTAAAACCTCTCACCAGAAGTACGCTTAAGTCTACCATCTTATAGTTGTTGGGATCATCTCATTCTGGTTATACTAGTATTGGTGCAGAGTAATCATTAGAGAATCCTGTACACTCTATCATGTTTACCTTGTCATACCTGCCTTTTGTGATATTATCTTTCTTATCCACTTTATATGCCTGTCATGATACTTATACTTATTTATTTGCTAAAGTAACTGACTCGCCAGACTTTATGTTTGACCCTTTTCGTTTCCTCTTATTTCTTCCGTTCCCCCCCAGGTTCTCAGGGTGCGAATACTCAAGCTTGATCAGGATTCTGCTATCACTTTGCTGAAGCTGCTTAGATGTATTACTCAAGCTCCTATCTTTGCTACAATGTCTATGTTTTTATTTGGGGATTTTGCTTCTTTTATTTGGTACTCTGATGTTTTAAGTACAAGAAAGTAATTTTGATGTTGTATAGGTTTTATGTATTTTAGACATTTGGTGTTTTGAACCGCGATACTTTACGATTAATAAAGTTTTTAATTCCGCTGCTATTTTATATCAGCCTTGTAATGTTTCTGTTTCTATATATCTATAACGCATCATGAAACTTAATGCATTCTCTTAATGACTGACATTAACGGACGTGGGGTGTCATAAGTGAGGGTTAACTCATTTTTAATTCTAATTTGACGATTTTTCATCGTTTTATCTAATTTTAAACATACGTTTAAAATTAGATAAAATTCCATCTAGCTCCTAATCCATCCAACCCGATTCGTATGCATTCTATTCTCAAGTAAGATTCCAAAGGATCTTGTTTCATCTTAATCTTACATTGTACAAGTAAATTATACTTGTTACAATTTTGAATATAATTTATAGCGTCATTAACTAGTTAAATTAATAAATCATTTAACCTGTATTATGTTCTAACCTTTCTTCCCTAAAAACTTATACCGTGTTCCCTATAAAACCACCCCCTAACCTTCCTCTTCTCTCATCCACTACTCCCTCCCTACTTTACTAATTCCCACTCCAACATCATCATTCCCTTCCTCTATGCATTAGCTTCGACCTCTACATGAAAATCTCGACCCTGCTAATGATCGTGATTTGATAGGCACGTGAAAATCTACAATGTCATGCGACACTTATCGAACTCGAATCCACAAAAAAAATAATGCTGGAGCTTCTTCTCACCAAAAATTCAAATCCAAGTTTGAATCGAGTTTTCTCCTCCAAGATTCGGAAATATGTCGAACCCTAGTTTACACTGCCTATTGCAAAAACTGACGAACCCCATGAAGTGTTGTCGCACCCTCCTACGAGCATACCAATGTGAAGCTCTCGCTCTTTTGTGTTCAATGGATGATACATTGCTTAATTTTGTGAAGTATTGAAGTTAATTTAATTAATTGAAGAAGAGGTAATGTGGAGGCTCATAAAAAGTTACAAGTAGAATTTTCCTTAGGTTCAAAAGAAGGGTGAAAGGGTATTTATAGACCCAACTTTATTATTTTATTAGTTTACATTCACATGTTTTAACCATCGAGCATCTTATGTTTGCATGACCATATACTCTATCCAATCGTCACGAAAATTGATATCCCGTAATAGTTCAATATTCCATAGTCGATGAAATTTGTTTCGTCAAATTCCGAGACTATTTATAGAAATATTATTTAAATTTCAAATTGTAAATCATACGCGTATGCTCACACAATAACTCTGATTGACACGAAACTTGAATTCTAACAACAATTAATCATTACAGATCTTATAAAATTAGTTTCGTTGAAATTCGGGGTCGTTTGAAAAATGGCTATTTCCATGTATTAAATAAAATCGATAAAATATAAATTGATTTAAACAATCAAACCTATTGATAATAAATTATTATTATTATTAGCTTATATATTCAAATTGAATTTTATATAGCTTCAAATAAACTTAACTAAATTATTAAATTCTATTAATTTTCAATTTCAGGTTAATTTAACGTTCAATCCCTTACATAAACGAATTTTAAGTCATTAATCCTTGAAATTTATTATTTTGAATATTTAAATTAATCAAATATTCCTTTGTAAAAATCCTGGTCATTACACTAGACAAATAAGCTCAGATGAAGAAATGAAACTAACTAAAAACGGTAAATACATTATTGTATGAAAGCAAGGAACATATGCCGAAAACAAAAGAAAAAATAAAGAAAACAAAACCAAAGAAAGCTAAAAACTATTACAAAATTATCACCAAACTAGCAACTAACACAGTATTAAACTAAACTGTACTATCATAGAATCAAACTAATTTTTTTGAATTAACACAAGAGGAGCAAGTGAATAAATAGAAATAGAAACAAAAAAATGAATGTTGTTTTTTATTTTTAATGAAAAACAAAAATCAAACAACAAAATGGTGCACAAACAACTTGAACAAGTGAACAATATGCAAAAATTGTTATATTTAAAAATTGATTATATGCATATGGTTTGTTTATCTTGCTCATTCAAGAAGACATGCACCTTATGCGCAATTTAGTTAATGTCAATTTTCGCAGTGAGATTATCGCTGAACCTGAGCAGATCAGTTTGAATGGAGAGATTAACTTCATTTGTCCATAGTGTTTAGACAATGACAATTTCAATTGTATGGCATAGAAACACCAAAATTGGTTAGTAAATCCAAAAGAAGAATTTTCCTGTAGGCACATAAATTGATAAAATTTCTAAGATGAATGTGTTAGTGAATAAAGCATGTGTCCATTATCACAGTAACAATGCTAACTTAAAGTTTTAAATGCTACTTTTTTGTATTTATTTCAGTAACTATTTAACCATCTAAATGTACTCGAAATAGAAATATATATTTATACACTAGTCTTGACTAAAACTATTGTAACAACCCATAATTTTATACACAGTAATTATATTAAAAAGATAATAAAACGAATATTAATTAATTAAATATTCATAATTAGGTAAAACATACTTTACCGTTGCGTCCGTTACGAAATTTTGGTTCAGAAAAACTCTTAGTTTTCGTAAATTGGTTTAGATATGAAGAAGTTATGGGTTTAAGAAGGTTGAACAAAAAATATATACAAAAAAATAATAATAAAAATAAATAGTGTAGAAAAACAACAATTACAACTCGGCGACCCAGCCGGTCATGTCTAAGGCAGGTCGACCATAGGGTCGACACAGGTAAAGGTGGGTCGAACCACCTACATGTCAGAAGGAATCTTGCATCTATATCTGGACTAATTTATACACAACGTTCATTCGCTGACTCAGCTTGAGGTGTACGGTCCGATTTGAAAACCTAAAATCTAATTGTTTAGGATTATCCTAGCCAATCTATAAATATGCTAGTTGCCTCATTGTTTTCCTACACACAAACATTCTTCATTCTTCTTCCTCCAAATCATTTCTGAATAAAAATAAGAAGATGCTGAGGTGCTGCCTAAAGTAGATTGAAGAGGACAATTATAGTTTTTCTACAACAATAATAAAAGTAGACCCTTTTCAAGATTTCAATCAAACAACTGTGATTTCTAGTTATTTCCAGATTTGATAATTAGACAGTGTTCTGAATGTAAATAAATTTGAATATGAGATTATATAGTGTTTATATGTTATTGTTTTATTGTAAATTATCTATTTAGTTTTTTAGTAGTCACCTGTTACATGTATATCCATATTATCCCCTTTTCTATCTTAGTTTTATTTACAGTCTTATGTCTATTTATTTAGTTTAAGTAATTCTGAGTTGCATCTATATTTTCTCCCTTTCCTTTTTATTTTGCGTTATACCTAGGCCATCAAATGCCTAGGCTATTCACGTTAGAATTGCGTAAATTGGGCTAAATGGGAATAACTTGTAATGATAGTAAAAAGGAGAATTAGGCATATTGAAACATGAAATCCAAAGAATGTTTAATTGGGATAATATGCAAAACATTTTAATCTGAGTAGGTTAAATTTAATTTAATAATTAAGTAGAATATGTTGGAAGGATCAGATGTAATTAAGTAAAATAGGTAAACTTAATCCGTATATACATCTGAGCAGGTGCTTGTTTTGGGGAAGAGGTTGTACACATAATAACATTTATAGGAAACGTCATTTACAACCATGCTTATTAACGAACTTAAGCCTGCTAAGTTAAACTTGTTAATTAATAAACTAAGGTCCCATGTCTTGTTGTTTATATCTGTTTTTGGGACTCCTAAGATTATAGTTTGGGGGCATAAGCCTGGGAGGTGGCTTGTGTCAATCTTGTTGTGTGGAACCCGTGTCTGTCGGTATTCCTGTTGGTATCATGGAAAGGGGCCTTGCACAAGATAGGGGCAAGGTAACGCTTTACGGACATGAAATTTAAGAGGTTCAAAGGTGGAAGGTGGGTATAGGTGCATTCCGGCAAAGTCATGAGCGTGCATGGGTCCGATAGGGGAAACTAAGACGCTGTAGCTCCAGTGAATAGGTATGTACCTTATAAGTTGACTGGTTAGGGATTGATACCCCTTACCCCCGTAGCTGGCATAGGATATTTGCGTAGCAGGGAGCCAATTACATGGGTAGTAATTAGGGTAATACCTAATCTTGATATTCTAGTAAGTGGTGTACAAAATTGTTCTTAGGATATGGATGAGAAGCGTAGATGATCTTTACCTTACCTTGTTATCTTGTTGTCATGTTATCTCATTTACTTCGTACTTGCCTATTTACTATAGTTTCATTTTCAGCATTATTTGTCTGTCCTGATACTTTCTATCTTATCTTATTGCAGAAAATCACTGGAACTCGCTAAATTTTATATCTAACCTATTTTGTTTTCCTTCTCTCTCTTCCTTTTCCGTCCTCAGGTTTTCAGAGCGGCAGTGGGCAGCAGTTGTCACCGTGATTCTATTTTTGGACTTGGATTTCTTTCGACTCTATGTATTGCTTTGACTTTTGTTCTGTCTTATTATGGCTTATGAGGAGGGATGTGATTTAAAGTTTTGTACTCTGATGTTTTGTGTTATGAGACAGATGCTTATGACTATTTTTTTTGGTATTTGGAATTATAATGGTGAAATGGTGATTTTTTTAAAAATCAAAGTGTTTCCGCTGCATATTTACATTTCGTGTTGTGAATTTTAGTTATTGTTTACTTATTACGCTCCACAGCTTAATACATCCTTATATAGGTGATATTAAGCGGTGTGGGGTGTCACATTTGGTATTAGAGCCTAACATTATAAGATAAATGAAAACGTTTTTGAAAAAAATAATATATTTTTCAAAGTAAAGATTTTCAGATAAAACAAATTTTTGAAAAAAAATCCCCTTAAGTCATTTACAATATTCCTTCGATCTCTTCCTGAATTTGTGTTTCGTCCTTTTTCAGCTTGTCTGGGGTTCCTAATTTCCCCGAGGGCATTCCCATTCCGATATGGTTCCACGAATACGTAGAAGCTACGACACCTGCAGGTGTGCAAGAAAATATCCCTCCCCCAACTCCAGCCGCAGTATCTCTACCAAATCCTGTAGTCGACTTCTCTAAGCTTTGTAAGGACGTCTGCGCGATGGGAGGCAAGCCGTTTCGTGGTACTGAGAGCTTTGTGGAGGCACGCAATTGGCTTAGGGAAACGAAGAATGTGATTGAGTTATTAGAGCTCGACGATAGGAGGAAAACCCAGTTGGCTGCTTGGCAACTGAAGGATGAAGCATCGTATTAGTGGTCGGTGATTCAGGCCGAACAAATAATGGCTACTTGGGATGAATTTAAGGCTATACTTGAGATAAGATTCTTATCCCAAGTGGAGGAAGGAATGCAAATGGAGAGGTCATTGAATTTGAAAATTGAATTTGAAACAAGGAGGCATGACAATAAAGGAATATGTTAACAACCTTAACCAACCAGCGAGATTTAGGTTGGAATTAATAAACACACCTCATAAAAAGGCTTCAAGGTTCACGAAAGGGTTGAAATAACCGCTCCAAGATTTAGCAATAACGCATGTACCGATGGGAGAGGCTTTTGAGAGACTTGTTGAGCTTTGATGCTCGAGGACGACAAAGAGGAGAAGAATGAGGTTAAGACCGAGGAGGAAAAAACAAAGGCTGAGAAAAAGAGGTGGTGGCCCAAGAAGGGCATAGCTAAGAAGAATGGAAAACCTGGTAAGGCTCAGATCAAGACAGAGGTATAATGCCATGCTTGTGGGGATTAGGCGCACTTCTTGCGAGGCTATAAAAATACGAAGAATGCTTGTTTCACTTGTGGTCAATTTGGACATTTTACGAGGCAATACCTTAACAAGCAAGGACAGATGGCTGGATCATCTAGAGGGCAAGTCATGTGCTCGAGGTTGGTGGACCGGATCGTGATAGGAAATTCACCGTGGAAGGTTTGATTTCTCTTTTGTCTCTTCTATTTGGACTCTCTTTGATTCCGATGCTTCTAATTTATTCATATCCAATTCTGTGGTAGATAATCTGCACCTAGACACTAGTACTGTTTCTGATCCTGCTATAACCTCAAACCCCATAGGAGGAACGATTCATTTATTTATGATATGTAGGAGTTTGCGAATTTCTATTATGGGCGTCGAATTTTAATGTGACACATATGTTCTTGTCTTTATGGGTTATAAATTAATTCTAGGAATGTATTGGCTAGACATTCTAGATTGTGAGAGGAGAGTTGTTAGACATCTAACGTGCTAAGGTAGAAATTTCCAAATTTCTTGTGACCCACGGGGGTCAGTTATGCTCAGTTTCCTAGATTCTCTTGATGTTTCTATAGACGATCTTCGATCAGTACCCATAGTTAGTGGTTTCCCGGACATGTTTGATAAAGTAATAGGATTACCTTCGAGGCATGAGATAGACTTCCAGATTTACTTGTTGGAGAATGTGAAGCCAGTCGCTTTATCAGTTTGCCACATGGCTCCTAAGGAGAGGAGGGAGCTCACACATCAGACACTTAGAGGAGGTTATCAACACTCTTAGATTGCATCAGCTTAAGGCTAAATTTTCTATGTCTCATTTATGGGGAAAAGAAGTAAGATTCATAGGGCATGTAGTCTCCAATGATGGAGTAGCGGTGGACCCCCAATTCAATATTGGAAAGCCTCTAAGAATGCGACAGAGGTAAAGAGTTTACAAGGATTGACGAGTTATTCTAGAAAGTTCATTAAGGACTTTGCACAGATATCAGCTCCGCTCACTCGTCTGATGAAGAAGAATTTTTTTTTCGGTTGGAGCATTGATTGCGAGGATGCATTCCATAGATTAAAATGGGTTCTGACATCAGCACCTGTTTTGACTCTTCTTGATGGTAGCAAGGTGTCTATGGTCTACCTGGATTCTTGTGGCACGGGATTAGGTGCTATGGTGATGTAAAAGGGTAGGGTGGTCTGCTATGGAAGTAGGCAATTAAGAGTTCACGAGAAGAGCTACCATACCCACGACTTGGAGTTGGCTGCAATAGTCTTGCACTTAAGTCGAGGCGACATTATCTACTTGGAGAAACATTTGAGCTATACACTGATCGCAAGTAGCTCAATTTTTTTTCTCGTTGAAGGATCTCAATTTAAGACAGAAACGATGGATGGAGTTCCTTATGTCCTATGATTTTGAGATATGTTATAACCCAAGTAAGGATAATGTTGTTGCGGACGCGTTGAGTAGGCAATAGATAAGCTTAAATCCTTTATTCGTAGAGAGGCAGAGCTTAGGGTTTATTTCAACCTTTGATTTTAAGCCATCTACGGATTTTAGCTTGGTTTATTAGCATCATTGGAGAACGACCTACTCTCATGGAGCGCATTAGATCTACACAGCGAGAGGATCAACATTTGACTGACATCTTGGATAGACTCGGTAGGGGAGAAACTTATAGTCACCTAGCTGGATACTCTGCGGACGAGAAAGGATGGTTAAGACAAGATGGGAGACTGTGTGTCCTAGAGTTGGAGATTTACTGAGATAAATGCTTAAGGAGGCTCATCCCTCTCGGATGACTATCTATCCAGGTGGTGACAAGATGTACCGAGACATGAATTGAGTTTTTCATTGGACTGGCATAAAGAAAAATGTAGCTGAGTTCATGGCCCGAAGTTTGACTTGTCAATAACTCAAGGCTGAACAAAGGAAACCTGGCAGATTGCTTCAGCCCTTGGATATCCCATAATGGAAATGAGAGACCAGCTCTATGGAATTTATTGAGGGACTACCTAGATCAAGGAAAGCAACACAAGTATATGAGTTATAATATATAGACTTACTAAGAGCACTTGTTTTAGACCAGTCTAGAGCAAGAGAACGACAGCTTGACTAGCATCGGTTTACCTTAGAGGGATCGTCCGACTTTATGGGGGTACCTTCCAGTATAGCAAGTGATCGTGGCCCCATCTTTACAAGTGAATTTTGGTGGAGCTTGCAAGAGGCACTAGGTACACAGTTAAGACTTAGCACAACTTATCGCCCTCAGACCGATGGTGTAACACCCCACACTTTCCAGCGCCCAAATTTCGACAAAAATCAAAACTAGAACACATCCAAGCATGGAGCTTGTATATCTGGTACCTATAATAAATGAGCATGAGCATAATCAGAGTACGATAAAAGAAAACTCATAGCCAAAACATAAGGTGAGGGATGGTATTTTATTGTTCATTATACCTCTAGATGACCTTATTAGATGACCTCGTTAGTCGCTTATTACTTCCGGTAGGATAGGTAGTCGTATCCGACGTTTTAGTTTCTAGGTTTTTGTAGGCCCACATACACATGCCATTTAAGATCCCTAAACTAAAAGACCTATTTTATTAGTTCATACCCCTTTATCCTTTAATACCTTTCCCTGTTTGGGATAACGTGGGCTACGTTATTAAGTCATTCCCGTTTAGTCCCTCTACTTGGAAATAATTCAAATTTTCTAATATTGGGTGTACAACATTTATCCTAATTAATTTTAGGAACTATACCCATTATCCTATTACATTTTTTCCCCCAATCCACATTGGTCACAATTGTTATTTATTGATTTTCGGTCCTATTTATAGCAATTAATTATATTGATTGCAACAAATGGTCATCATAAATATATTAATTCAAAAGGGATTACATTTACATATATTTCCATAATTGAACCTTATCCAAACATTTAACATTCTGTACAATGTATATTTTACCATTTTATGCTGATTTGGACGGATAATATGTATATATTTATGTTTTCATGCGTTCAACGTAGTTATTATTTTTATTTTTATTATAAGTTAAATGATTTGGTCATGTAAATAACCAAACATTCCTTTTTGTATTCAATCTTTCCAAAAGGTTTCAATCTTACTAAAAAAACATTTAGCCGTAATCGATGTAAATTATGCCTAATTGGTGGAATTGATATAATTCAAAATCGCAAGAAATATATGTAAATATATAGTTTGGAATAGTTGATGCAAATTACGCACAAATGTATATATTTGTATTTATACGTACATTTGCACCACTTTTCCCTTTTTGATCTTTTTATCACACCTATTGTGATTTCAAAATAATGCCTTTTCATGCAAAAGTAGGAAAATGACATATTTACAACAATTAAGCAAAAACCCAACAATATTGAGTACAAGTAGGCATATTTCATTTAATATTATAATCGTATAATTTACTAATTTCATCTTTTTACCCAAATTCACATACTTTGTAGTTCAACACTGAACTAAAGATCTAAAATATAACTACATCTAAATGTGTTTGATGGAACTGATTTCCATATCTACAGTGCTTTACAACAATTGCAACATATTTGACAACATAACTCTAGGAACATGTGTAAACAAGTTTAAAAATCCTACAATTGATATTATGCATAACCAAAAATTCCAATTCACAAGTTTTAACAACGTTTATAATCAGATCTGGAGGTTGTCAATCAAATTACAGTAACTAAATGAATAGATCTGATTGAAATTAGGCATAAAAATTTAGATCTAATTCAAACGAAACAGACAAGTTATTATAACTTTTCGTAAATTTCCCACTTACCTTATAGCCTCCAAATCCAAAGTTTGAAGCTCTAGGCCTACACTCCCCAAATTCTTATAAATCAACAATTTACTTGGAAATGGGAAAATTCCAGTTCTGCAGAGATGTAAGAAAACAGGAAGAGACGGGAGAATCAGATTTAGAGCGTCAGTTTGCATTCTTTTCAATTAGATCTGTTAATCCTCCCAATTTCATATGAATTGGATTTGTTGTGTAAGAATATATTTTTATTTCAGAAATTAGGTTTGAAGAAGGAGGAAAATGGCAAAGCTCCACTGCCACTACAAATTTGTGTGGAAAAGAATGAGGCCTTACCCCTTTATTTATAGGGGTGCAATTGGCCTTGAACCATTGGACTAGTTTTAAGTTATTTCCGTCCATTCGTTTCATATATATTATAAACCAAACCTATAAAACCTAGCCGTCACTGGGCAAACTGACGCTTAGTAGCTCGACCGCTGTGGTCGACCGCCTGGGCCATCAGATGCCCAGGTCATCTAGTTATATACGGTATAATATATATTTAAATTCTAATTTATTTATTTTCCATCCATTTTTGTATTTCATCCATAACTTTTTCATACGGACTCCGTTCGCGAAACTCCAAACATGAAAGTTGACAAGAATTGCGAGACGAACGCATCAATTAAAGTTCATGGCCAAATTCCGTTGTTGGTAGAAATTTGTATTTTTGAAATTCTAATAATTAATTTATCGCCAAAATTCCGGGTTGCTATATTCTTCCCTCCTTAAAAGGAATTTCATCCCGAAATTCTGATGCCTATAGCCCTACTCTACACAATTTGTGTACATCTACTTTGCAACCATGTATATATGTGTATGGTGTACATAATGCAATTCAACCATAAAATATGCATGCAAGATGATTCTAATCGGATCCTCCTATATGTTTGCATTAAATTTTTGAAATACTTTTGAAAACATGATGCAAAACATCCTATATATATTGCATTTCTATATGAATGCAAATTTTGAAAACTTTTTTTCATCCATTACCTTTACACAATTACGAATAAAAGTGTGAAGATGCCAATTTTGCATCCAAACCCTACCATCCAAAACGTCATGCAATCTAATCATTTCCTATTTAATTTCTGCTAAACCAGAAAAAGAAAATTGAAGCGAAGAATTTTATCATTTTTCCCACTCACAACTTTTCCATTTCCCGCGCTTCAGTAGAATTTTCGCCTCAGCTACCCAAAATTCTCCAAAAATTTCCATTTATAGACTGTAAAGGAGGCTTAAAACATGCTCTAAAATGTAAAACGAGTTAAATATAGTTCGTGTGCATTGTTGACAAGGTTTGGAAACAACGTTTCTAGGGCTAAAACAGTTTTTTCCTTGTCACCGTTAACATTTTTATCTTATTGTTTGCAACAACCCGAACTCCGACAAACTGATTTTTTTTCCAAAATTTTAATCTATCAAAACTCATGTTGGTTTGTCTGGTATCCTGCAGACAAGACAGAGATAAGTAATATATCAGAGCTCAGAAAAACATCTCACAGTGGAATGGAATAAAATATAATAAAATCAATTATAGCCTTACCAAGGTAATAATACTGCCTAACCTGTATCCAAAGCTATCATATCTCTGCCATAATTCTAACTTGTGAGTGTGTTTTGAGGAGAGGGTCAGAATACAAATTCTGGTGACTGGACTTAAACTACATATTTTGGATAACCATACATATATCGTTTAGTTACATTTTCTTATTTATTAGGTTACTTGGTTTAACAGAACTCAAGGCTTACACACACGTCGAACCCATCTACTCCCCAGTAGATTAATTTAATACAATATATATGTAGCTACCCCAATATTAAGGTACACCCCATTGTACCCCACTCGCACGGTTTCCGCCATAGCACCACAGAAATATATGCAGTTCCTCATCCTACGTCAGAACGACGTACATATCTCTGTATGGCAATGCTATGGTCCGCATAGAACCGCCATCGCTATGCTACGTAAGCGTATCGCTGCCACCTTCGAACCATTCGATCGAATCAGATTCCATCATAGAATAACTCCCGCGGAGCCTACGCTACACAATCCAGAGCATACATGCATGTATCTAGACTTTCTCACGCAAGTATCCTTAATCATACTCGATGCCTGAACCTCGATTATACCCCATCCGAAAACGGTATGCATGTATCTGCATGTAATGTCTACTGTGCACCAAGTTCCGTAACAGGGTTATGTCAGATACACGAAACTCCGTCGGGAGCCTTTTCAAATATCTATATACACAGATATTGTATGGTCTACATTTTCACGGTGGCTATGGTCCCACCCGACCCCTCCCTCAACTAGTGAAAGGCCAACTGATATGAGAGATAGTGACGTGCCCCTTACAAACAATCTACATCCAAATTGGCGTGTCTCACAACCAAAGCCTTAATCGTAAAAGGTCAATGGTCTTTCTGTTTAGCTCTCTGCCTTTCTGCATCACGCTGACTGTCGATGGCCGGTACCCGAAGATTACCATCAATCAGATGGTTAGACCCGCTTAAGGAAAATAGATGAGATGGTCGTAACCTACCTAGTCACAAGGCAACAGATTCGTCGAATCACCTAAGCCACCCTACAACCTTATGACTGCCCACTATCATGGCAATCAAGGTATACTCAACGGCTGCGCAGACCCAACCTCTGCGAGCACAGCCTAAACGCTGCCACTGCACAGAGGACTACCAGGAGTACCCTCCACGTCCCAGAAAGTCATGTGCTTCCCCTTCCTATCCTTCGGAGCCAGCAGAATACAAGTAGAACAACAGGCAGAACAAGCAGAATAATCAGATGGATGTGCGCTCGCCTCGTGTCTCATTACATCACGATGACCTACCCTTTTAGGTTCTTCACTTTCAGACGTATGGACTGGTCCAAGCTCCAAAGATTAACATGTTATAGGCCCTATGTCCAAACGTTTAACTACGCGGTTGCTCTACCTCATTAGATTTCCAATTAACATGGTTATTTCAAATCATATTAACTTCTTATTCAGTTTACCAAGTTCTTCTTGCTTATTAATTTCAGTTATATAACTTACCTCATTTAAGTTCATTAATAAGCCTTCAATATGTTATTCTTTGTGACGGCCCTCCCCGAACCAACCGACATTTCCCCAAAATGCGTTGTGCCAATGCCCGACTAGCACGGGACGGTCGTCAAATGAAAACGGGTTTAAAACTATGAATCACCAAAGAACTTGTAATATATCTCACAGCATATGGAATAAAATATAATAACAACATAACTTGACATAAAACAGGCGAGATAGTGCATAAGTTGTAAACTAAATCATCATAGCAGTGGAATCCAAAATACAGCTTATGATCCCAACCATCATTATTACAACTTCAAAATACTGTCCTTAAAGCAAAGTAGAAAAGGTACACTATAGGGAGAATATATGTAAATAGTATGTGGAAGCATCCTGCTCGTCTACGGACAGCTACTCGTGCATACTACCTAACATGTCTCTAGACTGCTCGTTTAGGAGCACCCAGAGTACTAAGAAGAGACATAAAACTCTGGGTCAGAAAAAAGTATGATATGAGAGATAGCAGCAAAACAAAACAATAGTAGGTAAAAATAATCATACCTTAGCCTGGACTTACAACCAAAGAGTTAGCACAACAAGATGTACAGTTTCTAAGGAAACACTAACATAAAGTGTAAAGTGGAAGTGCATATGTCATGGTGATAGAAAACATCAAACATAGCAATCATCCTCACATCTCCCACTCAGTGCGTAAAGCATATGATATTCACCACTTTGACCACCAAATCCTTTGCCATTACTATGACCACTTTTGCCCCTTTGGGATCATGACGACCCCACTGCACTGGTCCATAGTCAACAACCCCTTGCTACAATCACTTTGCCATTCGGAATCATGATGACTCCACTACACTGATCCATAGCAATGCTATGATCACTTTGCTTTTTGGAGTCATGACTACTCAACTGCACTGATCCATAGCTTATAATCCGCCTCTCAGTGGTGAACCAAAGTTATGGATATCGATAACCCCTTTTCACACGTCTCGCAGCAAAGCCCAACTCATGAAGTTAACTTGTTGGCTCCTGTTTGGATCCTGAGTTCTAACTTCTTATTTGGACTACCTTTGCATCTCAGGCTTTTAGTCAAATTGGTGTTTGAGTCCTCCTCTTGGTTCGTGACTCCATGCTTCCATTCATGCTCGCAGTTTGGTTCGGATGTGCGGTTCGTGGTGCTCCAAGCTAGATCGTGGGGGTCGGCTCGTGGTGACCCCAAGCTCCGGTTCGTCAACCAATCTCCAATTCGGCTCATGGTACAATGGTGATCCGGTTCGGATCGTGGTACAATGGTCCCGAAGCTCGAGCGGGTCATGATGAATGGCTCGTGGTTCAGGGTAGCTTCCTGGTTCAGTTCGGGTGCAAGCTTCGGTTCGAACAGGTGGTTCGTGACCCTCGAAATGAAGCGGCTCGTGGTCCTTGAAGTGGAGGCAATCGGTTCGCTCGTGGTGTTCCGATCCTCTTGTAGTACATGGGACACGAGTCGGTCGGCTCGTGGGGGTGCTTGACGATCGGGGGGGGGGGGGGAGGGGGGCCTGACCAATTTCCTGAACCTTTTCCAATGAGCTATTTACGCCATAGGATGGCGTTTTCGGCCATTTTAACTTTTCTATACAATCACAAATCATACTAAGCAGTAGTAATAACATATAGGATCAACCATAAACACCAAAACAACAATTTAACATGTTAATATAGATCAAACATACCCAAAACTAATGTTTTCCCCTTAATCATGTTTAACTATATCTAACAATAGGATTATAAAACTTAATCCAAATTAACCCAAATTTTCACCAGAGGCATAAAATAATATTTAAGAATTTGTACATATTTTTCCAGATTTTTATGATGCATAATTTCGTTAATTATCACTAGTCACCGAAAATTAGCCGTAATTAGTGATAAAAGTGCAAATCACTCACCTTAGCCACAAACGAATTTCAGATCTGAAACTCTAATTGATTTGCTACGGGTCCTAATGTATTCCAGCAGTTCTATCTTGATTTCTTTGCTAATCCACCTTAATTTGATGTAGATTTTCTTAATATGTGATTATTAAACGATTAGAATGAGATTTGGAAGGTAAAGGCCATTGCTAGGGTTCAAGGATGGTTAGTGGCGGCTGGAAAACTGAAACAAAATGTTTTCCCAAACCCTCTGAGCCCCCCATAACCCTTATCCCGAAATGGGTTATGGGCCTAGCTGCTAATTAACATGTTAAGCTGATTACGTTGTTTTTCTTCTTTCAAACATTATTTCAGCCATATCTCCCAAATGGTAAGTCCGTTTGACCAATGTGACCACTCTACGGAAAGATAAACCATCATCCGAATCCAATGGAAATGGTTTCAGGTCAAAACTACTTACAATCAAAAGTTATAGGCGAAACAAGATTTTCCAGGGGTAAAACGGTCATTTAAATTTCGGAAAAAATCACGAACATGGGAAATGACCCCAAAGTTGTTTCCCAAAGTTACACGACCATATGACTTTGTATGTGAATAAAATAAATATTCTACGATCCTCCGATACGTAAAATGTGGGTCGCTACAATCTCCCTCCTTAAGAAATTTCGCCCCCGAAATTCCTTAATCAAGAAAACAACCAAAAGGTCCCGCATAGAATGCGGGTCATTACACTCTCCCTCCTTAAGAAATTTCGGCCCCGAAATTCTTTATCAAGAAAACAACCAAAAGGTCTCGCATGCCTATCAACCATTTACAATCAATCGAATATACATAACAAACACAACAAACCTATCCTAGCATGCGGTTTACTAACAAGCGGATAACTATATCGCGATTAAAACCTTACCAGGCAAAGAGTTCTGGATGTGACTTCCTTGTGTTCTCCTCTGTTTCCCAAGTACAGTCATGCTCATAATCATCCCACTGGACTTTTACTGGTTTCACCGTTTTACTCTGAAGTCGCTTCGTATCATACTCGACAGGTCTGTGGTTCCCAACCACCTCAGGATCTACCACGATATCATACAACTGATCTAGTGAAATAGTCATATCAGAATCATGCACGAACTTCCTTAACTGGGAAACATGAAATACGTTGTGAATTCCCGCCATCTTTTCAGGCAATCCAACTCTATACGCTAAATTCCCAACTTGTTCGAGAATTGGAAATGGACCAAAAAATCTTGGTGCTAACTTACCTCTCCTGCCAAATCGAATCACACTCTTCAACAGAGAAGTCTTGACGAATACCAAGTCGCCGACAGAGAATTTTAAATCTCTTTGCCTTTTATCAGCGTAACTCTTCTGCCTATCTTGGGTACCTTCATTCGCTGTTGAATAACTTTGATCTTATCAGAAGTTTTTCTTATTACATCTGGCCGAAGCACAAATTTCTCACCGGTTTCTAACCAACATGATGGTGAATTGCACGGTCTTCCATACAAAGCTTCAAATGGAGCCATACAAACACTGGACTGATAACTATTATTATATGTGAATTCAACCAGATGCAAATGGTCATCCCATAAACCTACAAAATCTAATATACAAGCTCTCAAGAGATTCTCTAATACACGATTCACCCTCTCCGTTTGACCGTTGGTTTGAGGATGGTACGCGGTACTGAGATGTAATTCTGACCCTAAAGCCTTTTGTAAGCTCTTTCAAAACCCTCTAGTAATAATGGATCTCAGTTACTCACAATGCGTTTAGGTACTCTATGAAATCTCACTACCCAATTCATATACTGTTCTGCTAACTTAGTTGCCGTTCCATTCGATTTGACTGGTATAATCCTTATACTCTTGGTCAACCAATCCAGAATCATCCAAATACTATCATGATACGATCTAGTACTTGGCAAACCATCAATGAAATCCATTGAGACTTGTTCTCATTTCCATTCGGTAATTTCCAACGGTTTTTACAAACCACTAGGCTTATTTTGCTCGGCTTTAACTAACTGGCAGTTCAAGCACTTAGATATAAACCTCCCAACTTCTCTCTTCATCCCTTCCCAGTAGTAGGTCTGTTTTATGTCTCGATACATTTTGTTACCACCGGGATGTATAGTCAGTTTCGAGTGATGACACTCTCTAACCACCTCATCTCTCAATCCATTAACATTGGGTACAACTAGTCTACCATTCTTTCGAAGCCATTCATCTCAGTCAAGTCCGTACTTATTCATTTCCTCACCATCGATATTCATCTCTGCCTTGGAGATGATTTCCAATAGGTTAGGTTCATCCCTTTGACTTGAACCAATTTGCTCAATCAAAGTCGGTCTAATGTCAAACTTGCTAACATCTCTGGATCTAGTTCACACTTAGGTCTGAAATCATATCCCGCAATATACTCCAGTTGCTTCCATTCTAGAAAATAGCCCCCAAACTGACATGTCTCCTACTCAATGCATCAGCTAACGCATTGCCCTTCCCAGGTGTGTATGCGATATTGAAATCATATGAAGCCAAGAACTCTAACCATCTTTGCTGATGAAGATTCAAATCCTTTTGGGAGAAAAGTTACTTTAATGACTTATGATCGGTAAACAACTCAAATCTTTCTCCCAAGAGATAGTGTCCCCACATCTTTATCGCGAACACGATTGCTGTCAATTCCAAATCATGGGTAGGATACCTTTTCTCATGTGGTTTCAGTTGCTGACTAGTATAAGTTACAACCGTACCTCCCTGCATCAGTACAGCACCTAGTCCGGTACCACAGGCATCCGTATATACCGTCATCTCTTTGTTTCCCTTAGGAATAACTAACACTAGTGCACACGTCAATTTTTCCTTTAGACTCTTAAATGCCTTCTCATACCTTTCTTCCTAGAAGAAAGCTTGATTCCTTTTGGTAAATTGAGTTAACAGTGTCCACGGTTTTAAATCTCGGATATCGGTCGCGTTTTGTCTCGGGGATTATAGACTCGGTCTCGTTTCGGGGGAGATCTCGGACGAGATGAGTATTACTCGGGAGTTCATCTCGGATTTTCATCTCGGGACTGAAAGTTCATATCGGAACAATCTCGGGGTACATGATATGTTAAAAATGATATTTTAACAAAATGATTTTTATGAATGCTATTAAAAACATAGTAACTTAAACTTAAAATGCAATAACTTTAATATTCTTTATTTTGCGAAAGATCATTTATACTCTAAATCGTAATATGCCTAAAACAGAAATATTGTTAGACATGAAACATTAAAAGGGTGCAAAACATTAAAAAATTCAGCATAAACAGACCATAAAATACATAATTTCATAAGTAGCATGTATGTAAAAAGACGAATATGAAAATCATAAGCACTGTAAAGCATATTAACATGCAAAATGTAAAATAGCAAAAGATTGTTATGGCTAAATTTGAGGTTTTTAATTATAGTTCTAGTCCAAGCACAATTTTAAATTTTAACCAGAAAAACTATGATCTCGGACGATATTCTAGTATTTCATCTTAGTCAATATATCGTTCGATATTGCAATAACTCAGGTGATATATTCAAAAGGAGATTTAGAGTGATATTTGTTGTTTCATTTCGGAAGGAGCCCAAAACGAGATCTCGGAGGAGATCTCGGGCGATATTTGCGAGATTTGAAACAGTGGCGGTGTTGCTTTCTTGGAGAAATCTTGAACAAACTTACGATAATATCTAGCTAACTCCAAGAAACTTCTCACGTCCTTTGCATTCTTGGGCGTAGACCAATCTTGTACCGTAGCCACCTTCGAATGATCTACGGCAATACCATTCTACGAGACAACATGGCCCAAGAACCTCACTTCCCTCCTACAGAAGTGACACTTAGAAAATTTCGCTTTCAATTGGTGTTTCCTCAGCACCTCCGTCACTATCCTCAAATGTTCCTTGTGTTCTTTCTCCATCCTCGAATAAACTAAGATATCGTCCATGAACACAAGAACAAACTTATTCAGTTGATCCCTGAATACCCTATTCATAAGATCCACAAAACATGTTGGTGCATTGGTCAACCCGAATGGCATGACCAACCACTCATAGAATCCAGACGGTGTCTGAAATGCCGTTTTAGGTATACTCTGAACTGCTACTCCGAGCTGATGGAAACCTCTCACAAGATCTAGCTGGGAGAACACTCTTGCTCCATTTGACTGATCAAACAAATCGTCTATCCGCGGAAGAGGATACTTATTCTTCCTAGTCACCTTGTTCAACTCACGGTAGTCTACACATAAGCGAAGGGAACCATCAACCTTGGTAGAAAATACAACTGGTGCTCCCTACTCGGAAACACTTCTTCTGATAAATCCCTTCTTTAAAAGATCGCTAACTTGCACTTTGAGCACTCGTTGCTCCCTTGGTGCCATACGATGAAGTGGAATCGCTATAGGTCTGGCATCTTTCACTAAATCAATCCGAAACTCGATGTCTCGGTGTGGTGGAAGTCCGGTCACTTCCCCGAAGATGTCCGGATACTCGCCAACAATGGGAACATCTGACAACTCATGATGCAGCATGTTGAGGGAATTTAGAAAACTAGCCATCAACCTATCACTAGGTAGGCTACCAAATAGTATCCTCTGCCCATCATCCGCTCTAATGATCACCGAAGACCCCTCACAGTCTACCATAACCCCATACCTTTGGGGCCAATCGACTCCCAAAATAATGCCAAACCCAGTAAAGCCTAAAACAGAGCAATCACAAACAAACATGCATCCATGACTCAATAAGACCAAATTACAACAAATCATACTGAGGCTAGTCGAACCACCGATCGGGTTCGTTACAACTAAAAGTCTATCGACAATCCCAGGTTCCAATCCCAACCTATCTACCAAGTCACTAGATATGAAGGAGTGGGAAGCCCCGGCATCAGACAGTACTCAAACAGGAACATCATAAATGGAAAGCATACCATGAACAACGATGCCCTTTCCCTTCTACGCCACAGTTGGGGCATTCGACAAAGAAGGAACAACGTTGATAGCATATGCTTTCACGATCTGCTTTTCTTTAGGGGGCTGTGGACATTTAACCTTGAGATGTCCCACTTGGCCAAAGTTGAAGCACTTCCTGTCCGCTGGCTTTGCTCGACAATCTTTGGCACAGTGGCCCTTCTTACCACAGCTATAACAAACAATATCTTTCTTATCCTTCTTCTTCTGACCATCCTTAGTTTGGTTCTATTTCCTCTTATTCTGGGAATTATTCCTGCCTCCACCGCTTACCTGCTGCTTTGGCTCTTTTGCATATGCAATAGCAACCTTGGTCTTCGACATAGGGTAAAGTCTCTCCGACCTCAATGCCTTCCCCATAATAGATTCGAATGTCTCGTCGATATGTTTGTAAGTCTTTCCCCCAATTACTCATCTAGGCCAGTTATGAACTTCTCTTTCTTCTTCTCGGCTGTATCGAAAAGAGATAATCCATATTTCGATAAAGTATCGAATTCAGCAATGTATTCTGAGACTGCCCAACAATTCTGCTTAAGCTCCAAAAACTTCATGAGCAATTCTGATTTCTGTGCAGCTAGAATAAAATTATCACTGAAGCGAGTCTAAAACTGATTCCAAGTAACTTGATCCTCAGGAGTAGCTGCTTTGATAGCATTCCACCAATTCATAGCCCATCCTTAAAGTTAATGCAATGCTAGATTTCTCTTCATTGCATCCTTGATTCCCAAGTCTTCGAAGATGCGCTCAAAACTATCAAGCCAATCTTGAACATCCATAGCGGATTCCGTTCCATAATACGGCTTCCCACCAAGACTAGTATAATCCTTGCCGAGCTTGGCGAAATTAGCTCTAGGCGCCTGCACAGCTGCACCACCACCGTTAGCAGCATTAGGAACTGCTTCCTGAACATCCCTAAGCATCTCTCTCATGGAGGTAGTAAAAATCGTCCTTATATCGGGGGCATTCCTATTATTGGCCCCTGAACTCGTACTCCTCATATTTCGGCTCATCGTCAAATCTGTAACGAAAAACGATTAACCATCTCCTTAATGGTGCCTGTGCAGTGCGACTTCATCCTTAGATATACTAATAGTGTATATATATATATATATTTTGAAAACCAAAATATCACAAATACGCACTCTCATCTATGTATACTATCTCTCCCTGATGTCTTCCCCTAGGTTAACTACGCAACCTAGGCTCTGATACCAAGTGTGATGGCCCGCCCCGAACCAGCCGACATTTCTCCGAAATGCGCTATGAAAATGCCCGACTAGCGCGAGACGGTCGTCTAAGGAAAAAGGGTTTAAAACTATGAATCACCAAAGAACCTGTAGTATATCTCACAGCGCATGGAATAAAATATAATAACAACATAACTTGATATAAAACAGGCGGGACAGTGCATACGCTAAAAACTAAATCATCATAGCAGTAGAATCCAAAATATAGCTTATGATCCCAACCATCATTATTACAACGTCAAAATACTGTCACTAAAGCAAAGTAGAAAAGGTACACTACTAATGCCCAAAGCCGTGACCAGCAACAACACTAGGAGAATATATGTAAATTGTACGTGGAAGCCTCCTCCTCGTCTCCGGACAGCTACTCGTGTATACCACCTAGCCTGTCTCTAGTCTGCTCGTTTAGGAGCACCCAGAGTAATAAGAAGAGACATAAAACTCTGGGTTAGACAAAATTCTGTATGAGCGATAGCAGCAAAATAAAACAATAACAAGTAAAAATAATCATACCTGAACATAGACCTACAACCAAAGAGTTAGCACAACAAGATGTACAGTACTCTAAGGTAACACTAACATAAAGTGTAAATTGGAAGTGCACATATCATGGTGATAGAAAACATCAAACATAACAATCATCCTCACATCTCTCACTCAGTGCGTAAAGCATACGATATTCAATAATTTGACAACCAAATCCTTTGCCATTACTACGACCACTTTGCCCCTTTGGGATCATGACGACCCCACTGCACTGGTCCATAGTCAACAACCCCCTGCTACGATCACTTTGCCCTTTGGAATCATGACGACTCCATTGCACTGATCCATAGCCACGCTACAATCACTTTGGCCTTTAGGGTCATGAATACTCCACTTCACTGATCCATAGCCTATATTACGTCTCTCAGTGGTGAACCAAAGTTATGGATATCGATAACCCCTTTGCACACATCCCGCAGCAAAGTCCAACTCACGAAGTTAACTCCGTGGCTCCCGTCTGGATCTTCAGTTCTAACTTCTTATTTGGACTACCTTTGCATCTCGGGTTTTTATTCAAATTGGTGTCCCAGTCCTTTGCTTGGTTCGTGACTCCATGCTTCCATTCATGCTCGCACTTTGGTTCGGATATTAACTGTAACAACCCGTATTTCGATAACATGTTAAAACGAGAATCAAGGCAGAATTTAATTTTAAATTCTGAATTAAGTAAAACGGGCTATGCCATTGCGTTCGTCTCGGAAAAATACGCGAAATAGAGTCCGAGTTTTCGAGAATCGGAGTCCGTATGACCCGTTAAAGGCCCAAAGAAGATTTCTGGAAATTTGAATTTCGGAAACAGTTTTGGAAATCAGATCTGGGGCTAGGCGGGGAGTTTCCCGCCTAGGCCATGTCGACAGGGCTGTCGACAGGCCTGTCGACTTGGGCCCAGACCAAGTCGACAGCCCTGTCGACTTGCCTGTCGACAGGGGGTGGCCGGGGCAAATAACCTGGCGCACCTGTTTGTCTCACCTGGTCTTGTTCTTGGGCTGGGTCTAGAAGCTTCCGAGATCTGATGGTCCTAATCTATCCTAGGGTTAATCTAAGGGCCTAAAACTATCCTAATCTCTATAAAAAGACCCTAAACCTAACCTAAATCCCTAAAAATCAAACCTAGCAACTAAGTGCTGCCAAAATCAATCTTGATCATGGCCTCCACCTCAAATCCCTAGAGCCTATGCATTCAAATCAAGTTCAAATCAAAAGGTGCAAGCATGCTACACCAAATAGAGGCCAAATCGATGTTGCTATGCGAGTTTCATGACGGATCTTCATCAAAGGAGGCACCTTTCTTAGCCAAGATGATCCATGCTTCTTTCCCTAGGCCTAACTATGTAAGTTCTAGCTACTTTTGGATCAAAACGGTATTTTTAATGTTGACATGGGATAAAATGAGGCTAAACATGATTATGCGAACCTATATGAACCTTACCTTGCCTCTTGTGTTCATGTTTATGATTTTAGGCCATGTGAGTGACTTAATCATGCCTCTCATGCTATGCATAATCTAGTTTAACTTGCAAGTTTGGATCTTTATGCATGAAATGCTAGCATGAACCTTTATGACCACTTTACTTGTGAAACATTGGCTAAGACAAGATTTTGGGGCTTATGCATGTTTATGAACCCAAACCCCTTATGCTAACATGCAAGTTTGTGGCCAAATCCCTCTTGATAATATACATGTTTGTGGCTAAATTACCTTATGACACTATGCATGTTTATGGCCAATCCCTTTATGATGTTATGCATGTGGAAGCCAAGCCCTTTTTGGCATCATGCATGGTTTGAGACCAATATGTGACATAGCATCCTTACTATGTTGACTCGATTTGCTTGCGTTGGGAAAACACGATTTTGGGTAGTTAGATAAACATGAACATGTCGCAAAATCTTAACTTGAATATGACATGCGTTTATACTTGAAAATATGACTTGAAAGATAACATGGAAGATGACATGTAAGTATGCATAAAAAACATGAGCTTGGGAATTTACCTATTAAGTTAGGTCTACCCTTTGGGAATTTACCTATTAAGTTAGGTCTACCCAAATGCTTGAAAAACTTGTAACATGTTTTGGAAACATGATGAGCTTAGATAATATAAGTATGGCCAACTCGAGGTTGGGTTGAGTTTGCAACGTAAAACTACCCGGAACCGACCGGCCTAACTAGTAGTTGCAAACAATAGGACCCAATGTGAGAAGTTGGTCATGTCGCGCTTAAGACCCGAGGTTAGACTAGGTTGTGGTGTAAATCTACCCGGACCCGCCCGGCTTAACTAGTAACCACAACAAGGTCTAATGTGAGAGGTTGAGGGTGCATTAATTAAATTAATGCCACATAATAGGGTTAAGTTAATTTGATTAATGAGGCTTAACCAAATATGATATGGACAAATGGGTTAAGTAATTTGATTAGGCTAATGATACTTAACAAAACATGATAAGCTTGGGTAGGTTAAGTAACTTGATTTGCCTAATGACACTTGACCATTTTTATACGACTAGTGGACGGGATTAAGTTAACCAACACTTAATCAATCCAACACGATAACGTGATAAGGTTAAGTAAATTTTCTTAATGACACTTAACCGTATAATACAGTTAATGGATGGGGTTAAGATTAGGCTTAACTAATCTAAACATGGTAATCGGATGGGGTTAAGTTAGCCTAGACTTAATTAATCCCACTTGGTAATTTAATGGGGTTAAGTTAAACGCTTAACTAATTTAACACGATGATTTGATGAGGTTAAGTGACCTATACTTAACCAATATAACTCGTTAATTTGATGAGGTTAAGTTAATCTATACTTAACCAATCTAACGTGAAAACAGGATAAGGCTAAGTCACGAATCACTTGAACACGCTTGACCGATTTGACTCGGTAATTTGACAAGGTCAAGTTAATTTATATAATTGACCAATCTAAAATGATAATTAGACGAGGTTAAGTTATGGATTTCTTGATACACTTAGCCAACTTGACACATGGTTTGTAGGGTTAAGTCTTGGACTTGGATACTTAGCCAATTTTGACATGGTTTGTAGACGGGCTAAGTTATGAACTTAAGTGACACTTAACCCATTAGATAAACCCTAATTCGGAGGATTAGGTAAATAACCATGGTTAACAAGGGTAATGGAAATAAGGCTAAGTGGTAAACCTTAGTTAAGGGAAACTAAGTAATAATTCTTAGTCAAGGAAATCTGGACCACTTCTTAGATGGATGAGTAACCCGATACAGTAGGTCATCGTTTAAGTATACGCGTAGGAGCAGGCTATCTGATTTAGATAAAGGCTCCAGCGAACTGGGTAACGAAGCAGCGGCTTCGGGGAACGTGAGGATATTCTTGGTATCCCTCTGTGAGGTCGTAGATGATCATCCTGGGCTCACAAGAGGTTGAGGTCTGCGATAGAAGAACCAAGAATATGCCTTGGTTGCTATGCGAGCGACCTAAAGACTGGGGTGGATAGCAGTGAGTCGACGGATACATAAGGTGCCCGAGATAGCAAGTTCGCCGATCATCTACCATCTTGAGTCAAGCGTGTACGTACGGAAAGGCAGGGAACACCCAACAGACCATAATTTGCTATCTAATTATGGGTGAGGTAGGCCGTAGGATGTGGGCTGGCCGGAGTGTAGTTCTCATGCAAGATTTTCTCTTGTGTTGCCTTTCACTAGTTGAGGGAGGGGTCTCATGGGACCATAGCCACGTGTAGAAAAGCAGACCTTAGCATCTGCATCGGCAGATAAATCTAAAGCTCCCGACCGAGTCCTGTATTTCTTGTTTTGGCCGGTGACAGGACTCGGATGGCACGATGTGATACATGTGCATCCAGTTATAGAAAAACGATTCACGATGAATGCGTGGGAAAAAGGGCGCGGTTGAGGGTTAGCGTAATCCCTAGTGGCCTAGGTGGTTTAACCCAAACCGAAATACGAAAGCGTGCAATAGGTAAGCGTAATCCCTAGTGGTGCTAGGTGGCGTAAGTCCTAGTAGTTCAAACGATGATTCATATGGAAGAGCCTAGCTAGAACAAGGGTGATAGTCCAAACGATTTCAAGGATAATACGACATGAGGAAGCCCGTACGAGGTACGGCAAAGGACTGAACTTATATACATGGAAAGAAACATATGATTTGAGTAACCTATATATGCGATATATTAGGTTGACATGGACCATTACACGACTTTGAGCAAGGGACATTCATGGTTAACACATGACGCGGGTAGGGATACTAGTACGAGAGGTGCAGAGCAAATATACATGTTAGAACTAGGAAGAATATACATAATAGATACCTTGGGATAATGTACTCGATAGCAATCTGACGATGTGATACTTTGACTTATCATAACACCGTAGTTTATCATGATACCTTAGTTTACCTTGCCACAGTAGCTCAACCGGCTACCCTGGTTTATCTATCTTGTAGTTATCCTTATGTTTACTTTCAGTTTATGCATGTCATGTTACCTTTACCTGTTTTTATACTGGAAGTAGATAGTACTTACTCAGTCTTTTTGACTGACCCGTTTTGTTTCGCCTCTTTTCTTCCGTTTCCCCCCCAGGTTTCAGGGAGGAAACAATGCTGTTTAGTTCGGACTTCTTCTGCTTGAAGGTCATCATGGACGGCTTGGACTTCTCTTGGCTATGGTTACTTTACTGTTTTTACTTGGGGAATAATTTATTAAAAAGTCTTTATGCTTCTTTACTATTGCAAGACAGGTTTTGATGTACTCTGATGTAAAAGGCTTTAGACCTTAATTATTGAATTTATGAAAGTTCGATTTTACTTCCGCTATTTTATATGTTCTGTCTTGTGATATTTCTGTGCATGCTTACCAATAATGCCCCTCTAAAGCTAGTGCATTCCTTTGCGAGTGACCCTAGCGGAGGCGGGGTGTTACATTTGGTATCAGAGCAGAAGGTTACTAGGCTGGGCAAAAGTTTTTAAAGACCTTCTGAAAATTATTTGAAAAACCGTTTACAAAGAAGCATTTTTCAAGAAAATTTTCTTTTAAAAGAAAAAGGCTATTCCCCAAAGGCCATTAGCATTATCCTTGTTTCCTTGATTGAATCTCTTTTCCTTTCTTTCCTCCGTCTGTAGTCACAGTGGTTTTGACTGCGACTAGTCTTTCTAGCTGCGTAAGTGCTTCCCGTACGATGGAGGTGGTTCTCGAGAGACCGTTGCAGAGTTATGCATGAAAGGATAGTAAGGACAAGGAAAAAGTATACGAGCTCAGGGATAAGCAACATATTGGTATGGCTTAGTCCAAAAAGGAGGAAGAAAGATGAACAATGAAACCCATGACGAGAGAGTACCTTTGGCATGGTGAAACGGGACGGATAGTTAAGTATCATGAAACAGGGAAAAGATCATTCGGAGGGCAATAGTATGCTCTCATTTCTAGGGTACCTCGGAAGGAGGGTAACGATCTTGTTAAAGGTTTAGTTTTTCTTCTCTATCATCCCGTCGGGACTTTGTTTGGATCACCACATCTTTTTTAGTCCGCTTCGATAATTGAGTCTCTGCACCTTAGTACTATTATAATAGAGGATCCCGTTTTTGTCTTAAGTCCTGTTGGAAGATCGGTCCATTTACTCATGGCTTGTTTGGATTTGAGAATGTCTATATCAAGTGTTGAGCTTGGAAATAATGCTTATGTTTATAAGTTGTGGATGGATTCTAGGGATGAAGTGGTTATCCAGTAAGGGGTGCCACTCTCGGTTTTAGAAGGAGGGTAGTTAGACTCTTGGCTTGCTTTGGTAATACCCTCGAAATCTCGTGTAACCTTTTGGGTTCTGTCATGGCTAGTTACCTAGAATCCCAGGATACAGTTGTTGGTAACCCGTTTGAATAGAATTCGCCGCTAAGGCGGATGGTTCGTGTCGATTATGTATGAGTTATGGGAATCACCCTAGTAAGGACTCTTGGCAATTTGGATTGGCATCGGAAAACGAGATCCAGAATTCACTAGTGAATTTTAGAGAGCTGGCTTGAGTACGTAGATATGGTTGAGCCAAGTATACTAGGGAAAGAATAAGTGCAAGTGGAACGAGAGGCGACGAGGAAATGAGTTCCAACTCATGTTATGGAAACAGGAAGTAAGAAGCTACGAAATCGCAAAGACGGTCAAGGTACAAGGAAATTGAGCTCAAGGAAGTACGACTTTGATGGTCAAAGACTAGATACGCGCATGATATCTCTTTTTGGGAGTATATCCTTGATCCCTGTTTTCTGTAAGAGCTTACTTATAGGCTATCTTTTGTGGACATCCTCTCGGTCCTATTTTCTGTTACAAACCCCGTAAGGAGTTTGTCCTGTTTATCTTCTCGACCCTGTTTCAGGGAATCTTAGGTAGAACCCTATGGATGTAAACATGTACTTGAAACATGTTATGATTGATATGGTTGCAAGTGGTTGCAAGTGGTTGCTCGTGGATGCGCGAATACACATTAGATGCTAGCTCGACTCGGTCACATTTCATATTGCATATGCACGAGTATTTATACTTGTTTATGGATGAAATCGAATGTGTTATCATGCGGTTGTTGCATATGAATGAATGATTGTGCACGCATATAGTATCTATATGGCTAGGACTATTTGCATACATGTTGGATTCATGGCACTATACATATTTTTGCATTAGAAAGATTATCCAGGCCTGATCATTAGCATTAGCTAAGGAACATGTACATACACATTTTGCATGTATTCATACAGCATTAGAAATCATCTAAGGACAATGGTTGCTTGTGGATGATGTTTTGAGTAGATGGATGATGGATGGTAGGATATGTTCTTCCTAACTTAGAGATTTCGGGGACGAAATCCTAAAAGGTGGGGAGAATGTAACAACCCGTATTTCGATAACATGTTAAAACGAGAATCAAGGCAGAATTTAATTTTAAATTCTGAATTAAGTAAAACGGGCTATGCCATTGCGTTCGTCTCGGAAAAATACGCGAAATAGAGTCCGAGTTTTCGAGAATCGGAGTCCGTATGACCCGTTAAAGGCCCAAAGAAGATTTCTGGAAATTTGAATTTCGGAAATAGTTTTGGAAATCAGATCTGGGGCTAGGCGGGGAGTTTCCCGCCTAGGCCATGTCGACAGGGTTGTCGACAGGCCTGTCGACTTGGGCCCAGACCAAGTCGACAGCCCTGTCGACTTGCCTGTCGACAGGGGGTGGCCGGGGCAAATAACCTGGCGCACTTGTTTGTCTCACCTGGTCTTGTTCTTGGGCTGGGTCTGGAAGCTTCCGAGATCTGATGGTCCTAATCTATCTTAGGGTTAATCTAAGGGCCTAAAACTATCCTAATCTCTATAAAAAGACCCTAAACCTAACCTAAATCCCTAAAAATCAAACCTAGCAACTAAGTGCTGCCAAAATCAATCTTGATCATGGCCTCCACCTCAAATCCCTAGAGCCTATGCATTCAAATCAAGTTCAAATCAAAAGGTGCAAGCTTGCTACACAAAATAGAGGCCAAATCGACGTTGCTATGCGAGTTTCATGACGGATCTTCATCAAAGGAGGCACCTTTCTTAGCCAAGATGATCCATGCTTCTTTCCCTAGGCCTAACTATGTAAGTTCTAGCTACTTTTGGATCAAAACGGTATTTTTAATGTTGACATAGGATAAAATGAGGCTAAACATGATTATGCGAACCTATATGAACCTTACCTTGCCTCTTGTGTTCATGTTTATGATTTTAGGCCATGTGAGTGACTTAATCATGCCTCTCATGCTATGCATAATCTAGTTTAACTTGCAAGTTTGGATCTTTATGCATGAAATGCTAGCATGAACCTTTAGGACCACTTTACTTGTGAAACATTGGCTAAGACAAGATTTTGGGGCTTATGCATGTTTATGAACCCAAACCCCTTATGCTAACATGCACGTTTGTGGCCAAATCCCTCTTGATAATATACATGTTTGTGGCTAAATTACCTTATGACACTATGCATGTTTATGGCCAATCCCTTTATGATGTTATGCATGTGGAAGCCAAGCCCTTTTTGGCATCATGCATGGTTTGAGACCAATATGTGACATAGCATCCTTACTATGTTGACTCGATTTGCTTGCGTTGGGAAAACACGATTTTGGGTAGTTAGATAAACATGAACATGTCGCAAAATCTTAACTTGAATATGACATGCGTTTATACTTGAAAATATGACTTGAAAGATAACATGGAAGATGACATGTAAGTATGCATAAAAAACATGAGCTTGGGAATTTACCTATTAAGTTAGGTCTACCCTTTGGGAATTTACCTATTAAGTTAGGTCTACCCAAATGCTTGAAAAACTTGTAACATGTTTTGGAAACATGATGAGCTTAGATAATATAAGTATGGTCAACTCGAGGTTGGGTTGAGTTTGCAACGTAAAACTACCCGGAACCGACCGACTTAACTAGTAGTTGCAAACAATAGGACCCAATGTGAGAAGTTGGTCATGTCGCGCTTAAGACCCGAGGTTAGACTAGGTTGTGGTGTAAATCTACCCGGACCCGCCCGGCTTAACTAGTAACCACAACAAGGTCTAATGTGAGAGGTTGAGGGTGCATTAATTAAATTAATGCCACATAATAGGGTTAAGTTAATTTGATTAATGAGGCTTAACCAAATATGATATGGACAAATGGGTTAAGTAATTTGATTTGGCTAATGATACTTAACTAAACATGATAAGCTTGGGTAGGTTAAGTAACTTGATTTGCCTAATGACACTTGACCATTTTTATACGACTAGTGGACGGGATTAAGTTAACCAACACTTAATCAATCCAACACAATAACGTGATAAGGTTAAGTAAATTTTCTTAATGACACTTAACCGTATAATACAGTTAATGGATGGGGTTAAGATTAGGCTTAACTAATCTAAACATGGTAATCGGATGGGGTTAAGTTAGCCTAGACTTAATTAATCCCACTTGGTAATTTAATGGGGTTAAGTTAAACGCTTAACTAATTTAACACGATGATTTGATGAGGTTAAGTGACCTATACTTAACCAATCTAACTCGTTAATTTGATGAGGTTAAGTTAATCTATACTTAACCAATCTAACGTGAAAACAGGATAAGGCTAAGTCACGAATCACTTGAACACGCTTGACCGATTTGACTCGGTAATTTGACAAGGTCAAGTTAATTTATATAATTGACCAATCTAAAATGATAATTAGACGAGGTTAAGTTATGGATTGCTTGATATACTTAGCCAACTTGACACATGGTTTGTAGGGTTAAGTCTTGGACTTGGATACTTAGCCAATTTTGACATGGTTTGTAGACGGGCTAAGTTATGAACTTAAGTGACACTTAACCCATTAGATAAACCCTAATTCGGAGGATTAGGTAAATAACCATGGTTAACAAGGGTAATGGAAATAAGGCTAAGTGGTAAACCTTAGTTAAGGGAAACTAAGTAATAATTCTTAGTCAAGGAAATCTGGACCACTTCTTAGATAGATGAGTAACCCGATACGGTAGGTCATCGTTTAAGTATACGCGTAGGAACAGGCTATCTGATTTAGATAAAGGCTCCAGCGAACTGGGTAACGAAGCAGCGGCTTCGGGGAACGTGAGGATATTCTTGGTATCCCTCTGTGAGGTCGCAGATGATCATCCTGGGCTCACAAGAGGTTGAGGTCTGCGGTAGAAGAACCAAGAATATGCCTTGGTTGCTACGCGAGCGACCTAAAGACTGGGGTGGATAGCAGTGAGTCGACGGATACATAAGGTTCCCGAGATAGCAAGTTCGCCGATCATCTACCATCTTGAGTCAAGCGTGTACGTACGGAAAGGCAGGGAACACCCAACAGACCATAATTTGCTATCTAATTATGGGTGAGGTAGGCCGTAGGATGTGGGCTGGCCGGAGTGTAGTTCTCATGCAAGATTTTCTCTTGTGTTGCCTTTCACTAGTTCAGGGAGGGGTCTCATGGGACCATAGCCACGTGTAGAAAAGCAGACCTTAGCATCTGCATCGGCAGATAAATCTAAAGCTCCCGACCGAGTCCTGTATTTCTTGTTTTGGCCGGTGACAGGACTCGGATGGCACGATGTGATACATGTGCATCCAGTTATAGAAAAACGATTCACGATGAATGCGTGGGAAAAAGGGCGCGGTTGAGGGTTAGCGTAATCCCTAGTGGCCTAGGTGGTTTAACCCAAACCTAAATACGAAAGCGTGCAATAGGTAAGCGTAATCCCTAGTGGTGCTAGGTGGCGTAAGTCCTAGTAGTTCAAACGATGATTCATATGGAAGAGCCTAGCTAGAACAAGGGTGATAGTCCAAACGATTTCAAGGATAATACGACATGAGGAAGCCCGTACGAGGTACGACAAAGGACTGAACTTATATACATGGAAAGAAACATATGATTTGAGTAACCTATATATGCGATATATTAGGTTGACATGGACCATTACACGACTTTGAGCAAGGGACATTCATGGTTAACACATGACGCGGGTAGGGATACTAGTACGAGAGGTGCAGAGCAAATATACATGTTAGAACTAGGAAGAATATACATAATAGATACCTTGGGATAATGTACTCGATAGCAATCTGACGATGTGATACTTTGACTTATCATAACACCGTAGTTTATCATGATACCTTAGTTTACCTTGCCACAGTAGCTCAACCGGCTACCCTGGTTTATCTATCTTGTAGTTATCCTTATGTTTACTTTCAGTTTATGCATGTCATGTTACCTTTACCTGTTTTTATACTGGAAGTAGATAGTACTTACTCAGTCTTTTTGACTGACCCGTTTTGTTTCGCCTCTTTTCTTCCGTTCCCCCCCCCCCAGGTTTCAGGGAGGAAACAATGCTGTTTAGTTCGGACTTCTTCTGCTTGAAGGTCATCATGGACGGCTTGGACTTCTCTTGGCTATGGTTACTTTACTGTTTTTACTTGGGGAATAATTTATTAAAAAGTCTTTATGCTTCTTTACTATTGCAAGACAAGTTTTGATGTACTCTGATGTAAAAGGCTTTAGACCTTAATTATTGAATTTATGAAAGTTCGATTTTACTTCCGCTATTTTATATGTTCTGTCTTGTGATATTTCTATGCATGCTTACCAATAATGCCCCTCTAAAGCTAGTGCATTCCTTTGCGAGTGACCCTAGCGGAGGCGGGGTGTTACATTTGGTATCAGAGCAGAAGGTTACCAGGCTGGGCAAAAGTTTTTAAAGACCTTCTGAAAATTATTTGAAAAACCGTTTACAAAGAAGCATTTTTCAAGAAAATTTTCTTTTAAAAGAAAAAGGCTATTCCCCAAAGGCCATTAGCATTATCCTTGTTTCCTTGATTGAATCTCTTTTCCTTTCTTTCCTCCGTCTGTAGTCACAGTGGTTTTGACTGCGACTAGTCTTTCTAGCTGCGTAAGTGCTTCCCGTACGATGGAGGTGGTTCTCGAGAGACCGTTGCAGAGTTATGCATGAAAGGATAGTAAGGACAAGGAAAAAGGATACGAGCTCAGGGATAAGCAACATATTGGTATGGCTGAGTCCAAAAAGGAGGAAGAAAGATGAACAATGAAACCCATGACGAGAGAGTACCTTTGGCATGGTGAAACGGGACGGATAGTTAAGTATCATGAAACAGGGACAAGATCATTCGGAGGGCAATAGCATGCTCTCATTTCTAGGGTACCTCGGAAGGAGGGTAACGATCTTGTTAAAGGTTTAGTTTTTCTTCTCTATCATCCCATCGGGACTTTGTTTGGATCACCACATCTTTTTTAGTCCGCTTCGATAATTGAGTCTCTGCACCTTAGTACTATTATAATAGAGGATCCCGTTTTTGTCTTAAGTCCTATTGGAAGATCGGTCCATTTACTCATGGCTTGTTTGGATTTGAGAATGTCTATATCAAGTGTTGAGCTTGGAAATAATGCTTATGTTTACAAGTTGTGGATGGATTCTAGGGATGAAGTGGTTATCCAGTAAGGGGTGCCACTCTCGATTTTAGAAGGAGGGTAGTTAGACTCTTGGCTTGCTTTGGTAATACCCTCGAAATCTCGTGTAACCTTTTGGGTTCTGTCATGGCTAGTTACCTAGAATCCCAGGATACAGTTGTTGGTAATCCGTTTGAATAGAATTCGCCGCTAAGGCGGATGGTTCGTGTCGATTATGTATGAGTTATGGGAATCACCCTAGTAAGGGCTCTTGGCAATTTGGATTGGCATCGGAAAACGAGATCCAGAATTCACTAGTGAATTTTAGAGAGCTGGCTTGAGTACGTAGATATGGTTGAGCCAAGTATACTAGGGAAAGAATAAGTGCAAGTGGAACGAGAGGCGACGAGGAAATGAGTTCCAACTCATGTTATGGAAACAGGAAGTAAGAAGCTACGAAATCGCAAAGACGGTCAAGGCACAAGGAAATTGAGCTCAAGGAAGTACGACTTTGATGGTCAAAGACTAGATACGCGCATGATATCTCTTTTTGGGAGTATATCCTTGATCCCTGTTTTCTGTAAGAGCTTACTTGTAGGCTATCTTTTGTGGACATCCTCTCGGTCCTATTTTCTGTTACAAACCCCGTAAGGAGTTTGTCCTGTTTATCTTCTCGACCCTGTTTCAGGGAATCTTAGGTAGAACCCTATGGATGTAAACATGTAATTGAAACATGTTATGATTGATATGGTTGCAAGTGGTTGCTCGTGGAAGCGCGAATACACATTAGATGCTAGCTCGACTCGGTCACATTTCATATTGCATATGCACGAGTATTTATACTTGTTTATGGATGAAATCGAATGTGTTATCATGCGGTTGTTGCATATGAATGAATGATTGTGCACGCATATAGTATCTATATGGCTAGGACTATTTGCATACATGTTGGATTCATGGCACTATACATATTTTTGCATTAGAAAGATTATCCAGGCCTGATCATTAGCATTAGCTAAGGAACATGTACACACACATTTTGCATGTATTCATACAGCATTAGAAATCATCTAAGGACAATGGTTGCTTGTGGATGATGTTTTGAGTAGATGGATGATGGATGGTAGGATATGTTCTTCCTAACTTAGAGATTTCGGGGACGAAATCCTAAAAGGTGGGGAGAATGTAACAACCCGTATTTCGATAACATGTTAAAACGAGAATCAAGGCAGAATTTAATTTTAAATTCTGAATTAAGTAAAACGGGCTATGCATTGCGTTCGTCTCGGAAAAATACGCGAAATAGAGTCCGAGTTTTCGAGAATCGGAGTCCGTATGACCCGTTAAAGGCCCAAAGAAGATTTCTGGAAATTTGAATTTCGGAAACAGTTTTGGAAATCAAATCTGGGGCTAGGCGGGGAGTTTCCCGCCTAGGCCATGTCGACAGGGCTGTCGACAGGCCTGTCGACTTGGGCCCAGACCAAGTCGACAGCCCTGTCGACTTGCCTGTCGACAGGGGGTGGCCGGGGCAAATAACCTGGCGCACTTGTTTGTCTCACCTGGTCTTGTTCTTGGGCTGGGTCTGGAAGCTTCCGAGATCTGATGGTCCTAATCTATCCTAGGGTTAATCTAAGGGCCTAAAACTATCCTAATCTCTATAAAAAGACCCTAAACCTAACCTAAATCCCTAAAAATCAAACATAGCAACTAAGTGCTGCCAAAATCAATCTTGATCATGGCCTCCACCTCAAATCCCTAGAGCCTATGCATTCAAATCAAGTTCAAATCAAAAGGTGCAAGCTTGCTACACCAAATAGAGGCCAAATCGACGTTGCTATGCGAGTTTCATGACGGATCTTCATCAAAGGAGGCACCTTTCTTAGCCAAGATGATCAATGCTTCTTTCCCTAGGCCTAACTATGTAAGTTCTAGCTACTTTTGGATCAAAACGGTATTTTTAATGTTGACATGGGATAAAATGAGGCTAAACATGATTATGCGAACCTATATGAACCTTACCTTGCCTCTTGTGTTCATGTTTATGATTTTAGGCCATGTGAGTGACTTAATCATGCCTCTCATGCTATGCATAATCTAGTTTAACTTGCAAGTTTGGATCTTTATGCATGAAATGCTAGCATGAACCTTTAGGACCACTTTACTTGTGAAACATTGGCTAAGACAAGATTTTGGGGCTTATGCATGTTTATGAACCCAAACCCCTTATGCTAACATGCAAGTTTGTGGCCAAATCCCTCTTGATAATATACATGTTTGTGGCTAAATTACCTTATGATACTATGCATGTTTATGGCCAATCCCTTTATGATGTTATGCATGTGGAAGCCAAGCCCTTTTTGGCATCATGCATGGTTTGAGACCAATATGTGACATAGCATCCTTACTATGTTGACTCGATTTGCTTGCGTTGGGAAAACACGATTTTGGGTAGTTAGATAAACATGAACATGTCGCAAAATCTTAACTTGAATATGACATGCGTTTATACTTGAAAATATGACTTGAAAGATAACATGGAAGATGACATGTAAGTATGCATAAAAAACATGAGCTTGGGAATTTACCTATTAAGTTAGGTCTACCCTTTGGGAATTTACCTATTAAGTTAGGTCTACCCAAATGCTTGAAACCCTTGTAACATGTTTTGGAAACATGATGAGCTTAGATAATATAAGTATGGCCAACTCGAGGTTGGGTTGAGTTTGCAACGTAAAACTACCCGGAACCGACCGGCCTAACTAGTAGTTGCAAACAATAGGACCCAATGTGAGAAGTTGGTCATGTCGCTCTTAAGACCCGAGGTTAGACTAGGTTGTGGTGTAAATCTACCCGGACCCGCCCGGCTTAACTAGTAACCACAACAAGGTCTAATGTGAGAGGTTGAGGGTGCATTAATTAAATTAATGCCACATAATAGGGTTAAGTTAATTTGATTAATGAGGCTTAACCAAATATGATATGGACAAATGGGTTAAGTAATTTGATTAGGCTAATGATACTTAACAAAACATGATAAGCTTGGGTAGGTTAAGTAACTTGATTTGCCTAATGACACTTGACCATTTTTATACGACTAGTGGACGGGATTAAGTTAACCAACACTTAATCAATCCAACACGATAACGTGATAAGGTTAAGTAAATTTTCTTAATGACACTTAACCGTATAATACAGTTAATGGATGGGGTTAAGATTAGGCTTAACTAATCTAAACATGGTAATCGGATGGGGTTAAGTTAGCCTAAACTTAATTAATCCCACTTGGTAATTTAATGGGGTTAAGTTAAACGCTTAACTAATTTAACACGATGATTTGATGAGGTTAAGTGACCTATACTTAACCAATCTAACTCGTTAATTTGATGAGGTTAAGTTAATCTATACTTAACCAATCTAACGTGAAAACAGGATAAGGCTAAGTCACGAATCACTTGAACACGCTTGACCGATTTGACTCGGTAATTTGACAAGGTCAAGTTAATTTATATAATTGACCAATCTAAAATGATAATTAGACGAGGTTAAGTTATGGATTGCTTGATATACTTAGCCAACTTGACACATGGTTTGTAGGGTTAAGTCTTGGACTTGGATACTTAGCCAATTTTGACATGGTTTGTAGACGGGCTAAGTTATGAACTTAAGTGACACTTAACCCATTAGATAAACCCTAATTCGGAGGATTAGGTAAATAACCATGGTTAACAAGGGTAATGGAAATAAGGCTAAGTGGTAAACCTTAGTTAAGGGAAACTAAGTAATAATTCTTAGTCAAGGAAATCTGGACCACTTCTTAGATAGATGAGTAACCCGATACGGTAGGTCATCGTTTAAGTATACGCGTAGGAGCAGGCTATCTGATTTAGATAAAGGCTCCAGCGAACTGGGTAACGAAGCAGCGGCTTCAGGGAACGTGAGGATATTCTTGGTATCCCTCTGTGAGGTCGCAGATGATCATCCTGGGCTCACAAGAGGTTGAGGTCTGCGGTAGAAGAACCAAGAATATGCCTTGGTTGCTATGCGAGCGACCTAAAGACTGGGGTGGATAGCAGTGAGTCGACGGATACATAAGGTGCCCGAGATAGCAAGTTCGCCGATCATCTACCATCTTGAGTCAAGCGTGTACGTACGGAAAGGCAGGGAACACCCAACAGACCATAATTTGCTATCTAATTATGGGTGAGGTAGGCCGTAGGATGTGGGCTGGCCGGAGTGTAGTTCTCATGCAAGATTTTCTCTTGTGTTGCCTTTCACTAGTTGAGGGAGGGGTCTCATGGGACCAAAGCCACGTGTAGAAAAGCAGACCTTAGCATCTGCATCGGCAGATAAATCTAAAGCTCCCGACCGAGTCCTGTATTTCTTGTTTTGGCCGGTGACAGGACTCGGATGGCACGATGTGATACATGTGCATCCAGTTATAGAAAAACGATTCACGATGAATGCGTGGGAAAAAGGGCGCGGTTGTGGGTTAGCGTAATCCCTAGTGGCCTAGGTGGTTTAACCCAAACCGAAATACGAAAGCGTGCAATAGGTAAGCGTAATCCCTAGTGGTGCTAGGTGGCGTAAGTCCTAGTAGTTCAAACGATGATTCATATGGAAGAGCCTAGCTAGAACAAGGGTGATAGTCCAAACGATTTCAAGGATAATACGACATGAGGAAGCCCGTACGAGGTACGGCAAAGGACTGAACTTATATACATGGAAAGAAACATATGATTTGAGTAACCTATATATGCGATATATTAGGTTGACATGGACCATTACACGACTTTGAGCAAGGGACATTCATGGTTAACACATGACGCGGGTAGGGATACTAGTACGAGAGGTGCAGAGCAAATATACATGTTAGAACTAGGAAGAATATACATAATAGATACCTTGGGATAATGTACTCGATAGCAATCTGACGATGTGATACTTTGACTTATCATAACACCGTAGTTTATCATGATACCTTAGTTTACCTTGCCACAGTAGCTCAACCGGCTACCCTGGTTTATCTATCTTGTAGTTATCCTTATGTTTACTTTCAGTTTATGCATGTCATGTTACCTTTACCTGTTTTTATACTGGAAGTAGATAGTACTTACTCAGTCTTTTTGACTGACCCGTTTTGTTTCGCCTCTTTTCTTCCGTTTCCCCCCCCCCCCAGGTTTCAGGGAGGAAACAATGCTGTTTAGTTCGGACTTCTTCTGCTTGAAGGTCATCATGGACGGCTTGGACTTCTCTTGGCTATGGTTACTTTACTGTTTTTACTTGGGGAATAATTTATTAAAAAGTCTTTATGCTTCTTTACTATTGCAAGACAGGTTTTGATGTACTCTGATGTAAAAGGCTTTAGACCTTAATTATTGAATTTATGAAAGTTCGATTTTACTTCCGCTATTTTATATGTTCTGTCTTGTGATATTTCTGTGCATGCTTACCAATAATGCCCCTCTAAAGCTAGTGCATTCCTTTGCGAGTGACCCTAGCGGAGGCGGGGTGTTACATTTGGTATCAGAGCAGAAGGTTACCAGGCTGGGCAAAAGTTTTTAAAGACCTTCTGAAAATTATTTGAAAAACCGTTTACAAAGAAGCATTTTTCAAGAAAATTTTCTTTTAAAAGAAAAAGGCTATTCCCCAAAGGCCATTAGCATTATCCTTGTTTCCTTGATTGAATCTCTTTTCCTTTCTTTCCTCCGTCTGTAGTCACAGTGGTTTTGACTGCGACTAGTCTTTCTAGCTGCGTAAGTGCTTCCCGTACGATGGAGGTGGTTCTCGAGAGACCGTTGCAGAGTTATGCATGAAAGGATAGTAAGGACAAGGAAAAAGGATACGAGCTCAGGGATAAGCAACATATTGGTATGGCTGAGTCCAAAAAGGAGGAAGAAAGATGAACAATGAAACCCATGACGAGAGAGTACCTTTGGCATGGTGAAACGGGACGGATAGTTAAGTATCATGAAACAGGGACAAGATCATTCGGAGGGCAATAGTATGCTCTCATTTCTAGGGTACCTCGGAAGGAGGGTAACGATCTTGTTAAAGGTTTAGTTTTTCTTCTCTATCATCCCGTCGGGACTTTGTTTGGATCACCACATCTTTTTTAGTCCGCTTCGATAATTGAGTCTCTACACCTTAGTACTATTATAATAGAGGATCCAGTTTTTGTCTTAAGTCCTATTGGAAGATCGGTCCATTTACTCATGGCTTGTTTGGATTTGAGAATGTCTATATCAAGTGTTGAGCTTGGAAATAATGCTTATGTTTATAAGTTGTGGATGGATTCTAGGGATGAAGTGGTTATCTAGTAAGGGGTGCCACTCTCGGTTTTAGAAGGAGGGTAGTTAGACTCTTGGCTTGCTTTGGTAATACCCTCGAAATCTCGTGTAACCTTTTGGGTTCTATCATGGCTAGTTACCTAGAATCCCAGGATACAGTTGTTGGTAATCCGTTTGAATAGAATTCGCCGCTAAGGCGGATGGTTCGTGTCGATTATGTATGAGTTATGGGAATCACCCTAGTAAGGACTCTTGGCAATTTGGATTGGCATCGGAAAACGAGATCCAGAATTCACTAGTGAATTTTAGAGAGCTGGCTTGAGTACGTAGATATGGTTGAGCCAAGTATACTAGGGAAAGAATAAGTGCAAGTGGAACGAGAGGCGACGAGGAAATGAGTTCCAACTCATGTTATGGAAACAGGAAGTAAGAAGCTACGAAATCGCAAAGACGGTCAAGGCACAAGGAAATTGAGCTCAAGGAAGTACGACTTTGATGGTCAAAGACTAGATACGCGCATGATATCTCTTTTTGGGAGTATATCCTTGATCCCTGTTTTCTGTAAGAGCTTACTTGTAGGCTATCTTTTGTGGACATCCTCTCGGTCCTATTTTCTATTACAAACCCCGTAAGGAGTTTGTCCTGTTTATCTTCTCGACCCTGTTTCAGGGAATCTTAGGTAGAACCCTATGGATGTAAACATGTACTTGAAACATGTTATGATTGATATGGTTGCAAGTGGTTGCAAGTTGTTGCTCGTGGATGCGCGAATACACATTAGATGCTAGCTCGACTCGGTCACATTTCATATTGCATATGCACGAGTATTTATACTTGTTTATGGATGAAATCGAATGTGTTATCATGCGGTTGTTGCATATGAATGAATGATTGTGCACGCATATAATATCTATATGGCTAGGACTATTTGCATACATGTTGGATTCATGGCACTATACATATTTTTGCATTAGAAAGATTATCCAGGCCTGATCATTAGCATTAGCTAAGGAACATGTACACACACATTTTGCATGTATTCATACAGCATTAGAAATCATCTAAGGACAATGGTTGCTTGTGGATGATGTTTTGAGTAGATGGATGATGGATGGTAGGATATGTTCTTCCTAACTTAGAGATTTCGGGGACGAAATCCAAAAAGGTGGGGAGAATGTAACAACCCGTATTTCGATAACATGTTAAAACGAGAATCAAGGCAGAATTTAATTTTAAATTCTGAATTAAGTAAAACGGGCTATGCCATTGCGTTCGTCTCGGAAAAATACGCGAAATAGAGTCCGAGTTTTCGAGAATCGGAGTCCGTATGACCCGTTAAAGGCCCAAAGAAGATTTCTGGAAATTTGAATTTCGGAAACAGTTTTGGAAATCAGATCTGGGGCTAGGCGGGGAGTTTCCCGCCTAGGCCATGTCGACAGGGCTGTCGACAGGCCTGTCGACTTGGGCCCAGACCAAGTCGACAGCTCTGTCGAATTGCCTGTCGACAGGGGGTGGCCGGGGCAAATAACCTGGCGCACTTGTTTGTCTCACCTGGTCTTGTTCTTGGGCTGGGTCTGGAAGCTTCCGAGATCTGATGGTCCTAATCTATCCTAGGGTTAATCTAAGGGCCTAAAACTATCCTAATCTCTATAAAAAGACCCTAAACCTAACCTAAATCCCTAAAAATCAAACCTAGCAACTAAGTGCTGCCAAAATCAATCTTGATCATGGCCTCCACCTCAAATCCCTAGAGCCTATGCATTCAAATCAAGTTCAAATCAAAAGGTGCAAGCTTGCTACACCAAATAGAGGCCAAATCGACGTTTCTATGCGAGTTTCATGACGGATCTTCATCAAAGGAGGCACCTTTCTTACCCAAGATGATCCATGCTTCTTTCCCTAGGCCTAACTATGTAAGTTCTAGCTACTTTTGGATCAAAACGGTATTTTTAATGTTGACATGGGATAAAATGAGGCTAAACATGATTATGCGAACCTATATGAACCTTACCTTGCCTCTTGTGTTCATGTTTATGATTTTAGGCCATGTGAGTGACTTAATCATGCCTCTCATGCTATGCATAATCTAGTTTAACTTGCAAGTTTGGATCTTTATGCATGAAATGCTAGCATGAACCTTTAGGACCACTTTACTTGTGAAACATTGGCTAAGACAAGATTTTGGGGCTTATGCATGTTTATGAACCCAAACCCCTTATGCTAACATGCAAGTTTGTGGCCAAATCCCTCTTGATAATATACATGTTTGTGGCTAAATTACCTTATGACACTATGCATGTTTATGGCCAATCTCTTTATGATGTTATGCATGTGGAAGCCAAGCCCTTTTTGGCATCATGCATGGTTTGAGACCAATATGTGACATAGCATCCTTACTAAGTTGACTCGATTTGCTTGCGTTGGGAAAACACGATTTTGGGTAGTTAGATAAACATGAACATGTCGCAAAATCTTAACCTGAATATGTCATGCGTTTATACTTGAAAATATGACTTGAAAGATAACATGGATGATGACATGTAAGTATGCATAAAAAACATGAGCTTGGGAATTTACCTATTAAGTTAGGTCTACCCTTTGGGAATTTACCTATTAAGTTAGGTCTACCCAAATGCTTGAAAAACTTGTAACATGTTTTGGAAACATGATGAGCTTAGATAATATAAGTATGGCCAACTCGAGGTTGGATTGAGTTTGCAACGTAAAACTACCCGGAACCGACCGGCCTAACTAGTAGTTGCAAACAATAGGACCCAATGTGAGAAGTTGGTCATGTCGCTCTTAAGACCCGAGGTTAGACTAGGTTGTGGTGTAAATCTACCCGGACCCGCCCGGCTTAACTAGTAACCACAACAAGGTCTAATGTGAGAGGTTGAGGGTGCATTAATTAAATTAATGCCACATAATAGGGTTAAGTTAATTTGATTAATGAGGCTTAACCAAATATGATATGGACAAATGGGTTAAGTAATTTGATTAGGCTAATGATACTTAACAAAACATGATAAGCTTGGGTAGGTTAAGTAAATTGATTTGCCTAATGACACTTGACCATTTTTATACGACTAGTGGACGGGATTAAGTTAACCAACACTTAATCAATCCAACACGATAACGTGATAAGGTTAAGTAAATTTTCTTAATGACACTTAACCGTATAATACAGTTAATGGATGGGGTTAAGATTAGGCTTAACTAATCTAAACATGGTAATCGGATGGGGTTAAGTTAGCCTAGACTTAATTAATCCCACTTGGTAATTTAATGGGGTTAAGTTAAACGCTTAACTAATTTAACACGATGACTTGATGAGGTTAAGTGACCTATACTTAACCAATCTAACTCGTTAATTTGATGAGGTTAAGTTAATCTATACTTAACCAATCTAACGTGAAAACAGGATAAGGCTAAGTCACGAATCACTTGAACACGCTTGACCGATTTGACTCGGTAATTTGACAAGGTCAAGTTAATTTATATAATTGACCAATCTAAAATGATAATTAGACGAGGTTAAGTTATGGATTGCTTGATATACTTAGCCAACTTGACACATGGTTTGTAGGGTTAAGTCTTGGACTTGGATACTTAGCCAATTTTGACATGGTTTGTAGACGGGCTAAGTTATGAACTTAAGTGACACTTAACCCATTAGATAAACCCTAATTCGGAGGATTAGGTAAATAACCATGGTTAACAAGGGTAATGGAAATAAGGCTAAGTGGTAAACCTTAGTTAAGGGAAACTAAGTAATAATTCTTAGTCAAGGAAATCTGGACCACTTCTTAGATAGATGAGTAACCCGATACGGTAGGTCATCGTTTAAGTATACGCGTAGGAGCAGGCTATCTGATTTAGATAAAGGCTCCAGCGAACTGGGTAACGAAGCAGCGGCTTCGGGGAACGTGAGGATATTCTTGGTATCCCTCTGTGAGGTCGCAGATGATCATCCTGGGCTCACAAGAGGTTGAGGTCTGCGGTAGAAGAATCAAGAATATGCCTTGGTTGCTATGCGAGCGACCTAAAGACTGGGGTGGATAGCAGTGAGTCGACGGATACATAAGGTGCCCGAGATAGCAAGTTCGCCGATCATCTACCATCTTGAGTCAAGCGTGTACGTACGGAAAGGCAGGGAACACCCAACAGACCATAATTTGCTATCTAATTATGGGTGAGGTAGGCCGTAGGATGTGGGCTGGCCGGAGTGTAGTTCTCATGCAAGATTTTCTCTTGTGTTGCCTTTCACTAGTTGAGGGAGGGGTCTCGTGGGACCATAGCCACGTGTAGAAAAGCAGACCTTAGCATCTGCATCGGCAGATAAATCTAAAGCTCCCGACCGAGTCCTGTATTTCTTGTTTTGGCCGGTGACAGGACTCGGATGGCACGATGTGATACATGTGCATCCAGTTATAGAAAAACGATTCACGATGAATGCGTGGGAAAAAGGGCGCGGTTGAGGGTTAGCGTAATCCCTAGTGGCGTAGGTGGTTTAACCCAAACCGAAATACGAAAGCGTGCAATAGGTAAGCGTAATCCCTAGTGGTGCTAGGTGGCGTAAGTCCTAGTAGTTCAAACGATGATTCATATGGAGGAGCCTAGCTAGAACAAGGGTGATAGTCCAAACGATTTCAAGGATAATACGACATGAGGAAGCCCGTACTAGGTACGGCAAAGGACTGAACTTATATACATGGAAAGAATCATATGATTTGAGTAACCTATATATGTGATATATTAGGTTGACATGGACCATTACACGACTTTGAGCAAGGGACATTCATGGTTAACACATGACGCGGGTAGGGATACTAGTACGAGAGGTGCAGAGCAAATATACATGTTAGAACTAGGAAGAATATACATAATAGATACCTTGGGATAATGTACTCGATAGCAATCTGACGATGTGATACTTTGACTTATCATAACACCGTAGTTTATCATGATACCTTAGTTTACCTTGCCACAGTAGCTCAACCGGCTACCCTGGTTTATCTATCTTGTAGTTATCCTTATGTTTACTTTCAGTTTATGCATGTCATGTTACCTTTACCTGTTTTTATACTGGAAGTAGATAGTACTTACTCAGTCTTTTTGACTGACCCGTTTTGTTTCGCCTCTTTTCTTCCGTTTCCCCCCCCCCCCCCAGGTTTCAGGGAGGAAACAATGTTGTTTAGTTCAGACTTCTTCTACTTGAAGGTCATCATGGACGGCTTGGACTTCTCTTGGCTATGGTTACTTTACTGTTTTTACTTGGGGAATAATTTATTAAAAAGTCTTTATGCTTCTTTACTATTGCAAGGCAGGTTTTGATGTACTCTGATGTAAAAGGCTTTAGACCTTAATTATTGAATTTATGAAAGTTCGATTTTACTTCCGCTATTTTATATGTTCTGTCTTGTGATATTTCTGTGCATGCTAGGCGGGGTGTTACATTAACGATTCATGGTGCTCCAAGCTGGATTGTGGGGGTCGGCTCGTGGTGACACTATGATCTTGTTCGTCAACCAATCTCTGGTTCAGCTCGTGGTATAATGGTGCTCCGGTTCGGTCTGTGGTACAACGGTCCCAAAGCTCGAGCGGGTCGTGATGAGCAGCTCGCGGTTTGGGGTATCTCCCTCGTTCGGTTCGGGTGCAAGCTTCGGTTCAAATAGGTGGTTCGTGACCCTCGAAATGATGCGGCTCATGGTCCTTGAAGTGGAGGCAATAGGTTCACTCGTGGTTCTCCAGTCCGCTTGTGGTACATGGGGCACGAGTCGGTCGACTTATGGGGATGCTTCACGGTCGGGGAGGGGGGGGGGGTCTGACCAATTTCCTGAAACTTTTCCAGCGAGCTATTTACGCCATATGACGGCATTTTCGACCATTTTAACTTTCTATATAATCACAAATCATACGAAACAGTAGTAATAACATATAGGATCAACCATAAAAACCAAAACAACAATTTAACATGTTAACATAGATCAAACATACCCAAAACTCATGTTTTCCCCGTAATCGTGTTTAATTATATCTAATAATATGATTAGCAAACTTAATCCAAATTAACCCAAATTTTCACCAGAGGCATAAAATAATATTTAATAATTTCTACTTATTTTTCCAGATTTTTATGATGCATAATTTCGTTAATTATCACTAATCACCCCTAATTAGCCGTAATTAGTGAATAAAAGTGCAAATCGCTCACCTTAGCCACAAATGAATTTCAGATCTGAAACTCTAACTGATTTGGTACGGTTCCGAATGTATTCCAGCAGCTCTATCTCGATTCCTATGCTAATCCACCTTAATTTACTGTAGATTTGCTTAATATGTGATTAGGAAGTGATTAGAATGAGATTTGGAAGGTGAAGGCCATTGCTAGGGTTCAAGGAAGGTCAGTGGAGGCTGGAAAACTGAAATGAAATGTTTTCCAAAACCCTTTCAGCCCTCCATAACCCTAATCCCGAAACGGGTTATGGGCCTAGCTGCTAATTACCGTGTTAAGCCCAATTACGCTGTTTTTCTTCTTCCATGCCTTATTTCAGCCATATCTCCTAAACGGTAAGTCCGTTTGATTAATGTGACCACTCTATGGAAAGGTAAACCATCGTCTGAATCCAATGGAAGTGGTTTTAGGTCAAAACTCTTTACTAATCAAAAGTTATAGGTGAAACAAGATTCTTTAAGGACAGAACGGTCATTTAAAATTCGGCAAAAATCACGAACATGGGAAATGATCCCAATAGTCATTTCACAAAGTTGCACGACCATATGACTTTGTATGTGAATAAAATTAATATTTTACAATCCTCCGATACGTAGAATGCGGCTCGTTACGTTCTTATCAGCAGATTTCAGATTCTCTAATTTTCGATAACATGTTCTTCTTACCAATAGAATCCAGATTCCCAAGTTTTTAGATACCATGCTCTTCTTATCAGTAGGATTCAGATTCTCAAGTTCACAGGTAACTTAATTTATAATTATGTACAACTTATTGCATTTCATAAGTTTTCCCTTCTTTTCTCTACATATTACAAACAACAGGTTTCAGGTTTCCAGATTCACAAATTACTTAATTTATAATTAAGTACAACTTATATCATTACACAAGTTATCTCATTTTCTATACCATTTATTATAACCTAAGTTATAATTTCCACTTGTCCTTAGGACAGGCCTACCTATTATCTTTCTTTTTCCCCTTCAGGTTTATTCAAAATAGGTTATTATCATTCCCCGTTCATTTTAATATATATATTGTTGTAACATTCATTCATTTCCATTAATTATAATTAATGCCATTTATTGCTATCTTGTTATATATATATATATATATATATATATATATATATATATTCATATATATGTTTATGCACCAGACTTTTCACATTAAGCCGACCACTTGTGGATGTTGGATTTGCCAGGCGGTTTCGAGCAGACTTCTACCACAAGTTAAACTTAACCTCGTGCCTTAATATAATTGTGCATTAGACATCTTAAATTAAGCTGACTACTTGTGGTTGCTGGATTTGCCGGTCGGTTCCGGGCAGGCTTATAGCACAAGTTGAGCTTAACCTCATGCTTAAATGCAGTTATAATTCAAATTCCCTAATTTGGGGTTTACAACATTTATCCTAATTAAATTAGGAATTGTAACCATTTCCATATCATATTTACTTATCCCAATCAACATTGGTTGCAATTGTTAATTATTTATTTATAGCCTCATTTATAGCGATCAATTACACTAATTTCTACATTGGTCAACATAAATATATTCATTAAGTATGGAATATAATTTACATGTATGATTCCATAAATGAATACCATTAAACATTTTAAATCTTCAAACATTTAATACAATGTATAATTTACCGTTTTACGCTGATTTGGACAGCTAATATGTATATATTTATATTTTATGTTTTTGTGCAGTCAACGTAGTTATCTTTTTTTATTGTTATTATTTATTCTTTTAAATTTAATGATTTGGTTTAATTGACAAAAAAACATTCCTTTTTGCATTCAATCTTGTCAAAAAGTTTCAAATCTTACAAAAAGATCGTTAACCATAATCATTGTAAATTATGCCTAAATTGTGGAATTGACATATCTCCAAATCACAAGAAATATATGTAAATACATAATTTGGAATAGTTGATGCATGTATATTTATATTTATACTTACATTTGCACAATTTTCCCCTTTTTGATCTTTTTATCGTACCTCTTATGATTTCAAAATAATGCATTTTTATTCAAAAGGAGGAAAATGACATGTTTACAATAATTAAGCCAAAACACAACAATATTGAATACAATCAGGCGTATTTCATTTAATATTACCAATAATTTACCAATTTCATCTTTTTACCCAAATTCACATACTTTGTTATTCAACACTGAACTGAAGGTCTGGAATGTAACTACATCCACATGGTGTTTAATGGGACTGATTTCCTGATCTACAGTGCTATGCAATGCCCACAATACATTTTACAACATAGTTGCAACATATTTCATAATATAACTGTAGGAACATGTATAAACAAGTTTAAAAATCCTTCAATTGATATTATGCATAACCACAACTTAAAATTCCCAAGTTTTAACCATACTTATAATCAGATCTAATGGTTATCAGTAATTTCACAATACTTAAATGTACATATCTGATAGAGAATAAGCATAAAAACATAGATCTAATTCAAACGAAATAGATAAGTTATTATAACTGTATTCATAAATTTCTCACTCACCTCATAGCCTCCAAATTCAAAGTTTGAACCCTTTTAGACCTACAATCCAAAATTCTTATAAATCCACAATTCATTTTGAAAGGGGGAAATTCCAGATCTGTAGAAATGTAAGAAAACAGGAAGAGAGGGGAGAATATGATTTGGAGTGTCACTCTGCATTCTTTTCCATTAGATCAACTTATTCTATCAATTTCATATGAATTGGATTTAATTTGTTATGTATGAATATGTTTTTATTTTAGAAATTAGATTTGGAGGAGGAGGAATGGCAGTGCTCTGCTGCTGTTACAGATTTGAATGGAGAAGAATAAGGCGTTACCCCTTTATTTATAGGAATGGAATTTATCTTTAACCATTGGATTAGTTTTAATTTATATCCATCCATTCGTATTATAAAATATAACGGAGTTTCCCCTTAAAACCAGTCGTTATTGGGGATTGTAGGCCCGAAGCGGAGAATACCACCCTGGGGAGCGGTCGACTGCCCTTCAGCTATAATGCCCAATGAAGGCGTGTTAAAGATGGAAAGGAATTTATTAATTATTCTATTTTTTGTTTCTGCCCGTTTTTCGTATTTCGCTTGTAACTTTTTCATATGGACTCCGTTTGCGAAACCCCAAACATTAAAGGTGATCAGAATTCCGAAATGAACGCATCAGTTAAAGTTTCATGATCAAATTCCATCGTTTGCAAAAATTCCTATTTTTGATATTCTAATTTTAAATAACTATTTATTGTCAAAATTCCGGGTTATTACATTCTTCCCCCCTTAAAAGGAATTTCGTCCTGAAATTCTAACACTTAGTTATCCTATCCTACACAACCAATTTGTGTATATCCACTTTGCAACCACGTGTATATGTGCATGGTGTACATAATGCATTTCAACCATAAAACATGCATGCAAGATGATTCAAAATCGGGCCCCCTATATGTATGCACTGATATTTTTAAAACATTTTTGAAAACATAATGTAAAGCATCCTAAATATACTGGCAATTCTATATAAATGCAAATTTTGAAAAATACTTTTTCATCCATAACCCTTACACAACTATGAATATAAGTATGAAACAACCGATTTTGCATCCAAATTCTACCATCCAAAACGTCACACAATCTAATTCTTTCCTATTTAATTTATCTTAAACCCAAAAAAGGATATCAAAGCGAAGAAGTTTAACATTTTCCCGCATACAAATATTCCATTTCATGCCCTACAGTTGAATTTTCACCTCCGTTACCCAAAATACTTTAAAAAAATTCCATCTGTAGACTATAAAGGAGGCTTAAAGAAAGCTTTAAAATGTAAAACGAGTTAATTAATAGCTCGCGCGCATCGTTGACAAGGTGTGGAAACAACGTTTCCAAGGCAAAAACAGCATTTTCCTTGTTATTGTTAATGTTTTTATCGTATCATCAGTCCTATTGCACTGCTAAAACGTCAACACAAAGCATCCAAAAATCTACGTTACGCAACTCATGTGACCAGAAATCGAAATTTTTCACAAAAATAAGTTTCCGCTTAAAAACATGTTATGCTTATTTTGAAAATTTCATTTCAAAACCATTAACTTTCAAAAATGTAATTTGTGGAAACTTAAACGATTCAAGTCACATGTTGGCGAAAAAGGAAATCAGTCACACCAAAAACGTGAAAACTGGAATCACACACAAAAGACCAAAATAAATTTTAACTTTAAAAAGGAATGGAGATTTATTTATTTATATACCCATGATGAAAGAAATGCAAAACCGATCCTTTGCTAAATTTTATCCAATATAGAATTCTGTTCTTTCCAGCTCTAGTACAACTATTAGTTTAGATAAAAAAATAAGATTTCATTCAAACAGGAATGCGTGAATGACATAAAAATTTCCGAACTTAGAAACCTCATTAACCTAAGTTGTGCGATTTAAACAACACTAATGGTTATAAGCACGAATCACCACAAAGCCAAGATCCCGACGCTGGAAAGGGATACCAACAAAGACAATGACAAAACAACACAGAACTCCCAAAACAATGGCTATATACAACGAGATGTCTTGCTCCGCGACTGGAGCTCAATCCAATTTTTATGATCTTTAATTAACCATATCATGGTAGCAAAATGCTTAATCTCATGTTACAAACACTTCTAGTCTTGTTGGAGGTTTCCATATCACCACCTCTTCTAAGAGAGAATCTATGATGAGAAAAGAAACCTACCACAAAACTGCTTCTCATGGAAACCCACCTAATATTGTCTAAAGACAAAATGGATAGGTGAATTTACAAAGAGTAACTCCATAAGATAACACACAAGAACACAAGCTGAATCGAATATGATGTGGTACTAAATGATGGTTACGCCACTGGTCAAGCAAAGGATTAAATTCCCGCATCATGAAACAAACCTACTCATAACTTCCCAATTATAGAACGATTTGCTAAATGGGTTACACGCCTATATGGACAATTCGAACATAGATTCTCGAACTCAAGAACTGACATTAAGAAAAGAGACTTGCTGCAAAATCTCCAAAGCCAGTCAACAAAAGACCATTCAAGTTTGCGTAAAACACGGATGCATCTAAAACTCTAATTAAGATTCTCCTCAGAAAAACAATACAAAGACAGCTTAATCTTCATCTCTGAAACGATGATTTCCTTTGAAAGAACCTATTCTGACAAGGTATGGCAAAGGAGGATGCAACATAAACAACAAACCTTATTCTAAGATATCGAGTAATGGACCGGTGCAAGTCCAACTGCCACAACACATTTTCTTAGCCCTAAAGCACCTTTTTTCTCATTTTGACCAAATGAAATGATCTCTCCCACAGGAGGAGGCTTAAATGGTGTGAGGAAGATCAGATAGCCCAATTATGTATTATGGACTAAGAAATGGTCGGAGAGAAGAAATTAGATCTTGGAGTATTAATGAGGAAAGATCTAATGCACAAACGAGCGCGAAAAGGAGGAGGTGAGGCGGCGACAAAGAAAGAGAAGAAGGATAGAGATATGGTTCGACTAAATGAGGAAGAAAGGACGAAAGGAGGAAGTTAAAGGGTAATTTGCATGCAACTTTTATGTCTGAGTCCTAGATCTAAGTTGTACCAAAATTCATTAACTAGTTGACTATTCTAGTATAAAACTAAACAGTCAACTATAAGATGTGCTTTGGACAAAGGTTGAACCTTGGCCTTATTAAGCCAGATTAAAATATTAATCATCCCGTATCATCTTTTAGATTTAACGCTATCCAAAAAATAATTATTCTCATCACCGCAGTATTTAAAGACTGTAGTTAAACTCCGAACCAACTCCAAGGATTTATAGTCCCAAGAACGATGCTGCACTACACAATGAACAAATTCCAAATATAATTCAGCTAGTAATCCGTAATATAAATTAAAACAGATTTTCCCTTTGCCCAGCTGACAACAAACAGACGATTCACGAAACCAAATACCCTAAAAATCAAGATGAAGGGTTTTCCTTAGCCTTTCTAAAGGAAAATTTAAAATTTTCAAAATGGAATTTATTATAAACTAACAGTTTCGTATTTATAAATCCATATTATTATTATTATTTGTATTCCATTTTCTATTTCAAACTAGAAAAACATTTCCGTGTTCAAAAATATTGGATCTTAAAAACAATTAAGATTAATTTTGATAACTTTAATCAATTATCCCATATATATAGGAAAAGAGATACTAAAAATCACACAGAATGGATATTTATTATTCTTGAGTTTTAGTGGTATATTCCTTATCATTTCTAACTCCTTTTTTCCTACTAATAGGATTTCGTTTATTAAAACTACCGAATGGCCCTATAAATTTTGAAACACGAATATATTAAAATTCAAAAAGCATATCTCTATAAACTGAGCCCATAAAACCATTTTCCGAAACCATTGAAATCCATTTTTATTTTTCAAACATAGTTTTAAAAATAAAATTTCCCGAATACGGGGCCAGGAACTCAATTGAATGCTTCAACAAAGGTACATTCAGAATTTTAACGAAGTAATGAATGGATAAACCTCGTAATTATATTTCTAAAATGGATATGACATATTAACATGGGATTTTTTTACTGTTTTGGATAGAGTAATGTTCTTAACTGAAACTGCCAACGAAACCAAACTAGGAATTATGACTATCTCGGTTGTAGCTAGATTTTATACGTATCACTATTCCAGTATCCAAACTTGAACCAACATAATCCACCATATGCCGTCCTCATGCTCTTCAAGATAAAATCGCCATCGTACTGTGGGGTAAGACAGAATTAGCTAGAAACCTGAATTGAACATATTTCAACTCTTTGTCGTTTAAATCCCATTTTTATTATTAAGCCCACGACTAATTCATCATCGAAATAAATTTAAGTTCAGTAGGGAAGACGAAGAAAACCATAAAAGAAAATCTAATTACGTTCTCTCATGAATCCTAATTTAACTAATTCCTCTGATCGTTTAACCTAAGCTCTTATACCAAATGTAACATCCACACTTATCAACACCCAAATTAAAAAAAAATCAAAACTTGAACACATTCAAGCTTGGAGTGTGTATATCTAGTACCTGCAATAAATGGGCATGAGGATAATCAGAGTACGATAAAAGAAAACTCACATCGGAAACAGAATAGGATGAACTAGTATTATCTCAAGTAACTACCTTTTTCAACATAAGTCACTTTGTCAATACCAAGCATGAGAGAGAATGAGAACCGAAAGCCAAACTGAACATCCGCAAGAACCCCACCTTCTCTCGAAAACCTGGGAGGTTGTAATGAGGAGGGGGTTGGAACAACTAGTTCTGGTGACTAAGAAATGTACGACACATATTATAATACACAGATGCATCCCGTTCGGTTCAACCTAAGATGTATGCATATCAAGATCAGTGATTCTAGCCCAACCTTGTAGATATTTACGCACGACTCTACTATCTTCTCAAAGTAGTATTTCCCAAAGTATAATGCCGAGATAGGATGTTTACACATATTTTTTCGAAGCCTTTATACCATAGTTTGGTTGGTTACTATAACGAGATCAGACCTCTAATTATGGAGTTGCTATATTCATATACTTTCATTAACTTATCTTTCATCATTTATTTCCTCACTATCAATGATATGTAGGTGGATTCTTCCTAATTGCTTAAGACCCTAGGCCGAACAATTGGTCACTTATTATTTATGGTATTCATTTATGGATTCTTCCTATTCGCTTAAGACCCCAACTGACAATTTCTATTCTTATTATTTATTTATTTTTTAACTATTGTATATATATATATGTACGTACCAAGGCCTCTCATATTAAGTTGGGAACTTGTGGATGCTGGATTTTTCGGTCGGTTCCGGGCAGACTTCTACCACAAGTTAGAATACCTCGTTCCTTAGTACGTTTATGCATTAGACCCCTCACATTAAGATGACTACTTGTGGTTGTTGGATTTACCGGTCAGTTCCGGACAGGCTTTTACCACAAGTTGAGCTTAACCTCCTGCCTAAATGGGGTTAAAATTCAAATTCCTTAATTTGGGGTTTACAACATTTATCCTAATTAAATTAGGAATTGTAACCATTTCCCTATAATATTTACTTTCCCTAATCAACAATGGTTACAATTGTTAATTATTTATTTATGGCCTCATTTATAGCAGTCAATTACATTAATTGCTACAACAGTCACCATAAATATATATTCATTAAGTATGGAACATAATTTACATTTATGATTCCATAAATGAATACCATTCAACATTTCAAACCTTCAAACATTTAATACAATGTATAATTTACCATTTTACGTTTATTTAGACGGATAATATGTGTATATTTATATTTTATGTTTTCATGTGGTCAACGTAGTTATCTTCTATTATTATTATTATTATGTATTATTTTAAATTTAATGATATGGTTTAATGGACAACCAAACATTCCTTTTTGCATTCAATCTTGTCAAAAGGTTTCAATTCTTACAAAAAGGTCGTTAACTGTAATCATTGTAAATTATGCCTAAATCGTGGAATTGACATATTTCCAAATCACAAGAAATATATGTAAATATATAATTTGGAATAGTTGACGCAAATTACGCACAAATATGTATATTTATATTTATATTTATACGTACATTTGCACCACTTTTCCCTTTTCGATCTTTTTATTATATTTCTTGTGACTTCAAAATAATGCCTTTCCATTCGAAAGGAGGAAAACGATATGTTTACAATAATTAATCCAAAACCAATAATATTGAATACAAGCAAGCATGTTTCTTTTAATATTACAATCACATAATTTACCAATTTCATCTTTTTACCCAAATTCACATACTTTGTTATTCAACACAGAACTAAAGATTTGGAATGTAACTACATCTACATGGTGTTTAATGGGACTGATTTCCAAACCGATGATGCTATGAAATGTCCACATTACATTTTATAACATAATTTCAATATATTTCATAACATAACCGTAGGAATATGTGTAAACAAGTTTAAAATCCTAGAATTGATATAAAGCATAACCACAACTTAAAATTTCCAAGTTTTAACCATACATATAATCATATCTGATGGTTACTAATAATTTCATAATACTTAAATGAACTGATCTGATAGTGAATAGGCATAAAAACATAGATCTAATTCAAACAAAATAGATAGGTTATTATAACCGTATCCATAAATTTCTCACTCACCTTATAGCTTCCAACCTCAAAGTTTGAATCCTTTTAGGCCTACAGTCCCCAAATGCTTATAAATCTACAATTTATCAGGAAAGCGGAAAATTCCAGATCTGTTAAAAAGTAAGAAAACAAGAAGAGAGGGAAGAATATGATTTGGAGCGTCACCTTGCATTCTTTTCCATTAGATCTGCTTATCCTCTCAATTTCATATAAATTGGATTTGATTTGTTATGTATGAATATGTTTTTATTTTAGAAACTAGGCTTGAAAGAGGAGGAAAATGGAAGAGTTCAGCAGCTGTTACAGATTTGAATGGAAAAGAACGAGGCCTTACCCTTTTATTTATTGGGGTGGAATTTCCTTGAATCATTGAATTAGTCTTAATTAACACCCGTTCATTCGTATTATAAAATATAGCGGAATTTCCCCTTAAAACCTAGCCATCATTGGGCACTACAGGCCCGAAGCCGTCGACACCTCCCTGGGGAGCGGTCGACTGCTCTTCGGCAATAATGCCCAGTGAAGGCGAGTTAAAGAGGGAAAGTAATTCATTAATTATTCTATTTATTTATTTCCATCTATTTTTCGTATTCTGTACATAACTTTTTCGTACGGGCTCTGTTCGCCAAACTCCAAGCATGAAAGTTGACCAGAATTTCGAGACGAACACATTGGTCATAGTTTCATGATCAAATTTCTTCATTTGCAAAAATTCCTAATTTTGAGATTCTAATTTTAAGTACCTGTTTATTGTCAAAATTTCGGGTTGTTACAGATGGATAGACTGAGAGGGTTAATAGAGTTCTAGAGGATTTATTAAGACAGTGTATCCTAGATTTCGGAGGGACTTGGGAGGAGCATCTCCTATTAGTTGAGTTTGCCTACAATAATAGTAATCTGACGAGCATCGGTACGACACCCTTCGAGGCACTTTATGGATGACTATGCAGATCGTGGACATGTTGGTGGGAGTCTATGGACAGACTTCTACTTGGGCCAGAGATGATTAGGGAAATTTCTAAGAAGATAGACCTTGTTCGAAAAAGGATGAAAGCGGCTCAAGATAGGCAGAAGTCATATGCCCATAAGAGAAGGACTAACATGGAATTTAAGGTATGAGATATGGTATTCATCAAATTATCACCTTTAAGGAACGTAGTTCGATTTGGCTCGATAGGGAAATTGGCACCAAGGTTTATAGGACCATTTCCCATCATTGAGAGGACATGCTAGACGACCTACAGTGTTAGACTACCAAAAAAGCTGACAAGAGTTCACGACGTTCCATGTTTCCCATATGAGGAAATGTCTACATGATTCAGTAGAGGTAGTAGAGCCAAGTACGCTTGAGGATGTCGAAGAAGAGAAGGAAGCATCAGTTAAAAAAATTCCTACCCTTATTCTTGAATCGGAAGTTAAGGGGCTACGCAATAAAGAGATCAAGTTAGTGAAGGTGCAATGGAGAGAAGATTGAGATAAGTTTTGCGCTTATTACCCTTTTCTCTTTGAGAGTATGTTCTTAATTTCCTTTCTAAGCCTTTAGAGCTTGAATTTTTTTGTCCCTATCATTTGAATCATCGATCCTTAGGTAGAAACCTATGTTTGAAAACATGTGTTTGAGACATGTTATGTTAGATGATTGCAAGTGGATGAAAGTGTTTGCTAATGGTTGCCAGTGGATGCATATACACACATATTAGGCACTCGATCGGTTCAAACACTTGCATATTGCATATGAATATGTGTGCATTTTAAAATTTTCAATGGATGTGAATGGTTGAATCATCACATGGATGTTGCATTTTTGCGGATGGTATTGCACACATATAGAACTTATATGTACTATTAGGATTCCTTTGCATACATATTGGATACATGGCATAGACATATATTGCATTTTGGAGGTCCCCGATTTTCGCATTAGAGTAGGTATATACATAACACTCTTGCATATGTTTGTACCAAGAATTAAAAATTATAAGGACAGTTGATGCCTGCGGATGACGGATGAGTAGATGTGCATAGGTTTTAAGTAATAACATTCTTCATAACTTGATGATTTCGGGGATGAAATCCTTTAAGGAGGGGAGAATGTAACACCCTATATTTTTGTACATAGTAATTACATTAAAATGATAATAAAATGAATATTAATTAACTATATATTCAGAATTAGGTAAAACAGACTTTACTGTTGCATCCATTACAAAATTTTTGTTCAGATAGACCCTTAGTTTTCGTAAATCGGGTTAGATATGAAGAAGTTACGGGCTTAAGAAGTTACAAGGCCACTAGGTACCAGCCACCTCCATAAATAAATAATACTGTCTCTCCAACATTCAGAGCAGACTACCTTCAAGGTGTTCTAAACCCCATACCAGTTTTTAGTCATGGGTTACCCGAATCTCGGTAACACAACAAATCATTTAATATCCCGAAGTGATAAATCATTTCACAATAATAGCTACAAATATCTTCTAATCATAGTTCTAAATCATTTTAAAAAAGGGGATTTAAGCCATCGAGATTCTCTTCGTTTATAAACATCTTTTTATAAACCATTTATTATCTTCCAAATATTTATTTCCAAATATTTTCTATTTCTTTGAAATCAAACATTTCATTTATTATTGTTTTTTGAAAACAATCTTTCAAAACCATTCATTTAAATTTATGTTCACTATTTACTTGAATAAATATTGCCATTAAACACCTTCCAGGCAAATCGTGAAAAAGATTACAAGGCCTTAGTGCACAAATATTTTCTACCAACCCAATGCAAAATATAAAAGTGTACTTTCTCATAAACTTGTTGATCATAAATCACACAATCAATCAAACAATAATAACCAACGATAAATGACAATAAATAAATAAAACAACATTTATCATTATTCGTATACTTGACTCGTTTCCGACATTATCAACTTAACTATTTCTCGTTCAAAAGTGGAGCTAGGTAAGTTAGAGCACTGCCTGCATATCACCCCTTGCCTAGACACCCCATTCTTGAATCTCACAAATAGATAATCCTACTCGTCGGCTTATTAGAGTTCTGCTTTTTATATAATTTTTAGTTAAGTAATTAACAAGACATGTTTAAGAGGGCAATAGAAGTTATGCTACATAATATAAAGTGTCATTTGCTTTCAAAAGCAATAGGGGTCTAAAGTTAATAACTTTACTTAGTTAATGTCACTTTAACTTTATACTTCAAACATAACACATATACAAAGCCATAAGAACAAAAGAATTACCTCCTTTCATTACCACTAGCCAAAAGATCCAGTCTTTAGCACTTCCAAACCAAGCCAATGCCTCTTCTCCTCCTCCTCATCCACCACCATTACTCATGGCTCCTCCTTGGAACCACTTCTTCCTCTCACCTTTCTCCACTTCTTAATTGCTAATCATGCCTTCCATGATGTCTTTGGCTCAAAGCCAAAGTTTAAAAGAGATTAGAGAAGATTTGATTAAGATATGAGGAAGTTAGAGAGTAATTACTGGATTAGTGCTTAAGCACTTTCACCATTTTTAACCCTCCTACTTCACTCAAGAAGATGCCATTAAAATAGCTTAGAAAGAAGAAGAAGAATAAAAAGAAAAGAAATTGTGTGTATATTCCTAAGGGTATGCCTCCCTTTATATAGCTTTAGGAGTGTGAGTGGAAAAAGACCAAAACGCCTTTAAAAATCTAATGCATTAATGTGTGATAAGACATGTGTGTAAGTTGATGTGAGAGGTGTGTAAGATGATGGAAAGTTTGCCTTTTCAAAGCTTAAGGATTAAGCTTCCATTTGCATACATACAAGGAGCCTATATGTAGACACTTAAGATATTTTCTAAACTCTTGATGTGACTAATTATGCGCACATATAATTGTATCAAACAACATTGCAACGATACGAGACAACTTCTATTCTACCTCATTCATATTTTTAGTTGTTTATCGAATTATTTACATAAGTAAACAAAACTTGGAAATACATTCATTATCTTATTTAAATAATTAAACAAGCATATTTAAATTATAAAACACTTATTTGAATATTTAAATACCTAGAATACAAAAACTTTCGTTAAATGCTCATTTTTTAATATGATGACATCATCAATATAGTTAGCCATAAATATGAAAAATATTTTATTTGCTAATTATTTTCCTAACGATTAATTAGACATCCAGTAAAATTTTCAACAACTTTTATTGAGAAAATAACCTATTGTCGATAAAACGATTTTCGGTCATTTTCTTCGACATTTACCCAAAAATATATTTTTGAAAACATTTTTACAATACGAATCTAGTATCAATAATTACTAATTAAATTATATTTTAATAAGGTTGTAAAATCATATTTATAACATTTAACAATATTCCAAATAGTTACGATATTCGAAGATAAAGTGTTTGAATTTCTGGGTCTTTACAAGTTTCGAGGTCCGAGCGATGCTGGGAGGCGCCGATGTCCGGAGGGTGTTGGGAAGGTTCGAGGATCGGAGATTGTCAGGAATTGCAGAGGTCCAGAGGGAACCAGGAAGGTCCGAGATCTGGAAAACATCCATGGTGAGTTGGGAAGGTCCGAGATCCAGATAACATTTTGGGTTGTCGATGTCCAGACGGCATCGGGTAATGCCGAGGTCCGGAAGACGCCGGGGGTCCAAGGTTCGGATGGTCTAAGAGGAGGTCAGAGCCGAGATCCGAGAGGAGTTCGGGGTTGGGGGATCCGAGAGGACGACCAGGGTCAGAGGATTCTAGAGGAGCTCGGAGTCGGGATCCGAGAGGAGGTTGGAGGTTCCGAGAGGATGAGCGGGGTCAGAGGATCCGAGGGGAGGTCAGAGTCGGGATCCAAATGAAGTAACGGAGTCGGGTTTCGAGAGGAGGAGCGGAGTCGGCGGGTCCGAGAAGAGGCCGGAGTTGGAAGGCTCTGAGGTCTTCTTCTTTGTTGAGTAGAAAAGGTTTTGACTTGGTCAACAATGTCCAAAAGGTCCCGAAATATCAAAAGGTAGTGTAAAGGCCCTTGTAAATGTCCGAAAGTAGATGGAGAGCGTGTATTCAATGTTTTAGTGGTCCATCCTATGTCCGATAGCCATGAAGAGGAAGATGGAAGTCACTAATGGTGTTTGAGAGCTTCAAGGAGTCCAAAGGTTTTTTTATGTCCAAAGTATGTTTAAACCTTCAAGAGTATGCTTATGGGTCCAAGCATGTGTGTCTCTGTAACATCCCACATTTTACGTATTTGGAGGATCGTAAAATATTTTTATTTTGTTCCTTGAGGGTTGGATCATTCTCATATTTTAATATGTTGTTTATGGGGATGTGAGACATATCCATAATTTTTACTAATTTTATTTGTGACAATTTTGCCACTGTCAGTCTTGTATAGGGCATAACTTTTGACTTGGATCAATTCAGGTGTTGAGATTGGTCTCAGTGGAAAGGAAATGATGATTCTCATTCCGTAGAGTGGTCACCTTAAAGATTTGGCTAAGCCGTTTGGGAGGAATCATTGTTTTAAGGTTTCACAATTGGTTGTTTAGGTTTTTAATGCCATAATGGGCTAATTCGAAGAGGCCCATTAGAAGGGCTGGTGGAAGGCTATAAATAGGGGTAAGTGGCATGGAGAATAGTTTACTTTCTTCATTCTCTCATTTTGGAAGAGCTTATGATCCTCTATTCCTCCATCTTCTTCACCTTTCCACCATTAAAGCTTGTAGAATCGAAAATCTACATCATTTGAAGCTAGATCTACACCATTCCAAGAGAGAGTTCATCGAAAGGAAGAGTTTAGAACGAATTCTTAGCTGTCCGGATTTAGATCTAAGTGTTTTTGGGTTGTTTTAGAGATTTGGTGAGTGATATGCATCTCTTACATGGATTCAATCAAGTATATGAGTTGTTTGCATATAATTTCATTATTTTCAAGAGTTTTCTCCTATATCTTCATTATGGTAAGTCAATTTTCATATAAATTTCCATAGGATCTAATTTAACAACTTAAATCCGGTAATTTTCATATATTTTATGCGTTTATGCAAGTTAGATCCATAATATAGTTCATATGTTCATTTACCATGATTTTGGTTAAGTATACATAATTTTTGATGAAATTCATCATATTCAAGTTAGTAGTCATTTCATATCATGTTTGTGGTTGAATTGGTTGAGCAGATTTCGTCGATCTTGTCGGTTGCCGAAGTTTTAGTGAAATTTCGTAATGAATTGGACCGGTACATGCCACGGGTCGAGCGCACACGGGTCGTTCGTGCACATGGAGTGGTCGGTCAGTCCGAGCTGCATGTGGAGGTCGGTTGGGATCGTGGAGGTCGATCAAGTCGGGCTCGTAGTGGTCGATCGGGTTGGGCTCGTGGTGGTTCGTCGGGTCGGGCTCGTAGTGGTCGGTCAGGATCGTGGGGGTCGGTCGGGCTCGTAGGGGTCGGTCAAGTCGGGCTCGTGGTGGTCAGTCGGTCGGGCTCGTGGTCAACGATCAGTCGGGATCATGGAGGTCGGTCAGGTCGGCCTCGTAGTGGTCGGTTGGTCGGGCTCATGGTGGTCGGGCGAGTCGGGCTCATGGTGGTCGGTTGGGTCGGGTTCGTGGAGGTCGGTCGGGTTCGTGGTGGTCAGTTGGGTCGGGTTCATGGTGGTCGATTGGGTCGGGCTCGTGGAGGCGGTCAGGCTCATGGAGGTCGGTTGAGCTCGTGGTGGTCGGTCGGGTCAGGACCCAAGGATATGGATCGGTCGGTTGCAAGCATGGATCGGTTGGGCTCAAATGGATCGGTCGGACTTCGATGAGTCGGTCGGTTCTTTTGACAGATGAATGTGGCTTCAACAAGAGTTCAAGTGAGAATGTCGAAGTGTTGCGATGTATTTGTTGTTCGTCTTATGCAACGAATGTGAAGATGACTCAAACTAGTGAGTCCGTGGTAAAGTTTCTCGAGAAGGTTGCTTGAGCTACAACTCAAAATAGTTAGTGGATGGAAATGGTTACTCGAGAAGGTTGCACAAACTATGAAAAGTCATCAGGTTGGATGACTAGAGATGCGAAGTCTGAGGGATTGTCTTTGTCGTAAGTTCTAGCAGCCTAAAAGCAGTGGTATGACTGGGACACCTAAAAGACCGGAAGGTTGCTGGTCGAGTACCCATGGCAGTCGTGAAGGGCCTAGTTGTCAAGGTTGGACATACATACGTTCCATTGAAAGGCATATGGAGTTTATGCTAGAAATGGTGTTACCATTAGACTTTGATGTATAGCAAGGTTGGCCATCATACGATTAACTATAGTTTCAAAGCAAGATTGGTATTGATAGCCAGAGTCGGTCATGGGTGTTTGGTTGTTTGCTTGCATCATCTCATATAGATTGAAGTCGAAGCAGATGTTTCTTGGGTGCTTGTCTAATATTGGATTAGGCCTCTAGGGCTTGTGCTGGAGGGGTATTAATCTCGATTAGGATGGTTTACGTGAGATGTAACTAGTTGCTGGTTGTTATTTTTTGGTTAATCTTGGTTGCCATGGATGTTTAGCTGTTGGTTGTTCTTTGATTTCCATGGATGAATGGTTGTTTCCAATTACATGTTTTGTAAGACTATCATTGTGGGATGTGGGGAAGGCAGGTGTGGGTTCTTCCCTGGTGTTGGTAGATTGGTTTGTTAATCTACCTATACTCATATTCTTTGTTGAAGATGTTAGATTGTTGTTTTATTGCTCACTAAGACTGTTGTCTAACTTACGATTTTATGTTTTCCTCTTATTACCTTAGGTTATTCATCCGGTTTCGGATGGGCAGACTAGGTGGCAGGTGACAGGTGATTAGTGATGACGATGCTGTTGTACGAAGACGAGCAAGTGGCTGGCGTATTATCTTTACTACTATCTGGTATCTTTGTTTCTGCTGTCATGTTTTTTTGAGTGTTGTAGTGAGGCTATTTGTACATACATTTACTGATGTGATACTAAGATGTTATGGATATTTCCTTGTACATATGGAAGTTTAAATTTCTATGCAATTATCCTTTACTATTATTTCTTATTGTGTATGTTCTATTATTATTATTATTTTGAACTAGACGGTGGTGTAGAGGGGAACTAGACGGTGGTGTAGAAGGGATCTACACGGCCAATTTGTATATATTATTGTTATAAGATAGCATAGCGGTCTACAAGCCTGACCGATGGCCAAAATACAACAAGTTGTGCATGCGACATGCATGCAATAGGAATACGTAGCGCTAAGCACAAATATACATGTACAATGCTAATAAAACAACCACCGCAAAATGTAAGACATCAATACTAGCTAAATTGAAAAACTTCAAGAAGTAACTAAAAACCACTAACCAAAATACTGGCAAGAGCTTACGGGGTGCGTGTACATCATATTAGCAAGAGGACATTACCATGGGCATGGGAAGGACCTGCGCTAGTGCATTCCATCAAACTTAGAGTTGCCAATTGATTCATCCCAAGCAAGAGCAGTGTCCATGATGACTGGAACGAATGGTTGAACCTGAGTGCCTTTCCAGAGATGGTAAAAGTAGGAAATCTGTGGGATAACTTTAAGTGAGTGGCAAAGCGTCCATTGAAGCAGCTATTGTTCCGTTTCTGCCAGATGGTCCATACAATTGTGGCATAGAGAGAATCAATAGTTTGGGATGGGGGTGAGTACTTCCAGTAATCGAAGTGGTGGAGATGTGGAGTGAGATGTCTAAGGATGTGAGTAGACATCGAGACCCATACGTAGAAGCTAGCGTCGTAGTCGTAGAAAAGGTGGGAGATGTATTCATTTTCAAGCTGACACAGGACGCATGTCAGGTTCACACAAACTCCCTTACGAATCAGTCTACCCTTGGTGTTAATTTTTCCATGTGCCAAGCACTAAAGGAAGAATCTATGTCTTGGTGGCGCCTTTATCTTCCAGATTCTAGGGAAGGAGAAAAGTCTACTAGTGTCGGTGATGTACTTATAGCACGATCTGACGGTGAAGGTGCTAGAGTTATTAAGGGCCAGAAAACAACATCAGGAGAAGTAGTATCGACGGTTGACTGGATGCTATGAAGGATATCCTGGATATCAAGGAGGATGCATGGATGGAAGTAAGATGTTGGAAGTAGGGCGGTGATGCCCAACTGGGCAGCTTCAAGAACTGTGATGGTGGGATTATGGCAGACGGAGAATAGGGAAATAGCACGCCAAGTGAAAGTCGAAGTGCCAGGTATCAGGCCAAAGATTACAACAGTGTCCTTCCCCAACAGAAATGACGAAAAGGTGTTTGATGCGTAGCAAAGCTCATAGAACACCACTCTAGAATGGTGATGGACAGGCATGAGGGTGAGAGTGCAAGATGGAAATGGGTCGATTGTTGTAGTAGAAAGAAAGAACGAAGGATTTCCATGTGAAGTCACTAGGACTAGGCATCTCCAGATCCACTTGGCCAGCAGAGCATGATTAAGGTGGCGGATGTCACAAATGCCAAGCCCTATAACCTTGACGCTCAAATAGGCAGTCTTCTGGTTAACAAGAGATCTAACTGGCCCACCATGCCAAAGGAAGGAACGACGTGCATGGTCAATGCGGCTGATGACCCAGCAAGTAGATTTATGCATAGTGAGCCAGTAAATGGGAAGGGTTGAAAAGACAACCTTCACCCACACCATCCTACCAGCGGTTGAGAAGGAGGAAGCTTTCCTGTGGGCCAGTCGTGAGTCTATCTTAGTTATTAAGGTTATCTAGTCGTTGCGGCACATCTTGGTGGGGCGAATGGGAACACCTAAGTAGGTCATCGGAAAGTGTTGGATTTTGTAGTTGAGCACGCTAGTCACAGTAGGTCCAGGGTGAGCCGAGTTTCCCAGCATGTATGTTGAGCTTTTGGTAAAGTTGATGGAAAGGCCCGATATAATCTCAAACAAGTAAAGGAGAAGCTTGAGGCAGTGTAGGCTTTACGTGGTGTGGTCCGAGAAAAGGATGGTATCGTTAGCAAATTGGATATTGGCGCACACAGGGTTGGGGGGATTAGTGCTGATAGCGGAGAGAATGTTGTTGTTAAGAGCCTGTCTGGTCAACTGGTTGAGCGTATCTTCCACAGTATGAACAACAATGGGGATAAAGGGTCCCCTTGCCATAGACCCCTTCTGGATCTGATAAGGCCCCCTTCAGAACCATTGGTGTGAACAAAGGACATACTAGAGCTAAGAATGGACTCAATCCAGTAACACCGTCGCTGTGGGAAACCTCTAGTTGAGAGGATTTGAAGAATAAGATCCCAGTTCACGGTGTCAAAAGCTTTGCGGAAGTCCAACTTGAGGAGAAAACCTTCAGTTTTAGTGCAGTGATAGTATGAGATGAGCTCCTGGACCGAGGCTATACAATCATGAATGTTTCCCCCAACACGAAGGCCGTTTGTTCAAAACTAATCAGGGAGGGGATAAAAGCTTGAAGACGATTGGAAAGGACTTTGGTGATGAGTTTGAAGGAGCAGTTGAGGCCGCCGATGGGTCTAAAGTTATTGGGACGTATTGTTCCTATATGCTTAGGGAGGAGGAGGATTCTAGCATAGTTCAAGCGGTTAATGGCATTAGGGTTGGAGTATAAAGCTTCGAAGAGGGTGAGAATGTCATGTTTAATATAGCACCAGAGATTGTAAACTAGAGTGGCTAAGGGATCCGGTTGGATAGGAAAACAGTGCCAGGAATTTATGACAAAGTAGACGAAACCAGGCTCTTCAAGTCACAACTTCAAAACGAAATTGGCGTGGGGCAGGGTGATGAGTGTCAGTGTCAAAGAGGATGGGACAGTGGTCTGAAAGAATTGAGGTGAGGCCTGAAACATTGGACATCGGGAAGCGGTCATCCCAAAGGATGTTGAATAGGCAGCGATCAAGTTTGACAAGTGTTGGGGACTCCCAGTTGTTAGACCCGGTAAAGCGTCTATTATATATGGGAGGGTTTATCAGTGCGCAGTACTTGATGAAGTCGTTGAAATCAACCGACTCAGAGGAGGAGGTGAAGGTGTTACGTTCCGACAGAGACCTTGCGACATTAAAGTCACCACCAAGAAGCTAGGCACCAACACAGGGGGAACCAACTTCCGCACAAGACAACTAGAGATGTCGCTTATCGCGGCTACATGGAGGACAATAGACTTTGGAGAAGAGGAAGGTAGTGTTGAAGGGGATGTTTTTGAGGAAGACGTGAAGGGCAGAAGGGGACTTCAAGGTTTGTATTGGAGACTACAGGTTATTGTTCCAAGTCGTAATCAAGCCACTTCGAGAACCGTCAGCATTGACATACTCCCAGTTGGAAAAGTATTAAGACAAACACGAGTTGATTAGGGAAGGTTCATTGAGTTTAGATTCTTGGATCAGGAGGATATCTAGATGTATAGGGGAAAGGGTGAATTTAACTGCAAATCTCTTGTTGGGGTCCCCTAACCCCCTAACTTTCGATGAGAGGATCTTCATGGGAGAGAGGAGGCTCTCTCCTTTTCTAACGCTTGCATGGTGGAATAATGATCTTGAGAAAGATTAATACCAATGCAACGTGCAAGTTTCCTCTTTAGCGAGTAATTGTCATCGAAAAAAACTATAGGTTGAAAGAAACTGCCCATATTGGGAAAGGGATTACCAGAAGACAAAGCATGGAGTCTGGCGCTGCACCTGACTACTGAGGTGGACAAGGAAGGAGCTAACATCGGAGAGATCCTATTGTTAACTAGAGGCGGAGACGGTGGTCGGGTAACATCCTGAGGTATGGTTTGCATGTCTACGATGATGGAGCTAGCAGGTTGGGGTATAGGGTCTGACAAATCTATGTCAAAGAGGGGGTCCCACTTAGGTTCTAGTGATGTCCATGGGTCCTAGCTAAGGGGACCAATGACCTCTAATGGGTTGTCAGGTGTAGAGGTAGGAGCCAGGTCATCTAGAATAGGTGTGATGGGTTCGGTGATGGTGGATTCGACTATCATGGCGTCAAAGCGGCTTTCTGGTTCAGGAGTTGGAAGGGTTCCATCACGTACTCGCGATTATTCTCCCACTGATTTCCAAGGAGTAGGTCATTAGGGTTTAGGGTAGGGTGAAAGTGGTCCCTATCTTCTACAGTGATAATGTAATGACCATTGTTGAGGTAAACCTAGTAAGTGCAGGGAAGGTTGATGGCCTTAAGAAGTCTCACTCTGACGAACACAAACCGGAAATCTAACTGTGCCCATCCACACTCATCAGCTCGGAGGTAGATACCAACTGGGTAAATGGAGGCGATAAGTTATTTAGGTATGTTGCGGAGATGGATGGGAAAGCCCCTGATTCTGAACCAAGTGGTGGGCTAGAACTCCCTAATGACGTTTTCGGAGGCTGAAGTCCAGGCTTCGAGGGCTAGGGTTCCGCCAGGATTGGAGATGAATTGATGGTTCAGGAAGGTGTAGTAAAGGTCTACCAATGGAAATTGGATGAGATAGTTGTGGTCGGCGATGACATAAACTTTCCCGTCGAAGTGATGGAAGAAATCAGACAGGGTTGCATGGACGTTGTTGAGGTTCCAATGTCCGGCGATGATGGAAGCGTGGACAAGGTGAGAAGCATTAGCTGGAAGCACCATTTTAGAAGTGGAAAGAGGAAAATTGTGGTTTTCAGTGGAAGTGCGGTTAGTAGTTGGTGAATGGGTGGATTTATTGGAAGAAGCTGACTTGATGGTGAGAGAAGTGGCTTGCTTTGATCGGCGGCACGTCTAGAGCGAGATGCTCTGATGCGATGGACAAAATATTTTCAGCAAAAGAATGCGCAGATTCTTTTGGGGGAACCGAAGATGCGTTTATTTGTATTTGGTTAACCCTTCGTATGCAGCTTTTATTAACATGCCCAAAAAATCAACATCTATAGCATATCCTTGTATTCCTACTGCTTCTTGCCATGTTTCCTTTAGAAACACAGTGGAAACATTGGCAGTTGCTTTTCAAAAATTGAACTGTTTGAGTGAAGGATTTGAAAAATTGAAATAAACCCCTTCTGATGGACGGCATCATTGACGCCGCAGGTGAACCAAACTGTACTTGCTTGGAGCCACGTTTAAGCACCGCCGCGAAGGATAAGCGCTGGGAATCAGGCGGTGGAGGTGGAGGAGGTCGCGGTGAAGGAAGTAATTATGGTTGAATAGAATGGTGGTGCGATGTTGAAGGCTTGGTGAAAACGAGTGATCCAGTGATCAGTGGGTCGTCGTTGTGCATCAACAACGATTGAGAAGAAAAAGCGTTGTGGGATGGGATAGGGGCTGAACACTGAAGAGGTGGTGGATGAACTATGGCCTAACTTGGAGGCGTAGTTGGGGGGTACGACATTGTGAAGGAAGCCATAAGCGGAAGCCATTATCTTCACTCCCGCTGAACGAGTCCCTAGCTGAACGGGTATGTTCTATTATATTTTATCCTTGCACTGTGAGTTATACAAGTTCCGCTTATGTCTAGCCACTTTGATGATCGTCTGTAGCTACCATGCATACCTTTCAGCGTATTATTCCTCGTGTTTAAAGCATGGATTGTGGGCGGTCATCACATTTGGTATTAGAGCTCTGGTTAACGATTTTAGCCAAAGTTCAAGGACATAATCACGTATGAGGTACGTATTTGTAGATTTCAGTTGGATGTATACTATATGATACTATATAGTATAGTAGCATTTGATCTCTATTAGCAGTTTTTCATATAAGTGGCTAATCATTCTAATTTGTAGATTTAAAATGAGTCAACGTGCTTCAAGACATATTGCTAGGGAGGGGACTGTGCCTGGAGGGGGAAGTGGCGGTATACCAGATTACCCAGCCATGTTTGAAGCCATGAAGGAGGCATTCATGAGAAGGGTCCCCGCTCCAGTGGCAGCCACGGTAGATGTAGGTGTTCAGATGTCTAGGCTTGTGGTTTTTGCGAAGCTGTGCAAAGATTATACATTTCTAGGAGGGAAGCCATTCAAAGGGACTAAGCCAACTAAAGAGGTTCAGCGGTGGTTAGATGCTTGTATTTGTATCTTTGGGGACTTGGGTATAGAAGATGCAACCAAGAGAAAGCTTGCGTCAAGGCAGCTACTAGCCAGGGCCACGGAATGGTGGAATTTTGTTACTCTCGAAACTCCATAGGAAGATATAACTTGGGTATAATTCCATGTTAAGTTCGAGACGAAGTTTATCTCAACTGCTCAAAAGTTCATTTTGTTCAAGAAATTTGTGGAGTTTAAATAGAATGGTAGGCCAGTACTTGATTATGTTTCTAACTTTGAGGCCTGTCGAAGTATGCTCATTTGTACATTTATTCTCCTTATCAGAAGAACGAAAAGTTTGCTATGGTTCTGGATACCTATATTGGAAGGCCGTTGGTGGATCATCTTGACGATCCATTTGAGAAGATTGTGGAAAAAGCTACTCCCCATGAAAGCTTGTTTCCTAAGGAAGCAAATGTTGCCACTGCAATAAAGGAAGTTCAAAAGCCACAGAAAGGTGGTAATAATAAGAAGAGGAATCAACAACAGAAGAAAGGAAAGGGTTGCCAGAAGAAGCCAAAGAGTGAGGGGGTTTGCTTTACTGCCAATAAAAAGATCATTTTGGTAATGAGTGCAAGAATCCTAAGGCTGAGATGAAGTGCTTCAAGTGCAGAAATCTTGGGCATTAAAGAAGGATTGCCCAGAATCAGCTAAGGAAAGCAGGTTGTGAAGGCATATGCTTTGGAATCTGTGCCATCTTCTTCAAGAGCTCCTACTGTAGAGGGGAAGGGAAAGGGTGTCGTCGTCCAAGGTACTCTTTCTATTTGAGGTGTTTCGGTTTGTGTGTTGCCTGAACTAGAGCATCGCATTCATTCATTTGTAATGAACTTGTGTGCCGCTTGGGTTTGGAACCCGAGATTTGTGATAGACCATTGATGGTGACTAATCCTGTTGGGGGTTTGTCCAGTTTGTGCATGTTATGTCGTGGTCTAGTGTTGTTGAGTCATGGTAGCTCTTTTGTGTGTGATTGCTTTGTTTTGAACTTCGTTGAGTTTGGGATCATCTTGGGCATGGATTGGCTCAAGAGGTATGCGACAAGAGCGAATTGTGAGAAGCTAGGGTGAGGGTCGGGGATGTGGAAGGGCAAAAGGTTTTGATTAGATGTAAGCCTGAAGATGGGGTCTTCGCGACCTATCTATATTCGATCGGGATTCCACAGGAAGACTTGTCATCTACGCTGATCGCTAATGAGTTTAAGGATGTTTTTGATGAGGTCAAAGGGTTGCCGCCGTATCGTGAGATCGAGTTTAGGATCGATTTGGTCAAGAGTGCTAGACCAACCATTATGCCTCTTAGGAGGACAGTGCCTAAGGAACGGTTAGAATTAGAGGTGCAATTTGTGACCTTTTAGGAAATGGATTCATTCAGAGAAGTGTTACTGAATGGGGTGCACCAGCGTTGTTTGCAACCAAAGCGTATAGCTCGTTAAGATTGTGTGTGGACTATCGTGAGCTGAACAAGGTGACCAAGAAGAACAAGTATCCATTATCAAGGATAGATAACTTTTTCCATCAGCTTCACGAGGTCAAAGTGTTTTCTCAAATGGATTTGGCAACGGGATTTCACCATTTGAGAGTGGCAAAGGATAATATGCCTAAGATTTATTTTAGGACACCATCCAGTTTCTTCGAATGGTTGGTAATGCCATTCAGGTTGACTAATGCACCATCATATTTTGTGGATCTTATGCATAGAGTTTTCAGATATCAGTTGAACAAGTTCGTGTTTGTGTTCATGGATGATTTTCTAGTTTACTCACGGAACGAGGAAGAACATGAGACTCACTTGAGAGTTGTTTTGGAAATCCTTCGAAAGCGTCAGCTGAGAGCTAAGTTTTCGAAATGCTAATTCCTAGAAGAGCGAAGTGAGATTCTTAGGCAATGTTGTTTCTGTTAATGGGATAGCGATTGACCCCGCTAAAGTGGCAGCAATCCAGGACTGGGATATA